>OY987270.1:15726455-16326455 GCA_963920665.1 Straminergon stramineum
AAAGAATGATATGTGATTGTGGATGCCAAGTCGTGCGTCGGTCTTCAGGATCTCATACGTTCGATGCATGCTCTACATTTTCGGTGTTGACTTCGTATATATATATGTCTATGTGTACAGCGATTAAGCATGCGCGTCTCCTGAAGGAGCGCATGGACAAGTTCGACGACGCCACCAAGACGGTGGGCTACACCGTGCTGGAGGGCGACTCGCGCTACAGCGCCTTCAGCGCCGAGCTCCAGTTCGTCGCGAAGGACGCCGCCGTGACGGAGGCCACCTGGACGGCGACGTTCGTGCCGGTGGGCGACATGGGTCCTCCGGAGCACATCAAGGCGGTGGCGGAGCTGGTGTTCCAGACCTTGGAGAAGGCGGTGCACATGAAGAAGACGTTCACGCACACGGAGACGCTGGACGTGTCCCCGGATGCGCTCTGGAATGCGTGCAAGCACGTGGACGAGATTCTGCTGGAGTAGATGCCGCAGCACTTCGAGTCGTCCACCATGGTCGAGGGTCACGGAGGGCCGGGCAGCGTGCGCGTCGTCAAGTTCGGACCTGGTACGGCCAGCTTACTTTTTGCACTGCATTTCACATCATTCCTTTCGCTGGATACATTTCAGAAGGCTAGCGAGCGTTTCCCACGGCATTTCCCATTGCTTGAGCTTGATTTCTCCTGGCTCGTTACATGACTTTTTTCTTGATTTCTCACTGCTGCTGTGATCGATTTGCTTGGTTTCTCATTATGTTTGGCATCGATGTGTCGTGTGCGCGATATGCTTCGGACCTGGGAACTTGGAAATGAATGCGGCAAGCTTTTCGCATGGCATTATTTTTCCCGTTGCTTACGCTGGACTAGCTTCACATGGCTGGCTTTTATATATATATATATATATATATATATATATATATATATATATATATATATATATATATATATATATATATATATATATATATATATATATATATATATATTAATGACATTGAATTGCTTTTTTCACATGGCTTTCGCTTGATGTATTTGACCAGGCTCACTAGCATTTCACATGGCTAGAGTTTCACAGTGATGGCGCTTGCCTGATTTCTCATGACTTCGATCTCACATGCCTTTTGCTGATAATTGCTCCGGGAAAATTCTCACTGCCAGCTGCTGTCATGAATTTGCTTGGGTTCTCATTCATTGGATTTGGCATCGATGTGTCGTGTGCCTGGTTTGCAGCGGTCGAGTTCGCGGGGACCGTGACAGAGCGCATGGACTTCATCGACGCGGAGGAGAAGCGGCTGGGGTACACGGTGCTGAAGGGCGACCCGCGCTACAAGTACTTCGCCGCCACCATGCACTTCAGCGCCGGGCCCAGCGCCGGCAGCACCAGCGCAGTGTGGGTGGCGACGTACGTGCCGGGCGGCGACATGGGTCCTCCGGAGCACATCCGCGACGTGGTGACGAGCGTGTGGAAGGCGCTGGCCGCGGCCGCCAAGGCCAACCCCGAGCGATACGCCTGATTCTATTCATACTATCAGCTAGTTTCCTTGGATCGGATTACATCCATAGTTTGTGGTTGGGTCTATGATGAGCTCACCTAGTGTATCTTTAATTTGGAGTGCATGTGAGCTAGCTGGCAGGGATTATTGGGGTATGTCCGGGTCTTGGTTTCAAGGGATGGAACGGAACTGTGTACTTCTGGTGGTCGAATTGAATATATCAGATTTTGGTGGGATCTGATTGAGTACTTCATGTGTTGATCGAGTGATACAAATCATGATCAGCATGTTTTGGCATATATATTTCTCTTGTTTTGATCGTGTCCTCTGTGTTCTTTCAATTGCCAATTCAAATGCATTAATGCAGCGAGTGATGGTGTGATCAAGAAATCTCCTAGGCCTGCAAACGGACACGAATTGAAGTGGTGCACAACGTATGCTGAGCTGGACGAATTATTCAGGGTTTCAGCTTTAGTACTCATGCAGTCCGCCTTAGACTCGCTGTTGATGTCTTATTTGAGTTAATGAATAACCTGTATATATATAGTTACGGATGCGTAACGTCAATTTCGTTAAATTGGTATGTGGAATTTCAATACTTTGGCTGGTTTCACCTGTACTGAAACATAAAACCCATTTGTCCCAGAATTTATATCATTACGGACATATATGTCACAATTTCATCGGCCCAGCTCCAAATGTCGCCCACCATTGAACGTGGAAAGGGAAGAGGTCGGGGAGTGGGTCTGACGGTATGTGTTTTCCTGGCACCTTGCAGTCGTGGGGATTACACCTTCCAATTTTTGCTGAAGGAATTCTGCTCAAAGATTATCAGGAAAGAAAGTTGGTGTTGTGCAGTGGGACTGGATTAATAACATTGTAGGATCTGATCGAGCGCTTTGACTGATTATTTAGAATCGTTCGTTTCTTGCGATGGTGTGCTTTGCGCTTCTTGGTATGGGGATCAGGAATCGAAAGAAGTGGTGCATCCTGTTAACCAGAAGGATTTTTTTATTGTCGAGAGCGTTTGGAGAGTGCTCACGGTTCTTTGGAGGAAATGGACGTTTTGGAGTCTTGGGGTCGCGGTACGTATTTTCAGAGTGCAGAATTTGAATTGCCGCTGACATAATTTGTTCCAGGATTGATCCTCCGCTCGATCTGCATTGCACTCAATGTGACTCGTTTGACATCGAAAATGGAGGGTCCTGAAATTGCTTTCGTTAACAGGCTCTGCATCGAGCGTCATTTGATGTAGAATTTAATTCGAATTCCAATCCTCCCTCCAATGCATTCCTCCCTCAGATTTCGATGTCCGTGGGCCGTGGCTGGTTCGAACTATTTTGCAGAATTATGTATTGCATATTCTGTAGGATACTGTTCGCTTGACCTTCAGCATTTGAGGAGTGTCCTTTTTTAGAGCTGCAGAGAGATCAATTTGGTTTTACAAGAGCCAAACTCTCTGGAGGTCGCATTTTTCATCAGTATGTATGAATTTGTAATGCAATCATTCAACATGGGAGGTTTTATATCCGCAGTGGAGGAGCAGTAGACAACCGTATCTATACCTTAACCCCTCATCGCCAAAGGGGACCGAAAGTGTTCTCACATAGTTTCAAGTCCAATTCAAAGTGTTGTAACGGCTTTTGGATCTGATGTCTTTTGCTCTAACTTTTGCATATGATGTAACTTTTCCATAATTTTTCAGATTTTTTTTTCTCAAAAAATAATTACTACTAATTTTTAAGCTAAAGATTCTGTTCTACCCATATTGGTCATATAAGCTTAGACCTTTTTATTTTCGACCAAGGGTTGGTTGCAAAATCCAACAAGGGCTGGTTCCAATTTTGAGAGTATTGTAGTCAATCATAATATATCACAACTGCCCAGGAATTGTGCCAGCATTGATGGTTGCTAATCACCTCCTGATTGAAATTACTTCTTCCTATGTTGCCAAACTGGGTCTGTGATTATCTTAGTAATGGGTGGGCTCCCTTACAAGCCAAACTCATGGAGCAGAATATGATGTCTCACAATCTAGTATATTAGATACAAAAAATGAGAAAATTACTTTGACTTTGACTTTCTTATACTGTAGCAACATCACAGGACACGCTAGTTTACATTCAAGGATGAGTGGCCAACAACTATTAATGGATATGAATAGATGAGTTGCGGTTGGTAACAAGGGTTAAGTAGTATAAGAGATAGGATGGTTCCATTTACACAGTTTTAACATCTTGTTCTGAGGCTGTCTTTGATCATTTGTATTTTGTTATGAGCCACTGACGCTGTTGCCTAGAAGTACAATGGAATCCGAAATTCAAGATCCTGTACAAGCCAAACTATTCATGGAGCAGAATATGATGGCTCACAATCTAGCATATAAAATCGATACAGCAAGCTCTTATCCAGGACCGAATTAATCGAAGGTTTAGAAAGACCTTTCCAGGTATTGTTTTGCTTCGCTAGAAGGCCCACTTAGGGGGGTTTCATGCAGCACAGATTCTACATGCCAGACTGAGAGTCGCAAGTTTCTTACTGAATGGTGTTTGAAGTTGAGAAAGTGCTCTATTTGGGTGTTCTCACTTCCACTTCAGAGCTTTAAAGTGACTACCAGTTGGTTTAGGGTTACCTCGTTGTGAATGCAGCTTCTGGTGGAGAACTTCGTAGCACTCTGTTGGGAGGTGTGTGCTAATGGCTTATCGGAATTGGACTGGAAGGACTCCAATTGCAACTGGTAAGTTAAAGCAACTAAGGTAAACCAACCCATGACAGGCAAATTGCCTAATGCAGTCATCTTGAAAACCACCCATTAGAGTCTTACACAAACTCATGGCAAATTTTTTCTAATAAATGAGAGTAGGACTACATTAGGCTGATTTGTGGCCATAATCTTATCTTGGGAGATGGTCATGGAGTTATTAGTGACTGTCATAGGACACTTACACCATTCAAGTGTAAATTGGTCATAAAAAGTTATTTTTTAATTTTTTCTTGTCATGGCCATGTTAGGAAATGTTGTAGCCATGTTAGAAAATGTTGTGACTGCTTTAGGTGGTAATATGACCATTATGAAAATCTTTTTTGCTGATTTGGGGTAGTCTACAGACTATGTTGGGCCAATTAGGCTGTACACTTCAAAAATTCATAAAAAATTCTTACTTTGTCGAAAAAATAAATTTTCAATTGCTTCCTTCAATTCTCACATATGTCTATGTAGGGAAAAAAAATCTAAATCATTTTGCTAATGGCAACAGTTCAGACCAGTCATTCTGCCTGTCATAGGGAGGTTTACCTTAAGTACACCTAGAACAAGCAATTCAACAGGGGTTCCCATTATTACAATGAAAATCTTTCGGTGGGGATCCTATTGATACTGTAGTCGAAAGGGGATTCCAGAATCTCTCAGAATGCAGTTTTGGACACCGAATAAATAAACTATGAATATTTAAACTTTTACAGCACTAAAAAAAAGTGTTTCTAAAACTGCTCCTAGATTCTCATGAATAATGGGAGTACATTCTAGACAAGAATCTGTACGGGTCGGTTTTAGAAAGGGGCAGTTACCTTCTTATTCGAAGAATACCTGTCAAGAGCAATTTTTTATTTATTTTTTGACACTTGCAAATGAAACGGGATTTCTTTTCTTTTCTTTTTGACACAAATGAAATGGAATTTCATTGCAAGGAAAAAGATACAAACCGGCTGGCCTGGCAGGGGACAAAAGGGAACGGAATTTCATTGCACAGAAAACAGTATTATACATGCTGACCTGCCAGCCACAAAGCCTGTGGCAGGGTGAAAATCCAACCTGACAAAACCTGACACCAATAAAACCTGAAAAGGTCCAGGACAAAGAACCGCTTGCAGGCACGGCTCGATCAGTGAGGGCCTGCCACCGCTGGCCAGGCCGTCACTGACAAAGTGCATTTGCAATAAGGAAGCAACGATACTCAAATGACTGAAACAGATCAACTAACTTACAGTAGAGTGACGGAGGTAACGGAAACTGTTGGACCGTCCCGGCAGGCCGCTTGTGGCTGCCGTTCTTGTATTTTGCCCCTTGCAATGGAATTCCGTCTCATTTGTTTCAAAAAAAACTAAAACATTTGTTGGATCTCTATATTATCACTTTGTTGACCCATGTATTTTTACCCACATGTCAAGTAGAGCACATGTCAAGTAGAGGGTATTACACGTACGGTATTGCGTCATTAGACAAAGCAATTGAACACATGTAGGATTGTGCTTTCAATTGGAAGATTAGAATAAGGTAGGAGGCTCAAAAATTGCTCATCTAAGGATTGGTCCACCTTTTTCTTATATTTCTTTCTATGGGAATATTTTTATATTCTTTTTCAAACAATGAGAAATAAATGCAAGATGGAATTCAAGTAGTTTCATGTTTTTTGAAGCATTACTGAATTAGTTATGAGTTTTCAAACAAGTCATATCATATAGGCCCCTATTTGTGACCTTAGGTCTTCCATAAAGTGATGACTTGCAACTTGTAGTGAAGAGAAAAGGATAATGCAATGTCAATGATTGGCTCTTGCAATAAATTATACTTTTTATTCTTGATCCATACAAGTGACTACAAAGGTTAATTTAAGGACAATCTCTTGTCTATTTGAGAGCTAACATAGGGGTGATTTGAAATGTCCGAGCAAATTTCGAGCCTCCTACCTTAGAGCCAAACTTTCTCAAAGGCAAATTTTGAATCATTATGTAATTAGTTAGGAGGTCAATATAGTGAACATTTACTTGCTAATTCACAAATTTGGGGAAGTTTGGCTTCTTGAAAGATTTCATTTTCAATAAAGTTTCTTTGAAAGATAAATGAAATTGGCATCTAAACCAAGTTATTTCATATTATTTTGGACCCTTGTAGAATAGGTTTTGAAATTTGAAGTTAGAACCATGTAAGATTCTATAAGCTTGCAAATTGTTGAGAATAGAAAACAAATCAAAACTACAAAAGGTAGCAAAACCAAAGTACACAAGAATAAAGAAGTGTCTCTTCAAAGCATTTTCAAAAGAGAGAAGAAGAATAGTACTCTTTCATTGAAAAATACAATTGATACATTGAAGAAAGATATATATATATATATATATATATATATATATATATATATATATATATATATATATATATAAAGAACACTTCAAGAGCCCCATTGTTTTATGAACTCCTACCTTAGTTGATAAATTAATGTAGTTCATTGGTATGATTGTTTTCTAAAGTTTAAAGTGTGTGCTATGTTCAATCAAGTTTCAAGTTTTCGATGAAGTAAGGTAAACTAGCCTTTGTCAAGAAAACCATCAATGAAAGGCACCTAAGAAATGACCTATTAGAGTCCTACATCAAACCATGACAAACTTTTTCTAACAATGAAATTAGGAATACATTAGGTTGGTTAGTGGCTAGAATCAATGCGTTGGTGAGGTGATAGAGTTATTAGTAATTGCTTTAGGAACCTTTATTTGTAAATACATGACAAGAAGTAATTTTTTATTCTTTAATGTTGTGGCCATGTTACGAGATGTTGTAGCCATGTTTGGAGATATTGTGATTGCTTTAGGTGGTAAGAGTATCATTATGGATAAACTTTTTTTTTGTTGATTTTGGAGTAGTGTAGAGACTCTTTAGGGCCAATTAAGCAATACACTTTAGAAATTCTTAACAAATTCATACTTTATCAAAAATAAAAAATCAATTATAAAAAAAATTGCCCTCTTTGTTTCTCAAATTTGTCTTTGAATGGGAAAAAAAATCTGGATTCTTTTTTGCTAAAGCTAACATGGCAAAACAATTGTTCTGCATGTCATAGATTGGTTTACCTTAGTGGGATTTGAGAAGCAAAGACTAGACATATAGTAGAAGGTCACCAGCCCTTGTCAAACTCCTTTCAGCTCGACCATGGAGAATTGCTCCCCTTTATTGCCCTGTCCAAGGGTAAATGTAAAAATTACCCCCTATTTTGTGCCACATAAATTTTGCATTTCTTTGGCACGCACCAGCTAAGTTGGGGACTCTGATTGCAAGTAAAGTATGGATTCAGATTTTACAAATTTTATCATATGTGGTAAATAAAAAATCCCAGTGTTTTCTGCAGGGCAATAAGTGGGTCAATCCCCCCTGGCTGGGCCTTTTGGCTCAGAATTTGTCAGTGCTACCATAAGTTACTCATAAAGGAAGGCCGAGACAAGTCAGTGAAGTGCCTGTTTGTGGGCATGGCATGCAGATGCAAAGCATGTGAGAAAGGGAGAACAGAGCCAAAAGTAACTTGCACATGATGCTCTTCCTCTCATTGAAGTCCACATGATGCCAAGAGATTGCTCAGGTAAGTTAAGGGCAGGCTTCCATGTGGAGTCGGGGCTGGTGAAGCAGCGTTTTTATTTTGAGCAATAATTCACTCAGCCCGCCAAAAATTGGCCCCTCTGCAGTTGTCCCTCCAAATTTGGACCAGTGCAGCACAGCCAGCGAACTGCCACAAGGCCAAAAAAAATCCCTGCTGTGAAGTTCACCTATCAAACGGTGGAATGGGTGTCTGGTTTTTCTGGAACTCCCTGTCCACTGATGGTCGGTGAACTTCACTGGCCCCGACTCCACATGGAAGCCTGCCCTAAGTACACAAAGAAGGTAATTTTCAGTATAAGTTAGGGCAATTGTTGAGGGGAAGGGAATTTTGAAAGTAAAGAGGCCAATGAGGAATGCCTGTTTATTTTCAGAAATCCCCAACAATGAGAAGATTGTCCGACATAAACACTTGTCTAAAAATGGATGAAATATGTAATCGATGAATGAAAAAATTGTAATCACCACCTCTATGCAATTTTCACACATCAAGAGGAGGATTACGGGAAATAATTCTCTTGCAAAATGAATGGGACATTTCTTGGTGGGGTGTTACAACAAAGAAAGTTTGGATGGACAACAACTCTTACTTACTTTGGAATCTACCTTGTAAGCTTATGTCAAAACAATATTAAGGACTTGTGTCACTGCTACAATTGGAATGATCCAAGCTATGCACTAATTATAGTTTTAACTAGTTTTCATAATTTTTGGAAATTTTAATGAGGTGAATTCTACGAAATTTGATAATTTAAGTATATAGACTTCAAATGTGTATATACTCTTATGTAATGTATCCAAGTTTTCAATTCTGGCCAATTTTGCAAAAATTGGCAATTTAAAAAAAAAATCAATATCGTATGATTTATAAGTATTTGAAATATCTAATGTTTCTTTTTTTTTTGTGAAAGATTTTCTTTGATTGTCCCTTGTAAGATGTCATATTATAATTATTATGCAATGATAGAAATTGTTGAATCCTATTCACCAAAAAAAATGAGTAAGGTTTCAACTCACATAAAATCCCTTAAATTATGTCGTTTCATACATACTAATTTCTTTTGGAATTTCAAAAGGATCTCAAGTGCATACAATTGTAGAAGTCACGAGGTCTTAATACTACACTTTATTGCTCAACTTATTTTGTTGCTTAAATTGTAATGATATTGTATTATTACAATATCTTTGTAGGGTATGAAGACTTTTCAAAGGTGAGTGTAAAAAGACTCTTGCATCCATTTGTTCATCTTTTTTAATTCACTTTTTTAATTTTTGTAGATAATAGAGTTTAGAGACCATTCTTTAAGAAAATTATAATATTTTAGAAAATAAAAATGTATTTCCCTTACACTCTACCTTCTCTAATTTGAAAAGGCCTTCAAAATAACTTTAACCCCTAAAGTCCCAAGGCCTTTTTTTCTTCAAAAACTACTCAAATTTGTTATTTCTAGTGTAAAGAGTAAAATATAAAATGGTGTTTAAAATGTTATTTGGGGGCATATTTAACCAAAGGATCTTATAGTAAACAAGTATAAGAGTGTGTAGTAAAAATTTTAGACATTTTGAGCGTACAGATTGTGAGATAAATGCATTCAAAGTGAATAAATCACATTTTTGGCACCCTAGTAAACTAGTTTGTAATTTTTTGAATCTTCTTAACCTAAAAAATTTGTGATATAAATTTTGAATTAAAATTTTTTATCATAAAGAATTGAGTTGAAAATATAGAAAAAATAAAATTTTAAAAATTAATGTGATTTTCATTCTTTTTAAATTGTTAAGTAGTGGAAGGTATGTTATAGAGGAATAAACCATTAATAGATCGTTAATAGCTCTAAGATGGAATTAAAATACACCAATCCTCGTGGTAAGATTTTTCTAACAATCAATTTTAACCCTATGAAACTTTTTGTTTTGCCAACACGTGAAAATCGAGCACAAAACAAATCCTATATGTTGTTTTTTCAAGAAGATGCTTGGATTGCCCGCAAAATTCAAGATGCTCCATAACTTTCACATTACATATCCAAATGGAATTAATCAAAGTTGTACATGTAGACAAAAGTACAATATATAAAAGAATATAAAAAAATGTCCAACATTAGAATTTTACATCTAAAAATTATGGAAAATTTTGTCACAAAAATTGCTAATATCCCAATCCATAATCTATTTTAGAAAGATTTATAAATTATCTTTAGAATTCTATTTTTGAATATAATGTTAGTCATAATTGAATTGATAAAATTAGGATAGTTATTTACAATTCTTGTTGGAAATTCATCCCTAAATATTTCTCTAAGTTACACTTTATAATACATCCTCGCATTTTTAAAATTTATGAATATCCTTTAGTCTTGAACCTATAAACATTGACATGGACATTTAGTGTTTCAACGGATGACATAGCATCTTTATGTTCAGGATAGAAGTGCAACTATTCAATTTTGGAATTTTGTATGAAAAGGGGAGATCTTCTACAATAGTTTGTTTTCCAAAGAGTGTTTTTGAATTTTTGTAAATGAATGATCCCCACGTTATCAAAACGAATGATTCCCGCAGTCACCAGTCCATCCTTTAAGGGTTAAGATATAAAACTATCAAAGTTGTAACAAAAGGGATGTGAACTTTTAAAATAATTTGAATCGTTCCAAAGTAGTGCAATTGCATAATAGGCATCAAAATCTCAAAAATAGACATGTTCAATCCAAAACTCTCTTTTGATTCCTTCTATCACACCTTCTAATATCATAAGAAGCAACAATCCAAATGTGATAGAGTAAGGAGGGAATCAAAATTCAAGGTGTTCAATTTTAAATGACAAAGATTTTCTCCTTCATCTCTATAAAGTCACACATCAAACAATACTCTCCCAATCTGTCCTTCCATATTATCATGGCAATTGGTCTTCCCTATGCTTATATTGTAGGAATATAAGTAACTTAACCCTTAAAGGGTGGATTGGTGACGGTGGAAATCATCCCTTTTGGAATTGTGTGACATCATCTTCTTTAAAATTAAAAAAATATTCATTGGAGGTCAAACTTCTATGCAAGATATCTCCATTTTGCACAAAATTCCAAAAATGAACAATCGCACTTCTATCTTGTATAGAAAGATTCTTTGTCATTCATTGGACCCAAAATGTCATTGTCATCGTTTAAGGGTTAAAGGATGTTGAGGTTAAAAAGTGGTCAATGGATGACATCATTGTTCACTATAGAAACAAAGAATGTACCCATTGGTTCAATAATGAGAGCAATTTTGGTAACTACCTTGGTAATAGGGTTGCATCTTTTAACCTTTAAACACTGAGCTAGTGATTGTGGAAATCAACCATTTTGAAACCATGTGACATCATCCACTTTTAAAAAAATAAAAAATATCTCATTGAGAGTCAAACTACTATAGGAGATCTCCCCTTTCCACCCCTAATTCTAAGGATGAATAGTTTCAATTCTGTCCTACAAACTTAACACTATTAGAAAATTCAGAGTCCAAATCAATAGAGAAGTGTTGATATCTTTTGTTGTTTTGAACTCGTTGTTTTGGACAATAATCAATAGAAATTTGTTAATTTGGTCAAATGAAAAGTGAAAAAAAAGAAAAAAATTTCGCTGCCCAATATTTCAGGCAGCAAAACTTTTTTTTTTTTGGTTGCCGAAGCCTTTGGACAGCCAAACCACACACCCACGTTGCCACCTGGGTTTGAACTTGGAACCTCACACTTGAAAACACAACACCCTAACCAACTTGCGACTATTAAAATTCAATGTACAAAGTATTATTTGTTTCTTAAACATACACTTACAATTTGATATTTTGGAACTCAATAGACTTTGAAGACCATTTTGGCATAGTTGAATAACTTTTTTCAAAAATCTTTGGACTAAAAAAAGCTAGGCAATCAAGATAACTTTCATCTCCAAAAATTCGTTTGTGATTTTGAGCCTCCATTCAAAAGTTATAGACAAAATTCAAAGAGGGTGTTTGAAATTATCAAAGAAAATATTCCTTGCTAACTCACTCTAAATTTTGTTTATAACTTTTGAATGAAGGCTCAAAATCTCAAAAGGATTTTTGGAAATGAAAGTTAGCTTGGTTTTCCAACTTTTTTAATTCAAAGTGTTTAGAAAAAAATTATTCTATTATGCCAAAATGGCCGCCAAAGTTTGCTAGGTTTTTCAAAAAAAGAATTGTGAATGATTAAGTTAAAAAAAATTCATAGTACATATAACTTCAACTATTATGCTTTAAATGTTGCTCAAATGAGGGTGTTTTAAATGTTTTAAGTGTTTTGATAGTGTTGCGGCCCTAGTAACACCTTACAGTTCTAAATAGACTTCAAGAGCCCTTCACTACATTCAAGGCTCACCACGCTCTAATACCAATATCACCTAGGTCCAACTAACTAACATTGCACATGCCACGCACTCACAACATTAGTTCCCATTTCTAGCTCACATTGCTAAGTTCCAGTGCCCGGAACTACTAGCACGCACTCCACTCGTGACACCTAGCATGTCACTTGGTGACATAGGATGGAACTTCCATTTTACTGTGCTAGGACTCATGGTGGCACTACTCACCGCGGTCCTAACCACCCTTGATTGTCACCCCACTTCATACTAGGTCTGTTGTGTACTTGCTACTCTCACACGAACACCAATCGGGACTCACAACTCGGGACACATTATCAAAGGCCTAGCAAGGAGTAGGACTCCAACCAACCGGTGCTCCGGGACACACATACAAGTGTCCCAAAGAGCCTTGAAGCCAGTGGTGAAGTTACATCACCACCCATGAGTCACCGGGACTCACCAAGGCTCTAAGAGGGAATGAAGAAGGAGACCAACCCCTCCTATGGTACTCTCTGTAGTATTCAGTAGATTCCTCCCTTGTGGGTCAAAGGGACTTCCCAAACCCCCTTGGGTTATGGAAGACCACCTGTTTCCAACCGAATTCCCCAAGTTCTACCTCCGTTTGAACTCCCGAACTTCCAAATGGCGTAACTTTGTCATAAGGGCTTCAAATCCCACATGCAAGCCCATTTTAGATATCTAGGCAACGAATAGATGCCGATGGATTGCTCACTTGTCCCATTTGGACAAGTTCTCACAAAGTTATGGCCCTCCAAAGATTCGGGTTCATCGGGAGTGGCGTCACACCTTCACCACGACCCTTCTCTTAGGCATAACTTTTGGCTCATGTCTCAAAACCTCGTAATGCTTGTCATTCTAGGTTCCTTGTCTTTGTATTTTTTCAATGATATGCTACATGCCATAATTTGTTGAGTGATTCCTTAAAAACCCCTCACATCTAGTCTTTGAGTGTCCCGGCGCCACCGGGACACCTCCAACTTTGAACGATCATAACTTCTAGCCTACTGGTCCAAATCATACGTTCTTTGGACAATTAGAAGTGTATTCTCAAGAGCTTTCCAAGCACGTATGGACATGCTACAATGCCCTTCTTAACCAAGGCGCTATTGCGCCCTGTTGCTCGGGAGTCTCTCATTTCTCCCTTCTTAGCCTATTGCAAGGCTTAGGAAGTCACCCCTAAGGTCCCCCTCACTCACTAAGGCACTTTGGGCACCCCAAGGAGTTAGGGGTGTGATATAAAGTCATAATTGTATGTTTTGATGCCTTTCAACTTTAGAGATTATGTTCACAATCTTGTTGAGAGTTTGTACAAAGAATTTCAAACCAATTGGATCTATTTGTCATGGGTGCCCGAAATTGCCCAAAACTATAAAAAAATCACCTTTTGAGAAATATCTTTTTAATTGTAACTTGAATTGATCAAAAAAATTCTAGGCATTAATTTAATAGTGAAACACAAGTTTATTAAAAATTTCACATCTTGTACAAAAATTGTATTCAACAAATATTGTATCAAGAAGGGCCTACTCAAAACTAAGTAGAAAATGGTTTGAAATCATGACTCATGGTTTGGGGGATTAATTATTTATTTGGCATCAATGTGCCAACCTTGCCCTATTGCTACAATATAAGAACATTCCAAAATCTTATAAATGTACGAAGTAGAGTCCATAAATTGCAAAAGATTTCAAAGATTCTAATAAATTTTAACAATTTCCAACAAGATTCTAAAAGATTCGTAAAAGATTCTAGATTCCCAAAAGTTTTGTTGATTCATTCATTGCACTATTCAAATCAACAGAAAGTTGGTAGCAATTTGTTGATTTTTACGAAAAGTTCAAAAATCAGTGAAATCGGTCACAATAGTGCCCCAAACAACAGAAATCAGTTGATTTTTAGTTGATTTGGTCACAGTTTTCTAGTAGTGTAAGGAGAATTTCTTGTCATTCATTAGACAAAAAACGTTCGCCATGTTGTTTAGGGGTTAAGCAATTCAGTGGACAATTGTGGCCTTGAAAATATTTTGAACTTGAATTTTGTCAAGTTTTGATCCGTTTTGGACAATATTGACTTTGATCTACAAATATGATGACAAAGTAGCATTTGATTTTGTAGAATTAAGAAAATAAATATTGGGACCATGTGGTGGAATTGATGCTATGTCGAAGTGGATTTTCTAAGTACAGTAGTATGTTGTTATTGCGACCATCTTCTTCAAATAGCCTAGTAGGTACTTGTAAAATGGATAGTTAGTGATTGTAAAATGAATTGCCAACGATGTGAAAGCATAAATAGGATTTGTCAAGTATTGATTCATACTTTGCGAATGGATGGAATAAGAGCCAAAGAGGGTCCATTTCAAAGCCAGGGTGTGTCCATTTAATTTTTTCAAATAAGAATTGATTGCCCAATTGCCTTCTTAATAATGTTGAAAGAATTTAGGGTGTGTTTAAGTTTAGTAATGGTCGCATTAGGAACCTTGTGTATTACTTTTTGAATATTGTAGTGCTTGTTTTTGGTCAAACCATATCTTTTTTCAAACAATGTATGTGGTTTTTGCAAGGCCTATGATAAAAAATAGGTGCCTACCACATAATTCTTTGGGAATTCATAAGTAATTCATAAATACTTCAAAAATATGAAACCACTTGTGTTAGATTTCGCATCAATTTTTTTCCAAGTGAAAAATAAGGGAAAGTAATTTGGGGCATCTGAAAACCATGAAAAAGGCCCCCAAACCCTTAAATGGATGGTTTATGAGCACCAACGATTCCAAAACTGGCTAAATTTTGCTTAGTTGCTACTTAATTTCTTTAACTCTCGGTGTTAAATTCAAAAAAATCTTCCAAAAATGAACATTTGGCTAATTTCCTTGAACCCATTCTAGGATCATTGATGAACACATTGCCTTATAGTAGAACATCTCTAAATTAATAAGACCGAGACTAGGCTGACTAAATTACATTAGAGAGGTTCTATTGGGATCAGGACCAAGCAATCAATATTACTTTAGAGAAGTTCTACAATATTTGATATTTGAGTTGGGATACCATACATAGAAGAAATCTTGAATTTTATATATTTTGCACTTGAACCCGTTGAGTGGTTCAATGAGCAAGTGATGAGTGTACTCGAGGTAACTTAATTATAGCATTGGTGCAAGGTACTTTCAATCTTGTAGTAGAGATTGTCCTTCGAAGAATAAATATCCACTTTAATCAGTCCTTTATATCTTGACATGCTTGCTTAGCATCTTGTATGCATAATATTGATATGATTTTTTGAGGCATTTGTGCATGAATATTTGTAAGAATTTACAGACATTTGAAGTTCAATATGATGGAAAAATATTGTAATGTGAAGAAAGAGAGAACTTTGTAATGTAGCAAATAAGCTGATCAGCTGTGGCAATATTGCTATAAAGAGTTTATTACTTTAGAGAGTGCTACTTATTAGAAGTTCTATTATACCAAGAAAATTTGAGTGAGATTTGAGAAATTTGTTTGCAATGAACACCTTCTCAAAGACAATGAATATCATTATACGGAGTACCATATATCTTTGCTGCCTTGATTCTTTTAGTTGTAAAATAATTTTAAGACACTTTATTTGATTATTTTAAATCACAATTTTTAGTGAGCTTTTGAACAAATGCCTTTTTGCTCCATTAAAATCTCCAGCCAATTGGAACATCCAAATATTTAAAAAAACCCATTGTATTGTAGAATACTTGAAACTATATTATGAGAAGGTATCTTGGATCACTTAGTGGTTAACCCTTAACCCATAAAGACCTCGTCTATTTTTTTGGTCAATGAATGATAGAATCCATTAGTGCAGAACAGAAGTGCAACTATTCATTCCTAAAATCTTGTACTAAAAGGAAAGATCTTCTATAGAAATTTGACCTCCAATGAGTATTTTTGTTTCTATAAACCTTGTAGTCCCAAGGCCATTTTTCCATCAAAAAACATTCAAAATTGCCATTTCTACTACATTCACTTATGAAATCAGAGTAAATCTTCTTTTAGAATCTATTCTTAGGATCTCGTTCTACATTCGTCTTAGATCACTTGGTAAAAATTTCATGATTTTGGACCATATGGATTGAAAGATATTAGCATTCAAAGTAAAAAAGAAAGTTTCTTTCATGGAGTTGCTTTATTTGCCCCCAAAACAAGAAGCTCCATAACTTTCACATCATTAATCCAAATGGAATGAATCAGAGCTTCCTATTTAGATAAAAAATAATCTACACGAAAAAACATTTTAAAATTCTTAATTCAATTTCATGTAGATTTTTTCTACTTCGTCTCCACCACTTTGAGGTTATTGTGGCATAACTTTTACTCTTGGGCACTAATTGAAATAAAAATTATATTCCCATAAAGCTCATAAGTTTTTTCTATCTTGTAAGAAGGTTTTAAAAAGTTTAAATAAAAATTGAGATCATTAGAAGCGCCCATAATCGATTTTGTCCTCCGTAGGAACTATGGGACTTCAGGAGTTAAAGTAGATGATATCACATGGTTCCAAAAAGGATGGTTTCTTCAATCACCAACCCATGCTTTAAGGGTTAAATGCTAGATTGGTGAGCGTTAATATCATTCCTTTTGAAACTATGTGACATCATCTACTTTAACCTTTAAAGGATGGATTGGTAACCATAGAAATCATGACTTTTGGAACTGTGTGACATCATCTACTTTAAAAAAACCAAAAATATCCATTGGAGGTGAAACTACTGTAGAAGATCTTCCCTTTCCACCCCTAATTCCGAGGATGAATAGTTGCACTTTTGTCTTACACATGAGAATTCCTTGTCATCCATCGGAGACACAAAATGTCTGTGTCTACATTTAAGGGTACAAAAAAACCAAAAATAATCAATGAAGATTAAAAGACTATGCAAAGTCTCTCCTTTTTGCATAAAATTCCATGGATGAACAGTTGCACTTCAGTACTACATACGAAGATTCTTTGCCATCCATTGGACAAAAAAACGTCCTCGGCGTCGTTCAAGGGCTAACTAATTTACACTCAAAAGTTCCACCTACCAAACTGTAGTTCCACAGACCGCAGCGCGTGACGTGGGAGCCCAGGTATTCAACACCCAGGTGGGTTGATAACTGTCAGGGTATCCTAAAGGCCTGGCAAGCTTACCAGAGTATCAGACTCCCAGTTGCCGCTCTGCCGCTCTGTCGTGGATCCACAACCTTCCAGTACAGCCAGAGATCTTCTGACTCTTACACATCTGTACCAAAAATTATCAGAAAGATTGATGACCGGAGAGCAACTCTCCTCAATATCCGTTCTATACCCCGGGTAATACATCGACACCCTGGGTGTTACAGTTTCACAAAGGCTCACTGGGGAAACCCATGTCCACATCTCTGGACTCCGAGCACCTGTCGTGGCTTCTCCGGGACAAGGCGCGCAAGCCCCGTGGTCGCGCCATTGACGCGCCGCGATTCTTCGGGGCTGGAAGTTATTTGCATTGCAAGGCGCTCATTCAAGCACTTGCAATTGCGTATTTGGCGTTTTTCGCCTTCCGATTTGAGGATCTGTAGCAATGGGGGTGCGGGAGGAGGAGCCGACGAAGTTCGCGATGTCGCAGTACCAGAAGCAGCAGGAGATCAGTGCGCATTCCGTTGGGTTTACGTACATCTCCATGACTGCGTTGATCTCGCTCTGCCCGGCCTTCGTCCTGTTTTTGTACGTGACGCCGCTTTTCCTCTCTCTCTCTCTCTGATACCACGCAGTCAGCTTGGTTCTTCCTTTGTTTGCATGCTCTGCTCTGTTCCATTGGCGCCTTTAAAGTTGTTGACTCAGGGTTCCGCAATGTGGTCAACATTGTAACTTGAATGAAGGTTCAAACGCCTCCTCTGGGATTGCATATTGGTTTGAATATGCGAAGGATTAGATCGTGCTAAGAATATTGAAATGTTCAAGATATAGGTTTCCATAGGTGGTTTCCACTTTTGGTTCCGAAAATGGCGTGTGGGAGTTTTCTCTTTGTAATGTGGGGGTTGTGGTTACAATGTAGTACGAAGCTTCGAAGTCGTCCTCTGGGATTACTTCGTTACAATGTGAAATGTGCTTAGGGCCGGTCGTCATTAAGGTAAGAGATTTGGTTTATTGTTATCGGTCTTTCTCACTAGTTTTACATTGGTGGTCATTCTTGGTTCCCTGAAGGCCTTGTGGGCAGTAGAACTCGGCAAATTTGACAAGAGAATTATCCTTTACAGGGCTTTCAAGGCCATTTCGGTCATAAAGTAGGCTGGAATCTGATGAATATTGTTGTGAATAGGTAATGGCAAAAGCCCTTTTTGGTGATTCTATCTCGAATCTGAAGTAGTGTTAGGTTCAACTATAAGCTTTTATTGTAGTTCGAAGCTTTAGGCTTCTGAACTGGGATAGTTCCCATGGATGTAGATATGAATGCGAGTAGGGGCCAAATCGCATCCATTAATGTAAAGATTAACGATACTATCTGCTTGACTGTATTGGTCTTTCTCATTAAGTTCAGAGATTGCGGTCATTCTTGGTGTCCTGGTGTTGTGCAATCTCTATTGTAAAATGGGTGGAAGGACATATTGGTTGTGGAATGTATTTCATAGAGATTTATCCTCAACTAGGTATTGAGGATGTAACCATGGGTTTCTCCTAGGCATAATGCGGTATACTTTCGTGAACCAGGTGGCACACTATGGTGAACCTTGATGGATCTACTTCAAGGTTTTACGAACTTTGCAAACTGGAGGGAGTTTTTGGCGTTTTGAAGACATGGCCCGTGCCTACTTTGTATGCCCTGGAGATAATATTGAGTTTTGGGGCTTTTGAAGCTTTTTTGCAGTTATATGTGCCCGGTGGGACTCACGTTGGGCCTGTTTCACCAGCTGGAAATCGCCCAGTTTACAAGGTGTGCTAAGTTAGGATTCCCTCCGATGTTCAAGGCTTGCCCACGTGCCCAGAGATAATTATGGGTTGAATTTAGATTAAGCAAGGAATACCTGAAACATGGTTATATGTTTGCAGCGTATAACTCGATTTTCTGTCTTCCGAGTGCAAACAGATTAATCATCAATAATCTCCTTTTGAAAATCTGATTTCAACCAATAGCAAATCAATTAGCATCTTTCTGATTGACACTTAATCGTTACCAGCCTCGTGAGATCAACTTTGGTCAACTTTGTGAGGATTGTAGGTCATGAATGGCAGCTTTGCAAGTTTTTGAAAAGTCTTGACTAGTTTATGATTTGAAACGCTGATTTCAAGTTGATGAATTATTGTTGTTGTTGCTGTGCAGAATAATGGGTTTCTGTGCTACGTCATCACTCTTGTGACTTACTTTGTAATGTGCAAGTAAGGTGGATTTCTTTACAGTACATGCATGAATTATGCAGTTGTTGTTAGACTTTGCTATATACGGAGTAATTGTGAAGCCTTTCCCGAATTTTCAGGTGATTCGGTGGAAAATTCGTCCACTCAATACTTATGATGTGATAGTTTGAAAGTAATATTAGTCTTATGTTACTTGATCCAGTGAGGATGATCAAAGTGAGTATAATCTCTGATATTTGGGTTTTGACTGTTACGATTGTGGTTCACAGGACTGGACATTTTAATCCGGCTATCGTGTATGATCATCTTGGCGAAATAATTTCCACCCTCGTTGTTGGGAGTTTCTTGATCTGCTGCTTGCTGTATGTCAAGGTGAGCCGATCATCACCGACATCTGATTGCAGCTATTTCTGAAATGTGCTCCTCCAGAAAACTATAGGAACACGAAAGAGCTAGCGGGACTAAGGCCTACAATAACTGCCACCCTACTATTTTCAGTGTTGTGGTCTAGGTCACTTTGTTTCCCAAGTGTAAGTCCTTGAAACTTGTAGCGTGATCCTTTGTGATTCTCGAGGAAATTAATTTTGTGAGATCTCAATGACTTTCGAACCATCCTTTGTGTTAAACAGGTTTTGTGTATTAGGTAGGTGTCACCCCTTCAACATGGTAGATCTGAAGCCTATACTACGGTAGTAAGACCTTGGAGTAAAACTCTGGGGTACCGGACCTTTGAAGGGTTACACCTGGGTAACTGACTGAGTGTTCAAGATGGAGAGTATTAACGATTTGTTATGCATTTTTTGATTTGATCACACGGCTTTTGTGTCATCTCAGGGTCACCTGTTACCGTCATCACCCGACTGGGGTTCATCTGGCAATCTGCTTGTGGATTTTTTCTGGGTATGTATCATTTATGCCGTACTTCTCCTCACTTCTTCCCACGATTTGAGAACGTTTTTAATCTTGCAGCTCAGTGTCTAATCTGGCTTCTGATGACAGGGAATGGAGTTGTACCCCAGGATAGGTCCCAACTTTGACATCAAGGTCTTCACCAACTGTCGATTTGGCATGATGAGTTGGGCGGTCTTGATTGTCAGCTATGCTGTCAAGCAGGTATTTCCTTATCCAATGAATATATTGAGCTATCTACCTGTAACTGACCTCTAGAACTGAATGGACTGTCATGTGTGGAATAAAATTAAATTTGCTTAATATGATAATATTATTCTCCCGTCTGAGAGTCCTGCGATTTCATAGTAGCTCGAGTCCTGTTTCATTAGAAAATGCTTGATCATACAAAGTGTTGCCAATGCAGTACTGTTCAATGTAATAGATGGGATGGCTGCTAACATGTGTACAATATCTTTGGTTTCATTGGCAGATTGAGTTATACGGAAAGCTTTCAGATTCGATGGCTGTCAGTGTATTGCTGATGCTAGTCTATATTACGAAGTTCTTCTGGTGGGAAGCGGGGTATTGGAACTCCTTGGATATTGCACATGATCGAGGTGAGTTGCGATTTCTATCTCAAACTAGGGAGAAAGAAAGCGCTGATTGTGGCCTTGAAATCTTGAAACGATGTTTCTTTTATGGCAACCCACAGCACTTGGACAGTGCCGTTTTTGAAATGCAAGTTTTCACCTCTTCTTTGTTTGGCGGACTCGCAGCTGGATTCTACATCGTGTGGGGTTGTTTGGTGTGGGTGCCGTCTGTGTACACGTCACCAGCCTTGTATCTCGTGAATCACCCTGTGGAGCTTGGCATGCCTGTATGTATTCTGACCCTTTTTGACCTGTCATTATTATTGATAAGTCCGTGCTTAGGTCTTCAATGACGTTTAGTATCTAACTATGTCGGGATTTAGACTAGTTTCCAGTTTCCAGCAGTCCCATGATTTGAATCAAATTGACTGATAGTGTTTTGTATATGAAATTCTTTACAGCTGGCAGCAGCAGTTATGGCCGCAGGCTTATTATGTATCTGGGTAAACTACGACGCTGACCTCCAGCGACAGGAGTTCCGTAAAACGAATGGAAAGGAGAAAGTATGGGGAAAAGTTCCCAACAAGGTATCCTAGTTTTTTTGTTTGCTTTTCATATTGGTTGTGATGTTGGCAGACAACAGGAATAATAATTGAACTCGTAGACTAATTGTAGGACTCGTAGACTACTTTACGTTTTCACATTGATGGGAATCTCGTGGAATGTACAGTAGAGGTCTTCATCCAATGTTACTTTCTTTCCTGTCGTTGTTTTGCATGCGGGGAGCACGTGATGGTGGCTTGGCATGCCCAGGTTTGGACGATGTTCCATTTCAGTAGATTTCAGAAGTGGCCATGAAGGTAACTTTGAATGAATACACATTGTGCAGATCGAAGCAACCTACGTGACAGAGAAAGGAGAGAAAAAGAAAAGCCTTCTGTTGGTATCAGGCTGGTATGTTTTGTCACTCTCCAGACTTATCTCGAGGTTTTATGTGTCGTAACCCATTTTGGCAGCACCATTTGTCGAAGATATTTGCTTCGTTTAGTCGAACCTGACCTGTTGGTCGTGTATGAGAATTTGACAGGTGGGCCTTGGCTCGGCATTTCCACTATATACCCGAAATTTCAGCGTCCTTCTTTTGGACTGTTCCGGCCCTTTTCAGTCATGTGAGTATTTCACTGCTGGCGCTCCTGGTGTCGTTCTAAAATACAAATGAAGTAATATATCTGGAGAGTCGCCACTAGGAGCCGAGGTTACAGTTGGTCAGTTATGCATCTAGGGTTTAAGAATCGTCTGCATTGTAGTGTTTGCAAGTCTGACTGATGTTCGTTTGTGTCCCAGCCTCTACCGTACTTCTATGTGATCTATTTGACGATCCTTCTTGTAGACCGTGCTGAGCGTGATGACAAACGATGCCAAGCAAAGTGAGTACTATTGTTTCTGAGCTATTTCTAGTTCACCAGAGTAGTTCAGAAATGTCTTGCACACTAATCACATGCTATTCGCTTGTGACGCGTATGGAG
Source organism: Straminergon stramineum (assembly GCA_963920665.1). Lineage (NCBI taxonomy): Eukaryota > Viridiplantae > Streptophyta > Bryopsida > Hypnales > Calliergonaceae > Straminergon > Straminergon stramineum. Next base: position 15,749,026 of record OY987270.1, read on the forward strand.
ATTGCTTATGCTTCAGTAGCGGAATTAATGGACACTGTTGGGCACGTGAACAGGTACAAGAAGTTCTGGGACGAATACAAGACTAAAGTTCCTTACAAGATCCTCCCTCATATTTATTAGCCATGAATTGTAGGATCGGAAACTATTCTTTCCAGTTGTATATGGGGGCAAAATTTGGAGAGTAGACCTAAATAGAGGACCCAGGATCTTCGCATTTTCAGTGGCTCCCTGTGGAGCTGACTGCTCTCCAGGAAATTCTTGGATCATTGGATTGGACTATGTTGTATTGTTGGTTACGCAGTGCTTAGTCTGGCAGGGCTTCCGGGGACATTATAGAACAGAGTGAGAGTAGCCGGAGAGCACTCATCTCTTTTCTGGCATCGAGTTTCTGCTTTAATGTCGGTGCATTGCTAGCGTACTTTTGGGATTCCATTCAGCTCTTTTGATTCGAGACTGTGGGTTCGTAAACTAGATGACGTTAAAATGTAGACTGTCGTGATTGATTGGCAAGTCACAATTTTTCCCCTTTCGATTGCATTCCAGCGGGATATAACCCCGTTTCTCATGAGGCTCTATGGTCATGTTTCTCTTGGTGTCTCAGCATGAAGGATTACACAACTTTTTGTGCAGTTCAAATGTGATTATCCCCCTGGTCGGGTGTTACTGTCATTGCAAATTAGCTTCACTATGAAAAAATATTTTTGTTCGGAAATTATAACAATCGAGTAATGTTTCCTCCAAAGAATTGTGATTATTGTCATGCACACTAAAAGCATAAATCAGAATACTAGGGCCATCGAGTGATTGTGCTAACCGAAGTTTAATGTGCAATTGTCAATTTGTACATGTCACTTCTTTTCCTGAAATGACGACAGCATTGTAAGCGAGGAAGGTAAAACCGTGAGGCTCACGACTGCGAGGTAGTAGGCTCCATCTTCTTCTAAGTTAGTGTGAACGAGGATCTCTCTGACTGAAAAATCGTCGTGTTGCTTCCACTGAGTTACAGGGCCAATAAACTGGGGAACTGAGAACCCGGATGCATATGTCTTCATTCGGAGTATTTGCGCGTACGCATCTTCACCGAACTCTATATGGCTTGTATTTCAAGAAGTTAAATAAAAATTTATGGCACGCACTGACTGTTCCAGCTCAGGAAAACCGGTAGAAATCTGTAGGAGATTGGATACGATATCAGCAGATTTGTGGTCAAGTGAGGTACTCCTGTAGTGTGTATAAGGTAGAAGGTCCATGTACTATAACAAAACATGGTAAAAGAAAACCGTAGTCAAAATTGACTATGGTTCTTTTTGCCACGTTTTTGTGCATGCATGCGTAGTGGGCTGTTAGCTTCTTTTGCATTTTCCCACTACAATTTTTGGAATTTTGAGGCTTGCAATATACCATTGGAAAAGTATTGAAAATACCTTCTAGTGGTATATTGCAAGCCTCAAAATTCCAAAAATTGCAGTGGGGAATTGCAAAAAATGTTGATTGCACACGTAGTGGGCCTGCACAAAAACGTGGCAAAAAGAACTGTAATTGATTGTGACTACGGGTTTTTTTTACCATATTTTGTTATAGTGATGAATCGCCCCAAAGCTCCAAATTTTCCACCAATGTAGATTATTGAAAAATCTGCCCTAATTGTTGAGTGGTGAAGTTTGAGCTGCATGACATCCTCAACTAAATACAAGGGTTCTTTTTTATTGCATTCTAGCGGGATACAACCTTGTTGCTCATGAGGCTCTGTGGTCATGCTTCTCTTGGTATCTCAGCATGAAGGATTAAACAACTTTGTGTTCGGTTCAAATTTGTGATTATCCCATTGGTCTGCCTGGTGATGTTCTCGAGGCTCTTGTTGCTGTGCTCAATGGCTTGGGATGAATGTTGGAGATGAGGTCTGTCACCAATTGCATTGATTTATATCAATAGTATTAATACATATGTTCGATTCTAATATTATGTTGCAAATTCGTAGCATTAGGGGAGATTTAGCTACCTTGGAACAACGTTTTTGTTTTGAGCGATAATTTGCTCAACCTGCCAAAAATTGGCCCCTCTGCTGTCGTCCCTCCAAATTTGGACTAGTGTAGCACAACTAGTGAACTACCACATGGCCAAAAAAAATCCCTGCCCTAGAAGCCCGTTTCAGGCTAGTTCCCCATGCTAGGGCTAGCTAGAATATAAAATAATTTTCAAGAATGAAAGAAAATGAAAAAATGAAATGAATTTTTTTTTCAAAAGTAATATTTAAAAATTATTTTATTATTATTATCTGACTTGGCCGTTGCGTGGCCACGTTAGAGAGCTATTGTGGCCGAGTTCCCAAAGTCTGAGAACTTGTGGGAACTCACGAGCTTCCATAGTAGCTCAATCTCTTTTAATGCTTTTGATAAAACTGTGTTGTTGGGATTAGACGAAGTTAAACTTTCCTTAGGGCATTGTTAGCTAACCTAGTAAAATGTCTACCCTTTTCCTCTAGTATTAGGCCTAATTCAGACTAGCAATTGGACAAAGAGTAAATAGTGGCATCGTGGTTAGTATTTCAATCCCCCAAATGACTTCCATATCATGAGGTTGTTATTAGTGCCCTTCAGTTCATGGGATGCAATTTCACACTAGTCGCCAACCCAATTTATTGTTGTTGTATCCTCTGACACCTTTCCCTTCAATTCCCACCTTCTAGGATCTCTTCAATGAGCTTTGTCCATTGGCAAAGTTTTAGAGCCACCCTGCAAGTGAGCCTTGAAACTTCTCCATCTTGTCCGTTGAAGTGGCTACTTGGTTGGTGATGTGGTAGTTTAAAGAAGTGGACAAACTAAGAGGTTTGAACATTGCACTAAACAAGGATGCAATTTCAACCAATGAACTTTGTTATCAATTTGTCTATCTGCTCGTCTTAACAGGGCCTTAGACACACTACCCATTCTTCCAAGCCGGGGTGAACCGCCCCCCTTGCTTATCTCCCCAAGTCATCCCAAGGTGCATGGAAAAAAAGACCCTATATTTTGTGCTTCATTAATTTGTTTTCTATACCTCGTCTAGCTAATTTGGGGACTCTAATAGCAAATATGAATTCAATATTTGCAAATTTTATCATGCGTGGCAAATAAAAAATTCTAGGGTTTTCCTTTGGGGACAATTGAGGAGTTGGTTAACTCTGGAACAAGTGCTTTGGAAGTGGTGATTAACTAGTTCAAATTGTTCTTTTACTATTTAATTTCACTGATTTGTCCATAGATGGCCCAGGGTGGGGTTGGGGTTGGGGTGGATGTGGGGTGTCAGTGCAAATTAGCTTCATTGTAAAAAAATATTTTTGTTTGGAAATTAGTACTATTGAGTAATATTTCATTCAAGTAATTGTGATTAGTGTCACACACACTAAAAGCATAAATTAGAGTTCTAGGGCCACCGAGTAATTGTGATAACCAAAGGTAAATGTGCACTTGTCAATTTGTACATGTCACTCATTTTCTTGAAATTATGACAATATTGTAAGCAAGGAAGGTAAAATCGAGAGGCTCTCAGCCACTACGATTGTGAGGTAGTCTTAGGGGGTGTAGTAAGTGTTAGAATTATATATAAATATAGGTACAAACAAATGGAGGGTGCCAAAAAAACATCGTGGCTAAAAATTATAAATTGATTGATTGTATTATAGCATATGCAAAATGTCGTTGGGTATATTCTAAATACTATAGGGTATGAAATAATGGAGTGCATTAGGAAAAAAATATACTTAGGATACCTCTCTTTATATTAATTTTGAGTGACAAAAGTCTTAAATAGGGATGCCTTATGAGTTGGCATATTAGTGAGGGTGATTAATTTTTAACTGTTGGACATGCTTTGCTAGTTGGGGTGTTTATGACTATCAAATGGAATTGTGCCATGTCCACTTAATTGGCTGCTTAGGATTATTGTTGGGGTTTGCTTCACAGTTTACTCTTGGTTGTCTTTCAGCCTCAGTTTTCAGTTCTCAATCTAGGGTTTTGGATTCCTTGTGTTCTTGATTTTGTTGGCAATTTCTTGAGGGGCGATGTATTAGGGTTCATGTTGTATTCTATAGGTGGTCTCAGACTTCGCAGGGTCTGCCTTAAGATTGACGTTGTATTCCATTGATGGTCTTAGAGCTCATAAGGGTTGTCGACCTGTCGTAGGGTTTAGGCTATGCTTTGGGCCAGCAAAATGACTTTGAATTTCAAAATAAAGTTGTACATGATTATAGATGAGAAGCACGACCAATGCTTTTGAGCCCATTTTTTTTGCCAAAGTAGTGACATTTATGTAGAATTGTGGTTCTGTTTGAAAAAAAGTGTGTATGTGGATTGGCCATTTCAATTCTAGGACTTTGATGCCCAATGTTGCATCTGAAATAAGTTTGAGGTGATGAACCCTGTTTGCGAGCGAGTATATGTGATTCCAAAGGAAAAGGATGGTGGAAGACCTTACAAGCGAATTTGTCTTAAGCTCGTTGGAGAAATGAGGAGCAATGATTTCATCGCCTCTCTCGAATTTGAGTTCCCTAGTGTTGATGTTGAGGAGTTTGAAGACAATGTCACCCCGATGTTGCAAGAGGTGGAAGTCAGTTTAGGGTGTACGATGCCTATAGTGGTGGAAGAGGAACTAATCAAATCTCATTGCAGATGACATCACGGAAAAATATAAGCGCTCTACCTTGAAGCTAACGAAGGAGCTACAATCCATGGACTTTGTAGACCATGTGTGGAATCTGAAAAATTACGATCAATATGGTGTGGCAGTGTCAAAATTCATTGCGAGGAGTGCAACAAGGAAATTGGACTAAGGTACTGGCGGTGAACACTCTCAGTCAGATATTCATAACTTATTTTCCAATTTTAAGAAATGGCTTGTTATTTTCTGTGTCGTTCATGGTCTTTGTAGGTTAATTGGAGTGAGAGGTTGTACATGGCACCCTTAGCTCACTTGACTGTTTCGGAGTTGCAAAACATGAGCACAAAGTGACAAAACTACAAGAGGGATGGGGCACAAAGGAGATGAAGCTTTGTGCAAGTGAAGAAGTTCAACCCACAATGAGGATGTAGATCATACCCTCACAATAGACCCTAACCTGAACCGCTCCCACGTAATGCTGCTTCATGTGCTTCTTCTTATTTCCTTAGCTTGTCCATTTGTTTTGCTTACTCCCTATGTTATTTTCTTGTAGCTTCTCATGATGTTGCTCATGTTGCTAAGCCTTTCAATTTTGTTGCTATTGTTGTTGGGGTTTTGGGTAGTATTCATTCATCTTTGTTTATGTATTCACTAGAAGAACCCCCTTTTTTTTTGAGAAGTTAAAGAACGTAGAAATGCGTTTTTTCTAACGTCATGCATACCCTTGTGGATGTCCAACAGAATCTGTCTAGATTGATGTGGCAAAAACATGCAAAAATCAAAGACGTCTGCTTAGACATGGTCAAAGAAGATGCCAAAAGTGCACCATGTGGCAACCACGTCATCACAACATGGGCGGTCAGTGCCATGTCAACAAATTTTTCATTCAGGCCTTTGTTGATGTAGAACATGATGTGGTAGATGGAAAATTCATGAAATGGTCGGTCCGTTGTGCACCAAGTCTTGTCTGTTTGGACATCTACCGTGACACACATATTTTTTCGGGTGTCAATTATGACACGAGGTTAATTCTTTTGAACATCATATAGCATCTGCTATATGTTATGACACGTCTGTGGAGACATGTAAATGACACAAATGATGTCCTCTAAGACATGCTTGATGTGCATGTCTCAGTTTTTTGAGACATCTTGACATTTTGCAACATCAACTTAGACATATACTATACATAGTACACCATACATAATAAACTATATACATTATACACTAAACCATACATATTTTACAATACACCATACATTGTACATTATATACAATACATCATACATTGTACACCGTACATAGTATACCATATTTTGGCAACTATATGTTACTGTGAGTATGTGGACATGACAATATAAGCCATTTATACAAGTGGGCTAGTAAGGAGGGAGACAAACCACATGGAATATATCAAACAATATGATATTTACAAAGTTGTTTAAGTTGATGTCACAAAAACATTTCGACATCTCAATTGACATCTTAGTTCATGTCACAAAAAACATCTTGAAGTCTCGATTGATGTCTAAAAAAACAATGTTAAAAATCTCAAACGACATCAAAGTGTGCTGATGTGGCACACCACGTCATCCTTGTAAAGTGTCACATAAGGGTTTTGGGGTTTTTTATTCAAAAATGTGCCATATAGCTGCCCTTCTCTTGTTTTTTTACATTTGGTTAGCATTTTACCTTAGCCCCCAATAACTTCTAGAAACTTATCTATAGTAAAATTGAACCCCCTTGCCAACGTGGCAGGTCCATATTTCCTTGGATGTTGTACAAAATACGCCTATGTTTTATTCAATGTCTTAGAGAACATTCTTGTCGCACAAGACATGAACTTGTTTTGCTTGTGACATCCACACGTTTTCTAGAACATCCAACAAAAATTTGCCTTCCAAGGTCACAATCTCATCTTTAAAGTCTTGTTTTGAAAAACATGCTTGTTTGATGATAACGTCAAAAAAAAGGCAAGTTTCTTATAGTGATTGCAACTTAAGTAAATGGAATTGTTGCTCAAACATGTCTGCTTCAACTTGCTTCTAAGGCTTTTGCTCCTGCCAAAATAGAAAGAACTTGTTATAGTTTATGGACTTATTTTTTGCAAATTTTTGGGAATTTAGACTCATCATATGTTATGACTGCATACTTGGTGCCTGTGTTTTGGCCTTACCATTCTCTGTAGTTGGTATACTTACTGAACCCTACACATGCAATTTTTTGTTTGGTATTGTGTTTGTGAACACATTTAATGAATTTGATTTTTCATTGTCAATGATTATAATTTTCTAAGTGTTTCAGAAGCACACGATCCCTAAACACTCAACTTTACAATGTAATAATGAGTAGTGAGTAGTCATTAGAGAAATTGTGGACTCTCCACAGGGCTGCCAGGAAGTGCCGAGAGGGACCCTTAGTGCAATACATTTATTTTGCTTGAAGAACTTTTCCCCTAGTTCTACACTTCGTCACTTCCAAATGTTAGAGCATTCATTCTCAAGTACTATTAGTTAGGGTTGTGACAAGTGTTCTTTTGATATTTGAAAGCACCCTTGAAGCACCTTCCTTTGACGATTATGGAATAGAAAACTGAAATATACTTCTTGGAACTCCCGATATTCACACAAGGTGAATCTTTGTTTTGTCGTAATTCACTCTTCTCAATAGCTTCAATAGGCTCCAAAAATAGACTGGCTTGTCAAATACTGGCAGCCCTTTGGAGAGTCCAAAAATTTTCTAATGTGGGGAAAAAAAAGGAGTGTAAAAACTTAAATGAAGTCTAATTATAAGTAGTGAGTAGTGGGAAGAAAAATTGGAGTGTAAAATAAAATGAAGTAGGATTTTAAGTAGTGAGTAGTGGAAAAAAAATAGAGTTAAGAAGTAAAATAGCATCTGATATATTTGTGGAAATTGAGAAGTATAATTAATGAATGCCCCCTTTTTAATGAGCCACATTAGAAAATTACATAATGATAGAGTGCAATATAACCAATACACAAAAAATATTACCCCCCTTTAATATCCTAGTGTTTGGACCTATATCCTTATTTTTTTCACAAATTGCACCCCCTGAGGAGGTAGTAGGCTCCATCTTCTTCTAAGTTAGTGTGAACGAGGATCTCTCTGATTGAGAAATCGTCATGTTGTTTCCATTGAGTTCCAGGGTCAATAAACTAGGAACTGAAAACTTGGAAGCGTCTATCTCCATTCGTAGTAAAAAGGAGATCACCCATTTTTGACCATCCTCCCATTCTTGCAACTTAGGTGATAGCTCATGTAGAATATGAATAATAGAAGCAACAAAAATATCTGGGATGTGAACATGGAAAGCATACAATGATCACAATATATACATGAATGCCACAATTATCACTTACATCAGTTTTCTAACCAACCTATGGTTTGAAATAGGTTTGCCTATATATCAAGAATGGGGCAAACAAAATCTTCAAGGAAAAAATTCATCGTAATTTCCGTTTTCAAGGAAAAAAATGTAAAAAATTATGGAAATCTTCTTAAATCTATTTCTCTACATAGGAAAAAAAATTCCTCAATCTTCCCCATGCAGCGGATAGGTTAAATTGCTTAAGTGGTTGTAAATGGGTGATCATCTTGATATCAGTTATTTGTGTGTGCAACTTCACTAATATCTATGTGGCATGTCTTTCAAAAAATAAAATAAAAATCTATGGCATGTAGTTGCAAACTGACTGTTCCAGTCCTGGAAAGGAGGTGGAAATTTGTAAGAGATTGGATACAATGTCAACAGATTTGTGGTCAAGTGAGATATATATAAGGTAGGAGGATTATAAAGCGCCCAAAAGCTCCAAAATTTTCATCATGGTAGATGAATGTGTAAATCTAGCCCTATTGTTCATTAGGACACCCCCCCCCCCATTGCATCAATACTGTTGCAATGGTTGAACAATCTAATATTAAAATTTTATTGTCGCAATTTTGCAAATAGTATTGCAACAATACATTTTTAATATACCTCCTGAAAATGTATTGTTGCAATACTATTTGTAGTATTGCAACAATACAATTTCAATATTGGATTGTTCAACCATTGCAACAATACTACAATAGTATTGATGCAATGGGGTTTTTTTTCTTGATGTTGAGCGATTAGTTTTGAGTTGCATGACATTGATCCTTAGCTAAGCACAAGGGTCCCTAATTCCAAATATGAACTCAAATTTTCCAAGTTTTTCCCTAGGAAAATGGAGCTAATTCCACCACATTCTTTTATTGTGTCAGTTTTAACATTATAAGAAATAGAGAATCCCCATTCTTAGATTTGAAACACTACTACAATAGTACATTAGATGAAATTTGAGGGCTCCAAGAGTTTGCAAGTTATCTTGAGTTCCCAAGCTATGGGAACTCGCCACAACAGTAGTATGATGTGGCACAATCACTACGACGTCAGAAAATAATATATATTTTAATTATTTTAATTATTTTTAAAATTATTATTTTTGAAAACAAATATTTTTTTAATTCCGTTTTAAGTTTAATAGTACATTTTAGAAATGTAGGAAAAAAAATTTATTTTATTTTTTCCAAAAATTCAAACATACAACCCATTATGGGTTGGTTCTCAATTTCTGGCAGCATAGGGAACAATGCAGGGAACAACCCTCAAACAGGCTCTTGGAGCCCTCAAATGTCCTCTAATGTCTGCGCTCCATGATGGCCAAACCACTTGATCAATACGTGTTTCCAAACTTTCAAGGAAGTCTGTAGTCAAGCTTGGGGGTTGGTTCATCCTAGTAGTCTCTAGCTGGCACCATGAGATCAATGAAGGTAGTGGACGAATAAGAAGCAATATTATACCCAACACTTCAAATTTGATCCATTCCCTCACGCATGACATTCAGTTCCTACTCAACTGAGGGGTGATTGTAAGAAACACTTGTCTTATTTTTTGTCCCCTTGCCTTTGGAAAAGTATTTTTTTGCTCATAACTTTTGTATCATTTGTCCATTTGATGTGAAATTTGTAATAAAGGTACATGTGGTAGTTTCAAATATTATGTAATTTTTTCAAATTTTTCAAAATTATTTTACTATTTTTAACTTGCCCCCGATTGGGTATCTACCTTGGCAATTTTAGGGTTTTTAGTCCTATTTTTGACCCCAAAAATAAGAATACGAAGCCACAAATTGGACATGCTGGAGTTCTACTAACATTACAAGGACTGACGTTGAGATTTTATGAAAATAGTAACATGTCGGTTGCCCACATTAGGCCAAATTGACCTTCCTTTGCACAAAGTCTACAAAGAGGGAAAAATTTTCCTAAATGAATTTTTTAGTGCAATGCAAGCCCAATCTTTTCTAGGAAAAGGGATTTTTTATGGAATTTTTTTGAATTTTTTTTAAATTACTAAAAATGAAGACGTCCACAGACCCCTTTTATGCTATTTTCTACTCCTTGTGGCTACTGTAGTATTCCGTAGTAGTCTTTAGTACTACATAGTTCTGTATAGTATTGCATCAACAATTCAAATCTGTGGGCTCCCCGAATCGATAGTTGAGATTTGTAGGCACGTTGACGCACAAAATTGATAGTAGTTCGTAGTATTGCCAGTCCTACATCCAGAAGTCGCGTTTTTTAGCCAAAAACATGAAGTGTTTCTTGCAATCACCTTGAGAATCGTACTTTCTAGTACATAAACAACCGAGACACAAAATCTCACACATGTGTTGATTGGACATTGGTTTAAAGCATCACAATTATGGACGATAAACATTGATCTTTGTCATTCATTCATTGGAGTTTGAACCCAATTGGTAGCCTTTTTGACCTTCCCAATTGCTACATTAGTTGATCTAATTTGAAAATTGAAGTCTTTTCGTTAACAAAGTACCATAACTTGTCAGTTCGTTGACAAAAAAGTTGTATACAACTTGCTTGTTAACAAACAAATTATGATAATGTAGATGCTCGTTAATGAACAAATTGTTGTAATGTAGTTGCTCATCAATGAACGAAACATCATTGTATCTAACGTTCATTTGCCAATTAAGCAATAAATTCAATCAAATCAAATCACATACATGAAAGAATTTCAAAATTCAAAAGCACGTTGTAGCTAAAATCATTCAAAGACTCATAGCAACTCAATTCACTAGAAGAAAATGAGGGGTTCTACGACTACTATTTGCAATTGATTTTGTAGTTGCACGAGACATTTGCAACTAGGTGACAATTTGGAGCCCATAGTTGTAGTGGAAAAATTGCACTAGTTGCAAAGTAGTTACAAAAATTTTCAAGGTTGTTTCTCATCCGATATCCTACTTGAAAGTTCATCGATGAACTCTTATGATGTGGTTGCTTATGTGCAAGTTATTTGTGTACGATTGGTTTGTGACTGACGTGCAACTAGTTGCTACTAACGTACAACTAGTTTGTGATTGGCATGCAACTAGTTTGCAATTGGTTTTCAATTGACGTGCAACTAGCTTGCGACTTATTTACAATTTGTCTGTAATTCATAGACTTGTAAATTTTGAAATTTTAATCTCGAAGATTTTGTAGATTCCAAATTTCAAGTCTTTTTTTTTAGATTGTCAAATCCAAAAATTTCTTAAACTTTAAATATTTATAGATTAAAAGAATTTACAAATTGCAGAAATCTACAAAGTTTAAAAATCTACACAATGTAGAAGTATTAGAATTTCATTATCAAAATTCATTGCACAAGAATGCTATAACTTACAATTTTTATATGTCTAACCTAATGGTATTCTTGACAATTGATATGGGACAATCAATAAAAGACTTAGTAGTAGTTGCATTTTAGTTATTTCCTAGTTGCATGCTAATTGTATTCTAGTTAAAGTCTAGTCTTTTTTTAGTCAAACTCTTGTTGAATTGTAGTTGTAGTATAGTTGTAGTCTAGTTGTAGTATAGTTGTAGTCTAGTTGTAGTCTAGTTGTAGTCTAGTTGTATTGTAGTTGTAGTCTACTTGCATTGTAGTTGCATTGCAATTGCTTTTTAATTGAATTGCTATAAAATTTAGATTATATGCAATTGCAAATAAACACATTGGACTCTACAAAATGTAAGATTGTCCACATCAACAATTTTGATGAATATTGGATGTAAAATACCTCACATCAACTCTTCTCTTACATTCCTGTAACCATAATTGCATTTTACAACTATTTTGTGACTATTTTGCAATTATAGTGTAACTATGTCAAAGTTGGAGCAAATACAGAGGGTTGTAGTCGTAGGGTAGTTGCATAGGACCGTAGTTGCATTTCAGTCGGTTGTAGCTGATACATTTTTCTTCTAGTGATTCCATGAATGACTGTATATGTGGAGCTTGAATTTTTTTCAAAATCATCCACAAAAGAATGTTTGTGAGAATCTGGCTAAATATCCAATGTTCAAAGCCTGATCCCAGAAATTTGAATCACAGACTTCTAATCCACAGGAAACATCAGAGAAACTAAATCCTACATCTAAACAAGTCTATCTTTCTTTGCTTTTTACTTCTTGCACACATTACAGTTGTAATTCATTGAAATGTTGAGAAACCCCTTATGGAATGAACTATTTATCGATGATGCAAGAAGACTCTTCATTACATCAAATTGAGTATTGGCATCCTCATTCACTAAAACCATCAATTGACCAGCTTAAGAGGCTTCTTTAGCAGCAAGTGGCACAAGTGCCAATGGAATATTTTCTTTCTTGATACAACTTTCAACTACTAGGTCAAATTCTTTAATTGTTGTTGATGAAATCGACTTTGAAATGGTACAAGAATTTTGTCTTCCAAAAGCACTGATTGGACCAACAAGTAAAGGAGCTTGAAAATCGTGTTTGTCAGGAGTTGAAGGAATAAATATCACAACAATTGGCAGAGGAGATGCCACCACATTTGGCGGAATAGATGTAGGGCTTGAAGGAATTGGAACTCGTGGAACAACTATAAGCGCAACAACTATTGCAATGCAATCTATAATTTGATCTAAATCTTGCTCGATCTCCATACATCCCCAATCAAAACTCTAGCTCAAGCTAATCAAATCATTGACAGTTTCAACTTTGACTCGATCAAAAGTTGAATTCATGGTTGTTCAGCCGAACAACTCGACAACACGACAAACACGACGTCCAACACGTCTAGTAGACCCCCTTGTCCGTCTAATAAAGTCAACTTTAAGGTTGACTTTCAAATAAAACACTTTCTATTTCCAATCTTGACATATTTGAGTTTCATTTTATTGAAGTGTCTCAATTTAATAATCACTTATTACATTCTTAATTATGGATCATAAATAAAATGAGATTTCAAATTATCTCTACTGTTAGGATAAGGCTTTATTCGTCAAAATTGTCATGTATACACGACACTCGTCTTATACGACACTCGACATCAGACGAACAACTCGACACCCGAACCCCAAAATGTGTCCGACAGAACAACCCTGGTTGAATTGCTAGAACTTATGTCAATTAGAATTTCCATTTGTGATCTAATAATAGGAGCATAAACAAATGTAATACCCTTGTTCACAACCAAACCAAAATGAACATTCTCTCATTGGTTTTGAACAAGATTTGATCACCTATCAAAACTACTATTAATATTTCCAGGACTACTTATTGAATACCCATGGCTTAAAGGAGGATTAGCAGTGTAACAACCTTGGCTTGCAACATCACCCTGACCTGTATTATTGTTGTTGTAGACATTGCAACCTCTACCATGTCCACAAGGAACATTGCCACCACCTGTATGACCAGGTGCAATATAATTTGGATAAAAATTCCTACCATAATAGTCATGAGTACCACCAACTCAACCGTGACCATTACTCACACCACGCATTGCACCCCACCCAATACCAACAACAAACTACACCCTATCCTGTAGCAACGTTGGGAAAATTTGTATGCCCAGCATGAGTAGAACCTTGACCAAAATTAGCATGCATATTAGGTAGACCAGTGAAGCTATCCATAATAATTGAACTAGGTTGAGATGGAGTAGTTGATGCAAATCCACTTGAATGAAATGGCCTAGTAAAATCAAGAATTTGGCAAGATTGAATAGTCATAAGTGCACATAATATGCCATCGCTTCGTTGGTTTGGAGTTCTAGAAGCATTAATGAAGGGACCTAGAAATTTACTATCGGGAATATGGATAGTTGAGCTTTTATAATCTCCAATTGTTGGAATAGGTACAAAGGGAGATTACCAATTGGATTTAAATGTAGAATGTGACGAGATTGTAGTGTCAATGACATTACTTTCTACTGCCATATATGAAGCATCTAGATCAACACTTCCAATAAGATTATCATTATAATCATAAGCATGCAATTGGATCGTTAGGGTCATCCAAACCATCAAACTCCTTAGTTTCATCGATTGTCAAGTTGTAGTGATAATTAAAATCATACATCCTATTTGTCATTGAATCATAAAGATCCTAGCGGAGGTTTTATGCAACCTTGGCCTTCGGTATTGGTACTTATTATTGTCCAGTAGAGAGGGGTTTGCCTCGGGAAATCACGGAGATCTTGGTTGTGACCAGAAATGAATGAAGAACATAAGTAGACATGCTCGTGTAAAATCTTGATTCTTATTTGTCGAATCTTCTAAACCGTTGTGAAACTACTTCTCGTTTGCCTATCTTGAAATGGGCTCTAAATGGGTGTAACAGTCAAGGTAGGTGATAAGAAACCACTAGCCTTAGACGACTAAAACATGACGATCAGACCAAGAGCTAAACCGTCCAAAAGATTGGCTCTTAAATTTCAAACTTCCAGTGACCAGCAATCATGCTTCACCGTGAGAATAGAATAAGTTTCGACTATATGGGCCATCAACTCCACCTCGTCACCGCGACACAAAATGAAGCTAAGCAATGGTTTGACCCATGCCGCCTGCAACAACAAAGTTTACAATGAAATTGAAAGCCACAAGCCACAACACACAAGTCTTCAAAATCTCTTCCAAACTCCAACTCTTTGGTTGAACTTTGATTTGATGCCACCAAAGTTCTACAAGTCAAAATAATATGAGTGATATTTTTTTGAAAATCTAACACAATTCTCCACTCACCCTTCAAATCTCAAATCAATTTAAAATTCTATCCAATTTCTATGGTCGCCTGAAGTTTCAACGTTTGAAATTGAGGGCAGTAGACCTTTCTTTGCTTTGACACTTACAACTCACTCATACAAACTCCAAATAGAATGAATGATAGCTTCATGGAAATCTAACAAAATTTCCGTAACTCTCTCTAATTTTCATTGCAAACAAAAGATTTGTCCGTCTTCTATGGTCGTTCAAAGTCTCTACCTTTCTATATGGAAGGCAGTAGACCTCCCCCCACTCAAACTAGCACAACTTTTGAATGACAACTTCAATTCAAGAAAGTGAGATCAATTTAGAATCACAACACCATGATACATAACTCCTTCAATTTTCATTTCCAAATTCGTAAAACTCAACATACGATGTCTCCTCAAACATTCGGGTCTTACAAACACAACGAGAGAGACGATGAATAGTGACCCCTTTTTCCTCCACCTTATTTTCTACCTTAACCACACAAGTCAAGAGGACATCAACCCATACCTTGTCTCTATGTCTTCCCTATCATCCATTAGTCATTTATTTTGACCATTCAACTCAATCTACATCCTTAGTTAGAAGATAAATCATTCAAAAGTTACTAGAAGGCAAGCTATTTGTATTTTTTCCTTCTACAGCTTCCTACATACAAAATAAAATTTGAAATTACTTCTAAATACAAAATAAAGGAATTAGGATCTAATATATATTTATTAGAGGTAAAAAATAGAGGTCCAATCAGAATATCACTCTATCTTCAAGAATTTGAGGATGCGTTTGATGGTAGTTGTCACATATTCCGTCTGATCTGCTTTAGTTAAAGGATTGACTGACCCTTCTAACCAACGTTGGTGGCCATGACTCTCTTTCACAAGCCTCGCCATACAATAATATTGGTCAACATTAAGACCCTCAAAACACCGTTCAAATGTCACTTCTCGACTCTTAGGTTCAACACATCCAACTTGCAACAAAATCATCAATGCTTGAGCATCATGCTGAAGGTTCCCATGCCATCATTGCTCTAATCGAGGTTGCTTTGGTAGTCGAGAAGGCCCAAATTCTTCTTGTGAACTCTCATGTGGCAATGCAAGACTCAATGGCAAAAGAAGTTGATCCAGCAGTTGTGACAAGAAAAATTCAAATTCAAACTTTAGTTGAGATTTTTCATCTTGAGACTTAAAAAAATCCCTCTAGTTCAACATACTAAAATCCTAAGTAAATAAAACAAAGAAAACTATATCAACTTCATGAAGCTCTTCAATGACCCTTCCTCTTTATAGTTTGTTCTCAAGAAAAAGGCGTCATCTTCAAGCTACTTCAGCTGACATCATCTTTCACACTACATTATTGTAATTAAATCCATCCAAAAACATATAAATTTACATTTTTACACAATGCTCGCATTTACTATGCGACATCGTAACGACTCAAAGTTTTTACTTAGGGATGAGCTTAAAAGTTGGTTCATCCTAGCCGTCTTTGATTAGCACCATGAGATCAATGAGAGCAATAGATGAATAAAAAACAATATTATACCCAGTGCTTCAAATTTGATCCATTCCACTAGAAGAAAATCTTATTGCTCTCAATGAAATCTACATGACATTTCCATTTTCTATAATGTAAAAACATCAATTTCAACACAAATTTTGTGTTGAAATTGATGTTTTTACATTATAGAAAACGGAAATGTCATGTAGATTTCATTGAGAGCAATAAGATTTTCTTCTAGTGTTCCCTCATGCATGACGTTTAGTTTCTACTAAACTAAGAACTGTACTTTCTAGTACATATATATTACTCAAATTCCCTACAGGCTGCACCTACTGCCAATTACTATTATTATTTTTGAAATAAATGAAATGGATTGCTGCCAATTCTTCAAGTTTCTTCCGCACTCAATCCAGTGGATCAATGGATGGGTAAGTTAATTAAGTTCTATTGTTGAGTGTTCCTCCACTCGGCCTGCCTGCTACACTGTTCGCTCACTTGCTGCAGACTCAGTGACACCTACTATCAATGCCAGGAATTTGATATTCACAGACAAGAGGAGGATACATAAGGTAAATTAATAGACCAACACTACAGTTAGTAGTTTCTTTGACATCTGGTCGGATAATAAATTACAGTATTTTCATGGTAAGGAAAAAAATATCAGTGGCTGAAATCTCAACACTCCGTCTACATAGTTACAGCAGTCATATCTATTACCTTGAGTAACAGTTTACTGTTTAGAAACATGGTCTCATAAATGGATGTCAGGATTCGTGGGACCTATCACGTCAATAGCATAATGGAGTAAGCTTACTGTCCGGACAATTTCAACGGGCTTGGAACACCGCAGGGCTCACATCTGCTTCACAGGAAGATTAAAACAGAGGTGAAGTAGAGCTCAATGGTTTGCACGAACAACATGTCTCAGAGCATGTTACACTGGAACACATACTCGAATGTTGGAGCATGTTAGAGAACTCTCCCACACGTCAGTATCCAAAGCTTTACATGCAAGAGATGCTCACCTTTTCTTCCCATAGCTTATACTCGGCAACATTTGTGCTACCATGTCAAAAGACAATGAAAACACAAGGTTTGGCTCAAGAAGATATCTGATGCCAAACAACTCGTTTCAGGTTTAGAAACTAAAACCTAGACGCAATCTTGACCATTTTGGTTACTTACCTTAATCCCCTCAAGTCTCCCCTGATGAGAGCACTTGGAATAAAATAACCTTGCAATTGAAACACACAGCACAAACTCCTTAGCAATGACTACTCATACAGAGTGAACCTGGTATAGATTGTCATCTTGCC
The DNA here is from genome assembly GCA_963920665.1 of Straminergon stramineum. Lineage (NCBI taxonomy): Eukaryota > Viridiplantae > Streptophyta > Bryopsida > Hypnales > Calliergonaceae > Straminergon > Straminergon stramineum. Next base: position 15,766,586 of record OY987270.1, read on the forward strand.
AAATACAACTAAGACCATCTACAGAAATATACAAATTGGAATCAATGTATCTTTGATTCTTTGCAAGGATTCTAAAATCTCCGGGTTTCTATTTCAACCAAAAAATAAGGAGACTGCTTGAAGAAGGTTATCATATTTCAAAATTAGAGTCCTCCAGGAGATCCAAAAGTAGAAGGATATGTGTACAATACAATATCAACCTAACAACTCAGAACTACGCTTTACTGGTTCTATATATTCAGAAGTTGATGCTAGGTTATAATCCTAAGTTTTTGTTAGCAAAGCACATGCAAATTTCTCTTCACGCAGAACCTGCCAGCACAAACATCAAGGTACATCTAAGTGATGGCCAAAACAACAAGGATAATTTGCAATCATACACATGATTGTTCTAGTAATAACACTTAAAATAACTACAAATGCTGAACTAAAACATTCCACAACGACTGAGCAATATTAACTAGAACTAAAACCACAATCACAAGCACAATTTATTGATTGCACAGCTACCATGGAAGAGTGAAAAAGCATAAGCACAGGCCGGGCACAACTCTTATAACTGTCACAAGCATAACAACAAACCTCAAGTCGCACAAGAAAAATTGGTTGTAGTCGCACCATCAAGCAGAAATATTATCAGCTATTGCACTGAAAGGTCTTGATGAATGCGACGAAAGACTTCTCCGATTGAAGTTCACACTAGTTCTTCTTTGTCGAATCTTCAATTAAGAAGGAAATTTGCCCTAGTATTCCTTGGTACCAAAATGGATTTAAACCTAGCCCATGGAGGTATCCCCCTCTTCATCAGAGGCTTCAATAGCCACCAATATATCCTGTATCGTTAACGCACCATGTCGAGCAGCATACTGAAAGAGGATCTGCATCCCAATCTAAAATCAGACAACATGCGGTGATGGATGCAATGACATAGAACGAGCACATAAATATACTTTTCTTGCATAAGAGCCCTTAAATCACCAAGGAATCTACTAATCGCGAAAAAATTTGAAAGAACAAAGGGACTTCGATATCAAATGATTGGCTCTCACTCTAATCCTAAACACCTGGAGGAATATTTGTTGTACTCCGACAGGTAAGTCATGAACATGAAATGAAACGGACTCAAAATTCTGAAACTGACAATATTCACATATAAATAAGAAATCAAAGTAAAATGAAGTTACACACAAGATTAAGGTCAAATAAAAGTGATCTCTTTCCAAATTGAGATAGTCCAAAATATACCTTTGTACAGGTATCTGCACGACGTGCACGATTTTTATTTGCAACACCTTGAAAATAAATGTCAGCAACCACAGGTTTTCCCTCCACCAAGCTCAGCCCTTGGTCGCCAATGGCAAATCGTAAAAGCATTCCAGGTTTCACGTGCAGAGCATTCTAAACACATTAGAAAGTGAGCTCATTAGCTTAATACTTGGGTAACATAGCTCAAATTAAAATAAAAGACACATGATCATGCCAGAATTCATAAAGCGCTTCTCTATTCTACAGCAAGCAGTTTCCCGGGTACAGAGAATCACATTTCATGATAAAAACTGGAATATGTAGCAGATAAATTGGGGCATTTTCTCATTTTATTGAAGAAGCCTCAAGTTTTTAAAAAGAAGAGAAGGACTGACCTGCTCAAGAAAGTCAGGGGCAAGTGTTCCCAGTACCATAGGCGGGTCATCACTAGTGACCACTGAGCCATCACTACTCAGTTCTAGCACCACCTGCACTCACCGCATCACATATACCAGAAAATAAACACATTAGAAAATAGAAAATACCTAACAAGAGCATAACCACATCAAAATTATGAAATAAGATGAAATGAGGATCTCACTTAATGAGGAAAAGAGCATCTGAGAACCCTGACCATTCACTACATATGAAACAGACCCTGATATGTAGAACATGGATGATATGTGCAGATCAGAAATAAGCTGAGACCAAATAGAAAAAGAAGTATAAGAGCACGAAGAGACAACTTATCTATTCTTCAAAAACAAATAATCTGAAATACTGAGGTGGATTAGTAAGTCATTTGATTAGATGAAGAATTTCTTGTACCTGTTGATAATCAGGTACATTTCCCTGACTATCAGTGTCCAATAAATATCGGCTACATTGGGCATCCTTCCATACAAGTACCAACGGAGTAACCCCCAGTTCATAAAGCGCATATCTGTCCATACCACATAGAGACACGAACGAAAAGCAGAAATGTAAGATATAAAAGTTACAGAAAATTCAAAGGAGGGAAGATAAGGCTTATCGATGATTTTGTAACATTTTGATCCAAATATCCTGTAGCTAAATTCAATGATTACAACAAGGAGAATTACTGGTCCTCTTTGCTCATACAAGATAAATCCGTAGAGAGAAGGAATCAACCTGTTGTAAAAGAGCATCCCATCTCTTTCAAATCCTACCGGTCCACTGTAAACTGCTTGTAAGCCAGGCGCATTGCACTCATAAACAGGGACCACACTAAATCGGTAGTGATGGTGAGCAGACGGGGTACAAAGAGCACCGGTTTCAGCCAATTTTGTAGACATCCAGAAGAATCGAAACTCTGCAGTGCAATCAAACAGAGAGTAGCCACGCCAGCACATCATGTCGATCACATAATAGGTATTATCAGGCTGTCAAAACAACAAAAAAGAACGCGTGTGATAATCAAAGTAAGACCACCATTAGAATCCTAGTCTTGTAATCACTTGAAATAACGATACCTCAAAAAGAAACAATAGTGACATCTAATGAATTGTCAACTCTTAAATTGAAAGACAAAATGTTTTCAATGTTTGAACAACTGATTACAGAACTTCCCAACCTCTGAACCAATTGGCTTTCACCACATTGACTTTGGAGGAAGAAAACAACTGTGGAATACGTTTGTCACATAATATCACGCAAACAATTGGCTTACGTGCGGGCACCCAAATTACAACAAATTCTTTGTTCAATGCACACGAGCCACCTCATGTAACTCTCCCACAAAAGTACAAAATGTCAAGGGTGGAAAGATATTTTGAGGCTCGAAGCAAAATATTTGGTTGCTGTGAATACCGCATGAAAAATGCAGTCCAGGATACAGTACACATGGGATCCTGCCGCTACTTCCTTCGTACGAGCGCCATTAGGGAGCGCAGAAGGGAAGGAATGCAAAATCCGGCCATTACGCTGACGACTCAGAGTGACGCCATTGGCTGATATGACAAGACACCGCTGGCCTTCAGGTCTTGGCATAATGAACCTGAAATAAGACAGATATAGATGTTGGTTATACAAGTTGACGAAACAAATAAAAGAATTCACAACTTATGACGTTTATATGCAGGATAAACTCGGAAAAGATTAATAGACACGATCCTTACCAATCCTTTTTGAGGTAAGGGGGGATGTCCACCATCCACTCGGGTAACATCAACTGTCGAGAGAAGAACTCTCTTGTCCTCAATCCCTTCAGTCTTGCGCCTTCTAGCAGTGCTTTGCGCTTACTACCTGGACTACTTTCTGCATCTTCCATGCCAACCTGCACAAGGAACCATGCTTAGGCATAAGGCACGCACAAATTAAACGCCCGCATGTTCTGAAATTTCAACGGGTTCTCTCTTCCCATATTTTTCAATCTAAAAAGTATTATGTCATTTCTAGCAATTACAACCTCAACAGAAAACTACTTGAAGCGTTTACGTGACTGCCAAGATTTTTTTAGAGCCGGATTGGCATGAACAGGATACATGACCTGGCATACGACTTGCTTCTAAATGATCATCACTCATAGGGCAAGCCTGGTTGGCTACAAACGAAATCCCTGAAAGATCATAATTCATTTTGCAGCAATGGCTCTGCGCTGAATAATTTAAAGGCATCACTAAACGAATGAATTCCACGGCAACCTCATCATGCGGAATTTAGGCCAACTGACCTCTGCATCATCTCGGTCATTGTAATCATACACAGCATCTTCTGGTTCTGCGCCTGCAACATTGCCCTGGAGAAATGAATCGTTTGCATTAAAATTCTTAACATCTGAATGGAGGCGCAAACAGATTTGGACCATGCAAAATCACGAGAGAGGCGGAACCAAGGTTAGAAGCACGGTAAACACTCCACAATTCAACAATTGTCGTTAAAAATATCCAAAACCTACCAGACATAAGTACACTACCCCGTGCAACAAATAGCAATCCCGCGATTGCAATGAGAGTCACAAACTTCAAGAAATTCAGAAAATCTAAACATGACAACGACACGGTACTAAGACAATCAAGAATGAATTAAATGCGTTAGAATTCTTAACCTACGAATGGAAGCGCAATCAAAGTTGGAAGACAAGAAAAGCCGGGGGTGCCAGAACCAAGGTTAGAAGCACAGCAAACACACCACAATCCAACATTCGACGCTGGAAAATCCAAAAACCTAGCGGAATAAAACATACACAAGGAGCAATTCCGCGATCGCAAGCCTCGAAATACGAGTCACACACTTCCAAGAAAATAAGAGAATCTGAACATGACACGGTAATGACACGGTACTAAGACAATTTGCAAAAACTTCTACATAACATACTCCAATCTCTCACCTCAGTCTCCTTCTGCTGCTCCACGTAAGCGTCATCACCGCCTTCATTCAGGGCGCTGAGGGCAAGCTGGCGGGCGTGGTGCTGCAAGTCACGACGGCCCTGCTTCTGGCGCTCCAAAGCAAGCTCCCGCCGCTTCTGCTGGTCCGAGACGCTGCGCTTGTGCTGCCGCCCTGGGGGCACCAACGTCGTTCCCGCCATAGCCACGCCTGTCGCTGCAATCCTGCGTCTCTCTCAAACTCAAAATAAACACTCGCACACAGAATTTCACAACCAGAACGGACCTGAAGCGATTAAGGTAGCCGACCCATTTCCAACTACTTAAGGAATTCAGCATAGCTGCAGGATGGGTTTGGCGAGGGAAAAAAATTCCTCATGCAGTGAAATAGATATTAAAAGGATTTGAAAAAATTTTACACTTTTTTTGTCAAAAATGAAATTACTATGAATTTTTTTCATGAAGATTCCGTGAAACCTATTCTTGTTATATAGGTCATTCTATTTCCAATCATAGGCTTGTTATAAAATTGATGAGAGTGATAATTGTGGCATTCTATGTACATGTTGTGATCATTCAAGGCTTTCTATGTAGACTTCTTGAACATTTATTTTGCTCTAATTAGTACGTATCAGTTGTGAGTAGAAATGTAAACCACAACTAATTGGAAAAACATCAACCTATATTGTGAAAATGGGGGATAGTCAAGAATAGGTCAGCTACCATACTCAAAGAAGGGAGATTGTTGACTATTTGTATTTTTAGTTTACTAATTATTTAACCCCTAAATGCTCAAGACACCACATTTTCATGTTCACAAATCTTTGGAGTTAAAAAAAACTTACCAAACTTTTTATTTTTGGCCCCTATTTAATTTGTGGGCCTTGCACATTGTGTGGTGCCCACAAAATGAACATACTAAAATTTTTTAAGAGGGCATTGCATCTCTTTGAAACATCAAAAATCATTCTAATATTATTTTTTCTTAAGAATGTTTTTAATCAAGTTTCTATGCTCAAGGGCATTACAATGTACCAAAAAGATGATGCCCACATCCTGTAAACACACACACACACTCCCCTGCCCTCTTGCCAAATAATGTGAGCCATCCGATGTGATTGAAGAATTAAACTCCCCCCCCCCCTCCCTCCAGACCATCGATTGATGTTCCACAAAAGGCACTAAATTATGGCCGTAGATCTTTTTGAGAAAATCCAAGATGCCTCTGGGAACCATCAATGGAACACCGATTGACGAAAAAATGGAGTCGTTGATGGAGCTATCAATGTTGGATAGGGTTTGGAACTGGCAACTCAAGTTCCGCTATGTGTTTGTTCTAGGCTTAGTGTTTTGGTTGTATACTAAACACAATTTCTAATTCTAAAGGGACGAAGCTGGTTGGAGTTGTGAGAGTTTTGTTAGATGAGGATGTTCTTGTTCATGTTTGGGTTTTCAACAATGAATGCATTTGTGTAAAAGAGGAGGAGCTGGACTGTGTTTCGTTACTATTGAGTATGTTTTGTTTTGATAGATCAGATTTGATGTAGGTGACTGGCATGTTGTTTGGAGTGGAGGCATCTTCAGAGATCACAAAAGACTTCAAGTGGAGTTCGACGGTGGAGGTAAGAATCAAAGTTTTGTTTTTGGAATTTTGTGTGGAGGTGTTAAGGTGTGTTGTTCTATCTTGATGAGTGTTTAGCGTAGTACTCGTCATTGTTACGGCAATTATTTGACTCATATTTTGGGTTGTTTTGGGTTTTGATTGAGAAGCCAGAGTTGTCCTTACGTTGACAATCCTCCTTCCCTCAATGATGTGGCTCAGAGCAACTCGTCGAGCTACATCAATAGAGGAGGAAGACTCTAAAGTCACTAGCATTTCTACAAATGAAATTGCTCCTATTGAAAATGTTGCACACACGTTTGGTTCAGAAGCCCAATTTATTGGAAAAAAATTGATGCTAAGAAGCCCAATCCATTCAAAAGAAAACTCTTTGAAAAAAACTACTCAAAAAAATGTTGCTCATAAAAAACCACCCATAAAATGATCTCCTACACAACACAAAGAGATGGAATGCACATTTTGACATTTTCAGGTATTAATCTTTGACAATATAGCAATCTGAAATTTTGGCTTTTGTGCCCCTTTTGTACCCCTTTGAAAAAATTAACAACAAATGGGATGTTGTCCCGTGGACCCCTTTAAAAATCCCTTATTGCTTTGTGAGGAAATTGACATTTCCTCACAATGTACTCAAAAGATAAAACTAGGGTTTGTAGTGATAAGAGTTCTTGGAGGTGAGATTCAAATTTCCTCAAACTTATTAGGAAAGTCACATAATTGCAATTTCATTAAAAAAAATTGGAGTGTATTTATTTGATCATTTCATCTACTAAAGGGAATCTAATAACATAAATGCCTACGATATCTAGCATTTCAATGCCAAAATAACTATCTAAATGATATGAATGACTATAGTTTTGCACCTTATATTTACTTTGTAGAAATTTTGAGAAAGGTTGTGAAAACTTTGATATTACATCAAATGAAATGGGTTTTAGAGAATGGAAGTAGGTCAAGGATCTATATTTTAGACTAAATAGCTACTTAGATTTTTGAAATTGCCGAAACTCATTTTTGAATTAATACCAATAAGGGAAAAACATCATAACCTACTAATTAAGAGCAACATATAATAGAAAGTTTCCTCTCTTACAATTATACCACTATCAACTAAAATATTCTATTGTATCATTTTTTAAATTAAATATTATTACTTTTGTAAGTATATAATAACAAATTCAGGAAATCTATTAAAGATATGATTATTTTTTTTTATTACAAATATCATATAAGGCAAAAAAATTGTATCCATTTATTTGATACCCTGAGTCAATTCTCCACCATTGGTATTTTATAGTTGCAATTTGCTGAAAAATATTGCTTTGCATACTTTGAGAAAATAAATTGCATGTATAATTTGCATAAAATGTTATTGTCATTAGAAATATCCTTTTAGTCCAACTCAAAGATCCACCTTGTATTTCTCCTTTAATTTCTTATAAGTAGGTATAATTGTTAATCATTGAAGTACATCCTACTATTCTTAATTAATTGCACCCGCTACAAACTCAAATCTTAAAATCAATTCAAACAATGAAAGATATAAGACTAGCAATTACATTCCAAGAGGTTCTATCTCTACAACATTTGCTTGATTTTGGGAGTAAGGTAGCTACTCAAATTTCTTCAACGTAATTTTTGACAATGCAAAGCCTTGTCCCCTTGGGTCTAAAGTCAATCATAAAAGACTCAAAGTTCTAAAGTTGATAGTGAGTTCTACAACTTAAAAGTTGCATGAAAAACAAAGTAGAATCTATCCTATTATACTTTAGATTAGTTGTAGCTTTGCAACTTCAAATGAACATTCAATTTTAACAATCTCTTAAGGCATTGGAACCTTTTCTAATTCATTGTTTGACCAAAGGGGGAAGATTGAACAAAAAATAGCATGAAACCCAAAACTCAAACCAAATGAATCCATATTTGAATTTCACAACAAAAAAATTATAACACAAAATTTGGAAAAAATTAACTTTCAACTCCCAAGTGATCTAGATCATATTAAGCATATAAGGACTAGATCATTAGATGAGATTTGAGGAAGTCAAAGGGCCGTTTTGGGCTTGTTCCCCATGTTGTTCTTGCAGTAGTGAGGGCACGGCAAACAGTAATCAGTCATCATAAATACTTTTTTTTGTCCCTGAAATTGGAAAAGGAGTTGAAAAAAATTCAAAAAAATCCAACAATTTGACTTGGTTGCCTCCCAACCACATCATCACATTGCGGTAGCGTAGTTCATCGAGTTCCCCACTACTGGGAACTTGCAGTCTTCTAATGGGGCCAAATTTCTTCTAATGCATTTATTTCTCTTAAACATTTTTTTGCTAAAAGTGATGCAATAAAAATTTGGAATCTAAATATTTGATAATTGATTCATATTTTCTCAAATGGATGAAATCTCAACATTGCTACAACATTCTAGGATCATAGTATCATTCTTTTGGGGATGAATACATTCACTTTATTATACATAAATGAGTTTTCATTGACAATATGGATTCAATTGTATTTTGGACAATTCATCCACATCCATGGATGAAGATAGCTTTGGCAATCTCATGTGAAGTCATTATCTAAAATAACAAGAATGCCCCCTTCTATAGTTATGGCGTTTCATACTATTTCTCAAGTTTCAACTTTTTAAGTCTTGCTTTTAGACTAAAGTTGAATTTCTTTGGGTTGTAGACGGTGAATAAAAAAATATTAGATGTGGGATTTGGGCCTACATAGTGTGAAGGCCAAGGTCCCAATTTTATGTCCCAAGTCCCATACCCATTGGTAAGTCCAAAACCTTCACCAATGACTTTATTCATTCCAATTTTAAAAATTGAATTCTTTCAAGAAGATAACACTTTCTTATTTTTTTGCTCTCTTTCATTGTAGCAATCAATATGTCATTGTAGGCACTTTGGCATTGCAAAAACTTGCAATGTATCAACAAAATGTGGAAATGATGATGATGGCCTTTTTATTGAATAACTTATTAAATTTAAAAAAAAATTTCATAATTTTTAATTGTGGCTAGCAATGGCTAGTTCCCAACATGGGGGAACAAGCTTGACCCTCCAATGTAATTGAATTTAATCTAATGGAGGCTTCATTTACCAAAGACCGTTTGACAATGTTCGAAGGCTAGTAGATTTTTGGAGCATTGTCATTTGGGATCATAAACAAATACAATGTTTAGAAAATGGATAAAGGTGAGTACATCTACTTTTGATTTTTATGCACCCTTCTAAACCATAAAAGAAAGAAAGACATTTGAAGGAGAGTATTTCTTTGAAGACTAAACTTGCTATAATTCTTTTTTGGGGGGTTGACTTCATATAATTCTTTGAAAATGATTGCTAATTTATATGAGATAGGAGTGAGTTCAACTTCAATCATGGTTAAATTGACAGAGGCTATTATGGAGAAATTGAGGCCATTAGCTTTCCAAGGGTTGCTATAATGTGAGCCTAGGAGCATGAGCTCATGAGCCTAGAAGATCATACACCTATATTATAGGTGTTTATAGTATAGAAACCTTGTATGGTTATAGTGTAACTATGTTATAAATACCTATATTATAGGTGTTTATATTATGAGCATTTTCAATGGTTTTAGGATATCTACTTATACATATGCTTAAGGCTCACATACTCACATTTTTATATTTACATTCCAATTATACTAGCATCGTTGTTAGTTTTCCTAATCCAACACTACTTCAAATCAAGCAAATTGTTGGGGGATTTGAAGCTTTATATGGTAATCCATTTATATTAGGGGCTCTTCAAATGGGAGTCATATTCCAAATATGGCACCTCCTTTTGACCTCAGTCATATTATTGTCATAAGAGCTACTATTCAACCCTTCTTCAAGGAGTTGTAGATGCCAAATGCAAGTTTTGAGATTATTATTTTAGATAATAGGATGATCAAATTCGTGATTGGATATTATTTTAGAAATTTGAGATAGAGAAAAAAAACTATGAAGGGGGCATTCTTGCCTTATAAGATTATTGGTGATGTTGTTTATCTTATGAAATAAGTGCTAGAGCTTATCATTTAGACAATCTATTGGTAATCTACTCATTAGTACATAGCTTATTTCTATTCTCAAAATGTTTCATCAAGTCTCTACTATTCTTTGTCATCTTTTCAAAAATATCAATTGCTTTTTGATGAAAAACTTGCTTACTTTTTAATGAAGAGTTCAAAGTGATCCAAACATTATTGTTATTGAGTCAAGTAGAATTCTCTCCCACCTTCGAAGTCATCAATTGTAGTAAAAATATGCTTTGTTATTTGTCCAATTTAGTGCCACCATTGGTTTATAGCATCAAAAAACTAGCACTCATCTTGGTCATTTCTCAAAACAATGTTTGTTAATTTGTCCTCCTTGTATTATATTGCTTGAATGTAGAGGAGAATTTTTTTTTGGCATGTGAAGCTTGATGTAGTAAAATTTGGTACCATGACAAGCATCTTTGCATGTAGCTTTACCCAAATATTGATTCCTTGGGCAAGAGAAGGATGAAAACAATGAGAAATACCTCTAAAATTGAATTGAATGAACAATTACATTATACATTGTCAAGCTCTAATGGCTAAAACAAATGTGCAAAAATGAGAATACCTTGTATCATGCATTGGATGGTACTAGATGGATTGTATGGCCATCTTTGAAAGCAAAGACCTAAGGAATGGTTTTTTTTAGAGAGTGAGGTTCAATTCTCTCTAGCAACTACTTATCGAAGTTGTTTGGAGGAAAAGAAGGGCTTGAGGGCCAAGACTTCCACAAGTAAGGCCTTCTAAGCCCCAATCCCCAAACCTAGCCAACATGTAGCAAAAATTCACTAAATTTTTTTTATTGAAATTCACCTTGTTTTTTGCCATTTCAAACAAATTCAAGCTCCATTTTCCCTTGACAACAATCAAAGTTTCTACATCGTAATGTTGCCAATTTATATATAAATCCCCTCTACATCTTTTCTTCATTTTTTAGGTCGAATTTTGTTGCCTTCTCCTTAGAGCTACCTTCTTTTGTGGAGATTCTCACTTTTGAGAAGATGACACAATTTAAACTTCTTTGTCTTAGACACAGTTCTCCTGTAACTCTTATTAGGCATCACATCCAAGAGTGAAAGAACAAAAATGTACTGTACAAATTAGGTCCCAAAAAATTCTCCACTCCAAATTCATGATCCAATTGATTGCAACCATAAGGGGTTTGTAAAAATCCCTCCATTTTCTACATACAAGAGGGACATCGAAAAAACAAGCTAAAAAAATCAACAAAAAATTGAGTGCAACAACAACAATAGACGAGAAAACATACACACTCTCTAGGTTTTGGGGTTTGGGTGATTCTTCTATTCAACAAACAAAACATCCATTTCCATCCAATGGCCTAGTACATCCTTCTTGATCTTCGATATTTTAGTCAAAAAAATTCCATTTGGCTAGACCCAATTCAACCTCCATGTTCACTCACCTTGGTGTCAAAAATTCTAAAAAGTGTTGCCATGTAGACGTTGTGGAGTGATGTGGGACTTGGGACACCGTGTGAAACGTCCCTTAACTTACAATTGCTCTGGATCTCGTTAGGGCTGCTTTGTCATAGAATTTAGGAGAATAATTCCACAAAATTTGGTTTCAGATGGAAGAGGCGTGATGAAAGCATTTGAATTTGTTAACCCTAGAACGTAATGTAAAGGATCAAATTCTCCCCGCAGTGCTTTGAAGGAGAGAGGAACTCAAGCAGGCTTGAGGGTTTTGCTTTCTCCCAAGACCTAAGTGATTAGAATGTGCAAAGGAAACTGAAGCGGATCTGGGCTTTGTGGATTAATTGAATTGCGTCGAGATGAGCACATATGGCGGCGACAGCTGGGTACCAGAATCCATGCACCGGAAGCATCAAGTGGATCAAATGCTGGCCGATGTGCATCAGCTGGATCGATACTCTAACCACTGGCGCCGCTTGTCTAATGGCCGCATCGCCTGCCTCGTTTGTCCTCACCGTCCTGTTCTCGACACCATGCCCATGCTGATTGTACGTGGAGACTCAACTCCCTTCTGCTGTTGTTGAGAGGAAACAAGGATTGAGAGGAAACGAGAATTTGAGAGGAAACAATGATTGAGAGGCTGTGCAGTCTTTTTTCTGTGATCGGCAGTTTTCTAGGTTTGAAAACAGTGTGGTGCTTAATTGAAATCCATTGGATTTTGCAATTTGGGAAGCTACGTGAAATGTGGTTTCAGGATTAGGGTTAGAGTTAGGGTTTATTTTCCAATCTGTGAATTAATACATGTTGGAATTGATGTTGCTTCTTACATCTCAACCTCACGGTCGCAACGCAATCACTCTGGCTTGATTGTTCAAGACGCTTGCCATAGTCTTTGAATGCTTCGAGAAAGCTTGAAAATGTTCTTGTTGAATAACTTAATTACAATTGGGACATATTCTGCAACGGGGAGCTATGCTTAGGCCCAGGGTATTCCCCGCGATGGCGCCCTTCCATTTCCCACAGGAGGTCCCCATTGCAACATTCTTACTATTACAATTTTAAGCAACAAAGTGAATTGGATATGGAAGTATGCAATCTTTGCAAGTAAAGAGAATTTGGCTTTGAGAAAATTTAAATATAATTAGTGCTAGCTGAGTATCATTCAGAGGTGGCCTATGTTGGTGGAAATGTTTGCGTCATTAATTACCCAATAAGACCAACAATTTCTCCGGTTTAGGTCATTTTCTTTTTTGTGGCAATTTGTGCGGATGGATTTGAATTGACTTTTCACAGTGGATCAGCTGTGTTTTCTGTTTTATATTTTGTTCTGCAACATCATATTTAGCAGTTGTTGATTGTTTTTCTCTGATGTTCAATAGATTCATAGAAAAGGCGAAAAGCATCAAGCAGCTGCATTGAAATACGAGGAGAACGATTTCCGCCTTCAAAACGAGATTCAGAAGAGAACAGCTCTTGAAGCTAGCAAAGCCACAGACGAAGTTGGCAGTACACAGAGGCCCCAGTCCTCTTATTTGCCAGCTTATTCTCCTCTTTTGGAAGCTACACGCAAACGTACCGCACAGGCACTAGCAATGCCGGATGATTCTAAGGTGACAGGCACAGCCGGAGATGTTTCAAACACGAAACAGAAAATCGATCATGGCACGCTCTTTTTTTCGGCAACACCCTCACAAGCTCCCACTTGCCCTGTCAATGTGGTGAAAACATCTGCAAGTACAGCTAAGCGGCAATCAGAATTGGACAAACGAAAGCAAGGACGAAAAGGATCAGAGTCTGAGGTCGTTACGAAAGAGGATCAAGACCGGCGTCATGAGCGAGAGAGATTATTACGATTGCGGGAAGCAGGTTGGCGGCTGGATGGGAACGGCAAATGGTTCAGAGACGAAAGTGTATGCATCACTATCACACACTATCCTTCAATGATTGTGTTTTGTAAATGAAGATCCTATGCCTCCAATTTGTTTCATTGCTACACTTCAACATTTCAGAATATGAAAGACAGTTCTTGTGCCAGCATGGTTTTCTGTTATTCATTACGGCATTATTGGAGACCTGAATAAAGCGATGAAGCAATGTCCCTTATCAACTTAATCCGTAAATGCCCAGAAAGTCCGCTTTGGACGCTATTTGAATCGATTGTAGCATCAATTGAAACATATCTCTATCTTTAAAAAATGTACGGTACGATTTTTTCTTTCGATTGGTACATTATGTTACCTTCCTTGATGCTTCCTTTCAACTCCTATAGATATGGAAGCATATGGAAGCACACATACACACTTTTGACCGTTAGTGCACTCATAGGTTAATGAAGATTGGCACTGAATAAATGTGTCTATTGTGGTGGTATTGTTCTTGTTTTTTGCCTAGCTAACGGAACGCGGTGTATGGGGTTGCAGGTGGAATTTGATTCGGATGAAGAGGTTCCTGCAGATCTCGCATAAGACCTGAAGTGAATGTCCCTCTCAGTTCTACATCACGTGTGTGTTCTTGTCTTGCGGTTGTGCTTACATTCATCGGTACCTCCAGACTGTTCCGCCACTCGGTGTGAAATTGCTAAGTGTATCAGATAAAGACTAGCATCACAATTTCAACCAACGGCTTCATGGGGTGTTCTGTAAGCAAGACATTGGCTTAAGGTATGTGTTAGAAATCTGACTCCACATGAGTATGTATTATCTGACTTACGTCTCCATCCTGTCCTGATGCATCTCATCCTGATAAGACTAAGTAGATTTGAGAGTAAACACAAGCAGCGCACACATGCTCCTAGATGTCATCCTCTTGATCAATTCAAATTGTCTTTTTTTTGGTCTCTGGACCGAAGTGGAGGAGGCCCTACATCGACGAAAAAGATACATGCGAAGTTTGAGTAGGACCCTACTCGAAATGCGAGCCACTGCTACTGGGACAGAGCCTCTCTGGCAGCATAGCTACGTGTTCCTTTTTGACGGAAGATTCTGTTTCCTCATGCAGAGAGCCGAGGCGGTTTAACAGATCAGTATCTTCTGAAAGGTTCCTCTTCTCTGTAATGCCATCAGAATGAATCTCCCTTGAGAAAATTTCAAGAGCTTGTGTTGAGGATCTAAATCTCAGAGGTAAATTGAAGATCACCAGTTTAATCCACTTCTTTATGTGCATGATAATTTAGAAAATGACAAAACTTTTTTCATATTTCTGGAAATTTCTGGTCGCTAGAAAGCCTGGACCATCAGAACAGCACTTTCAATTTTTTTTCAAAGGTCGCTCCAGCCATACCTAATGAGAGTTCTCGTAGAACTTCCATTTCTTCTGGTGGATACAGGTTCCTGGATATATGCTGTTTTTTTAACTTAATGCAGTGTGAGAATATTTCCGAAGCAGTGCATGTGATTAAGCTTACAGTAGCCTATCCAGTTCTGGTTCTTGAGCCATGGAACATAGTTCGTGAACTATTTCGTTCAGCTCAACTGTAGGCAGAGTTTTTGATCAAGTGGATTTGTTTTCCAGCTTGAGTTTGAAGTTTTTGGTTCGATGTCTACTGATGATTGTTAGGACAGTCATATCTTTCCCTACTGTTTGAGACGGTCTGACTTGCAGCTTTTATGCTATATACATTAATGACTAAATTCTTCAAGATTGTTCAAAGTCTCTGTTGACAGTGCTATTTCCCAAATGTTGGAAGCACGTCTACTAGTGCAGATTGTGGCCCTGATCTGTAGAGGTAAATGACTGCATATAGATGGAGAGACAGTTAGAAACTTCACATTCAGGAATTGTGCCTTTCACCCTACTAATAAATGTTCAGGGTGGTGGGAAATGTTTGGCTGTACAGGATTGCACAAGTTATACTTAGTACTGCCTTATGCAATGGAAGAATTTGGAATGTACCTACTCCGTGGTACTGCTTGTCTCAGTCATGCATCAATACTGTCAGACCGATTAATCACTGCTACTCTTAAATTAGATGTGGAGCTCGTACATGTAAGTCACAAGTGATATTTTTTTGCAATCTGGTACATACAGTGATCACTTCAATTTGTCGCATCTGTCAACCTTCACCTAGCTGGATCTCTAGGAACCTTGCTTTCTGTAGATTTTTTGTGCTCGTCTTCACTTCGATAGCTACTCTGATATCTTTCTTTATTTTAGATCACATTGGCATGAAGTCTTACTAGTGGATTTCATGACTTCAGGAGAATTGGTGAGATCTCAAACAATCAACCCCATTCAGCTATCTGGGACGGGCTATATGGCATGTGTACCACATGGCATGCTTGATATGCCCCATTCATTGTACCGGGGATGAGCAGATGCTCTCAGCCTCTAATAAATTGTAAAGCGTTCTATATTTGTACGAATGCTGACAGTAAGTTAATCGTACATGAAACGTTATTCTTGTTGCAGCAGGAAAATGACAGTCATTTGTGGACATACACTGCTTTAATCTAGTAGTGTGATAATCTTAATGCATTTTTGGACATTATATGAATGAATTATGAATTTTCAAAGTGGTGTACTCAAAAATAATCAATCCCAGGCTCCATATGTACAATTGGTAAGAATTTGTAGGGGTCTATTTTACAACATAGTTGCAATTAGGTGTGATGATCTTAGGTTGGTGAGTAGAATAAAAGAGTTGGCAATAATCAAAAATTCATAATCTAAGTGACTAAGTTTAATTGAGTTGTAGTACCAATAATCCAATGCAATTAGAGTGTGTGAGGGTAAATGCCAAATTTTTATTTCTTAACAATATTGAACTAATTGGTAGATATTGAATTCAAGCAAAGGAATCCTATATGGCATAACATCATTAAGAAATAGAAGTGGGGATTAATTTGATTTAATGAAGAGAAAAATAATTTAAATTGGTTTGTATTTGGTTATAGATTAAAATATGATCACAATATTTGCTAACTTTTCTTTTGATTTTTTCCTTGTTACATCAACCTTTAAAGCTTGATAGTTCCTATGGGAGATAAAATAGATTTCATGTACACTTCTATGGTCTCTTTTTTTGTCTTGATTTTTTTGAAACTTATTCTTAAGTAAGGAGTTTAGGAATGTAATTTTTGCTTCAATTGATACTTAGGAGCAAAAATTATGCCACCCTAAGCTCAAATTTCAACTCATTGGGCAACAAAAGAAATCCACAAAAGCTTGAAATTTTAAAATTTAAAATTTTTTTCTCATAAATTATGAACTCAATTCTTCAATATAAAAAAAATCTAAATTCTAAATTTGAAGTGTAAGTTTGTTGACTAGGGTGTGTTCTATAAAATAATGAAGATTTTGACAATTCCTATGTATATGATGTTGGTTTTATTTGAGGAAAATTTCAAAAACAAATATAAAGTCTAACTTACTCTAAATCACCTTGCAATGTAAAGTGGTTAAGTGAATTAGCAATACACAATGTCATTTTTTGAAAATTTCTTGTACAATTAGGAAATTTTTAATGTGAAACTCAAATGATGAAAATTTAGAGACAAACTTTTGGAATATGTAGGACAAATTTCAAGGACTTTGACTTCACATATTGCAAGTTATACAATAGGGCTTGAAGCTAGAAGAAAATATTTTTTCTCAAAATTGTCCCAACATAGCTAACAAACTTAGACTCCTCTTAGAATGTGATTTTGGAACTATTTTTTTTTTGGGACAACCATGTGCCCTATTTTATTAGTTATATACATGCCAAATTTCAAAAGTTTGTGAAGGTTCCAACAAAAGATATTCTAAAGATGCCCAAATTGTCCAAGCTATTCAAATTTTTTTTAACAAGGCATGTGATCAGAAAAGAATGTGCTTCTGTTAAGTAGGGACATATTCACAACGACACACCCTATATCAAAATTTTGTGAACATCTAACCAAAATTGACTTCAAAAGACCCTAATCTAGTTTTCAAGTATTTATTGGAAACTAATAATATTGACACTTGGTCCTTTAGGGGCTAATATATCACAAATACTATTCGGCATAAAACCACCCAACCATAAGGTTACCTTTAAGGCTCTTGTTCTAACTATTTTCACTTTGATGAATGTGATTGAGATACAAATGTAATATATTCAATAGAATAAGATAAACCAAATTCCTTCTCTTTTTATCTTAGAGATCTTATGTACCTTTCCACCATGCCCAAGTGCCTTTTAATTTTTCATTAATGTAAAATGTACATTAGTTTTTATTTTATTCTTAGATCTTAAAATTTTCTAACAACCAATTCCTTAAACTATACACAACATGGATTTTGACAAATAAAACCATATCAACATTACCACCATCATGCGGCTAGATTTCAACAAAACATAAAATCTATTTGTAAAAATGTTCTTACATGTTGTAATTAGCCCCCAAATTAGCCTTTTTTTTCTTAATTTCTGAAAAAGTGCTAGGATGGTGATCACTTAAAATTTGGTGAAGCATTGTATTCCCACATTGATGCACTTTTTCATCCAAATTTAGCAACTTCACTACAAGAGAAAGGTTGAAAAATAGAAGTTGAAGGATGTTATAGATTAAAAAAGTTGAAATTATAGCGTGTCAACTTTTGAGTATATATTCTTTTGTAAGGCTAATTCCTAAAGTGACTTTAAATCCTAAAGGACAGGGTACATTTTGGGCGAAAATTGTCAAAAACTACCACTTTTTAGGTAGTGAGAACTTTAAAAAAAAAATTCAGCCATACAAAATTTAACTAGATTATTGTGAAACATGAAGAAAAGATTTCAAAAACTTTGACTAAATGGATTGAAAGATGAAAGCATTTGGAGTTTGAAGAACAATTTATAAATAATTTTTTTTAATATGGTCATAAGATTCTAACTCCTCTTGGATTGAGATTTTGTACTATATCTAGTTATTTTTTGAGTTGCATTCTACATCATCGTGTTAGTTACATATCTACTATATTTCAAAAATAGAAGAGAAGTTTTGTACGTGTTGCCCAAAACATTTCAAGCAATATAACTTTTGATTTGGGAAACCAATCAAGAAAAATTTATATTCCTAACAAAGGAGTACATTTTCACACTTTTATCAAAAAAAATTGTAAGTATCTTTTTTGAAATGAATTCATATGAACCTACCCAATTTTTTTTTTGGTACCTTGATTGGTCACTTGGTCCTTTAGAGGTTAAATACATCTAGCCCCCAAGTGTAGAAGGTGTGTTTTGGGCTACAAAGTTGTATTTGAATGTGGAGGGAAGTTCAAAGTGGTTTGAATTTTTTTGTGAACTCAAAACATATAGGCACTATTACTATATAGAGGTCAAGAAAAATTCTAATACCAAAAGACATTATCAAAAAAATATTGTATGCTTAAAGTGGGAAAAAATGATTTCATTTATTGTAGAAGGAAGCTCCAAATTTTACGTCAAGTTTTTGTAATATCAAATTTATACCATCTATTCCATAGTAGAGTTCTTGAAAAATCTGTACAGAATAGGGCAATTTGTTTTACAATGGTAGAATGGTTTATACATACACCATAATTGTAGCCATCATGCTTGCAAATAGCAACCTTTAGAACTTGTAAAGTTCTCTATACTCTTGAAAAATATCATTCATTTCCTTTGACATATCATTCATTTTCCTAAGAAGGACCAAGATTGACTTTTTAACATTGATATTGATTTGTATTGTAATTTTTTTTAGAATATTAATTTTATTGGTCTATATTATATTATATTGTATTAAGCTTTTTTTTATAATATCGTTATATATCTTGGCAATGAGCTATAAAATGTACATAAAATTAGACAATTTGTATTGTAACCTTTTGAAGATATTCATAGTTTGCATGGAATTTGAATACTATCATTTCACTTGTGCATTTGGCATTTCTAAACTACCCCCTCTAGATTCTTGTCTAAAATGTACCACCTCTATTCATATGAGCCTAGGGTCATTTAGTGGTATATCTACTTTTAGCACTTTAAAAATTCATAGTTTTATTCATATGATGTCCCAAAAATGCAAAAAAAATAAAATTTAGAATCCTCTTTTGACTTCCAACAAGATCCAACAAAAATTAGGAAATTTCATAAAAGGATTAGTAGTCAATTGCTTATTTGAATACAATTAGGTGTTGCTATCTTTAGGGCTAAGGGAACAACACACAAAAGCAAAAAATTTGTAGTCCTACTACTTGAAAGGATAAATGACCAAAAGAATTTGATGAGATTATTAGTGAACTCAAGAAAAATCAACACCTCAAGTGGTTTTGTAATTTTTCCGACACTCTAGTAATATTTTACAAATTTCCAAAATTGAGAATATAAAGTACACTATACATAATACAAGACCCACCTTGAATGGACTCCATTGAAGCACAAAATGTCTCCACTTTCATTAGTTGTTTCAAAAAAACTCCTCGCCTCTCATTGGTTGCTTTTGAAAACATGTGGTAGTTTGGAGTCATGAAAATATTCATTTTAGGTCATTTTTTTACGCATCTATAAAATGCATTCAAGGTGTTGCATTTATTAAATGCTTCTACCTTTTGTTATATACCTTTAGTTAAGGTAGGTACACTCCAAATCCACTTTGCCCAAAACCACCTTCATCACTCTGTGTACATCCCCAAAATCAACATATATGTATGTTGCATAAACGATTTTACAACATCAAAGGGAAGAGCACCCAATGGCATCCCTTTCTAGGTGAGAAATTCATTCTAGAACATAAATGTAGCTTGACTATAGACAACTTATCATTTTAGGTCAAAAAAAATAGGCTCTCTATTGTCTACCAACATTTACAACCTGAAATGATTATGCTTTGTAGAATCAGATGCCATTGGGTGCTTTTCCCTTACCCAAAAAACTTTGACCCTCCATAACTTTTGCATACAATATCCAAATGCTGCATTTTTTGGCACGTTAGAACCTCCTTTCACTTGCGAACAAAAGAATATGAACATTTGAATAGACTACTAAGGTAGGAGGCTCGAACTCCGACTGGGCTATAAAAGAGATCAAGACTAAGAGGTACATTTTGCTTTTTGCAATGTACCAACTCAACACATTTTAGGAGGTGGTTGCTTTCGATGACCACAAAAGACCACTTTTTTTTGCAACTTCAGAAATTTGTAACTAATTCCACAAAGTTCCAAAAAATATGGAACCACTTAGGTTAGATGTTGATTTCACTTGTCTTTCTAGGAAAATCTACTGAAAAATATTTCAAGATATTCTACCTCCCCGAAATTCAGTTCCAACCCTTAAATGGTCGATTCATGGACCTCCTACCTTACTACTACTACTACTAACTAGGCGCAGCAGCAAAAAGAGAATGAATTTCCACAGGATTGAATTTGTGAAGTAAGTTATGAGATCATGTTTCCAACCATCGCAGGTGTTGCGGCCATCTCGATGATGATGAGCAAGCCAGGTAGAGTCAGGTACCCTTTGCCAATTGTCACTGAGAAGCCTGCCATCATAAGGCAGTTCAGTTATGATAAGTCACAGACTCACAGGTGGGCGTTGTTGACCTCAACGGATCCCCCCCACCTGGAGTGCCAGGGATCTGACATACCTTACACTCCGGCTGCTCTGCTGATGATCACATGCTCTGAAATTCAGAGCGCAGGCAGTCTTAATATCTTCAATCTCCATGTCCAGCACGAGTTCCCCGGTGCAACACTCCTTGGCAGGAACGTTTCTGGAGTGGCAATATCAATGGAAGTAAGCTTATGTCAAGTTGTTGACCAAGCCAAAATTGCATTGACTTTAGTTCAAAACTGGATTTGCTCAAATGAGGTCATAGATTTCAAAAATGAACACAAAATATTTCAAAACATCACCATCATGTGAAGAGAACCTCATTTCAAATCCATACCAATGAATTTTACTCAAAAAATGATAATATTTTGCTTGTGATCGAATTTAGAAGGAATTTTCAAATTTCTCTTTTAGAATTTATAAAAAAAAAAGATTGGTGATAGCAATAGTGAATCTAACCATATATGTAGAATCTACAATTTACAATCTACAACTTTAATTTGGAAATCAATTCTAAAATATGCTTCCTAATAGCACTTTCTATTGATTTTTCTCAAATCGTCAATTTGGGAGAAGATTTTGGACGTTTAGGGATTATAGCGATATATTTCACTCGAAAAGATACAATTTTTTGGAAAGAATATTAGATGATACATTCTTCTATTTTCAATGGTTGAAATTGTTGATTTGGTACTTGTTTTAAGGACAATAACACTCAATTTGGGATGAATGTACAATCTTTAGGATGAATCATTAAAGTTTCAATTGCATTCATTTTGGCACATATCATCCATTTATATAGATGTAGACAATTGCATCACTCCAACGAAAATCACTTTTTGCATTGCCCAAAATAAATAAATAGTCTTGACTTAGGAGGACTACATTGGTCACATGGCTTGTGCCTATACTAACTGCACCTAAACATGTCTAAATAATTATTTAAGTGTGGCTCCTACATTTTGGGAAACCACATGAATAAATTGTGAATTTTCAAAGCAATGCATATCGGGGGGTGGGGTGGGGGTCCAAATTACTCCTAGCTCTTGTAAGTATGGATTGTATACATTTCTCTATTTGGGCTCTTGAATCCTTTATTTGTTTGTTTGCACATTTTTGCTCACATCTTTCTAGTAACACATTATGACTTTACAAGAACATATTATTTACTCCAAATAGATCATATAGAAAGGTTATTTTCTGAAGTTCAAGAATTGCTTGGGATGAATGAGAGGTATTTGGGCCACACATAATATTACAATGAGTAATTCTTCATCCAAAATACGAATGCCAAATGCCAAAGCCCCTAGGGCTCAAGAATTCAGCCTTGTTATGCTGCAACTACGGTTGTACATTGCATGAATTCGTATTGCAAAAAAGGTACCCCTATTTTAGGAGTTAATGTTGGCATTAGAAATTCCATAGCCAATCACCACCCCTGCACACCTAGACGCACCCTCAGCCCCACCGTCACCCATCCGAACCAAGACACAACCAGCACCATGATCTAAGTTAACTCACCCTAAGTTAAACCCTAAATCCCTCCCCAAAACGGCACTGGCACTGCAATCAGTCCCTCTGGCAAGCATGCAGTCCCCACTCCTCAGTCAGACACTCCCAAGAAAAAGCCCAGGTGCCTGACAACCCCTCTTCAATACCGTATTGCGCAGCTAGCTTTCGATTCTTCAATTCTTGCAGCAACCCTAAATCACAGCTCCATCTCTGGCAGTCACTTCTTGGCACCCACGAATTCCATGGATTAACCCAGGAACAACCTAGCTCAAGTTAAAAACTTGAACCCACGCCAGTCTCCTATCATCAACAAAACACTATCGTCGACCAGTACAAACGGATAGCAACTTCATCGCAGGTGCTCCTAGCAATTCACCAGTCCTTGCTACTAACTTAGCTACTGTAAGTTAGTGTTCCCACTAAGCGAGCTCCATCATGTCCGAGTCTAGCGAAGTAAGCTTGCTGAGGTGCAACGCCACAGGAGCACAATGTCGTGATTACGAACTCTGCATGGAAGTGAAGCCGTAGCCATAGCCGTAGCCATAGCCAGCGTTGATTTTCATATCTCAGCTGCTACAGTGTGACAGATAGTACAGTAGTAGTGCAGCAGGCAACGGAGTGGGTGGGTTCAACAGAAGCTGGTCCTTTGTGTGCGCTTGGCGATGATGTAGAGAATTTACTCCAAGTGATTGTAAAATGATAGTGCGTAATGGCAGAACCAAGGGATGTCAAAGTTTCCTCCTCGAATTGCAGAAGCTAAAGGCTGCGCTCGTAGCTGAATCCCTGGAGGCTTGTCAGTACTTGTATTGTAGTGTCAGAGAGACGGGGGTTTACTGGAGCTCAAGAGCATTACTGGAGCTCAATGACGTGATTACAAACTAAGCTGTAGCCATAGCCAGCATTCATATCTCAGCTGCGACAGAGTGACAGACGGAAAGCTTAGTGCAGCTAGGCAACTGAGTGAGTGATCGAGTGAGTTTAGCAGAAGCTGGTGCTTGCGCTTTTTCCATTTCTTTGTGTGCGCTTGGGCGCCTGGCGATGATGGAGCAGAAGCGATCTTATTCCTAGTGATTGTAAGATGATGGTTCGTACATGCATGCAGGACAACGTACTGCGTTGAGGTGCAGGAGCTTGAGAAAGTAAAGTAAAGGCTGAAATATATAAGTAGCTGAATCCCTGTCAGTCCTTGCATTAGTAAGTGTGTCAGAGACGTGATTTTATTGCAGCTCAAGAGGGCTTGCAGGACGGTGGGTTGAGACTTTAGAGGTTCCTCGGACAAACTACTCAATCGATCGATCAACTGCTGGAGTTTGGCAGGGTTTATTGATTTCTTCAAGTCTGTGCCTTCGTTAGCTTGGGAAGGCCGGGATGGTGGAGTTATAATGAAGATCGGAAAGAGCGGGAGCAGTGTGCTAGGCACGCCGCTCAACCACATTGTGTTGGTGTTGCTGGGCTTCTTCTTCGGCTTCCTCAGTGCTATCTCCTTCAACCAGGTACTTGCAGCTTTTGTTGTTTGTGTTTGCTGCATGGTTGTGTGTTTTGTCGGTGTTTGGTGAGCTCGCCTTTTACAGCTTTGATTAGCTTCTGTTCTCGCTCTTTCGGTGCTTGTTCTGTGTTCTCTTCAATTGGAGAGTTTTGTAGAGGTTTCGTTTTCGTCTCGAAGCTCTGAGTTTGGTGTAAATGTAGATGATGTATTGACTTTTGTTGATGGTTTAGTGTGTATGGACAATAAGAGTAGGCTCCATTGAGCTCTCTGCATGGCACGGCCTCATGGGTACAAATGGGATTCTACTTCCGGTAGCACTCTTATGTATTACGAACTTCAACTGTGGAAGTTGTGCAATCATCTGTGAACAGATTCTGGGCATATAAGAAGAGTGTGAAACTGTAGAACAGTGTGTTATTATAGAGGCTTGAGTT
The DNA here is from genome assembly GCA_963920665.1 of Straminergon stramineum. Taxonomy (NCBI): domain Eukaryota; kingdom Viridiplantae; phylum Streptophyta; class Bryopsida; order Hypnales; family Calliergonaceae; genus Straminergon; species Straminergon stramineum. Next base: position 15,791,228 of record OY987270.1, read on the forward strand.
TAGGTTTTCTGATTTAGATCTAGTGTAGGCACGTGTGGTTCACATTCTGTAAGTTTTGATTAGGAAGATCTCACCCATTTTAACTTAATTCCTCTGAAAATCCTGCCAATTTAGTTAATTGCTGTGGGTGGAGACCAATCCAGTGTTTTTGTTGCGGTTGTGATGCCCTACAGCTGACGCGTGTCCTGATATTCCTGCCACGTGGTCCGATCTGTTAGGCTTTTTCACTTCACTGCAAATTTATGTAACTTATAATGAGAGCTTGAGAAGTGGTCGTCTAAAGTGTGGCAATGTCTAATGCAGCAACTACGTGTCACAAGTTCTTGGTACTCACCACACGAAGGCCATGTTGTCATCAAGTCACAGAGCAAACCTTCCAACATTGTTTTGGAGGATAACGCCCTAGAGTACAGAATTGAGAGGGACTTACGAGAGAAGAGACATATTGTGGAGCCCAAGCACTGTCCTCCATGTGGGCAGTTTGGGAGATTGGCCCAAGTAGCGGAAGTGTTGCTGAGGCCTGGCACTTCCTTCCAACACAAAAAGCACTCCGCTTCAAAAGGAAGGCAAAACAAAACCTCCTCAGAAAAGTATTACAAGAATGCATCTGGGTGGGTGTGTCGGAATCCCACGCTGGTGGATAAGCTTCCGCAAACCTTCATTCACAGGACTACTGATTACCATTTTCATCGGCTCGTGGGAACCCCAAAGAATGTAAATTCTGGGCACCCTAAACCCAACATATTACATTTGTTTGCTGCTTCTGTTTTAACTTTTGATGTCACTAATCACTACCCTAATGATGATATTTAGTGTTGGTGTTAGAATTTCAGTAAATGTCCTTGAAAATTGATGAATCATGTCACTTATGGACATTCACACTGCGTTTTTTAACCCCTCAAGGCCCGAGCAGTTTCTGTACTTTTTTACAAGTTTGAACTTTGATTGATAGTGTGCATTGTACATCAAGCTGATTACATGATGGCAATTGTACTTTTGAACTTCCCTGTTGAATATGAACATCATCATATGAAATTCACTTAGATATACTTCTTAGAATACGGGGAAATGAAGTTGAAATTTTGACCTGTTGAACAGGTGAGAGGCCCAAAACAGGCTCCTTGGGCCTTCAGGGATTAAGAAAGTGCATACTTTGACATAAGACCATGAATTTTTTTTGCATAACTGTTACGGAGTACTACGTAGAGTAACTTGTGTTTTCGTGTGAATGCTTGGGATTGGTCGATACAGATGGTGAGATATTGAGGTGTTTTGAACCCTTATTTAAATTGAGGCCCTAAACTTATTTAAAGTCGATGTGAATGTCTCATTAGTATGGTATTAAGAAAGTGACACTATTGTGTGATTAACATTACTTAATATTACTACTGTACTTGAGGGATGCAAGTACCATATTTGAAGATTTTTTGCTGATTTGTGGAACGTCTGCAGGACGTCAAACAAGCCCCGAAGAATCTGCTTGCTTTGGCAGTTGGGATCAAACAGAATGTGAGCGTCAACGCTATCATTGAAAAGGTCAGAAATCTGAGGTTTCATTGTTCCTTTTTTGCATCTCAAATTTTGGTAGAGGATGCCGTTTGCGCTGCTTTAAGCATTTTGACATACGTAAGAGTGTGATTTCTGGAAGATCATTATAGACTTGTGGAGAGATTTTCGGGTAAATGAGACGAATTTGTTGAGATCAACTTTTTTTTATCACTATGTATGATTTCGTCTGCCAATTCAAAGTGGGAGGCTAGCTGTAGATCACTATTAAGTGACAGTAGACTACCCCATAGCAATTCAAAGATTAGTGACTAAAGATATGTAGCCTAGCCATGATTGCACCGCTTGCTAATAAGCAAATCCACATGCTAATAAGATGAGTTTCTGTTGGTAATAAGGTTACTTAGCATAAAGGGCGTAATCAGGTTGCTAACATTTTTAGTGTCCTCTAATTTTAAATGCCTTGTTTCAGTTACATTCCCATAGCGGACGAAATACTCATGTGAAGTCCATTGTGAATGCAGTTTCCGAAGGAGCATTTTCAGATCATTTTGTTTCATTATGACAATGTTGTCGATGAATGGGGAGAATTTGAATGGAACGACCGAGTTATTCACATTCAGAGCACTGGCCAATCGAAATGGTTAGATGATCGTACACTGCACTGATTGCTGACTTGGCTTTGAGTACACACTTTGACTGGTTATTTTATTTGTTCCCCAGCAGACGAGTTAAATGTTATAGTGGTACAAGATCCGATCTTAAGATTGAGGATCAAGTTTGCCATTTGTTTCTGCTTTGCAGGTGGTTTGCGAAGAGGTTTCTCCACCCTGATGTGGTTGCACCCTATGAGTATGTATTCATTTGGGACGAAGACTTGGGGGTGGACAATTTTGACCCAATGGAGTACGTACACATGGACCCCGTTTCCTTCCTGTTTTTTGTTGTGCAAGAGGGAAACATAGTATAAAGCATCGAAGTAATTGAAGGAACATTCATTATTCCAGCTCTTGTGAACTGATACAATCACTTACTGCATGAATTTGAGAATAGAAAGTCCAATTAGGAAACTCGTAGCCAATTATAATGCCTTTCAAAACATATCTTGATTATTTTTAACGACGAGTACGGTTTCATCTTCCTATTCGTATATTTCGCTACCTCCCTTGAAGTTTTCTATATGATTAATATCAACTTCTATATATATGACAGTAGCCAAGTTAGGTCACGTAGGCAACTATGTCGGGCATGTTTCCTTCTTTCTACAGGTATGTTTTGCTAGTTTCTTTGAAACTTCCTGAATTATTCTTTGGAACTCCCCTAGATATGAAAACAGCCACTTTTGGCCATTTAATCTCGTAGGGATTAAGACTAATAGTCTCTGTTGTGTGCGCTCAGGTACATGGAAATAATGAAGAGACATGAACTGCAAATATCCCAGCCAGCTGTGGATGGAGCCAGCAGTTGGCCCATTACAGTGCGTCAATCCTGGACAGGCAATGAAGTGCACAAACGCACTCCCTGGGAAGACCTTTTTGACAATTGTACCAAAAGCAAAGTCACCCCCCCATGTGCCGGGTATGCTTACATCTCTCATTACCAGTAGAAAAGAGTGTTCGAATCAACAAGTCTTAATGCTTCTTACAGCTTGATTTTCGGACATGGATCAACAAAGTTGTGTTCATTCGGGGCATGTTTCAAACTGATGTGGAAATTTTTTTTGTTGCTTTGGACGGCTTGGACGGCTTGATTTGGATGTCGTTTTTTGCTAGTGATATTGGTCGAATCGTTGACCTTGTCACCTATGAAAGTCGTAGTTCAAGATCCTCAAACTAACTGACAATTTTTAATTTGAGACTCTCCAATCAAACAACAGGATTTATATCAAACTCCGGAATCCAAATTATGAACGGCTTATAATGGAAGAACCAAATTCCTCAAAGATGTTTCTACCATTGAAGGAGGGCCTGTATTGTTGTTAATGACGTAGTTCTACGTGTTTCAGGTTCGTGGAGATTCAAGCACCAGTTTTTGTGAGTAAAGTGTGGCGTTGTGTTTGGCATCTCATTCAGGTATGCTTATTTTCTGTTTTGGTGATGACAATTTTTTTTTTTTAATTTTATGCTGCAGAAGTGGATATCTTGTTCTAAGGCAAAGTATACATTTGAAAACCATTTTCGTCCTTTCGTTTTTGTTCATATAAATGACCAGGTCTACTTTCTCATGAATAAGGAGAGTTTCTTTGTGGTTGCAGAATGATCTGGTGATGGCATGGGGCCTTGATTTCGAATTGCAAGCGTGCATTGATGGGGCTCCACATGAGCACATTGGGATTGTGGATACGCAATGGGTAGTGCACAATAAAATTCCTTCTCTCGGAACACAGGTTAGTGTCAATCATCACCTGGACTCATCTCTGTGCAGTAATAATTAAGAGAAATTATATGCTGTCGTAAGGAAAGAAATTGATTCAGATGTGTAAATGGTCCTCAGAATATAAGATAATTAGGCAATTCTTGGGCTTTTCCACGAATATCAAAATGGAATATGACTTGCCGCTTAAACAATTAAGCCTCTAGAGAATTGGGATCGAGAATGGAAGTTCGGAGAGTAAACCATTGCATCTTGTCTACCTTGATTGGGAACAGAGGTAATTCCTGAAAGGCCTGCATCCTACTACTGGTTGTCAAACTCATTTGTAACTGTCAAAATGTTTGGTTTTAATATGCTCTATAAACCAAGAAAATGAAGTCTAACAATTTTAGTTTCTACTCCATTTATAAAGAATTGAAATATTTCAAAATTTAATGAATTATTGCTATTCCAAGCTACATGTATTAAAAAGCTAAATGACACAAGATTGTGTGTTTTTCATTTTTCATTTTCTATACCAAAATGAAAGCTACACATTATTGTTTCTCATTCTAATAAGACGTTCTCACCAAGTGTTAGCTGACTATGCACATGAGTTTTAAGACCTCAATATTTATGTAAGGGTTCAAACCACTTCAATATCTCACCCATTTGTATCTACCAATCTCAACCACTCAAACCAGAAATCAAGCCACTCTCCAATAGTTGTGTAAAACCTCCAAGCTCTTATGTCAAGGCATGCACTCTGTCAATAGATCGAACTGGTGTGAATGTCTCATAACCTGTTTTAAGCCACTCATATTTCATAATTCTCTCATGATGGTTCCAAAACATATCTATTAGCTTTGTATCACCTCAGAAAACGGTTACTTGGTGCTACAACTTTCATTTTTCCTTATTAGTGCTACATTACTCACAGAGCTGCCCCACAAGCTTTGAGAAAAGCATACGAGGGATAATAATAAGTCACTTTAATTAATAATAAGCCACTTGTTTCAATGCAAAGTTTTTTGCAAACAACAGCAGAATCTGACCCATTAAGGGCATGAATCTCCAGGGAGCTGAGGCTGACAACCCAAAGAAGCTACGAGGGGAGGTCATAGCAAGAAGCTTCTTGGAGTGGTCCGAAAACAAGAAGAGATGGGCGGATGGATTACAATCTCTGAAAGAGAACCCAATTTTGCAAGAATAGTTGCCAACATTTGGTTGATGAATTGTACAATGACAATTGTTTCTTCTCTACAATCCTGACGAAGGTATTCAAACTTAAGGCCATTTTCAATTTCTTATGGAATTCTCAACATTGCTGAGGGAACACCACAACAACAAATGCCCATGAGGTTAGCCCAATCTCGAGCCCAATCTCATTTTTCCTCTGGGAGAGCATGGAGTAGAAGATCATCTCTAATTTTTCTTGTACGTTCCACTAACTTACTTTACGAGTAGTACTAATTCTTCAGTGAATCCTACAAAGCGCAATTGAAATGAGGCCCTCTTTGGTTGCATCTTCAAAGCTACTAACTACACTTATAGAAACTGTTTGGGATTTGGATTTGTGAAAGAGAGTAGGAAAGGTAGATTTGTTACTTTGGTTACTGAGCAAGCCATTTGTGGTAACTCGGGTGGCCTAGCGGCTCTGTCACTGGATATTCATTTACATTTACAATGCTGCACTTTTAATGTTCTTTAGTGTTATTGGGGAATTGGTTAGTTGTACTTAATTTTGGACGAGGCTGGGCAGTTTGTTTTGTTCCTATTTTGAAGGGACTCCGTGAAAGTTTTTGAAAGCAATGAGTTGATTACCGCAAGTTGATTGAAGATTGCATAACATTATGCAACGATGTGGCGGGGTGTCATTCGAGTCCATGGAGAAATAGAGAAGTTGAGTTGGTCCTTCAACTCAATTAGATGAAAATATGGGTCAACCCTCTTACAATCTTCTCCAATTTCTTCTTCTCAGTTCTATTGACTGGCCATGTCGGTTTCTTCACTTGATTGTTACATTTTTCAGCACTTGGTCGCAAGATAATTATGGCTTTTGGATTGTATTGTGGAGAACTTTCCAACCATACTAAATAATGTTATGGAATCACTTGTCCTAGGCTTATTATGCATGTTGATTCATCAAGGGATGCTTCATGGTGTATCTTGGGCACACAATGTTTACTTAAAAAGTTGAATCAGTTATTACAGTATGGTACTGCAATGGGAATGGAGAGTCTAGTAGATGCTAAATGCTGCAATCTAAACGATCATATTCCTGACAATGGTTACCAGACCTGTCACTGCAATGGAATGCACTGGGTCACATGGCAAAATGAGCTTAGTTGTATGTTGAAGAGGAATAGCAACTGTGGTACTATTGATAATCCCAGCTGAGACGTTGAGACCCATGAAAATTGGTTTCTCAACTGTCAGTTATGTTGGTTTAAAATCTCACAATGAAATTGCAGAAGAAAGTTTACATGTACTGATAGAAATTTGAGAAAAATTTAATCTCTGCTCTTGTACCCAAGCACCCCTCTGAAGCTCCAAGGTGGCACCTCAAATGTGCCACTGACTCTAAACCACCATCATCACTGTATATACATCTCCAAAATCAATTATGTGCCTAGGTGGAAGAAACTACCGGTAATAACTTTTGCATAAGGTATCCAAATGCGTTGGGACCTCCTTTCACTTGCCAAAATGAAAATATGGAAAATTTGACCAGTCTAATAATTTGACCTAGGCCTAGTAAAAGTGGCGGTTCTGGGACCACAGTGTTTCAACAGGATTCAGGGTTCCATCCCATCCAGTTCCTAGTCAGAATGTGACAAGTACCCGTATGGTGTTACACAAGGCAAGGTAAGAAATCCCCATAAATATTCTCTGTTCAAATCAACTCCTATTTCAACCGGGGATGAGAAAGCAGAAATCTGCGCAACACGTGTGGACTGGTAAAGTCCAGTGATGATGACGCCTAAACCTACACATTGACGCCTGAGCCTCGTTTGCTTGCTGCCGAGGCATTTTCTTTCAAGCTCCACAATAGACAGCTGAGATAAGCATCCGGAGCTGCATTAGACCAAATCTAGCACTTAAGTGTCAAAATTGTAACACGGGGGAAGTTAGAAGAATAGTTTGGGGTCTAAATAGTAAATTCTAAATTTGTGCTGATGCCTGAATTAGAGGCTCCATCAGACCTTGCAAGGACTGCAAGTGATATTGAAGCTTCACCTCTGTTCCGACACGGTCCCTTAGAATTGATACCTGTCGAAAGTCATTACCATGTTAAAGCTAGATCGAAATTTTAGGACGCATAAGAGCTGGAGAGTCCAAATACATGCATTCCTCGTACCAGTTCTAGGACATCACAACATGGAAACGTAGGGATATCAGTGATGGAAAGTACTTACCAAATGTGATATTGACGGCGACATACCAAGAGATTCCGAATACAAATCAAGAACTAAGTGAGTGACTGGAATCAGAAGCCTTGTCTGCTTCGGCATCACAATATATCTGATCATCATCACAGGAAGCAAAGGGAATTCAGCAAAAAATAAAACAGACACGAGAGCAAGGAATCTGTGTACAAAAGTAACAACGCTAAGGATCAGAATAAACAGTACTTGGAACACATGAATTCTCAGACTTTTGTTCCACCAAATCTTACTTGGAGAGAAATTCGAGCAGGGGTTCAAGAGAGGGCGCATCACGATTTGAAATAGCCTTCACCAGTCCACGGCGAGCCACCAACTCCTCCATCACACCTACGATAATCTGTACAGATTAAAAAGTGATTACTCGAGTCAATACTTAAGAGCTGCCTTTACAAGCTTGCTATGTTTCAAGTGTTCTGCAGAGTTGCGACGTACTGCCAAATGGCTGCTGGATGTTCTTACTACAAAAAGAACATTACGCTAGTGGTATGTCCAGATTGAGTTAGAAGGAAAGAGTAATAACCTTGGGATCTGAAGTTGACAGCGCCGCAGAGAGAGCTTCCCTGTACATGAACTTCCGCAGGAACTTATCTCGAGCATTAACTTTTTGCCTTTGTGGTCGAACTAGTACGTGATCACCTTCCTGATTAGACATATATAAGTCCAGGTCAGTATATGTGACGTTCTCTGTGAGGGTACATCAACCTCAATTGCTATCACCCTTCATAGAAGACATGGATAATAAGCCTTTAACGAAACTGTAGATTATCCAGGATCGAACTTGAACACTATACAAACTACAGCTGAAACCATGAAAAGCAATCACCACAAGCTCTAATCACCCACGAATTTTGCACGTAAAACTAACATGCCACCAGCTACCGACAAAGGAAGATAAGCCTAGACATAGATATAATTGAATAAAAAGGATTCTTTGAAAACAAAGACTTCACAGAGAGAACCCATAGGTAACTGACCGTTGCGTTTTCTGAGCGACCTCGCAAAAAGTAGCGGAAATTATTTGGGCGTAATTGCCTTGCTTTCTTAGGCCTTGAAGTATCCAGTAAAGACTTCGGTTTCTCCTCCTTTGCCTTCGGTTTGGTTACTTTCCTCTTCCGGATGAAAAGCATCCCTGAGGCAGTCCCTACTGCCAAAGTTTGAGTTGATGCCGACAAACCCATGCTCAAGAGCGGATGTGGATACTTAGCAGCATGTGTGACCTAAAAAGTGTTGAATGTTTTCGATTTAGAACGAGCGCACGCACCTTGAAAGGATGGGAAATAAAATAGTAACCCAGCAAGACAACAGCAAACTCAGGAAGGTGAGCCTAAAGATGCTCCCGAACTAGATATTCAGGCCTTCCACGGAACCTTGTGATTACAAAAGTAAAACCCATAAGCCTAGTCTCCAGAATTCCCAATGATATACTAACGAAGCAGGACTACGCTCGTTGCTCTTTGGTCGACATATAACTCACAAAAACTGATCACACGACGAAGAGAGAGTAAGGGGAAAATACCTTAAAATTACTCAAATCAAAGACTCTAACATGGCCATCCAAAGAAGATGTCAAAAGTCTTGAACCACCTTCCTCGACTGCGGAGTAGGAGTCACGAGGAGCAGTCATAGTGAGAGATGTCACAGTTTTCTGGTGATTGCCCAACGTTTGAATCTGCCTTCCTCCACCTACTATATCCCATATTTTTACTTCAGTGCCCCCAGCAGAAGCCAGCAAGCCTCCTGAAGGGAAGAAAAGCACATCTTCCAATGGCTTCCCATGCTGTATAGCCACATAAGAAAGAAAGAGAAACATCTCAACATAGATCGTAAAATTCCTAAGAGAATGTAAACTCATTTTTGCTCATTTTTGCAGACGGCCATCTTAATTACGACTTATATGATAACTGGTAAAAGACCTGCAAATGTTCATTTACAAATGAAGTCAGGTATCATAAGATAAAATTCGAACCTCCAGTTGCAAGACACATTTTGGGGTGCGTGTATCCCAAAGACGAACTGAATGATCATATGATCCAGTAGCCCTGCAGCACCAACCAATCTTGTTTAGAGCACAATAAGATTCCAAGAAGAACATAGTTCCATAACCAGGGACACAGTCAGAGATAAGAACCACATTCAATCAAAAATATACACAAACTAGAAATCGTACCAGAGGTCACTGCTTGAAGGGCTAGCAGCACCACACCGAACGTAATCGGTATGACCCTCCAAAGTTGACAAAGGTTCCTGAAACATGAATAGGAGAATAACATCAGAGAGGTTTCGGATAAACAAACAGAGAGAAAGGTAAATATTTCATGCAATCAACCCATCCATACCGGTAGAAAGGACGCCGACATCCCGTGTTTATACATCGCTTCCAGTCCTCGGTGCATCAAATATCCACATCCAATACTAATTTATGTCTAGCGGAAATCACTGGGGTAGAACAATCTAATGACACTGCCTAGAGAAAGAAGACATACCGAAGTGGCAACATCCCACCACCGCACGGTGCGGTCATCACCTGCCGACAGAATGTGTAGCTTGTCCTGGGGAGCATACCGAACCCAGTGGACCGCCCTACACAGACCAAAGGATACTCAGCTTTGTCTGAAGAAATTTGCAGCTGAGCAACTTGAGGCACCAAATATGTTTGCTTTCCCATTGAAAGCATAGACTTTCTACTACAAAGATTTTAAAAATATACCTCATTTTGTCCTCTCCCTTTTCCTTTCATTCTTCAACCTAGTACTATAAAACTAACACTGACAAATTGGCATCACCGGTTGAGGGCTGGCCAGTACAATGACTAACAACCAAATCCTTAGTCGTGATTGCTGTACATCATACGCTAAAACGATACTAGCATCTTCTACAACCATCATGAACAAATGCTCGAAAATTTTCATGCTAAAGCTGGAAACACCAAACACACTAGAGTGAAAGAAATTTGCAAATCACGCACCCTTTGTGCCCCTTCAGCTGTCGCAGAATTTGACGGCTGCCCAAATCGAATACCTGCGATTCCATAACTCGTTTCACTAATCTCAAAAGGTAAAATGCTCTAAAACAGCACACGCTCTAAAAGGGTGCCCTAGTCAAATCCAACGTATGGTGTGATAACGAATTCCTCAATATGCAGATGTTCTACATTTAAGGGAATGGGACACCTTATAAACACCGTGTTTGTAGGCTTTGAAAAATCATTACTAAGTCCAGAAGAATCCAAAAATAAATAAAGCAATTTGGGTAGGATGCGGCTTCCATTCTCTTTCCATGAAAATTTACTGGAAAATGTCCAGACTCCCATAATTGCGGTAACTGGTAAACGGTCGCACTCAGCACCTTCTAATTCACCTCATTCTAAGTATTCATGTCACCACAGCAGAGAATTTCCGATTTTATTCTAATTTTTGAGCCGGGGTTACCCTCTGCCAGTTACTATTTAGTCAGAATGACTAGTATCACGACAGACTTAAATACCTGAACAATTCCTGTTTCGCCACCGGCTGCAAGGAGCTGGCCATCTGATCGGAAGGTTCCCGAGTATGCCTACAGAAAAAGAAATCAACGATTGCAAATTAACCTCATGCCAGTAACACGAACCCTAAACCTCCAAAAAATACCAGTCGTTCCTTGCAAAATATGCACAAATCGAAAACTGTATTCTAATGCAAAAATCCAGAAAATTACTAAGCAAACAGATTGCTCTACTTCCTAAGAACTACCAATGCGATTCTAAGAGAAAACACGACACGTTCAGACACTCACCACATCAGAGAACCGTGAAATTGTCTTCTTCACCTCTCCCGTTATTCCATCATAGATAGTAACCTGAAATAGACCAAATCATCCACACAATAATTAGAACACCACAAGCCATTGAACGAAACGACTAAAATTGCGAATGGTGACACGAAATCGTACAAGAGTGAAAATATGAATGGTTTCCAAAATCGTACTCTAGTAGACGATGAAACCGCAAAATCTTGGTGATCGACTGGAGAGAAATCGATCGACGTGACAGCTGCAATGTGTTGAGGCGTGCTCAGAAGCTTGAAGGCTTTCCAGTAGCGGGCATCAGCAGTGAGCGGGTTTTTAGAAGCCGGATACGCCTTGGCTTTCACGGGCACGTAATCTTTCCGACCCCCATCCATTGCAAATCCTTTACTGAAGCAAAAAAATTCTCTCCACTGAAAATTCTCACAACGAGCGCAATTCGTGTTGCGCCATCGCGGACGGAGCTCGACAGCAAAAATCTCAGGGACCTCGTGTGTCGCGGTAATTAGGGTTTAGGGTTTAAGGCTTAGGGCACGGACTGCGAATCTTGTTCACACGGCGGGGATGAAGCATAGGCTAAACTGGCCGGGGTTAAACCCTAAATCATTGAACTGGATTAACCACTAAATGTCCAGAGTCTTCTCCAGAATTGACAATTTGAGAAAAATCAGTATAAAGTGCTATTTGGAAGAATTTTTGTTGAATTTTTGTTCAATTTAAAGTTGTGGACTTTGAGTTTCAGATTCCATCTATATGCTTAGATTCACCAATGCTATCATCAATATTTTTTTATAATTTTTAAAAGGGAAATTTCTAAATTCCTTCTAAATTTGATTTCAAGCAAAATATTATCATTATTTGAGTAAAATTTGTTGAAATGGATTTGAAATGAGGTTCTTATGACATGATGATTTTTTGAAATTTTTGTGTTCTTAAAACCTATGACTTCATTTTGGCACATCCAATTTTGAACTAGAGTCAATGCAATTTTGGCTTGGTCTACCACTTGACATACTTGCACATTCGTAAATTTAGAAAAATAATGTACGCTAGTAACACCAAATCCAACCATTAGATAGGACAACAACTTCATAAAGTATCTCTACAAATAAGGATGACTTTCATCCAAATAGTAATGATGATGAAACTTAGGTTTCAATCTTTTTAATGTCTAGAAAGTGGATGTCGGAGCACTTAGGGGTTATCCCTTTGTCGTCTAAGTGTGTCCTCCTCAAAAATATTCAACATTTCTACTTATATTTTTGTATAGATATGTTACTTGTTTCAATTTTATCAAATAGGTCATAAGGGAAGGTTGTCTTTTAAACAATTAAGTATTACTTTGGATGAATGAGAAGTCATTTGGGAAATGTGCTTGCAAGCACTTTATTCATCATTCAAATTTTGGACTTTGGAGTATTTAGGAATTAACTTGGAAGTGTTCTTGGTAGGTATGAAGAGCAATATAGATTTGACACTTTTTTTAAACAAATTACAAGCTACTAATAATCTAGATATAAGATCTTTATTTTTTGCATTTTTATTTCTTCTTCTCATTTCAACATGAATTGCTTCAAAATCTAATATGAAAATCATGAAAAATTGAATGACCATACAATTAGATTGCTAAAGAATAATTAGAAATAATTTTTTCAATATATTTGGATTTACTTCATATGATATTAGTACTTGCCAGAGAAGACTCTTGAAGACATTTGTAATCTAATAGTGGAGACTAGGATTCTTAGAGATAAATCATTAAACACATGAATCCTTTTTTTGAAATTTTGTATATTTTTTCTTAGATTTTAGCACAAAGACATTATGAACTTCAATAACCAAATATATTCTTAACAATAGTAACATCACATTGGTTGTAAAGAAACACTATCTTTAAAAGATTTAAGTATCGTTTTGGATGGATGAAAGGATATTGAGTCAAAGTAATGGTGTGAAGCACTCTATTCTTTATTCAAAATATGCTTAAGAGTGCTTAGGGGTTAATTTCAATTTAGGGACTTTAAAAGCATTGAATAGAAATTAGTTGAATTGGATGAAATGAAAAACTTCTACAAAAGTATCAAGATGTTTTCAACCAATTATCACTTGTTATTTTGATTGAGATTTCAAATTTTGTAAATTTGGAGGCTCAAGAAAACTTAGGTGTGAAAACAAAGCTTGCAAAGTGGAGTAAATTTTTTATTTTCAAGATTGCTCAAACTTTTGACAGTGTGGCTTTGTCGGGCTTTCAAGCCAAATAACTCAAATTTTGTTTGCAAGGAATATTTAAAGACTTCATATTTAAGTAAAGCTTTAGGTCCAAAAGAAGTATGCACATTTTCAAAGGAAAATGATGTTGCGCTATGCTTGCCCAATTTCAGGCCCAAAACAAAACAAAATGCATAATTTCTTTTTCAACTATTGGATTGTCATAAAAATGACATTCTCTAGATGAGTCTCTGTGTTTCCCTACTCTCAAAAAGAATAGGAGGAAAATTAACGCAAATATGATACCTCATTTTATATGTCCAAATTTCTCAAATTCCATTTTGGCTTACACATAGCTTTAGGGATTAAAATTTTAAACATAATCAAATCGTCTACACTTTTGCTATTTGCTCATTTATTTAACAATTTCATCAAATAAGGTTAAATAAACATCTTGAATAGAAGTGATGCAAATAATTATTATTAAATACATTTATTTTTAACCTCAAATCATTTTTGGAAATTGAAAAATCTTTCAAAATTTGAGTATTATCGAAATTGAAATTTGATTCAACTAGTTTGTTTCTAAATTTTAAATTTCAATTATGTATCTTTTAAAGAGTGAATGTCACTTTTGAGGGTACAGTATAGTGAGGGATCAATATACATTTATAAAATAAGTGAGTAAATTATTAAATATTTTTTCACTACCCTCTAATCTATATTGAACATGCTAGATTATAATTTATATAGGATTAACAACCATATCTCATAACCTATGATGATATTGAAAATGATTATTTCATTTTTTGAGATTGGTTGAATCAATTATGTGTGTTATAAACTCTAGTCTTTGCACACAAAATTTGAAACTATACATGCATCATATGGCTTCAATATATAAATAGAATGCATTGTCATATTCAACAAATTAATATTTCAAATGCAAGGGAATTAAGATGTAACAATGGGCCATTGCAACCAATATTCGAAGATATCTTATAATGCAATTCCAAAAAATATTCAAATATCGTGAGAACTAACATCATTTGCATGTTTGTCAAATTATAAATGTTTTAAATTCTAGAAATGTCAACTTTTATCAATTTTTATGCATAACAATTTGAGATGGTGTATACCAACTCGCCAATGGTCAAAAGGTCTTTTTGATTTCAAAGAAAAAATTGATAAAATATAAAGTAATTCCAAATTACAGTGCACAAAACCAAGTTTTAAACATGGCTCACTTTGAAATTTTGATTTTTTTGAATTACAACTAATTTTTTCTTCAAACTTCCATAATAATGTGTTTTATGTTGCATACTCCTAGAACTTTTCTACGTCTTCTTTTGGACTTTTACCCATTGATGCTTATAGTATGGTTGTTTGAATGTAAAAGTTTCAAGTCCATATTCAATTTTGTTTGTCACTATAAACATGAATTTTAGAAATTATAGATGTTGTTAAGTTTAGTAAAAATATTTATTTATATTTTTCAAATCATTTTATAATTGTTTCAATTTGAAATTATTTTTCTAGTTATTGAATTTTGCTAAAATAGGCTAAATATATATAGTTATGATCATGACATAATATGAATCACAAGATTTTTATTAGCTATACTATATCCAAAATATGAAAACTTTTCATATATTGTGAATTTTTTTCTCAAAAAAAACAAAAACTTTGGTTGATTTTTTTATATGTAGTATAGTTACATTTGTAGGAAACCATCAACATTTTATAGTAGGTAACTTCCTTGAATGTGCATTCAACAATATTCATCACCATCTACTAGTACTTGAAAGTTTATAGTTAGATTGAAATTGACTTAGTAAGGAATGCATGCTAAATTTATACACTAGAACTATTTTAAAGTAATAGGGCCTAGATTGCCTACCAATATTACAATAGAGAAGTTTATTAATTTGGAGAAGGTCTATGCATTCAATAATTTGCAATCTTTGTAGAAATGATTTTGCCAAAGTTGTATAGGTGGCACATCTTGAGGAAAAAAAGGACTTCATCATAACTAAGAAGCTTGTTCAAAACACAATTTAAAAATTTGTTTTAGCTATTTTTAGTAAGGTTTAGGTCCAACACAATTTCCTTTGTTGGTTTTCATTTAGTGCTACCACTTATTATATTTTCCAAGTTGAGACCACAAGATATAATTATGTTTGAGAGGGTTATTGGCTTACAAAGTATCAACTTAGAGAGTTCTATTGTATTGCACTTGGCATTACAGGGTTAATAAATTATCTAATTACTTTATTTTATATTTTGAAAGAAGAGATTCTCGATTCTCACTTAGCATGAATTTCTGAATGACCTATAAACTATCAAAGTGCAAAAAAATGGGGTCCAAAAATTGACCTTAGGCTTTCAAAAATAGACATTGTATTGTACATTTTAGGCAAAAATTTGCAAAGGGGGCCCATAGAAATTGGTTACAATTTGGCATGTTTAATTTAAGATTTATGCCAAAATCATTTTTCGAAGTTTTGCATATTTTTGAATACATATCATAATTATATGAATAGATTATTTATGTCAATTTTTTTTATCAAATTGATCACAAAACCAAGGATGTTTTTAAACATTCAAGCATTACCTTGAATAAATGAAAAGTAATTTGGAAGAAACAACATAAATAAGTATGAACTTTGGTCTAATGTAAGCTGGCATGGATTAAAAATTTGTTCATTCAAGACTCTATACCATAACATTGCAAAACCAACACATTCTTCCCTCCTAGAGCTCAAGGGATGGTGGGTCATACTTCCCTTGAATACTTGGATGGAACTTTAGCTATATTTCTAAAAAGATTTAGAAGAAAATGAGGCTCAAATCATGAGACTTCTACAATGACTTCAACAATGTCACTTTGATAATAATTGCCCGCCATTGGTGGGGAGCAAAGGAACCCCTTTAGCGTTGATAAATGATGTTATGACAAGGCAAAGGCAGAAAACAATGTGAACATTGTCATATAACCATGCAATAGTCCTCCCCATGTTGGATAGGTATTATTCTTGCTAGATATTTGCAAGGGACTTGTGTGTTAATTCAAGGATTAGGGTTAGTTGGAGAGCCATACAAGACAATTTTATTTACTTGAAGGGGTTGCTTTTCAAGGATGCAAAAGGGCCCCTTGCCTCATTGGTAAACAATATTGTACTTTGTTCAAAAATCATATTTTGTAAAGACTTCAAGAGTTAACTCCAAAAAGATCACTAGGGATGGCCACTGTGAAAATCAAGCTTTTCAGTATTCTGTGAATCATTTGCTTAAAAAAAACCAAGAGCACTCATTGGAAGTCAAACTATTGCAAGACCTTCCCTTTTCACATGAAATTCCAAGGATGAACATTTGCACTTCTATCATATAGAGAGAAGGCCTGGGAGAATTGACCCCCTCACTCATCCCCCCTAAGTCATTCCAGGGGGGTATGTAAAAAAAAAAAGACCCCCTATTTTGTGCTTCATTGATTTAGTTTCAGCACCTCTCCTAGCTAATTCCGGGCCTCTGATTGCAAATATGAATTCAAATTTTGCAAATTTTTTCATGCATAGCAATTAAAAGATTTCAAGTTTTCCCTTGGGTACAAGCGAGGGGGTCAATCCACCCCAGCCCCTTTTAGACGCAGGACACTAAATCGTGCAAATGAAGTGGGCCCTACAGGGACATTTTGTATTTTACTTTGGGATAAAAGTAAAACCTACCCCCTATTTTGAGCCGTGCCTAGGATATGTTCTAGGCCTCTCCAACCAAATTTGGGGTCTATGATTGCAAATATGAATTCGGAATTTGCAAAAAAAATAATGTGCAAAAAATAAAAGATTCCTGCGTTTTCCCCATGGTAAATCTAGCCCCTACGGGGCCCACTTCTTTTGCAGGATTTAGTGTCCTCCCTTCTAGACTGTCACTACTGTAAGTTTTTCCTTATTTTCTTTGTCGTCATTTTCACTGAGAACCTCAAATGAGTAAACTCCGTGGCAATTCCCCCAATGCCAGATGTTTCCCATTCTCCTACACAACAACACTTTTCCATCATCAAAAGAACGGAAGACCTCCCTTCCTCCACCAAGGACTCAACCCCACTCAACCGCTCATCAAAATGGCCCCATTGGCCACACGGCAAGCATGGACACGCCAACCCCAACACTTCCAACTGAAGTCTCCAACACTCCCTTTTTCCGTGTGTGGACGCACAAGCAGCCTCGTTCCTCAAGGCACAGCCAAATGAACCCCGGAACCGCAAGATCCCCATCCAACGGCTGCGTTGACGAGACGTGGCGCTTCCTGAGCGGCCCACGACGCCGAAACCCCATCCGCAAACAGGAAGGATGCAGCAACCGCAATTCCCTTTCCCTCCCCCCGTGAAGGTGGTCCATCAATCCACCGAATGGATCTAAGACAAGGCACTGGATGAATCTACAAGGCACTTCATTTTCTTGTGCAAGTTCAGGTTCGGGGAGTTGCCATATCCGGTGCAATTTGATCCAGAGGGTGTGACGCAGCCCATTGAAGCTTCCAGGTTTGAATCTTTGTCTGGTTTGGTTGTGGAGTTATCCGAACTTAATTTGTTTCGTTGTTGTAATGGAGTAACTGGGCTTTGGATCTGTTTGGTGGTGGTGGGACTTAAACTTGGTGGGTTTGGGTGCATTGAACTGGAATATCTGTGCATTTTGGATTCCAAATTTGAGGGCCAGGTTTGAAATTTGCGGAGTCTTGGTTGTTGGGTTATCGTGTTTTGGTTCGTTTTTTTCCCATGGGGTTCTCGGTTTAGGATCTGTTTATGTGGGTGTGGTTTTAATTTGGTGAGTTTTGGTGCATTGGAGCTGGAATGTCTGTGCATTTTAGCTTCCGAAGAGTTTGAGGTTTGATTCTAGCTGATTTCGTTGTTGAGTTATCGTGGTCTGGTCCGATTTTTCCATGGGGTTCTCGGTTTTGTATCTGTTTCTGTGGGTGTGGTTTTAATTTGGTGGGTATTGGTGTATTGAACTGGAATGTCTGTGAAGTAGAGCTTCCAAATTTGGTATTCAGGTTTGAAACTTCTTGGTTTGTTGTTGGGTTATCGTTATTTTTGTATCGTTTTTTTCCGTGGAGTTTTCGGTTATGAGTCTGTTTTTGTGGGTGTAGCTTTAATGTGGTAGGGTTTGGTGCATTGCGCCGGGCATTAGGGCTTCCGGATCTAGAGATTGGATTGCTGGGCTCTCTTCGCGTGTCTCTCGCAATTTGTATCATTTTCCGGGTGCAGTTGTCGATTTCGGAACCGCTTTGGAGGGTTTTGTGTTGATATGTTGGGTTTTGGTCTATTGAGCGCTGAACTGTCTGTCTAGGTTTGTATAGTCATTGGTTGTGATTGCATGTGACTGAATTGCGTACAAATTTGGCATGCAGGCGAAAGAAGAAAATCAAATTGAAGGAGAATTTTAATAGAACAAGATTTTCGCAAAGGGCGTAGTCATGGCACAGGTGATAGGTCTCTCCGCGTTACCCTCATACGCAACCATCAACAAGGGTTTCGTCACCAATTCCTCTGTCTCCCCAAAGCGACCTAACCAATTGTTCTTGAAGTCATCTCTCTTCAACAACCGTCTCGCACTCGCAGTTTCCGTCGAAGTCGCCGCCTCTCGCCGTAGCAACTGCACCGCTCGCGCTTCTTTTAAAGATGTAAACGCCATCCCCGCAGCGACCATGGCCTCTCTCATCTTCGCTCTCACCTCCTCCCCCGCCATGGCCGTCGACGCTCCCCCATCTCAATTCTCCCAGCCTGGGACGGAGACCATCCAGCTTCAAACTAAACCCGCTCCAAGCGCTTTCACCGGCGCCGCCGTGTCCGCTCCTCCCGTGAAGAAAGTCTCTGACCTTCCCGAAGGCGCTCAATGGCGTTACAGCGAGTTTCTGAACGCAGTGAAAGGCGGCAAGGTGGAGCGCGTCCGATTCGCTAAAGACGGCACCACTTTGCAATTGACTGCCATCGACGGACGGCGCGCCAATGTCACTCTCCCCAACGACCCTGACCTCGTTGACATCCTGGCTATGAACGGCGTCGACATATCAGTTTCTGAAGGGGAAGCTGCCAACAGCTACATCAATGTCTTAGGCAACTTACTCTTCCCACTCTTAGCTTTCGGAGGTTTGTTCTTTCTTTTCAGGAGAGCACAAGGCGGGCAAGGCGGTCCAGGAGGGTTAGGCGGCCCGATGGACTTCGGCCGGTCCAAGTCCAAGTTCCAGGAGGTTCCCGAAACAGGGGTGACATTCGCTGACGTTGCAGGAGCCGATCAAGCGAAGCTGGAGTTGCAAGAAGTTGTGGATTTTTTGAAGAATCCTGATAAGTACACTGCTCTGGGTGCGAAGATTCCGAAGGGTTGTTTGCTTGTAGGTCCTCCTGGAACAGGGAAGACGCTGCTTGCGAGAGCTGTGTCAGGGGAAGCGGGCGTGCCGTTCTTTTCCTGTGCGGCCTCAGAGTTCGTGGAGCTCTTTGTGGGGGTGGGAGCTTCTCGTGTGAGGGATTTGTTTGAGAAGGCGAAGGCGAAGGCGCCGTGTATTGTGTTTATTGATGAGATTGATGCGGTGGGGAGACAGAGAGGGGCGGGGATGGGAGGAGGGAATGATGAGAGGGAGCAGACGATTAATCAGCTGTTGACGGAGATGGATGGGTTTAGTGGGAATAGTGGGGTGATTGTGTTGGCGGCGACCAATAGACCGGATGTGCTGGACTCGGCGCTGCTGCGACCGGGGAGGTTTGATAGGCAGGTGACCGTGGATAGACCGGATGTTTCTGGCCGGGTCAGAATCCTTCAGGTATGTTTTACAGTCCTGTTTTCTAGATTGAATAAATGCATTTGTTGTGCTTGTTATGTAAAGTCTTCGTTCACCATACAGTAAGGGAGGGTTTCCACGCACCGTGCAGGTGAACTTTGAGTGTTTCCCTACATCAATCTAGAAACTTGGGTCATCTGAATTTTTGCTCTTTTATTTTTGTGTTAAGCTAAAATTCACGTGTAAGAATTTAAATGTCAATAGATTCAAGCATTTTCACACTTAAATTGAAGTTCACCTATATGGTCAATTGATCCTGAAATGTATTGTATTGTTAACGGGACCCCTACCTTACACGTTCTTCACTTATTTTGATGGCTTAAACTTTGGCTCCATCTGAAGGCTGTATGTATTACAATATGAGCAATGGAATTTGGTCATTTCCAAGCTATGAATCCTTGGTCCTGTAGGGTTCGAGGTTGACTTGTTCTGTAATGGCCTACGACTGTTGTTTTGAATTTCTTGTGATTGGAGCTGATTTGCGGTTTGAATCGTTTTCAGGTTCATTCTCGCGGAAAGACATTGGCGAAGGATGTCGACTTCGAGAAGATTGCTAGGAGGACACCTGGGTTCACTGGTGCCGATCTTCAGAACTTGATGAATGAGGCTGCAATTTTGGCAGCTAGGCGCGAGTTGAAGGAAATCAGCAAGGATGAGATCGCCGACGCTTTGGAGCGTATCATTGCTGGTCCAGAGAAGAAGAACGCCGTTGTTTCAGATGAGAAGAGGAAACTGGTTGCTTACCATGGTGAATACCTCTCCAATTTGCTCAAGTTGCAATCGTCTGGTTTCTAGTTTGAAATTTTATTTTATTTTTCTTTCTCTGGCACTCGTAGAGGATTGATATTTGGGTTGGGTCCAACCCTGTTCAGATCTTAATTTGTTGTATTGTTACAGAGGCTGGACACGCATTGGTAGGAGCGTTGATGCCCGAGTACGATCCAGTTGCCAAGATCTCAATCGTTCCCCGTGGTGGTGCCGGAGGATTGACATTCTTTGCTCCCAGCGAGGAGAGGTTGGAGTCTGGCTTGTACAGCAGAAGCTACCTGGAGAATCAGATGGCCGTTGCCCTCGGTGGAAGGTATACAATTCTTCATCGATTTTGTGAAGCACATCTTAGAAGTCTTTGATAGGTCGATCTTGATAGCAAATATTTACTGCTCCCTGAAATGCCCGATCTAAGAGTATAAAGTTCACTCTGGAAGCTAATAGTAACTTTCAGAAGATATTTCGATTGTTTAAAATGCGAAATATGAGTTCTTCGTTTTATTGCTATATTTTGTCATCCTCCTCAAATCTTCCTGAAATGATTTATTTCATCTCCAACAGAAATGGTAGTGGTCGCCTGTGGCCATTTGGGCTCTGACCTCTTAACTGACCACAGAAGTGGAGATACACTTCGAACAGTCAGAGTTTTAGTTTTAGTTTTTCTAAGATGTGGCTTTCAACATGAAAGCTTTTGTTCTTTCGATTTCTGTATCTTCTTGTCCTCATACTCGGGAATTCTCTTTTCAGGATTGCTGAGGAGATCATCTACGGAACAGAGAACGTGACCACAGGAGCTTCCAACGACTTCATGCAAGTGTCGCGCGTGGCCCGCCAGATGGTGGAGAGGTTCGGATTCAGCAAGAAGATTGGACAAATTTCACTTGGAGGTGGAGGAGGTAACCCCTTCCTCGGTCAATCTGCAGGACAGCAATCTGATCACTCCATGGCCACTGCTGATGTCATTGACGCAGAGGTGAGGGAGCTCGTGGAGACTGCCTACACTCGAGCCAAGACTATCATGACGACTCACATTGACATCTTGCACAAGCTTGCTTCTCTGCTGCTGGAGAAGGAAACGGTTGACGGTGAAGAGTTTCTTCAACTGTTCATTGATGGAAAGGCCGAGCTTTCCGTGAATTAGTCACGTGAATTTTGTTGTTGTAAGATTTGTAGAGAATTGCTGCAGGGCTTTGTTCCATATTGTCTGGAGTTCGGATTTATTGCTAGTTTTGAGTGTCATATCGGCTGTACACTACTGTTAGAAATGAACAGGCTGCTGGCCAGGCTGTGATAACACTTGGCGTTTCTTATGTAACTCAATTCATGCCTTCAACGCTATTCCTGATCTCGAAGTTTGATCTCGAATCTTTGACTCCTAAGAGACTGAAGCCTGATCCTCCTCTTTGTTGATTTTGTCCATGACTGTGGAGTTATCCTAGAAGACTGACCCTTGATTTCTCCTTGTATTTCTTCTTTCACCTGCTAGAATTTGTCTTTGAAAATGCAATGTAATTCTCGCTACAATACTTGAGTAGTTGCACTCTTTTGAAGTCAATTACAATCAATATTTGAGTGAGACAAATGCCATGCAATGAAAAACTTTTGCACTAGTGTACGTACTTTTGTGAACTTTTGTGAGTATATTGGGGGAATATCAAATGGACTATAGTAGGGTGATCCCTAGCGAGCTTTGGGTCCCTACCAATCAATGCTGTTGTGTAATAGTTCCCTGGATGTGTATTCGCCTGGTAGTGACCAATCAACCATGTGGCGTGGCGTGGAACAATCTCTAAAATCTTTAGCTCTCTGTATTTAACGTCTTGAGTTGGAAAAGATTTTTCCTACTTGTACAATCTATACTAGGTGTTAGAGGACATGTAGGGTCAACCTTTTTTAATCTAAATTTTATAATTCTCACCCTATTATATCCTAATTATTCTTTGAAAATTATACTTGCCTACTCTATCTTAAACTAATTATAATAAATGTTTTACCAAATCTATCACTAAGCAAAAAAATAAATTTATATTTGTATATTATACATTGAAATTAAATAATGTACCTTATATAAATGTTGATGTTAATATAGAATTCTATGAGATTGTAATAATATAACGTTCCTTGCAAAAATGACATTAAAGAAATATTTGGTATTGAAGAAATGAAGGAGATAATTCATTAGATGAGAATGAGCTCCTGCGGAAGACTGCGAGTTCCCACAAGTTCTAAGACTGTGGGAACTCGGCCACAGCAGCTCGCTGACGTGGTCAGGCGACGGCCACGTCGGATAATAATAAAAAATTAATTTTTAAAATATTTTTAAAATATTTTTTTTAATTTTTTAATTTTTAATTTTTTAATTATTTTTTAATTTTTTAATTTTTTTAATTTTTTAATAATTTTAAATTCTGGACAGCCCTGGCTGGTTCCCAGCCTTGGGAACTGGCCTGAAACGGCCCTCCAGGGCAGCTGAATCCCATCTAATGTATCCCCTAAGCACTCTACTATTGACCTAATAGATGATGAATATTGTAAAATGTTCATTTCATTCATTAGGTACACGTTTGAGAAAGCTACAAGAAAAATCATGTCAATTATATCAATGAGAAAAAGAAAAAAATAATCTATATAAATCAATGACATAAATATTTAGAGAAGTTCCAATTATTTCTTATATTTTTTTCTAAAATAATCCCATTGCCTTTAAGTCAAACACTTAGAGGATAAAATCCTCTTTATACTTTTTGAACATCTAATATAATTCCATTTTAATGCAATTTCTTGTGGCAAATCAAAGTTTGTTTTTTAAAATTTGTAAGTGCATTTAGTAAAGTTTGAGACCCCCTGAATGTAATATTGAAAAGTGATATTTTGTGACTGTGATCAAAAGTGGTAGGCACTACCTATATCTCCATTTTGATTTTTGTACATGGAGCATACGAGTTATGAATTGATGAGATTAGTTGGTTTATTCTTGCTACATAGAAACATTTAGAGCACACAATTGATTTTTAGCATTTGGTAGTAAATAGGAATTCAATTGGAACTCTACACATAAGAACCTACAATCACATCTAGTATATCATAACATTCAATAGCATGCACTATCACTACCTTATCTTTACAGTAGGTGTTGAGTATTCTACATCCATTAGTTACTAAATGGATAGGTGGAGGCTCAACATGATGAGTAGGATGCATGAAGGAAAGACAATGGGCATAAAGGGTATTGAATGTTATGATATTTGTTTTTGCATACTCAATATATTTATTTCCTTTTATATGATATTTATGTACATGGTACTTCTTCAACAACTAGTTTGTTGGTAACTTACTATCATAAGGTAGTGTGCATCGAGTCTGGACAAAGCTTATGTTTTGATTGTCACATTCATTGGCATAGAATTGTTGCAAGAAGTACCTAAGCAATCATTTTTATTTTATTCTTTTGAATTTTTAACTATTTTTCTAAAAATCAAACATCAAATTCTCTATTTTCTTAGCATTTTCTATCACTCTTTTTTTGTGCATAAATTTTCAAGATAATTTTTCTAGGCTTGAATTTTCACACATATATTATTTTGAATGCTTTACAAATTTTCCATACTTTTTTTCATTTCTAATATAAAAATTCAAGAAGTCATAGTACTCACTAAAATAGGCAGTTTTGAGCCAAAGCATAGGTTCTTCTTGCAATCACTATTCAAGGATGTCTTGTATCTAAGCATAGTCCAAAATTAGAAATGTAGTTGTAGCATTGATACAAAAATGCCAAGCTAGGTTTCAAATTGAGGCACACAAACCAAGGGGATGCAAAATTACACACCATGTGTACTTTGATTTATACTAATTGTAGTTGAAAATATAATGGAAATAGAATCAACATGAGAACAAGCTACATTTAACAATAAGGAACCTTACTTTGAATTTGTAGCATTTGTGAATTTCTTCAAGCCATTTTCAAAGTTGTCTTGACTTTTCTAAAGCAAAAGTAAAGAAAAATAATTACGACAATGACAAACATAGTAGAAATGACAATGCCTTTAGACACAATTTTGGGCTTGGGCACAATGACCCTATTGCTATGCTCCAGATGCCCCTTGCCATTTTTTTAATCTTTGCTTATGAAAAAAACAACCCTAAAAAGTCAATGAGTCAAGAAATGCTTATTTATCAATCCCAAACATAGACCAGGTGTCTTCCAAAATTTCATTTGGATGAAAATGTAAACTTTTGTTATTTGCATAGAGTTCCACAGTCATCCTTGGGGCACTTGGTATTTGTTGTGTACTTCAATTCCTTCTAGGATTAAATGAGCAATTCTAGAGAGTTCCACTTGAGCATGATTTTTTTTTTCAAAATTGAATTTGGAATAGCATTAATTATGGAGAGGAAAGATGATACACCTACAACCTTAGAGGATAGATCCTACGACCATGCAATCATGTTCAATATCCTCTACTTTGTAAGCTAAACTTTACTACTATTTGTAACAAGAAATTATTATATTTGTTTTTAATAGATATAATTACATATCTTCTATTAAAAAAATTCATGATTTTTAGTAAAGGTTTATTCTAATTATTATGGAAAGAAAGTGGAAAGAATTCATACCAAATATAGATTACACTTTCAAAATTTTTAAAACATCACCATATGTACATATTATAGTGGATAGCATCATAGTGTAAATGAAATTTCTATGTCAATCAATAATTAACCCTAGAAGGATGGGCCCATGGCGATTGATTTCAAGCCTCCCTATCCATTACTTTGTTTGTTGCCATTTTGCAACTAGATATGAATGAAATTATTTTATTTTATTTTTCAAAGATGAAATCATATGTCTACTACAAGTCATAAGAATTTAAAATTTTAATGGAAGAAATAGAAATTATTGTTCCTTTTAAAGTAAAAAATGAAGAAAATTCATATCAAATACAAAATATACTCAAAAAATTTGAAATTTTCACCATAGATGTATATTATAGTATAGAACATCATGGTATAAACAAATGTTACCATGTCACTCTGAAATTAGAAAATCAACAAACCATGGTCATAGGCCCCAAGTTCAGATTGCTATAAAATATGGATATTTATGAATTTTTCAAAATTTCCAATTGGAGTAGACACTGCAATTGATAAGCTTCATTTTCTTACTTGGACTCAATTAAAAAAATATCATTATTATGGCTAAAATTCACATTGAAAGAAAACAACAAGAAATGGTCAAAATACACTACAAGGGTGATCCTTTTTTTAAGCATCTTCTTTTTTAGAAAAGTCAATAATGACCATAGTGAGAGACTTTGCAACACCACTCACTGAAAATGTACTCAAGGACCCTCGAAATTAAAAAATTGGATGAAATAACATTTTTTTCCATCCTACAATAGCAAGTGAAGCCATCCATGAGACACTTAGTGTCCAGAGCATTCTTCTAGGGTTAAGAAATTGATGCACCATGGTTATAGGCCCAAAGATCAAATTGCAACTAAAATTCTCAATTTTTGGAATTTTTCCAATGAACTACTTGATGATACCTAACACTTATTTCTACCACTTATAAACATGTTTCATTTCACTAATTAAGTCTAAACCAATTTGGAAGGGATTGGTCAATAGTCCTAAACAAATGTTGGACATACAACCCTATAAGGTAAGCAAACCCAATTTTGATCCAACCCATCTAGTTTCTTGCCTATAATATACACCCTCTAAACATAAGGGCCAAGAGGTTATTCCAGATATAATTTAAACCAATACTTCAAAAATTCATAATATATTGATGAGGTGTCCAAAAAATACAAATTAAGGAAATTGAAACCCCTTTTAATTACTAACACCACCCAAAATTAAGACAATTTGATATCAGTGACCAAGTTGAGATGCTTATTCGGACGGTTCCAGTGTCGTAACCACACTATATTTTCACGATACCAAATTGGTCCTGATGTATCAAAGCTTTTCAAACTCTAATTTGCCAGCAAGGTACTGGCACCGAATAAATTCTGTACATCTTGTGCATCTCTCTGAATTTGAGTTAACTAACTAAGCTTAAATTCTAAATTATAGAATGCTTGAAAACTCCTCAATTCATTGACATGATGAGAAGAAAGAAATGGTATCCTTTAAACCCTCGATGAACTTGTCCACTTCATCGTGTGTGTTGTAGAAGTACATGCTGGCTCGAAGAGTTGCGCATTCTCCCAGATAATCATGCAGAGGTTGCGCGCAGTGATGGCCCGATCGAGTAGCAACTCCATGCTGCAAGACAATTATATCAATCAGACAATGAAGTTATCAATGCAGCCTTTCCTTTTTCATTATGAGGATTGTTTAGCCTTGGTGAATAATCGGTTATGAAACATTGTGTTAGATCGAAAGGAAGCGTCAATCTTAAAATTGTACAACAAATTCGGACGTGGATTGAATCCTTGACTGAGTGTATTTTACCGTTTGGAGCTGAAAACTCTATGATTTAGAAGAATAACTCTAGAAGTCATAATTCTATAACAGTTCAAGCAAAAACACGTGGAACAGTAGCTTGAGTTACAGGAGGATTTTTTCTGAAGGAAAGCAGCTATGATAGAGTGAATGAGAGGTTTACCTCTTGGTCAAGAAAAGTTGACATATCTGAAGCATGAATGTCTTTCACGGAAAAAGAGCATAAAGATGCACATCTATCGGGACCTGCTGGGGGTCCATAGATTCGCACGTTTGGGATTTTGGACAAGCTTTCGTACAAATACTTGGAGAGCTCCATCTGGAACACCAACCTAATGACTGTCAGCCCTTCTCCTCATACTGTGAGTGACCTATGATTTCTGACACAATAATCACTTATCTCAGAAATGAAAAGGTGATTTCCGTACTAATAATCACTATTAAAGCTCTGAAATTAGTAACACTTTGGTATCCAACAAATGGACTTGACATCTTAGGCCATGAAATTGGCATACAAATGTGCCAAGGGTTTAAAGTTTCTGCTATTTTGGCAACTTAGTTACAGTAATTATTCGGAAGTTCTACTTGACTGATAACCGTTTCTGGATAGAGGGTTAGAGGTGACTTCAAGTGCAGAACAGCAAAGCAAGCACCTCATATGCATGTATACGGTCCATCCCAATGCTGCTCAAGTAGTCCACGGCTGCTCCTAATCCAATAGCTTCTCCAATTGCTGGAGTGCCAGCTTCGAAACTGACAAGATTCACAGCATGAAGAGAGTGAGTCCAAAGCCATAGAATTCTAATTCCTACAGATGAGCATTGCCATTCAAATTTACCACCATAATAAACTGAAGTTTGTAACTAGACTATCCCAAGTCAAACAGGAAAGCCTAAAACCCCTTCTTCACTAAGCAAGTAGCTGCTTTAGCAAACTGAAATTAAAATTACTGGGCCAACAAAGCGTGAGTTAGCAAATTGGTGCTCACTAACTGGCGTTGGAGTTCCATTCGTTTTCATTCGTTTCCATTTCCTAACTCACCATTTTTGAACCAGTAAGTCAATTGTGCCTAAAGCGAATTGTTTGAACGTGCTCACCCCAAAGATACTAAGCTAATTACGATATCTTACAATTGATTAGCAGAACTCTAGTGCTTTACAACAAGTCCTTACAAGTGACATAAAAAACTAATTAAAATGAGTTGTGGATCGTCTACACAAGAATCCTGCGAGTGTAGTATGAAGTAGAAAACTATGAGCGTGTAGAACTTAAGTCACTTCTATTCTAAGTGCGGTTCATGAATATATTGTTACCTAGACACTCTTGAAAAGAAAAACAATTCAGCATCGAGATCGTGCTTACCGTGAAGGAGGCATGGCATACGTAGCTCGATCCAGGTGAACCTCATCAATCATTTCTCCTCCACCTGCACAAAAACAGAAATGTGAGCGAAATGTGAGCGAATGAAGGAGAAAAAATGAAAAAGTTTGGACGCATTGTGTCATGAAGAGGTCCTCCCATTCGAGACCTGTTATTGAAGTCAATTTCGTTGTATAGGAGGTTTATTCACGACAACAGATCAATTGAAGGCCCGCACCTTGACACCTAAATACATACGAATCTTGGTTTTTAGAGCTTTGTGCACTTTGAGCATCAAAATTCTGGCACCCCTGAATATTGAAATATATTGAAATTGGCCTCCAATTTGCCACGAAGAACAATCTTTCAAGGAGACAAAATTCTCCTACACAAACTGTAATTTGATGGGGATCAAGGAGAAGGGAAATCATTACCTAAAAATGGTGGCATCGACTCAAGAATTTCAGACTTCCCCCACAAGAAGCCCACTCCCGTAGGTCCACACATCTGAAAAATTGTCGAGTAGGATTTTTTCACATTAGTACATTCTACGAGAATAACAGCAGTGAATATCAGACAAGAAATGTACTTGAGTGATCCTCAAGTAAAACACTTCTATTGTTTTAATGCACTGTTATGAACAATTGTACGACTTCTGTTATGTACAAGTATACGACAGGCACTTCTATTAATTACATGAATCCGTTCTACTGAAGGAATCTACTCGAATCCCCACCACCACACACACACACACACACACACACACACACACACACACACACACACACACACACACACATTGTATTCTTTTCAGTGGTATTCTCAACTGTCTAGTAAGGTTCAAAAGTTACCTTGTGGGATGACGCCACAAGAAAATCAGCTCCCAAGGATTGCACGTCCACGGGCATGTGTGGAACACTTTGGCATCCGTCCACCAGGACCTTGGCACCCACAGCATGCGCCCAGTCTACAATGTCTGCAATGGGGTTCACACAACCTGGTCCCAAATAGAAGGAAGGCAGCAATTAGTTCCAAATGACCCAATTCTCCCGAGTGTCCCAATTCAGACAGACTGCTGATTAATACTAGAATTCATGATTTTCCATCGAAAATACAGTCAGTGGCAAGTCAATTTGGAAAATGATTTGGATGTAGCTTTCGTCTGGGAAGTCCAGATGGATTGTTGGGAATAACTGATGCTTGACTACTGAATTCTATGTGAACCAAGAGAACTAGTCACCTCAACTGTATGAACTGGAGAAAGCTACAGTAGTATCCAACTCAAATCGGTTTAGGATGGAGATAATGGGATTAGTCTCGCTTTGTTGTCTCTCTTCCACAATTAGTAGGGTTCACTAATGTTAGAAATGTTGTATTCCTCAATTGTGACAGACACTTGTGATCAGTAGTAAGGAATCGAGAATTATGAGGGAACCCGTACCCAAGACATTGGAGAGATGGAAGATTGACACCAATTTTGTCCGTTCGTTTATCAGTCCCTTCAGCTGATCCAAGTCGAGCGTTTCTTGGGGTGTTAAGCCTACAAACCGCAGCACCACCCCAATTCTCTGCTGCAGGAGCTGCCATGGCACTAAGTTGCTGTGGTGCTCTGCCACGCTCAGAATGATCTGCGCAACACCAACACTCATTCATTTAAAAACGATCCCCCAAAAGGAAAATCCAGCCGTGCAACCTCAACACTTCGTAAGAAGAGTTGTTTTGAAAGATATTACTTCTTGAACAACATTAAACTGTTGACAGGCCGCCTTCAATCCTTGGAAAAGGATTTAATGCAGATTCTTTTTGCCCAACCTTGAGCTCATCTCAGTTGGAAGGTACACAAAGCTACAAGGAAGAGGAATCCTTCACATTTTTAGAAAAGGAATCCCAATTCTTTTTTAATGTACATATCTTGAGCTCATCTCAGTTGGAATGTACACAAAGCTACAAGGAAGAGGAATCCTTCACAGTTTTAGAAAAGGAATCCCAATTCTTTTTTAATGTACATGTCTTGAGCTCATCTCGAACTGGAGTTGCAACGAAACTCAAGTGTCACGAATGCTCTCTACAATCAATGTCAAACTTTTCAGTCCTCGTTTTGGTGGTGATCTCCAATCTTTCACACAACGCAATCTTTTCGACGAGCTATCATGACACCCTTAAAAAAAGAATCCAGATCAACGGTTGTTGCAAAATTCATGTCAGTCGGGACGTACGAAAAGCTACAAGAAGTTGACAAGCGTTGGTCTCTCACTGAGAGTCGTGCATGCTTCCTCGAATTTTATAAATGAATGTCACACTTTTTAATCTTTCATTGTGGTTGCTATCAACTGGTGAAAAAGGTTAGTTCTCACCACTAGTACCGAAAGACTGATCAACAGGATGGACATGAAGCTTTTCATTCAACATTTCATAGTAGCTTACCTCATCGCCAGCTTTCAAATTGGTGACACCCCAGGTATTCGCGACGAGATTAATGGCCTCAGTAGCATTACGAGTGAACACAATCTCACGGTCGCTGGGAGCATTGATGAAGGCTGCAACCTTTCTCCTTGCAAACTCATATGCTTCTGTTGATCTTGCACTACATAAATAATCAATCACAACATCAACAAAAATTATAAATTTGTAAAATATATAAATTTAACCCTTCATAAATGTGTAATCCAGAAGCTCTTGGGATTCGCTGCAGGAAAACTTTGTAGATTGCTCCCTGAGTCCTAATTAGCTCCCAAGAAGTTGATCACCAAATTGTCAAATAGGCAGTCACTTACCAAGATTCATTGTTTTTTGTCAGAAAGGTATTTTTTCATGCAGTGCAGTTAGCATTTCAGGAAGAGAGAAAGAAGAGTTGCATTTGTCCTTAAGACCGTTGCTTATAAAGTGTCTGTTGACGATAGTTCTACAGCTCATGCCGCTCATGGATGTCGGTAGAGAGTTCTAAAACGCCAAATTCGTTAAATTGGTGGTATTCCGCAAACCAAATTTTGCGACACACATCTTCTCCAAGGACTAATTTCATGTCACAAACTAGGACCTGTAAAGATTTGGGTTTCAGGCCCCGCCGCGCGGTCTGATCGGAGCAAAGTAATGGAATGTCGCCAATTTTACGAAATTGAAATTTAAACTGCTAACCTCGCGACTACTGTCATGCAATAGGGGTTATTCTATAGTGAATTCATACGAATAAGAGTCTTGGGGACCAAGTGATTGAAATTTCTTATAAATGATGAAAATTGGAAATCAAGCTAGAAAGTGATGAAGGCAAAGAATGAGGAAGTTAGTCGTTAAGAGTCTATGGTGGAGTAATCATTTGAAAGACCTGAGATCATGCACACCGCGGTGCACGTTGGCGTTGTAGCCTTGGTAATAATCCGTCAAGGCCTTTATCACCGACGCAGGCTTCTGAGACGTGGCGGCACTGTCCAAGTACACCAACTTGTTTCCATTGATGTACTGCAAACAAAAAACAAAAACCAAGTTCAGAAACGCTAGCTAGTCTCAAATATTCCAAAGCTCATGGTCGTTATGGCCATAGCCTCTCTCAACTCGCAATTACTCCGATCCAACGTCAAAACTCATAACTAAGTCAATAAGATTCCAAGCACCCTAAATCAAATTAGTTTAGATGCGGCATCAAATTTCCGTCCAAAGAAAATGTTTCGAAGTGTGCGATTAAACCCATCTGAAAATCTGGATCCACACTTAGAAAGACACTTTATACATGAAGACACCAAGTCAGCGCAATATAGACTAAAAAACTAGAGCGAATCCAAAGCCAAGCAAGAGCAGGGACCTGATCGAGGATGGGGAAGTCTCCTCTAGTACTAGCTCCGAGCGATTTGGCAGTCTTCAAAGGCGTCATCACAGCTTTCACAACACATCTCTGCACAGACAATCCTACCGGAGGAAATTCTCTCCGCAACTTCACTCCAGTGCACCAAGTGTGATTGGTGGGGTCGCCACCTTTCGGTAATACAAACATTGGGCGAACAGACAACTGCGCCATAGCTGCAATTGAGATCAACAACTCAAGCTCGTGAATGTCTCAAAACAAGTAGATTAGAACTGGGTACTAGAGGAGTGAGCCTCCTTGACTTTAGCTGTCCTCCCAGTCACTGCGAAACTATTTATACTGCTCAGGATAGTTCACAGGATGTTGCTTGGACGCCGCAGGGCGCACTTTCTCTAGTCAGAGTTTCTAAGTGCACACCGTTTCTTTAACCGACACGTCAAGATTCTTGCTTGCTTAACCCCTACAGGTCCACGCATCTCCTTTCGTCAACCTTGATTGTAATTTTCTATATAACCATTTTCGGTACTCGTTTTAAACTAAGAAAATGAAGCTTGACAAGATCTGTTTCTACTTCATCTAGAAATTTTGAAAAAATCCAAAAATTGAAATAATTGTTGCGAGCTCCATGAGTCCATGTGTTAGAATCCAAAGAACACAGTGTGTTGAATTTTTCAATCACATTTTCTCTTTTCAAAATGGATTTTCAATTAAAAATAAAAAATAAAAATTTTCATTCTAACCTTCATTTTTGGCCGAAATGAAATATTATTCTAATACATATTATAATTGATATAAATTCATTTCCACCTTCAATTTTATAGTAATTTGATTTTTCCATTAATTTTATAATAAAATTATAAATAAAAAATACATTTTTCCACTAGCAAAAAATATCAAAATTCTACACACCAATTAAATAAAAGGAAATTTTTTAATTTAATAGCTGAATTTGGCTTCAAGGTCTTTGTTGTGGCTTTTTTTTAGTGTAAAAAATAAATTAACCAATTGAAAAATTTTCGTAGTAATAACATTGCTACTTGTACCTCTTTAGAAATTTTCAAATAATTTGGATTTTCTTTTTCTTTTTTTCTTTTTTTTTTCAATTTTTTGCAACAAAAATGATAATAATTACAATTTTCACAAAACAAATTGAGATTTCTCACGGTGATATACAATTCATAGTTTCAAATAATAAAAATATGGGATTGATATTTGAACACAATATAATAGGGTTCAATACAGAATATTAGGAACCATACTCAAATACTTATTTGGACATTGGTCATCTTTGAATCAGACCATAAAGTAGTATGATTCATTTGGTATTATTGTATACAAAAATGCCAAATTTTTGTTAAATTGGCTCAATTCCATTAAAACAACATTGTTTTAAAAGGAAATGGTTGTGAACTAGGGAAAAGGGATGAAACACAATTTACACATTTACATACCACTACAACAAAATGGTGCATAGAAGTGTTGAATTGGAGTTGTTTGCAATTTCTACTTATAAAAAAAATTGCATTTCAACAATTTCAAGGTGGATTGTGTAATGAGTTTGATAGCTCTTCATTTGAACTTAAGTTTTTTGGAAATGCGTTAATTTTAGTGTACTAATACAATTTTTAGTTGGACATGTCACCTCTAATCCCCAAAAGCTTTTATATGCAAATTTCTGAAACATTGTGGGGAGGGGCAACATACTCAAAATAAATAAATAAAACTTACATTTCTCTTGTTATAATCTCACAACTCCTATGCAATTTCATACCCAAAATTCTCATTGCGTACTAATAAGCAAGCTCTTTAAACATCTATACGGCAAGATTTTGAAAAATAAAAAAATAAAAACAATTTGCTTCTTTAGGTGCAACAATAAGTTAAGCCCATGCTCTTTTCTCAGAGTCAAAACATACTAGTGGAAAAGCTTAGGTATTTAGAGGTTAAATGACTAAGCTTAGGCAACAAGTAAGTTAAATGACCAATGGAGAACCCCCTATGACACATGAAAAGAAGGCCCAAAAGCTGAGTCACCCCATAACACAAACACACTCCCCAAACACTGAACGCGGGGAGTTTAGCCCATAAACGTCGAGAGATGTCCCATATCCTTCGGTAGCGAAGTGGATGTCCCATCCCTACAAATACTGCAGGCTCCGTAGCCTTCTTCACTTACCTGGGCGAGGTCTATCCATGATCCCGAAGGTGGATGGCCTAGGGGAGCCTGCCCCATTGCACTTCGGGCCGGGTGACTCTAGTATCTCTCAACAGAGGGCATACACGTCATAATTTGTGGCAGCTGGGGCTCGCGTTCGCGCGGCCCTGACCAATGCGAATCTCAAGCTGGAAGACTCTTCTTTACAAATAAGGTAACTCGGCTTCTGACAGGCGAAAGGGGAGCTCTCGAATCATAGGCTAAATTATAGTAGTTGGTTACATTCCAATTCTGAGATGTACACCACTAGTATAATTTCGGCTATGGTTTGTTGCCTTCCTTTCGCCTGTCATAGGCTGAGTTACCTTATTTACTGCGATTTCGGCGCACAGGACGGCGGAGATACCATAATCCCCGGCGGTCCGGCCCGGGCGACTGTGAAATCATCTGAACGGGACTGGGGAGCATCTTCCGTCCAATTGGAAACTGCGTGGAGTTCAGTTGTCAATGGCACCGATATTTGAAATAAGGTCAGTTATCTTATTTTAGTGACTGAAGGGGGAACTCCCCTAACACACTCCCCAACACTGAACGCGGCGAGTTTAAGTATTTATGGGGTGACTCAGCTTTTTACCCTTCTTTAGAATGTGTCATTGGGGGTTCTCCATTGGTCATTTAGTTGTTGTTACTTTAGCTTAGTCACTTAATTCGGCAATAAGTTAAACCGCATTCGGCAATAAATTAAACCGAATTCGGCAATAAGGTAAACCGAATTTAGCAATAAGTTAACCCTTAAAGATTTTCATCAAAAACGCTCCCAAACTGCCATTTGTAGTACAAGAACCAAATTTTAGAAAAGAAAACATTTTTAGACACATCTAACCAGAAGATCTTGTAGTAAGTTGGTTTGAGAACATGTGAAAAAAATTTCATAAATTTCCACCTTGTAGATTGCAAGATATTAGCATTTGAATTGACAAAAATCCTTTTTATGTCCTTGTGAAAAACCGAGTAGTTGCTCTTCACAAGGTCATATTTGTTTGAAAAAATGTCCAAAATGGATGTGTCTCTTTTAATTCATTCTTCAAGGCAAATTAGCTACATGCTTGAAAATGTTTAGATCATTTGGAATCGTACAACATATAGGAAAAAAATAGTAAGTAGAAAGAAGTAGATAATGATTGAAAATACTAAAATGCTAAGAATTTTGTTATGGATTTGAAAAATGACAATCCCAATGGTTGTAATGTTGTAATAAACAATCTACATCCTATGATTTTATTTTTTTCAAAACATATTGAAAATTGAGTAAAATAAAGGACTTCAAAGTTTATTTTAGAGTAGAGAATCCATAACTGCCCACAAACTAAAACTCCTCTTAACTTTCACCTCATTGATCAAAATGGAATGATTCAAAGCTTTCCACATATATAGAAATCAAAAAAATCAATTTCAAATTTCAAATTTTGAAAAAAGTGATTTTTTCTAATCCGCCCAAGTTGCCCGAGTTGGAAAAGAAACTACATATCATACAATAGCTTTTTAACCATGTCGCCAAAAAGTTATGAAAATTGTTGGGCCTTAAAGCTACTCCTCTTGTAGTGAGCTGCCCAGAATATCTATAATGCCCCTAAACCATGTTTGGGACTTTAGGGGTTAAACCTAATTTGGCAACAAGTTAAACCTAATTCAGTAATTCGGCAGTAAGTTAAAACTAATTTGGGGAGGCATTTCAGTCATTTTCTTTAACCCATAAACAACGCAACAGACATTTTTTATTTGATGAATGACAAGGAATTCTCAAGTGTAGGACAAAAGTGCATCTATTCATGCTCATAATGAGGGGTGAACAAGGGAGATCTTCTATTGATAGTAGTTTGACTCCCAATGAATGTTTTTTAATTTTTTAAAAAGTACATGATGTGACACAGTTCCGAAATGGCTGATTTCCATGGTCACTAGTCCAACATTTGAGGGTTAAGTTTGAAGAAGAAATGAGTTAAAAACTAACAAATAAAATACAACTCAATTTAAATATAGGTAGAATTTCTCTTCCTAACGCATTGCCTTGTAAATAGTATAATTTTCTTTTCCAATCACAAGCCTATTTCAAAAGTTACAATGCCCAAAGTTTTTTGGGCAAAGCTTGTAGCTTCATGTAGTATGTGCAAAATTCCTCTTCAACCTTTGAAATTTGAATGATATGTAACTAACATAATATATATTACTCTATAAAGCATCTTGATCTTGCACTGATAATGTATTTAGATTTGTACAAGAATAACTCAAAAATTCAATAAATTCAATGGAAAGTTCAATGTCTTGTTTCTCAACCCAATCAACTTCAAATTGCTATAAAAGTTCAATTTTTATATATTTTTTGATTTGTGAAGAGGATAATAAATTAGACTTCTTATGCTTCATTTCATTTGTTAACGTAAAAAAAACCAAATGAAATCATCTTCAACCATAAAATTAGGTTTGAAGTAAAGATAATAAGTAATTTGGAAAAAAGAAAAAGAAAAAGAGACTAATATAATATGACTAAGGGATTATAAGATTGTATGGTTGAATTTTTTTAAATAAAAATAAAAATTCACTTTTTTCTCACTACCCTAAAAAATAGCAATGTCTGGCAATTTCTACCCAAAATGGCAAATTGTGCCCAAAATATACCCCATTCTTTTAGGGATTAAAACACTACACAACATAAACTAAGGCTAAACCTTGCAAAGGCCAAAAAGTGGTTAATGAAGCCAAGAAGTGCTCAATGGATGACTTTCAAAATCACTTAAGAAATGAAGAATGCACCTATTGGTCAAAAAAAATCAGATCATTTTTGGCAAAAAACTTTGGTGATAGGTTGGCTCTCAAGGTTACCTTGAATGCCAAACTAGTCATTGTGAATATCATCCTTTTGGTACTATGTGAATCATTTGCTTAACCCCTAAAGGACCATTGTCCCTTCACATGACAAATTGGATTTTGGGTAGGTACCTACAAGGTCAATTTTTGTCATGATTTTTTGAAACTTTTTTTGAAGATAAAAAAATTGATTAGCTTCATGGGAATATGATTTTTTTTCTTAAATTGGTGCCTAGGAATAAAAGTTATGCCCAAATAAGCTCAAAGTAGGGGAGACAAGTAAGAAAAAAATATTCAAAAATTTGAATTTTTTATCAAAAATATTTTATTCTCGTAGATTAAACTTTAGTCTACATGGAAATCTTTGATTCATTTCATTTGGATAAGTGATGTGAAAAGTTATGGACAATCTAGGATTCATTTCTAAATGCAATTTTTACAATTTAAAAAAAAAAAATTCACATAGTTTAGTTTGTTAGATAGAACAATTTTACCATTAGGATTAGTGCATTTTAATTCCACCTTAGAGATATTAATAATTTAGATTTTCCTCCTATCTCATACCTACTTTTACTTAATAATTTTTTTAAGAATGAAAATAAAGGCTTCTTTTCTTGGTTATTTTCTTCCTAGACACTCAACTCAATTTCCCACCAGAAAGATTTAAATCTCAAAACTTTTTAGTGCAAAAAAACTAAAGTTAAGAAGGTTCACAGTCAAATGAATCTAATCCCTCAATGTGAAAAAAAATTATTTTCTTCACTATAAAAGCATATATCTTACAATCTGTGCAATCAAAATTTCTGAAATTTAGTCCAGACATTTTTACTAGTTTGATGTAAGATCCTATAGTTAAATGTCCAAAAAATACAATTTTCAAATTTTTTACTCTTTGCAATAGAAATGACAATTTTGAGTGTTATTTGGTGAAAAAAGGCATCAATCCCTTAGGAGTTAAAAAAACCAACAGCACTCATTGGAGATCAAACTACTGTGCAAGACTTCCCCTTTACCCACAACATTCCAAGGATGAGCCATGGCATCATTACAGGGCTAAGATAACCAGTTCAACTACTAGAAAGAAAAGGACAGCCTGCTGAACCAATGGGCTAGGAGATGACAATTAGCTATTCTATCTCACTCATTCTA
The DNA here is from genome assembly GCA_963920665.1 of Straminergon stramineum. Taxonomy (NCBI): domain Eukaryota; kingdom Viridiplantae; phylum Streptophyta; class Bryopsida; order Hypnales; family Calliergonaceae; genus Straminergon; species Straminergon stramineum. Next base: position 15,829,896 of record OY987270.1, read on the forward strand.
TTCTATCTAAGAATCCCAAAACAACATGGGACACTTGGAAATTGGAAGTCATAGGATAAAAGACCTTATGCAATACTCATACAGTAAGCAATAGAAAGCCAACAGACATCACATCACATCACATCACATTCCAGTGTTCACATCAAACTGGAAAACATGACAATCTGCACATGTTTCAAAGAGCAGACCTTACAGCTGCTTCAAGGACAGACCTTGTCATGTCCTGCAATTGTGCTGGTTAAAACTGTACATAACCAGAAAAATTCATGAATACAGTCTGGGTGAAAGTGAACGTAGATATCCTACTCCTGGACAGTAGTAGATGTAAAAATAAAGTATTAGATCTACCTGTCGAAGGGTCTTATCATGGTTCTGAGATCCGAAGCAACAGTTGGATCCCAAAACAGATGCTATAAAATCCTCTAAAACCGTAGCAGTAATGATTTTTTAAGTATAATCAGAATGGTCTTCACAAAATGTACAAAATCACTCCTTTACAACAAATCCTCTTTGAATCAACTACATTAAGAGACTCCCTTGACCATTGGTAATCACAAGATTTCTCGTTCAATATCTCTTGTACATCAGTGCACCCACATCTTCATTGTGCCCATGCCAACCATAATCGGATGCCTCATACCCATGCATAACAGCATTATTTGGAGCCATACCGTACCAGCCAGCGACATATTTTGCATACCTGAAAGAACAGAGGGCATCCAAGAGTTTTCTTTTGAATATTCCCCAACTAAGAATCAACAGATTTTCACAAAAGATAAGACAAAATTGTAACCAAATGATACGTCACTAGAATTCTAATTTTTTTCACATTGTTCATTGTTGACAATTTGAGGAACTTACGCATCACCATTGGAGTAGGCTGCACCTGGCCCACTGCCCATCCATCCTCCGTACTGAGGGACGCTGTTCTGAAATCCCATTTGACCAGCTTCCTGATGATTCAAGCACCATCATCTTTTGGTCAGTGGTAAGCGATTAAATTCTATGAACAACCAATTTCCAACAAATATTATGCAGAAAAACAGACAATTCGTCCGAGTCTCAAGATGATCGATTCTCAGTACTAGATCCTTACGATTGTGAATGGTTTTACTTATCTGACATACTAGAGCTAAAATGTGTTAAAGAGCACAAAATATTACTAGCAAGGTTCCAAAGAGAGCTTGAGAGCCTTACTTGAGGATAACCGTTGCAATCTCTAAAATGTGCTTGACCATAGCGTTGAAGATACTCTTCATATGTCTGCATCAACAGCAAATACAACAGAACATATTCAGTCCAATCAGAATCCGTACAGTCTTCCACAAAAAATGTTCAAGCAACTTCAGAATGAAGTCTCATTAATTACCACCTGACTGGAGGGAAATAAACTAAAACTGTACTTCAAAATTCATTAATTGAACATATTGAACACCGCAGAACCCCATTTCCGTAATCTGTACAATCTGCTCCAGTTCAATCACACCTAAACCAAAGACAAAACGGACAGTAAGGGTAAAGATTTCGACCATATTGACCAGGTCTTCTTCAATTCCCACTTCTGCACTTCTAGTGCTGCTACTGCTGCGCATGCGCTCCTTTTCCACACCTCTGTCTTTGCTTCTTAGTCTGTCACTATTCTCAGAAGTAGCTGGGGACTTTGACTTGGAGGATCTACGAGGCCCTGCCAAGTCAACGTTTTTGCTGGTGTGTCCGTTAGATGGCCTGACCATCGGTTTGAGTGGGTAAGTTTCTGAAAGAGTCACATGGGGAGAGTACATCTGCGGCACTACAGGCCTGACTGGAGGAGCCAACGGCACTCGAGGCCTCTGTAGTCCGTCTACCACATCTCGAGATCTCTTCCCCGCTTGGTGACACACATCACGGATCCCCAGCTTCCTGTAATACTTAGTCAGTTCAGTAAGTGACAGTTAGGAAATCAAAAAAGATTAGGAAGTAAACATAAAAGATAAGCTTTCGCAAGCAGCGTAAAACTGAATGTGTAAAGCCATGACGTTCTTGGATCAAACACAAATTACCGCTTTGGTCTGCCCTCTCTATCGGCTCCCTCGTCAATTAAAGCACACAACGCCTCACCAATAGCTTGTGTAAGCTCCTGCAATGATACTAACTCTTAGCCAACAGTAATAAAGCAGCTGAACACTCTCCGATCACATAGTTGCATCAGAAGTAATAACAAACTAAAGTCGTAGGACTTCTAAACAGCAATTGAAAAACTATCGAAGACTTCTAAGCACTCAGAACATGTGCCCTTGAACGGCTGTCATTGACGATGGTTGAACGTAAACGGATCTTCTGAGGCTACAAAGCTTTCACAATAATGAACTCTCATGCACCAAATGTTCACCTGACAATCTCGGCTAATCTTAACAGGCTTGAAGGCATTCAGTGGATTCTTTAAGTGCACCGTCTTCTGGAAAGGTAAATCATACAACCGCAACCACTCTACATCAAAAGTACCACCCCACGGGTTGGCACCTTCGTTGGCTTCACTCCAAATATTTGCCCGGCGTTGACCTATTGGAGATGTCATGTGTGCGTAACCTTGAAAATGGCTGCTCATGTTGACACTAAACACCAAAACGACTTTCTCTGAGGTCTGTGACACAAATCATCAAGAGTAGACTCAGAAAAGAAAAATGAGGGACCAAAAGTCACCATGAGAAGCTGCAAGTACAAGACAATATGCTGACCTCAAAAGCCTCATTTAAAACTGTTTCGTTCATGGCCTGTGTAGCCCAGATTCCTTTCTCGATAGACTTCTCTATGTTGTGATGATTCAAGCTCTTGATGATAAAGTATCTGGTGTGATGACTCCGACGATGTCTAGGGGCGTCTCCAACATTTCCATCAATAACGCGGAGTCTACCCTCCTCTCCCGTGACGGCATGTGGACGTTGACCAATCCTACCAAGGATTCCGTTCCCTGTTCAGATGAACTTCTCAGTCAGTGTTTCATATTACAGTAGTAACCCAACTTCTCGTGCAAAATGGTCTCGACAAAGAGGGCCTATATCGCGACAGCGGTTCCGTTCATCGGAAATGATTGAAATCAAGCCTTTATGACGAAAGTCGACTGTACAACCAATGCCGTGTATTTTGTTAGGGTAGCAGCCGACTCCCATTCAGAGACAAATAACATACAAGATATTTACCCTGCTATAAGAAAATCGCTTAATTATGCTCTCGATCGTCTTCACCAAATATACACGGTATTTAAGTACTTCCCTGTCAATGAGAAGCTTACATAAAACTCGCAGGTTTTACCACTAACATTGGTGTCTTAAAAAGCGCCAATCAATCAGCACGTGTCAGATGTCATTTCAGTTCCCGAAGGAAAACTGAAGCTACTCCTGAAAGGCTACAACAAAAGGGACAACAGAAGAAAAATAAAAGAATCACCTTCACCACCATATGATCTTGAACCATGAGAAGGTTTTGGCTCTCCTTCGCGTGACTGTACTTTCGAAGTTTTTACTACATCCTCTCCTGACAGGCATCTTGCACTATCCTGCTTCAGAGCAATCAGTACAATAAGAAATTCCTTAATCGATCTCGAATCAGCAACATGAGAAGTAAACAGTGAGAGTCCTCGTAGATGTTTTCAATATCTCAGCGCATACCACTACAACCGATTCAACCATTGATATTTTAGTAATTCAAGAGAACGTCCTATTTTAAAAGATACGTCATTCAAATACAAGAAGAAATCCACTTGTACGATTTTGCCCATCACGGAGCACAACGAATCAAACATAAAGCCAATATTACAACTGGTAGCAGTAGGCAACGTACCTCAGGCTGTTCAGTGTAGTTTTGCAATTTGCCAGCAGCTGCCTCATCTTCAAGACTGCAGAGCTCCCAAGAGAAGGACAAGGATGAAACTATTAAACAAAGATTAACACCCAGGACACAGCGCCCTTCAAACTAAAATCAATGAATTTTCCTGCTTGAGATTCTCTCCTAAAATATTGCTGGTCCAAGCCTGGAAAAAGAAGCTTTCCTTGGACTCCAATAGTGCAATAAGCTATCATGGAACATTACACCACAGGTACAAGCATACCTCGAAAATTCAATTAAACTGAAAAAACTGTATGCAATGTTCTAACTAGATTATGTCAATGACGACTCCAATAAACTGTTGAGTGCAACTAGAGGATAAGACACAAGTGATGATGCAGAGCCCGGCGTAAAACAAATGCGCGCTTACGAAGGTAGTCAGGAATAGGTACTTCGCGGTTTAGGGTTCAAAAGCGCCAAGCTTCGAATCGAGGTAACTAAATAAATTCGTACAGCCTAGTGATTGTACTGCTGTACGTGACATCCGACAGGTCTTAAGGAGCAAAAGAACTGTACAAGCAGTCGATCCAGTGCTGTGAACATTTCAAAGTAGGGAATAATACTACTCTGAAGCTCACCAAAGTCTAGATTGAAAGTCTGTTCACGACAATCGTTGGCATTCTACCAAAATACACCAGCAAGCACAATATGAGATTCAAAGACAAGAAGACGATATTGTAGTTTGTAACAGAACATTGTCTTCTCCTCCATTCAAAGTTGAAGGTAACAAGAGAACCAGAACTGTCGATAGTAAGGCTATACCTAAGAAACAATGACCAATTCGTCATATATTACAAGTGCCAACTAAAAAGTCCTAATATGCTGAGAACCTTCGGAGTGCACCTCTTCCACACTGGCACAGAGGCTATGTGCACAGAGCCACCTTAGCGTTCTACAAATGAGAGCAAATTCCAGCTTTATCCAAGTCCCAAAACTCATCAAACTACCAACTACAAAATTGCGTAGACTGACAAAACAGTCCCCATTCACAAAATTGAATAACTACCTAGATATTCTACAGCCCACATATTTAGTGGTCACATATTCTCCTTCAAATAAAAAGAGTAATAACAGCAGTCATGATCATTAGATCTTGTGACAATGTTCCCCACATACAATCAGGAACGGATGGCAAGGACCACAACCAAATACATACACCATATGTGGAAGCAGGATCGGCAGTTCCAAATGCCCTTCTCTTACTTACGGCGCTCTAACTGCGTCGTTCCGTCTTCCACCGTCACTTTCTGAAGCCAGGTCGCAATCCGCAAGGTCTTGAAAATCATCGGGATCACCCATTATGTCATCAAGCACACTTTTGTCCATGTTTTTCCGCCGCAACGATGCTTGCCTCTCGATCGCTTTGCTAGGTCTGATCGCAATTGCTCCATCCTCTCCAATCTGAGCCGAAGCCTCTACAGCCAAACTCTCGTCATTTGCAAGAGGAGAAGACGACGACTCCTCAACGACCAAAGGAGGTGTTGCATCCTCTGCCATCCTGATTAGTTTAGTCTGCATGATCCAAAAACAGAGCAAAAAAACATCTTAAAGAGTACTCCTGTAAACCTCGTCTCCAAAAAAGAACTATTACACCTAAGAAAATCTTCCGACACGATTATTTAATTACACAACGCGGTCCACAAGTAGAATACCAGCATGAGGAGTAACCGCACAGAATGAGAACGTCCCAGAGGCAAGTCGTGAACAAGCGAATCGTCAAGTAGCGAACTACAGCCAGTCAAACCCAAGGACTCAAACCATCCAATTGATTTTGACCAAGCTGGTTTGAAAGACGCGAGTCAAACCAATAACGCCCGGTAATGACGAATATGACAGAGGTATCCTGAAGGAACATACACTCCTGGGAAGGAGCCGAGATTGCTCGATCGTAGCATAATCAGTACGAGAACACGACAGAACAGCTATGACAGTCTCTCTACCCTAATGGTCATAGGAAAGAGCATCACGACATCACAATATTGATGAAAAAAGAGACTGAATCGTTCTGAAATGAAATAAATAGATCAACGCGAACATACTTGGCGACGCTAGTAATGAGTTCCATTATCCAAAAGGCGACGATCAGCCATGCACAACATCACCTGAAGGACATGAGAACCACTAAGCCGAAGCAACACACAAATTTCCATGATACGGATAACGTCTTCATCGCAGCATAACTACTTCACAAAAACGCGACATGCAGCACAATCGTAAGGTCACTAAAGCACGACAACATTGCCATTCCCTCACAATCACACTAACAGCTTGTTGGAAGCCATAACTGAAATCCCCTTGCAAACCGGCGACCTCCAAAAAAACGATTGTAAAAAACAATCCCTAAGGAAACTAGCGTCGACCTACGCGTATACAACAGTCACCGATATTAACGCCACCCATAACATACACCTACAGAAAACATTTCAAAATCCTGCATTTTGATATGAATTTTCTTCACCTTCCGTTTGGCTCTCTCACACCAGAAACGCCTATTTCTAGCAGCACAGCTACTTGACACTACACATCATGCGCGATCTCCGCCGAGACGAGCACAGTTTCCACAACACAAAGGAAACACCAGCCTCCACCATCAGAAGCCCTCCCTTAACCACCCGAAACCAAACATACTCCACACAATTCAGGGACATCAATTCGGAATACATCCCAAACACAACGACGCATTCCGAACCACCACGTACACGGCCAAACCCTAATTCAAAAATTCCCAAACATCCTGCAATTCTGCGCCCTGTCACCCGAACTAACCCTAATAACCACCCGCACGCGACCAACGGTGCTCGAGCTCCACCATAGCCACGGATTCCGATCACGAACGCAAGCATTGGCCAAAACGCGAGCAGAGCAAAAAGGATTTTGAGCCTGTAAGGAGAAGAGGGAATGGAAATAGGAAGCGTCGATTGAGGCGTGATAACTTGCCTGAAAGGATGGGACAGCAGTCTTGCGTGCGCGGTTCGTCCATCATGAAAATGCTGTTGCTGTCATGATTGCTAAGGAGGGGTCGCAATCCCAGCCATAGCCATGGACTCCGGAAGGTTTGTGCAGTTTGTCGTTGCGTTAGATTAATGTGCTCACTTTGGAGGTCTGCCTTTCCTATATGTTCCTTTGTTCTGAATGTGCGAGACGACTGGTCTGTTTCGATGAATAATAGGGACACGTTCATCCGTGGATGCTGCGTTCTCATCCGTGTTCGTCTTCAATGCAAGCCGGAATTGCAGTTAAAGCATTTGCTAAGTTAGCAGTAAAGGGCATCTGGCTCCAGTACAGGGGATTTTTTTCATTTATTTTGGGCAGTGCAGGAAGCGACCTTTAGTTCGCTGGAGTGAAGCAGTTGTTTACATCTAAGGGCCGCTTTACACCTAGAGGCCGGGCCAATTCTCCTTGAGGCCAATTGCTCAAAACTTCAGTCCCTTTTGGGCTAGAGGTCGTCCCCAAGTAACAATTACTAATGGGGGCCAATTCTCCCATATGCAAAGGTCTTGGGGCCAAGAAGCCAAGCCAATTCAAAAAAATTTAGGAAAAAGGGAGAGAGGGGCTGAAATTTCAGGGCCACTTTCAACCTAAGGTAGGAGGCTTGAAATCCGCATAGGCTCTAAAACTGCCCACCTCCTCAAATGCACACTATTTGTAAATGGGATTTTTTCATTTTTACATGGATGTACCAATAGTGTACATTTGAGGAGGTGGGCCGTTTTAGAGCCCTATGCCATTTCGACTTCAAAAATTCATAACGAATTCTATAAAGCTCCAAAAAATATGAAACAACTTGGGTTAGATGTCAATCCCTCTTGTCTTTCAAGAAAATTTTACTGGAAAATATTTCAAGAAGTTTCACCTCCTCAAAATTCAGTTTTAGCTCTTAGATAGGCACTTTATAGACCTCCTACCTTACAAGCCAATTGCACAAAATCCAACGAATCACATTTGTTGAAAAAAATAATATTTTATAAGAAAAATAAATTTCATAGAAATCTAACATTGGCCCCTAGGCCAAGAATTGGCCTCACATTTTTGGTGCAACCAATTTAGCTAGCTCGGGCCATGTCAGATCATGTCTTTTTTTAATAAATACTTCATTCCACCAAATTGACCAAGCCTCTAGGTGTAAAGGGGTTGGGGCTAATTTCAATCTTTTATCCAATCACAAGTGAGGATTCTTGGCCTCTGACACACGAAATTGGCCCAGTCTCTAAGTGTAAAGCGGCCCTAAGTTAGGGGAGGTAACCCATTTCTAACCACTTAAGTAGATACACGTATTTGCAAGAGAGGTTTCAAGTTTTAACAGTGGGGAAATTTTCCTATGTGCAGAAATAGAGTTCATAAGATTTCCATAATTTTTCAGATTTTTATTTCTCAAAATATAAGGTAAAATAGCCCATTACAAACCAAATAGGGGGTTTGCCCTATTGTCATTTCTGAAATTTTCTACTTTTTTTTCCAAAGAAAGTCAAGTGATAGAAATGGCAAGAGCATTTGAAACTATATTTTTTCAACAAAGTGTGAATTTGTTAGGAATTTTTGAAGTCTTCAGCCCATCACAACCCAAAAGAGTTTGTAGACTACCCCCAAACCATCCAAAACTGATCCATAACATTCATCTTATTCACATGTTGGGGTCACAATATTTTCTAACATAGAAGACGTGAAAAATGCACTTTCCACAATGAAATAACCCCAAAAAACTAAAAGTTCCTATTGCGGTCACTAAGTACTTCATTCGAGTTAGCTAGGACATTAAATGTGGCCCAAATCTCAATAATCAAAAGAAAACAATAATGGGGTCATTCTTAGGAGCCCACAATAGGTAAAGGTCTATAATGGGTTGTTTTACCTTAATTACTATGAATTTTTTAGCTGAAGATTTTGTTCCACCCATATTGGTCATATATACCTTCCTATTTCCAACCAAGGGGGGGTTGCAATATAGAGAGTCTTATAGCCAATCATAATGCGCCACAACTATGTCAAGAACTATGCCAACATTAGTCATTGTTAATCACCTCCTAATCAAAATTACTCCACCTTACTCTACTAGAATGGGGTAGTGATTAGGAATGGGTTGCTTCCCTTATATTAATAAATGAAATGTGCAAAATGTGGATGAAAATCAAATTATTCATCCCAAAGATTGTACATTTATCCCAACAAAAGTGAGTCGTTAGAATTTGTAACAGCTTAGCAATTTCATCCTTAGAAAATGAAGGAATGTATTTCTATATATTCCTGCAAACAAAATGGTGTAGCTTGTGAGCAAAATATCAATCTAAGAAAGCTTGTTGTTCAATCTAGTGGTCAGGCTATTATGCCCACTATGTATGTAATGGTGTTTTAGGGATGAAAAACAAGCAAATCAAGTAAGTGCTAGTGAAAATACTCTTTGATATAAAAAAAATTGAAAATTGGTATTGCATATTTAGAGACTTGCCATTCATTACAAGTTAAAATAGCAAGTTGCACACATGGACACACAAGTGATCCATTATTCAAATCTCAAATATATTGCTTTGCTTAGATAAACTTCTCATGTTCCATATTTAGAGACTTGCAATTCCTTAGAAGGTAAAATAGCATGTTGTACATGTTGGCACACAACTAATTCACTATTCAAATCTTCAATATTGTATTTTACCTAGATGAACTTTGAATAGACTACCAAAGATGCTTTAAGGCAAATAGCCTTGCTCTAGTAATTTTGGGATAAAAAGTGCGCAATTAATTCCACCCAAAGTATTTTTTCTTCTAAAAATAATTCAATTAATTATTTGGATTAACAATGAAGAAGATGCTTCTTGTTTTTAGACACTGGGAGACTTGCAATTAGTTGAAAGTCAAAATAGCAAGTTGCACAAATGAGGCAAAGAAGAAATTCACTCTTCTATTTTTAACTATAATATGGATTGGAGAAGACTCTAATATTCTATGAGGGCTTTGAATTTGAATGTACATTCAAATTTACAAGAATGATTACAAATAATGGAATGGAATTTAATTCACTTTGTTTTTCATGCAATTTTTAAAGTTGCACAAACTCATGATCAAGTTCCAACCTTCATATCTTCCATCACATTAGAGGATTTTGAGGGCCTTTGGAAACTGCGACTTTCTAGACTATAGGAACTATGCCATATACGCACTCTAAGGTGGTCAAGATATTGCCACATTAGATTTTAACATGTAATGTTTTTTTTAAATTCAAAATTTTAATTCAAAATCAAATTTAAAAAATTCATTATTTTTTATTTTTACTTATTTTTTATTTTGTCCAGTAGTAGCTTGTTTAGAGTATAGAAAACATGCCTAAAATAGTCTCTTAATGTCCTCAAATATACCCTAATGTATGTGCCTCCATTGCTTGAATTCATGAAGAAATAATTCTTTATGATTTGTTTACTCTTAGATTGTGAAATATATTCCTTTCATTTTCTTCTAAAAGATAATAAGGTCCCATGAAGCTATTCAACAATTTGGGCAAGGGATTTTAAAGTCAATCTAAGTATTATTTTTTGAATTTTTTGTGGAATGGTGTCTTAGAGGATTTAGGATTTCAAATAGTTGGGTCACTCGAACTCATACTATTTACATTCTTTTTTTCACTTGCTAGGAGTTGAGGCTTAGAAGTCCAACAACATTTTTTAAACAACCTCACTTCAATTAATCACAATTTTTGAGATTTATCTTTTTTTCAAACAAAATTAGGGGAAAAAGACGAAACCATGGTCATTGTATTTGTGTCCATTTGGATTACAGTATCTCTTAAATAAATCATGTGGAGTTGATGTTGTAAATAATTCTAATATCATTAGAAGAGAATGAGCTACTATGGAAGCCCGCAAGTTCCCACAAGTTTTGGGACTATGGGAACTCAGCCACAACAACTTGTTAACGAGGCTAGGAGTATTAGATACAAATATTAGTTCTATGCACATGTAGGCTATGGCCAAAGATAACTCCTAGACAAACTTCATTGTTGGAGCACATAGATGGCTTGTAGGGATTGGTCTCAAGGCCAAAATTAAATGGTCAACTACTTTTGAAAACTATAGGCACATGGACAAAGTGTCAAGACTCAAGGCAGCTCGGTGGATGCTCCGTGCAGATCAATGATCGGAAGTTTCATACTTAATCATTCTTACATAATCACACAACTCGTGTACAGAACTTGGAGCACATTCAGGAACTTGTATTGATAAAATATCACATGAGGGACAAATCCCCTTCATGCCTATTTAAGCTGCGAGATGACCAACCTCCCTGGATAACCGTTAATCCTGTAACCGCTGGATAACCGTTAACTCTTTACCCATCAGTCCAGCTGTTACGAAGTACTTCGTAACATTACCCCCCCTTTAGTGTTGAATTTCCTTTCTAGTTAGGCCTTGGTGCTTGAGGGTGACGATTGTGAAATTCAACTACAGCATCTGGTGCATTTTCGAGATTCATAGCAGGTTCTCAGGAGTTCTCTTGAGGTCCGTACCCTTCCCAGGAAACTAAGTATTGTACCTTTTTTAAGCGATCGAATAATCTAGAATCTATCACCTCATGTACCTCCCATTCGATGTCACCGTCAGGAGTGACGATTGGTGGAGGTGGTGTTTGGCATCGACCTGGAATGGTATCTTCATGGTATCGTTCCAGAAGGGACACATGAAACACATTATGGATCCGAAGCATCTTTGGTAGCTTCAAGCGGTAAACAACATCTGAAAGCTTTGCTAGTATCGGAAAAGGTCCCAAGAATTTGGGAGCTAACTTATGTGATGGTGCAGTTGTGGCAATATTCCGATGGCGCAGAAGAACCTTGTCACCGATTTTAAATGAGGGTTGCCTCGTAGCTCCCCGATCATAACAGCGTTTAGCTTGTTCTCCAGCTATTTTGATCATGGTTTTCAATTCCTCATGTACGTTTTGCAGATGCCTCACCCTATCCTCTGCTGTTGGAACCGTGGAGGAGGTCGGTGTTTTGAAGGACAAGGAGGGATGATATTCGTATGTGGTGTAAAAGGGAGAGAATCCTGTTGCAGCATGAGCCGAATTATTATACGCAAATTCGGCGATAAGCAGAAGGTCCACCCAATCATCCTGGTGCCTGGTGGTGAACATGCGTAAAAATTGCTCTAGAATTTGGTTTAGTCTCTCTGTCTGATCGTCCCCTTGAGGGTGGAATGCTGTCGTAGGAGATGGTTTAATTCTAAGGAGTTCGCATAATCTTGTCATAAATTTTGATATAAAAACAGGTCCACGATCCGAGATGACCTCCTCGGGGATGCCATGATGCTTCCAAACGTGCTGCAAAAATAATGATGCAGTTTCCTGAGAATTAATTGTTTCATTTGTGGAAATGAAATGGCCGAGTTTAGTATTTTTGTCGACAACCACCATCACTGAATCATATCCTTTGCTAATCGGCAATTTTACAATAAAATCTGTAGAAATTCTTTTCCAAGGTGCATGTGCGGCTAGGATCAGCTGCATCAGTCCATTTGGAGAATGGTGGGTTGGTTTGGATCGCTGGCAATTATCACAGTCGTCCACATAACGATTAACATAACGACGAACTGTAGGCCAATAAAACGTTCTTGTGACCAATTTGAGAGTTTTTGCCCGCCCCTGGTGACCAGCAGTAGGAGCATCGTGTCTGGATCGAAGAATTTGTCGTTGAAGTTCTTCGTCATCAGGGACGTACACCATATTCCGGAAACGGAGAATCTTGTCAGTAAAAGTATAATCTTGGAACCGGTGTCTGATATCTGCTGGGAGCTTATTGGTATTGTTGCGGAAATATGCAAGTAGTGGCTCCAAAGTGGCATCTTCTGTGGTGGCTTTCTTCACGCGTTCCAAGATACGATCGTCAGCCCAGACTGGTGGGCAGAATTCCAACGCAGCCAAATGTAAAAGAGGTCGATCACTTTTACTTCCCGCTTGCATGAGATCAGTTCTTCGTGAAAGTGCATCAGCTCTACCATTCATTGAACCCGGACGGTGGTGAATATCGAAATTGAAGGTTGATAAAAATTCGGACCACCGTGCTTGTCTTCGATTAAGCTGCTTGGTGGTGAGAAAGTATTCTAAATTCTTGTGATCCGAAATTACCTGGATTAGGTGTGGAGATCCTTCTAAATAAACTCGTCAATCTTGAAAGGCTAAAACCACACTTAGCAATTCTTTATCATAGATGTCGTAGTTTTGTTCTGTAGGTGTCATCTTGGAACTTTGATAGGCGCATGGATGTAGTTGTCCATCTTCCCCGTATTGCAAGAGAATTGCCCCGGTGGCCATATCGGAGGCATTAGTTTCAACTACAAAAGGCTGGTTGAAGTTGGGGTGAAGTAATACCGGTGCTTGAATAAATTTAGATCGAAGCTCTTGGAATGCAATTTCAGCCTGAGGAGTCCAAACAAATGACTGATTCTTTCGAGTCAACGTTGTGAGTGGCAGTGCTATTTTTGAGTAGTCACAAATAAACCGGCTGTAGAAATTAGCGAATCCAAGGAATGCTTGAACTTCTTTAATTGATTTTGGGACTGGCCATTCTTGAATAGTTAGCACCTTATCATGGCACATCTCAAGCCTCTTGATGAAACTGTCATGCCCAAGAATTCCACGGATGAGCAATGGAATTCACATTTGGATTCTTTCGCATAAAGCTCATGTTCTTGTAATCGACGCAACACTTCTCTCACGACCCGGCGATGTTCTTCTAAGTTTTTTGAGAATATCAAAATATCATCTAAATATATAAAAACTGAAATATCAAGGAGATCACCAAAGATTTCTTGCATATGGGATTGGAATTGGGCTGGAGCATTCGTTAATCCGAAGGGCATCACCAAGTATTCAAAGAGACCGTACCGTGTCTTGAAAGCCGTTTTGAATTCATGCCCTGCTACCATACGCACTCGATGATATGCTTGTCGTATATCCAATTTGGTGAAGATGGTGGAACCTACCAATCTATCTATGAGCTCTAGAATTAAAGGCAAAGGATAACGATTCTTTACCGTAACTTTGTTAAGGTTCCGGTAATCTATGCAAACTCTGATGGAACCATCTTTTTTACGAGCAAATACAATTGGCGCTGAGACTGGGGATTTGGATCTTCGAATCCACCCCTTTCCCAAATTTTCTTCCAAGTATTTCCTTAGCTCCTCCAACTCCATTGGAGACATTGGTCTTAAACCAGTGTTATGTGGCTCATGTCCTGATTTGAATTCGATTTTTAGATCTGATTTACTGTGGCTTGGCAATTGATTGGAGGCTTCTTCGCTAAAAGCCCCTTGCAAATCGCGATACTCTTCTGGAATCGAAGAACTCGTCACTCCACTGCATTCCGAAACCTCCAAAGTATAGAGTTCTGCCTCTTTCGCTGACAACCGGAATCCTGCCGCTGACACCAAGGCATGCTTCGGTGCTGCTACTGCCAAAAAACTCGTCTTATTATCCTCAATCCGGCTATTGGCGCTTGCTAGCCCAGGTACCAACTGCTTGGTGTTTCGGTTTCCATTTTCATTACACTGTAACGTATTCGCTCTCTGCTCCACTGACGGCATTGGAGGTGAGAGAAATTTTTTCGGTACTGTTGCTAGCTTCTTCCCATTCCTTGTATCTTGGTTCAATGAATCCGGATGGTGCCCCACTGTTCCTTCTTCAACTACCGTTGCTGGAACCACTTCCTTCCGTATGATACAATTTCCTTGACAAAAAGGAGAATCAAATATTACCTCCCGTCGAGACCATCGAATCATTGGATCATGGCAAGTCAGCCAAGGGGTTCCCAAGATACATGCATATCATCCGGTGTTGGTAATGTCTGCCACTAAGGATTCTTGATGATTTCCAATGATGAGCTCCACTTGAGCTTGGTGTGTAATAAGGCCCGAATTAATTACCCTCCCATCAATTACTCGTACCTCTCTTGGCACTTGTTTTTGTTTTATAATCGCGTTGCATTGCGAAGCAAATTCGGGGTGCATGAACACCCCAGTGGCTCCCAAGTCTACCAAAGTGAGAGCCTCAAAGGAATTAATCTTAGCGTCTAGTGTGAGGTGTGTTCCTAGATCTATTGTGGCACGCAAATAAAAAGGGGTAGATATGCATTCCTGAGTACCAAAAGGTTCGTGGAGAGTACATTCTTCAATCAAACTTTTTCGCGAGATCGTAGCAGCTGCGGTCTGAATAAGGCCCGGGTACTGAACCACATCACTTAGTCTCGGGTCTTGCCTTTTCCCGAACTGTTACTCTCTAAATCCCCTATTGCTGAAATTGAAAGTGGTCGGGATGGATTTGTGGGGCATTTTGCACGTACATGGCCAAACTCCCCGCAACCCCAGCACTTGCCCTGTCTTTGGTATTCAAGCCTTTCTGCGACAGTTTTTGCCAATGCCATAGGTCCACGAACTGCTCCGAGCTCCATGGGAACTGGTCCTGAAGTCTCAAGAACTGTATGGAATCGCCCAGTTGAGTCTCTGGAATTCGTGGTTGTTCCCTTCATGTGATTGGAATCCGATCCTGGATGCCGAGCTTGTCTCCTTCCCCAAAGTTGTTCATCAATTCGAGAGGCCATTGCCATCCAGTCGTGCAACTTTCGTGGTTGTGTCTCCGTAGTGGCCACTGAGTTCAAAATCTTGTCCTTCAGCCCCCCTTGGAAACGTGCCACTAGGCTCGACTCATTCCAATCCACTTGAGCCGCATATTCATTGAAGGTAGAAATATAGGTGGCCATTGAGCCAGTCTGTCGCAATCTTCCAAGGTGATCCTCGGCATTCCCTTTTCGATCAAGGTCACCATAGACCCCGATAACTGATTCTCTGAAAGCGTCATAATCTTCCAATAACTCGTGGTCGTGTCCTTCATCAAGGGCCTGAAGAAGGGGCATGGCCCAGTTTTGGGCAGCTCCAGCCATATAAGAGAGCGCATATGCTACTTTGTCTGCATCATCGCTATATGTGCGGGGTTTTCCACGGAATACTAGGCGAAGCTGTGCAAACCAACGATATACTTCATTTCCTTTCTTTCCCGAGAATCGTTCTGGCTCTGCCACTTTTGATTCTTTATCTCCATAATTCGATGAACTGTGTCTTCCTAATCCTTGACATGTTCCATTAGTTTCCGGGTTTGAGGTCTGGGATCCCTGCAGTGGCCTCGTAATTGTTTGATCGGCAATGTATTGTATAATTTGAGGAAGTGCCGCCTGCAACACCGTCTGTACCTGCTGTTGCACGAACGCTGTCCATTCCGCTCCCTCTGGTGTCGGAAAACTCCCCGGCTCCATTTTCCCTCATTCTTGGTCCATTATGAACTCACAAGCTATTTCGGATACCAGAACATGTGAACAAACCGACCTTGAGGAATCCCAATCCCACACCGTCCAACATCAGTCTGTAGTTGGCCTGATCCTGCTGCATGCTCAGATACTGAAGAGTCTCATTTACCCTTATGATATCTGGCTATGAAACCTCATCTAATTGCGATCCCTCATTCAACTGTGACCCCTCATTCAACTGCGATCAGGGACGGAGCATGGACCGATCGAAGATGCGATATTATGTCAAGACTCAAGGCGGCTCGGTGGATGCTCCGTGCAGATCAATGATCGGAAGTTTCATACTTAATCATTCTTACATAATCACACAACTCGTGTACAGAACTTATAGCACATTCAGGAACTTGTATTGATAAAATATCGCATGAGGGACAAATCCCCTTCATGCCTATTTAAGCTGCGAGATGACCAACCTCCCTGGATAACCGTTAACCCTGTAACCGTTGGATAACCGTTAACTCTTTACCCGTCAGTCCAGCTGTTACGAAGTACTTCGTAACACAAAGGTCCAACTATAGCTAGACCACATCTAGTCTTGTGGAATTCTAATCCCGTAAGAAAAACGTAAGAATTTTTCTCATGTGATAAAATGTGGATATACTAAATTCATATTTTGAATTGTGAAGTGCAAATTAGTGTATGAAAATTATAAAATTATAAAATTAATGGCTCCACAATAGGGGGCATTTATTTATCTAGTAAAGAAAATTCGAGTTTGGGGCACTTTGAAAATTTATAGATTATTCCTACAATATCATGAATAGCTATCAGAGTTGGCAATTCTTGTCAAATAATTAATCAAAGCTTAAAAAAGTGGTTTCATAATTGCTTGAATTTGGAATCAATACAATTTTTAAAATTTCTTTTCAAGAATTTGTCATTTTAATTATAAGAACTTTAAAAAGGTGCAAATTCATTCACTTGAAATTTGCATGTGGTTCAATTTTTGATAGTTTGACATTTATAACATTAATTTCTTTGTTTTCTAGCTCCCACTTAGAGTAATTTTAAAAAGTAACTCTCATTTATTTTATTTATTAAAATTTTGTCGACCCTTATAACAAGATATGGTATCCAAGAAATGTATTCTAAAGAAATCTAGAATGTCCTTTTAACTACCTACAAGACCCAAGAAAAACTTTTACAATTTATTAATACAATCCATGACTCACACCCTTACTCAAATGACTTTGGGTGTTTTACCTAATCTAATAGGCATTGGTCATTATTCACTCCAAATGGTGAATTCCTTGGTGAAAAAGTAGTATTTTCTTTCCCCACTTCTAACCTCGCCATCCTTGCCTTTGGTATTATCTATGTAAAGATAATATTCAACAAAAATTAAGTCATTTTAAAAAAAGTTCCACATGTCATCTAATGAATGGTATGAGGTGATGTGGATTCATGAGAATAGAAATTCAATATCGACACTTGAGTGTTGAATTAAAACTTCCCTTACGATAGGGAAGGAAACACATTGCAAATCACCTCCCTATTTCCACCAAATAGAATGCTTTCTTTCCGTGCAAGTAGTGATGGGTAGTGATTAGTTATGGCACAAATTATAGTGTAGTTGTGGCAAATTATAAGTGTCTACAAGACTCTCAATATTGCAACCACCCCTTGGTTGGAAATAGGTAGACCTATATGCCTAATATGGGTTGAACAGAATCTCGAGCTAAAAAATTTACAATAATTATTTTTTGAGAAATAAAATTTTGAAGAATTATGGAATCTTTCCAAACTCTATTTTTGTACATAGAAAAATTTCCTCACTCAAGAACGCCATACTTCATATATACTTAATGCCTTAAGTGGTTGAAAATGGATGACCTATCTTAAATCATTGAAGCCATTTCATCCATTTTCAAGCCTTCTCAGATAAATTCATGTGTAGACATGCCAACAAAGGATTAAATGAAAGGAAATGATAACAACAATTCTAATGAGATCTATCTCTATAGCCAGCATACCCAGAGTGAGCTCTCACTATTTTATGGATTCCAAGATTCTTTTTAGGGCATATTCAAATCTGAAGCTAAAGAATATTCTACATTCACACTGATATAATTAACTCTTAAAAGACCAGCCATTTTGTTTTTGGTAGGGCAACCTTTAGAATCTTACATGAAATTTTGGAACATGGGCATGAATAATTGATTAGGTCAACAACTAAATAACTAAGAGCAATCAACATAGTAAAGCAAGGAAAGAAGGGGAATTCTTGCTCATGTATTCTTCATTGCTCTTCTTTCTATACGGACAATGTCTTAAGGACTCACATCATCCAATCTTCGGATCCAACCATCTTTTTTATGGAAATAGAGAAATTTGACATGTACTGCACCAATGCGATATATGTAATCCTTGTGCAAGTACGATTACAACAAGCTTGCTCAATCAAAGAATCATTGACTAGTACATCAATAATTTTGATTATTGCCATGCAAGAATGCGTGAGAGGCTAGGAATGCCATTTCACCGTAAACCACCCAAGAGGACGGATTTTGGTTGCTCAAAATTGAAAAAAGTCCCAATCAAGTTAATAGTGAATTGGGATTGAAGGGACCAAACGTGGTGTAGGGGCCATGGTGAATTTGTGGGTTGATAGCGGCCTTCCTAGAGCCATCGCGATGTGGCAATGTTAGAAATGGAGGTTGAAATGGCGAGAGTAAAACATGGGACCTGACAATTTGCCAAAAATATCACAAATCTGACTTGAAAGAGATGGGTGGAGACTATTGGCCATGAATCCAAACCTTGAGGTGGGAATGGAATTGCCATTTGGAGGGTTTAGGGCTCAGCACAAATGAGCCATAGAAGGTGGGAGTGGTTCATTCAATTTTGGTAATGTTGTGGCAATAACGACTGGAAAATTGTTGGGGTTAATTGTAGACAATAGTGTACCCTTCGGGCCTAAATGGATTTTTGAGAGAATCCAGAAATACAGGATTTCTTAGCCAATTGTGATTTAGTTGGAAACTTGAAGCGTAGAGTTGTAGATGTTTGTCTTGCAACATAATTTGAATTTTAAACTTGGTTGCATATTGCATTTCTTCCCTCACTACAAAATTAGGAATTTTTGAACTCTACCTACGTATCATAAGTCCCCTACTTTCTTGTGAAACTCAATTTTTCTCTCCAAAATCTTCAATTTTAGAGTTATTTGTGCTTGTTATTGTCACATTTTTGCTTGTGTGTAATCAAATCTTGAATACGCCTAGTATGAATTTAGTGCCTATTATCACATTCTTTTTCCTTCAATTTGTTATGCCCAAACTTTGTGTGTCACTAATTGCACTAACATGTATTTGGGGGATTAGTGGGGTTAATTAGTTACACATGCCATATTGGAAGAATGCATCTCATTAGAGATGCTCTTACCATCAAGCTTGAACAATACCTCATAGCAATTGCAACCACCTCTTGGTTTGTCCCAGTTGCTAGTCAACATCTCATCGCCTTCCATTTCTTCCCATTTGGCCGTTTTCAAATTGTTTGTGCCAATTTTTTTACCATCAAGTCGCTCTTTTGATCTTGATGAATCACTTGTATGCTTGTTTCAATATGGATTTCCTTGTGCCTACAATTGGCTGGAATCATTTGTGATATCCAAAAAAGACGTTGCCCCTAGTAGTTCAATTTTCATCAACTATTATGATTTGCTTATTTAATTGCTCAATTCCATGTTTTTGTACAGATCTTGCATCACCCCTAACTTGTACCTGTAGCCAACAGTGGATTCTAGAAATTCCACTTGGAGCATTGTTTGGGCTCCGATTCTTTGCAGAACATTGCAGAGCATATGGTTGATGCGAACAAGGACTAGGCGGTGAGGGGTTAAAGGTAAGTTACCTGCAACTCAATAAATGCAGTGAGCAACCTCAAGCAAAAATTGGTGAAGGTTGCGCAAAATAACTTTGATTATTTGTTCTACAACAATACGAACTTGCCTCTTCTAATTCAACAAAGATGTTAGAAGCCCTAATTAAGAATTGAAGAAATTAATGGATGTTTAAGGTTAATCCCATCAACCGAAGTTAGAATATCCTTCCTACTCCCAACGTTCCCATTTATTTGGCATGCAACAATTCCAATGGGCTATTGAAACCTCCATTGCATCTCTTTATGTTTTCTAATTGATTTCCCTCCAAAATGAGGCAGTTGTGAGCACTTGGAATTAATGAGAATTATCCATGTACTTAAGGTAACTGTACCCAATTGTGACCCCATCATCAAACCAACCTCTAGAGATTCTCACTTCAATTGTACAACCTCTATTCTCTAGAGGTTAGAGTCACTTCTAGGTGCATTTATTTTCAACACTTTGAAAATTCATAGTTTATTTATATGATGTCCAGGCAAAAAGACATAAGAAGATAAGTCTAAAATCCTCTTTGGACCTCTAATAAAAATTAGGCTATTTCATAGTAGGAATCATCCAGATGTTATATTAGACATTATTTTTGACATAAAAACAAAAGTTGTTTTATTCAACATCACCTAAAATCCGTTTGCAAAAGATTTAAGATGTCACATAAAACATGGGTTTCTTATAGTGGGAGACAGTACAAATATCTTGTTATCGTGGTTTACTTGTTGTTGCTCATTATTCACATTCCATGGAATTTCTACGCTTTAGGATTTGCAGTTTGTTCCTAAGGGGGCCTTTCACTAAAATGCAACCTTTTGCATTTGGTGTCCGGGACAAATTGAAGTAGATCTAGGAATGACATGTGGTTGTTGTTCTAACTTATCTTGCTCGATACAATAGCTACTTCCTACTTTCTTATTATTGATCTTGTGATGTTGTTTACAATCGAATTGTTGGTATGCTAGCTAGAATGTTAGGTGGTTGTTGAATTTTGTGGGCAATTGGGGTCAATGTGAAGGAGACGTGGAGCTATACCTATATTGTATTCTAGATATACTTCAAAGTCACTTTATAGTTTCAGATTGTTGTGATCTTGCTAAAGGATGTTTCAAGAGTTTGATATGGATGGAGGAAATGAAACAAAGCTTACCACTTCAATTGCATTAGTGCCTCCTCCTAAGTGGTCAACTCCATTTCATTACTATGATGCTCTTAAAACTCTTTTGTTTTGTTTCTGGCATCTCCTTCCTTGAAATGTTGGTAGAATCTTGTAGTGGAATCCATTGGACTTGTCTCATATATATCTCCCAACTACTAATTGCGATATTTCTAACTTCATTCTAGAGGTTTGGTAGTAGATGGAACAAGCTAATTGGTTTCAGTGCCATGGCTTTGTTTTTGTTGGATGTTTATATTGCCGTAAACTTTCATTGTCTACACTTGCAAATGAAGTGTGTGAGGGTATATGGATTTTTGATCATCACCGCTATTGGTCTTGAGTTTCACGAAAGTTGCAAAAAATATTTCTCAATGTGAGCTCTTGTTAGAATAGCTCTCTTGAAGCCTAAAATCTTTTCGTCTTTGGCACGGTGGAATGAAAAGCTAGACAATGAGTTTTAGCATGTGGGCATTTGCAAGCAACTCCAACGACAACTCCTTGAATGCTTGTTGAAAAAGTTGGACTAAGGCTCATATTTTTTTGGTTATTTTGTAATGGGTGAATCCAACGGCTCAAACAATATGATGGCTCTTGCAATTGCAAATGAATCCAAGCATGACATCACTTCCATTACACCACCAATCTTTTCTAGCCTCGGTGAAAGCTCTATGGAAAGGATGGAGGGTAGAAGCTTGATCAACACTATTGCGAAAAGTATTGAAAGGTCCAAGTCTCAGTGGAGCCAAGTGCGGGAGTTTGATGGTAACAAAGAAGTGCCTAAAGTGAGCAATGTAGAGCTTTTCTAGCTCTTGCAAAGGCATCCGACTTGGGGTGCTTTTTTCAAATCCTTTAGTGATGGTAGAAGTAGTTCTAATAAATTGGTGATGGACAAGAAGTTTGTAGATTGGGTGGACAAGCAAAGCTCTATGAAGGGCCAATCAAGTGGAATGACTCAAAAGTGACTAAGTTTATCCAAAAATACAACAATGGATGGGTCTTAAGGGTGTTCGAGAAGTGGACTTTCTTGTGACAATTGCAACACAATGGCCTTAAGGAATGTTGCAATTCCATGTAGACAAAATAAATCGTTGTCAATGTGGATTGTTACAGCTATTAAGATTCTACAATGATATTTTTGGTGCAACATCGTTGGAAGATGGGAGATTTGCTTTTGTAATGGTGGAAGAAGACAAAGATCTATGGAGTATAATAGACCAACACATGTTGACAAGGCCAAAGGACAAGGGACCATTTTCAAACAATGATATTGAGTTTATCGTGCATGACATTGCATATGGGATGGATCAATTGGATGGTCGAGGTATTGTTCATAGAGACATCAAAGCTTCTAATGTGCTAGTTACAAGGAAATGGATTTGTTACATAGTTGACTTTGAATGTTCAGTTGGAGTTGTGGGAATGGAATCGAGTTCTTTCGAGCCCTTGAAATTTTGGAAGCTTTCAAGAATGGGAATGTTATTGAGAAAGGTGAGTCATTCACCAAAGCAATGGATGTTTCTAGATGGAATGATTTGCTATGAGATCTTGACATGCAAACTTCCATTTGAAGGTCATCCAAAGATTAACTTTGATCTTGTAACAAGGGGAGAAAGACCAAAGGTGCTAGAGGATGTTGATGATTGGATTTGCAAATTATTGGATAGTTGTTGGCAACCAAATCCTCTTTCTCAACCTTCATTTGGAGAAATATTGAAAGTGCTTTTAGCAAATTCAAAAGAATGTAGAGAATGAAAATTAGCCATAGAAAGTTAAGAATTAGAATTGGGAATTGTAAATGTTTTAGGAATGGATTCCAAATTGGCAAAGTTGTAAAGATCATTGAAGAAAGTGAAGCTAAAGATGATGTTTTGGATAGGAAGGAATCCATCTTACTAGGTCTATTGTGTAACCATTTAGTAGAAGATATAGTAGAATGTAGCCTAGGAGAGTGTGAATAGAGTAGGCAATAATAATAGTGGAAGAAAGTAATAAAGATAAGCATTAGAATGTCTAAGGGGGATTGCAAAAAACACTTTATATCTTTGACTTAAAAATGCAGTTTCTAGCCATAAGACTAACAATACCATGCATAACTATCAATATTGTGTGTCAATAGCACCTGACAGATATAAATTGTTGATTTGAGGTGCTTGCGGATCTGAATCATTGATTCAATGCTATGCAATACTATAGACTACTATGGGATACTATTAAAGCCATCGGGAGCAGAAAATAGTAGAATAGGTGTCTATGGACCTTTTTATTTTTAGTAATTTAAAAAAATTCAAAAAATCTTTTTAAAAAAAATCCATTTTGCTAGAGAAGATTGCGCACACATTGCACCAAAAAAATCATGTAGGAAATTTTTTCCCTCATTGCAGCCTTCATGCAAAGGAAGGTCACTTTGACCCTATGTGTGCAACCAACATGTTTCCATTTTCATAAAAACTCAATGTCACTCCTTGTAATGTTAGTAAGCCTCTAACATGTCTAATTTGTGGCTTTGAGTTTGCATTGTTGGGTCAAAAATAGGACTAAAAACATCCATAATGACAAAGATAGGTACCCAATTGGGGGCAATTTTAAAATAGTAATCTAATTTTTAAATTTTTAAAAAAATTGCTCAATGTCTACAACTACCACATGTACCTCCATTCCAAAATTCAAGCCAAATGGAAAAATGATGCAAAAGTTATGAGCAAAAAAACACATGTCCAAGGGCTAGGGTACAAATTTTTTTTTATCCCCTAGCCGAGTAGGACAAGTGTTTCTTGCAATCACCCCTAAATGCCCTAATTTTGGTTGTTTGCAAACTTAGGAAAAATATTGCAATTACAATTTTTTAAGCTTTAGATGTTCAAATCTTGACCACGTATGATTGTTTCTTTTGCATTGTAATTTTATTTGAGAACCCATTAGAGACATGCAAAAATTGGTTCCGAATTGTTTTTGTGAAGAAATGATTTTAAATTGTAAAATTTCTTTAGCGTATTTAAAATTTACAACTAGGAAAAAGTAATTATATTGTTTTCATAACCAAGTATTTGATTGTTTTATGCTACCATTTGTAGGTAGCAAGTTCAACACCTTTTGTTGAATAATTAATTGAATTGACAAAAGTAGGTTCAAAATCCTATTTTTCACTTACTAAGATAGAACATTTTTAACTCAAATAATATAGAATTTGACAAGTTGCTTTATCCATGTATATGTAAGCATTACAAACTAACTTTTTTTCAAAGATGGATTAGAATAAAAAAATTTAATCTTCAATTCCTTTGTTGAAATCAAATATTTGAAAGCATGTTATGAAAATTACAACAATTTTGACCAAGATGCATCCACTTTTGGGATGCCAGGACATTTAAGGTAGGTTCATTAGTAAAGTTCCAAGAACAATTTGAGTGAAACAATAGATTGTGCAATATATGAATTAAAAAAACAAAGAATTATCAATAAGTATCAATGATATGAATATTTTGTTGGAATTAGAATTTTTTTATTATGATCTATCAATTTCTACTTTATTGGTTCAAGCACTTAGCCCTTATGTGTCATTTGCTTAGATTACACATACCACTATGATTAATGTCAATGTTGGAGTTTGAAAAGGGCCGGATGGGTACCTTAATGCCATTGCTTTCATCTCCCATAGTCTTCATCATCTTGTCAACAACTCAAATGGAGAACGTCCATGGCTGAAGTCATCCCTGTAATTAGGCTCTACAATAATTGTACTACTAGAGACGTTCAATGGAGTAGAATTTGCTATGTGAAATTTTGAGGATCGATTCCTCTTTGGTTCATATCTTCAAGTTATGCAACTTTTTTCACTACAAGCCTTCTTTATGTACTCAAAGTTTCATATTGTTTTGTAGTTTAAATTTTTTGTTTTCTCTATACCTTCAATTGATCCCTTCATGATTTAGTGGAAATTGTATATATGGTACTATATGTGACTTTTGGAATACAAATTATGTCCCAAAACATGACAAGACATAGGCCATGGCATTCATATTTCAACAAATAACATCTTTCATTTGGATGCTAGTTTCTACTATACTTGAAAATTTTGAACAATTTCCATGTATGCATATAAATATGCATGTTAGTATAGTTTGAAGTTGAGGATCTATAACCAAATTTCTAAATATGGAATGACAAGAAAATTTTCTTTATACCATAATGTTCTACACCATAATTTACTTCTATATTGGAAATTATAGATTTTTTGAAATTGATTTGTATTTGATGTGATTTTTCTTCAAATACTCTTTTAAAATTCATGGTAATTTGAAATTTTTACTAAAAATTTGAAAATTTCATGAAAAATATTAGACATATGATTTCATCTTTGAAAAATAAAAACAAAACAATTCACTCATAAATAGCCAAGAAATGGAGGATACAAAGTGAGGGACTTTCAAGTTTGACTATATGATATGTCGTCATATTCTCTGTCATTAAGGGGTTAATTGTAAGTTAGAATTCTTGGGTAAGTATCATAATAAAAGATAGATGGTTCATCTTGAAAAGGAATAGATGGATTCATTGATGACAATTTCATTTATTGTTGTGTTGAATATGAGCTGTTTAAATTTAGATCATTGATGGAATCATCTAGTTAATTAGTTTCATCAATTTTTAATATTTTCAAAGCATTAGGGAGTTGTTTAGAGTAGCTCTACAAATTACAATTGGTTAACTTTGTATATATTGTAATCTAGTATTGCTAATTCAAGATCTTTGATTCCAAATATGAATTTCAATTTTTCCAATTTGAATATTTGTGATAAATAATAAGTTCCTTCAATTTGGTCTTTCTCCGAGGTAAAAATTTGGATCACATTTTTGTAGTAACATTCAAAGTACTTCTCTAAAAAAATCCAACTTCTAGAGAAGCAAAATTGCAAATTGAAATTCCAAAGAAGTTGCTTTGGAATTAGATCATAGAATGGTTTAAGGTTGAACAATGTGCGATAGAATTGTTTGCCTTCCTACTCTATGATTCTATGATTCACTATTGTGACGCTTATCGTTCTCTAATAGTTTATGAATGGACTTGAATGAACATTTCCATCAGACAAAACCACCACATTTTTTTCAAAAGCATTCAACACAAGGAAAGGAGTTTTTTTGAAGCAACCAATGAGAGTTGAGACATTTCATGCTTCAAGGATGTCCATTCAAGGTGAGTCTAGTCCACACCTTAAGTTAGGCTATTTGTTTTGTTTGTTATGTTGAGATCTCCTGGCCCATGTCTCCCCAGCAACATACTTGGTACCATTAGAAAGCCCTCGGTGAGGAGGGGTGCACGGACTTTGATTTGTGGCATTTGGACGTTAGGTGTGAAGGTTATGAATTTTGAAATTAATTCTGGTTCAAAAAATTTAGAAAATTACTTTTACGTTTATTTTGACTGTGACAATGGCACTAGGTACACTAAGGTAAAACAATCCATTATGGACCAAATGGGAGGTTTGCCTTCTTGTCATTTCTGAAATTTTCTACTTTTTTTTTCTAGAGGAAGTCAAGTGATAGAAATGGCGAGAGCATTTGAAACTACATTTTTTCGACAAAGTGTGAATTTGTTATGAATTTCTGAAGTGTTCAGTCCATCATAGCCTGTAGACTTCCCCAAAACCAACAAAAATTGATTCATAACACTCATCTTATTCACCTATTGTAGTCACAATATTTTCTATGGTAGTCTGCTCTAAATCCACACGTCTTCTAAGGACTGTCCCTAGCCAGGCTCTGAAATGGGCATTAACAAGTTGTAAAATGCAAATGTGTAAAGCATTGAATGTTTTGTAAATGTGTCAGAGCGGTTTAAAATTTGTTTAACGTTCCTTTATACTTTACTAGTGGATGGAATAAGAGCCAAGGTGAGTCCATTTCTGAAATGTTTACATGTGTTCAAAAAAACTTTTCTCCCCTAACTTCGAATGCTAATATATTTCAATCTATATGGTCAAACTTGATATAAATTTTACCACATGATCTCATACAAATATAGTACAAGATCCTACAGTTGGATTTTTGAATTTTGAATTTT
Organism: Straminergon stramineum; assembly: GCA_963920665.1. NCBI lineage: Eukaryota > Viridiplantae > Streptophyta > Bryopsida > Hypnales > Calliergonaceae > Straminergon > Straminergon stramineum. Next base: position 15,857,185 of record OY987270.1, read on the forward strand.
TTTTCTTTCTTAAAAGAACGCAGCAGAAATGACAATTTCGAGTGATTTTTGTCAAAAAATAGGCCTTGGTCCTTTAGGAGTTTAGTTTAGTAAAGGTTGCATTTTGGAGCCCTGTCTATTACTTTCTACATGCTGTTGTGCTTGTTTTTGGTGAAGCAATATCTTTTTTCAGACGACACATATGTGGGTTTTGTAAGGCCTACGATCAAAAAATAGATACCTATGGCAGAATTCTTTAAAAATTCATAAGTAATTCAAAACTGCTCTGAAAAATATGAAACCACTTGGGTTAGATTCCACATCAATTTTTCTTCGAGTGAAAAATAAGGAAAAATATTTTCGTGTATCGAAGAACCATCAAAAAAGGCCGACCAGTCCTTAAACGCACGGTTTATGAGTAGACTACCTTAACACAAAAGACCTGAAAAAGGCACTTCCTACAATGAACTAACACGAAAACACTGAAAGTTCCTATTGCGGTCACTAATTACTCCATTCCAGTTAGCTAAGACACTGAATGTGGCCCAAATCTCAATAACTAAAAGAAAACTGTAATGGAATGGGGTCATTCCTAAGGGTCCGCAATGGGTGAAAGGTCCGTAATGGGCTGTTTTACCCTAGTGTTATATAAAAAATGCACTATCTTCTGCACTTTGTGGATTCCTAGAATAAGTTATTGCTAGAACGTTGGAAAACTACGAAACCATTTGGTTGCATTTCTCTGGACTTCGACAACAATCCCATCAAAATTAGGGCTCGCAATTGGGTTTGAGATATGTGTACCTTTACCTTCCTTTCACGCACAAGGCAAGTGAACTCAAGTCAGAAGTTCGTGGGCAGGAAACTCGAACACCGAAATGAGCCCTCATCTGCTTCATCACCGTGCCACCCAATGAATCAGAACCTTCGTCTTTCCGCTGCAAGGGCCACTCTCAACAGTCCCGGATCAATGCGTTTTCGTAGAATGAATTTGAGCTATGGCGCAACAGAGTTCTGTGACTTGCGCTTGAGCGGCTTCGGAATGTGAGAGGAAAGCATTGGAAAGGGACTGGGGACGACGATACGCGATGAAGAGGACGGGGAAAGGGGCGACGTCCACCGTGGTGGTGCTGGACAATGGAGCGGGCTACTGCAAAGCTGGCATGGCCGGACAGACGGAGCCCACGGCTGTGGTGCCCAACTGCCTGGCGCGCCCGCGCTCGGCCAAGAAATGGCTCGTCGCGGACCAGGTGCAGGAGTGCGATGACATTCAGAGCATTGCGATCAAGAGACCGATGGACAGGGGGTACATGATCTCCCCCGACGTGGAGCGCGAGATTTGGGAACGAATTTTTAAGACGCATCTCAAGGTTTGTGTGCGTCGCCCTAGGCTGGTACCGTGTTTAAGGGTATAGAGTTTTAGGATTTAGGGTTTAGGGTTCACGCAGAGAATTGCGATCGAGAGACCGATTGACCGGGGTACAGGATTTCCCCAGACGTGGAGAGTGAGATTTGAGACCGCATTTTTAAGGCTCATCTCAACGTGTTTTAGGGTGTAGGGTTTAGGGTCTCTGATCAGAGAATTGCGATCGAGAACCGGGGTACATGATCTCACCCGACGTGGAGAGCGACAGTTAGGATGCATGTTTAAGACTCCTCTCATGGTTTGTGTGTTCCTTTGTAGTGGGTTTCAGAGTAGACACTTTCATCGTTGGAGGTTCTTGTCGTTGGACTATATTTTTCATATGTGACACTCACATTCTTGAATAATGCTTTTAACCTATGGAAGTTTTGATGTAAATATCAGTTTCCATCGATAAATGCTTCGTGATTGGAGACTCATCTTTCTATATTAGTAAATTGAGAGATTTCAAAGAACTCTCCACTTTTGTCTTCGCCTATTAGTTCTTCCATTCTTCTTTATCTACGCTGAAACCCAGTATTGTATTTTAGGATTTAAGCTTTGGTGCGATCCCATTTCAACGTTACAAGCACTCAACGTCGAACATTTTGCTTGCTGAAATACTGCTCTGGATCCCGCTATTTTGTAGTAGGATTCAAGGTTTGGTGTGGTCCTCCACTCAGAATTGGAAGCATGTAACGTCAAGCTGTTGGACATTATATGCCTCCTAAACTACTGTGAAACCCACAATTGTGCTCAAGGGTTTAGGGTTTGATCGTTGACTCCAGTTACGTGCAGATCAACCCTGCAGAGAGCGGTTTGATGCTGGTGGAGCCGCTTTTCACGTTGTCGTCGATTCAAAAAGCCACAGATGAGCTTGTATTCGAAGATTTCGGATTTCAGTCATTTTGCGTGACAAATGCTGCCGTCTCAACGCATGCATACCAGGCACAAAAATCACCAGCGAGCATCCTCGCCAGAGGGAGGACCAGCTTGGTAGTGGACTCCGGATTTTCCTTCACGCATGCAGCGCCGGTGTTTCAGAACAAGGTGTCACTGCTGTTGCTTTGATTTTGCAAAATTTCAAAATTACTACAACCATTTTGGTAGAATATTCTTGTTTCTTTAAATTTGTTGTGGAAACTATTGTATTTGATACATTTTAGGCTCATTTTGACGTTTCCTTTTGTAGCTAATCCTCATTTTCTAGTAGCCGAGAATTTCTCTTCTGGCCGTTTGGCTAAAAATTTTGTATGTTTTTTTCACTTCAAGGTAGTCACGACTTCGGCGAAGCGGATCAACCTGGGAGGCAAGGCACTCACAAATTATCTCAAGGAGTTGGTGTCGTACCGGGCTTGGAATGTTATGGACGAGACGTATATCATGGAGGATGTCAAGGAGCGGCTGTGCTTTGTCTCCACGGACATTGAACGTGATCTCAACATTGCTCGGTTGGTGTCGCACATGTGGATTTCATAGTCTTCCCATTGTTTGTTTCAGGAGATTGATTGCTTATTTTGTATGATTCGAAATTTTATTTTGTTTATTTTATTTCTTTTTGATTGTTTGCGAGGGCTAGGTTACGAATCATTGCATTGAAAATATCTACTTGGACTTCAGGTTGAAAGGAAAAGCCAATTCTTTACGGCGCGAGTATGTACTTCCGGATGGTGTCAAACATAAGCGAGGTTTTGTGAAGGAGTTTGAACTTGTGGCTGCTGACAAGGTAGATCCTCCTTAACCCGTAAATGATCAATTGATTCAGATTGGGCTTCATTGTTTTTAACAATTTTGAGTGGGTCATGTTAAGACTTTGTTTTGTCCCGTTGTATTTACTTTTGACCAACACATATGATGTTCTTCACTGATTCTGGTGATAGATGATTTGGAGTCATCCGAATTACACATTCTCACAATAGGATCAACCGAGTAGGCCATTTTGCAACCATGAATCCTTCATCCTTCACGGATTTGGGCTTTATATTCCTGAAGTTCTAGATAGGCCTTTATTGCAGACAACTTTAGAAGGCTGAGGCTTCCTGGTTGATGATGTCATTCAAAGGGCAATTTGTAAGTCTATATAATATTGCACCTGATCTGGAGTTGCTAGGTTGTAAATTTCAGCGACGAGGATGATGAAGAGGACGAGGACCACATTGACGAGGCCCAAGTTGAAGAGAGTAGAAGACGGCGGATACAGCGAAAGCGAGCCCCTGCCTCGAAGCAAGAGGATCAGGTGATGAGATCTACCACCTTACCAGGCTTTCCTCCCAATGTTTTTGAACTCTATTGCTAAGCATTAGCAACTGTCTCCACTCATGTTAGCAGGTGTAAGGTTTGCAGACACTCATTGACAAAGTATGGTTGTAAACGGGTGGTGTGGAGATAGTTTTTTCCTTCGTGTACTGCATTATGTATTAAACAATCGATTGCACATGCTTGCAGCAAGAGTTGACGTTGACTAATGAGCGCTTCTTGGTGCCCGAGATGTTGTTCCACCCGGCTGATCTTGGTAATTCTTCTTCTTATAGGTTTGAATATTTGCAAACGTTACGTCTGGTTTCCTGCTAGATGTTGCATCTTGGAGGAAATCAGAGCATAACCAGGAACCCGCCATGTCAAATTTGCAGGGATGAACGAGGCTGGACTTGCGGAGTGTATCGTTCGAGCAGTCAATGCTTGTGAACCTGAACTCCATGCTCTTCTTTATCAGAGGTATGTTTAATTGAGGTCATGAATACTTCACCCTCGGTATAATCTATTAAGCACCTTGTGCCTCGTGATAGCCTGCTGATTGTTATATGAGCGTTGCATATTCTTTTTTTTTTTGGCAGTCATAGGAGCAAATGTTCTCTTCTTGGTCAGGGTGTAACATTTTCAAGGGTTTGCTTGCAAGAATTGGGTTTCCTTTAAAGAATAATCTCAGCCAGTAGAGTTGTATCTGATAATTTGCAGTGTGCTGTTAACGGGTGGGAACACTCTATTACCGGGTTTCAAGGATCGCCTGTAAGTCACTTTCCATCTACTCACTTTGACCCTTTTTCACACAATATCAATGTAAAATTCCCCCTGTTTTTTCTGTGTCGTTTCTCCTATCATGGCTAGTGCCATGCTCATATCTGTTTTTCTTGTTCCATTGCCCCAGTTTATAACACTGAATCAAGTACCAGAGAAACTATTTCTATACGAATCAATACTTGCGAAGAATGTCTTAGTAATGTCTTTGGCACACCTTTGTTGTGGGCCACTTCGGTACTTATGTGTTGCAGTATTGCAGCAATTTGCTGTTCTCGTTTCTGATGATCATTTGACATTGCAAACTGCAGAGAACAGGAGCTAAGACCGCTTGTAATTGACGATTATAACATCAACATTGAGGTCGTTGGCTGGTATCCTTCAAATTCACTTTACTTATCGATGATTTGTTACACTGTTCTGTGAATTGGATAAAATTTCGTTGATGTTTAACTCTGTTGTGTCGTTAAGAAATGTCATGTTTTGTAAGTCATCTCATGTAACAGATGTGCATGCCACTTGTTGGTAAAACGTATTAGTGTGTATTTTATTGTTTCTATCGGCCTCTCCGTTGTAAAAGAGGATCATGATCCATGTTACGAAGCCAGTGACTATAAATATGATCTATTGACTGCTGAGCAATTAGTAGCTGAGTCGATGATTACCTTGAATAGTAACAGCTGTAGACTTGGTAAAGTATAGTTACTGTGTTCCATGTGGAGGAAGAGCTTGGTGTGACTTGTATATATGAATCACTGTACTTTGGTTATGTGTAGTCCAATTGTAGCAGCTTGGAAAGGTGCATCTATAATGGCTTCTAGACCTGAGTACCACACATGGGCTGTGAGCAAGGCCGAGTACGAAGAGGACGGAACCTTGCGTTGTCGCCAAAGGTGTGTTCTGACGTAACATTATTAGTCAGTTCTTTGGGTTCTTCGTCTCCCACCAAAGTAGGGAGCCGGCTATCGTGGTGTTTGTGACCACTTTAAGAAAACATCTGTCCCAAGAGGTATTTCATCCTCTGGTTGGTTTCACAGAAAGCCAAGGGATGAAATATCTGGATATAGAATTTTATGGAGGTTATTGCTTAAAAAATTAAATTTAACTGTTTAATTAGACGAAAGCCGTTTTGAGAAAAATATATCTCAAGGCTTCTAACGTTAATGATCATTGATTTTGTGTGCGACAGATTTCTAAAGTGACGACTGATACCCGATTTAGGTTCAAACTGGTTTTGACAAAGAAACTATGTGCAAACTTGGTAAGTTATCAAATTAAGTCTCTTCTCCTTTGATCTTAGCTCACCGTAGGAATGCTCTTTCCAAGGAGGTTTCCTTTGTGCTCATTTTTGAACCCTTAAACCTTCAAGGTCGAATGGATGAATTCACTATTAACTGTAGAAACAAAAAATGTACCTATTGGTCCAATAATCAAAGTATTTTGGTGAATATCTTGGTCATGGGGACCAAGTCCTTCCGCGGGATCTCTACAAATATAGTAGGTATCCAAGGGAGTGAAGCTAGTATATTGATAATGAAATTTAGTGTTTCCACACAAATTGATTTGAAAATGCTATAAGTTTTTATTCTTCATGAAGAATTATATCAAGAATCTAGATATCAATAATATTCAAAGAGGGCCATCTCTACATAGTAGGTAAAAATATTCAACAAAAATAAAACTTATAGCATTATAAAATCAATTATTATGGTTAAGACTAAATTTTAATATTAGTGTAGTTTCCCTAATTAGCAAGGGACTTACACCATGCTAGTAACAATACTACACAACACAACTTACCAACCTTCCAATGCGTTAATCCATAAAGGACAAATCATGTTTCTATTTAGTTAGATAGTCAAAAACTACCACTTTTTAGGGGTGAAAAAAGTTATATTGTGCAATAGTTTTAGGGGTCAAGTTATTTTGGGCAACAACTTGAAGGAACTAGGTCTTGGTAATAACATTAAATAGAATAAATGGTATATTTTGTGGTTCCCAAAGACCTATTAATCCTTCAAGGACAAGCTGATCACGTTGGAAATCATCCTCTTGGAATACCTTGTGAATCATATGTTCAAAAGAATCCGTGAGCACTCATTGGAGGTCAAACTACTATACAAGACCTTCCCTTTCTACACAAAATTCTAAGGATGAGCATTTGCACTTCTTGTATATAGAAGGATGACATTGGATAATAAATAAATGTTCACTGCATTGTTCAAGGGTTAACTTAGACTGTTGTTTTCTTGCACCAAAAATAAATTCTACACGGCATTGATAGAAGTGAACCTTCAATCATGTTGGTTGAAATGTTGGCAGGTTACTACTTTGAGAGCGGGCTGGAGAACCTGGGAAAGACTTTAAGCATAAGTTGACGTCACTACTGAGCAGCAAGCGGAATCTTCCCCTTGGCATCATGTGGAAGAAGAAATTGTACGTTAATTTTTGCAAAGCTTTTCAGAGTTCCAGCCTAGAGTGACATGAACTTTGAAAAATTTTGACGTGCAGACAGGGGATTCATGACAGACAGTTGTGACTGATTTTTCTTTTGTAATACCATCCTCTGCATGCATAGGCGGCTCTATCTTAGACTGAAGATGAGGATGGAGGCTATGTTTGGTCACAAGCATACTTAAGGTAGACCAGCCCATTTCCGCCAGCTTCCTATAACCGCCATCCTAGTTTTGGCCCCATCACCACCATAAAACTCACCCAAGTCCATTCATTATTCTGACAATTTCAGTGCATTAATTCCAACTTGGGTAACGTGTCTGCCCTTGATTGGTGGAAACTTCGGTGTTAATAGGTAAATGTAATGGCGGTTATAGGTTTAGGATAGGACATTTATGACTCTAGTCTAGTGGCAGATTTGTAATTTAGGGCAGATTAATTTTAAAATTCATAAAAATTAAAATTTTTATCCGAAAATTAGAATTCCACTTGGGTTTGATTCGTGAAACATGTGCACACCTCTGAAAAATATGTGTCCCTCCTAGAGTTTGTCCTAATATACTCAGATTGCAAATTAGGGTGGTAATAGGTTGGTCTACCTTAATAGCATTGTCTATCATTCATCACAACAAAAAAAAACTTGTAAGGATGGGTTGGTCAGCTTGGAAATCATCTTTTGGGGGCTTCTAGGTACAGTGTGAATCATCTACTGATAAAACAACTCATTATAGGTCAAACTACTTTGCAAGATGTCTCTTTTTTTCACACACAATCCCAAAAGTGAACATATGTACTCCTATTTTACATAGAGGGATTCTTTGTCATCCATTGAAGTCTTCTACCCTAGATGCTTCATTGTGATAGAAAATGAATGGATTTCTATTCTTTTTAGAGATTGATTCAGATGTTTTCTACATGCCATGAAAATTTCAGAATTTTTTGTGAAATTTTGATATTATTATTATTATTATTATTATTATTATTATTATTACTATTAATAATAATAATAATAATAATAATAATAATAATAATAATAATAATAATAATAATAATAATAATAATAATAATATTTATGAAATACAAAATATGCTCCAAAAATTTGAAATTTCTCCATTTGTGTATATTACAGTGTAGTGCATCTTAGTGTATCTGAAATTTATGTGTCATTCTATACTTAGAAATACAATAGAACGTGGTAATTTGGGCTCAAAATCCAAAAGTCTATAAAATATAAAATTCTAGGAATTTTACAAGATTTTCAAATTGGATTAGAAAGTGATATAATAAGCTTTATTTCATAAGTTGAGCTCAAGTTCAAAAAATATCATTTTAACACCTAATATTCAAACCAAGAGAAAATGAGTTAGGCAAGTGATGAAGACACATTTAAAAAACTCTTCAAAGAAATGAATGAACATCATCCATTTTTCAATTTGAGTAAGATATATTTGACCATTCATCAAACACTTTCTAGTTGCATTGGCCTTTCAAGGTTAAGGTGGTTGCACCTATGTGTGACTCTCTTTTAAACCAATCCCTACAAATTCTTGTTTAAAATGTACTTTTAACTATTCATAAGATTCTAGAGTCAGTTTTAGAAACACCTGTTCTCATCTCTTTGAAAATTCATAGTTATTCATATGATTTTCAAGAAATGCATAAGAAGAAAATCTAAAAATTTCTTCTAATTTCTAACAAGATTCAACCAACAAATACATGTTTATTGAGACACATTTAGGTGTAGTTACCTTAGAAGGAGGATATCCATATATACAACTCATTGTATTTTCCCCAAGAGACCAAGTCCATTGTCATTAAATCAAACACAATTTCTAAGCTCATTTCTATCATGTTTGAATTTTAATATTGTATTATTATATATATAATCTAGTGATTTTGCAATACATGGACATTATAATATTTTTTAGCAAAAAGTGAAAATAAATTAGTAAAAGTTTGGCTCAAAGTTTGTTGATCCTATTCCTCAAGAATGAAATGAAGTTTTTTATTCCACTTCAAACATTATAATCTTTCAACCTATGCAATCAAATGGGCTGAAATCTTTTCCACACATTTTCATGATAGTCTACTACACTTTTCTACATTTGAAGTTCAAATATGACAAGTTTAACTTAAGAAAAATTACATACAAATAACATCAATATTTTGTAATTTGAATTCTAAGTCATGGTAGCAGTAGAAATTTGTAGACTTCATTTTTTTTAGTTTAAATCAAACCCCAAAATGAATATTTCAAAAGTTGCAAATAGTTTGACCAAGGCACATCCACGTGGGGGGATCCAAGGACCATGAAGGAACTTCCAATTGCAAGTTTTGTACTTAGTAGTATACAAAAGCAATGAAAATCTCCGCCATTTACTATGACAACTACCATTTCTATTCTACTACCAACTACCAAGAAAAAATAGTGGTCGGAGGAGTCATGAACCATGACAAATACAAAGTGCCAAAAAGGTTCAAGCATTAATTGCATAATTTTTGTCCAAAATTTATGATTGACCGTTGGACAATATTTGCCTTGGGGTGAGAAATGCCTTATGCTGCCGTGCACCTGTGACTGTGCCCTATGCAGCCACCATGTATTTATGACTGTACATGAAGTACTAATCCACTGAATTGTTGCTTTACAAGTACTCAAATTACGTAAATTACATGACAGCGCACATGACATACTTGTGTGCAAAAAGTGAGCAACCACTGTAAGCTTAGGTTTAAGTTACTCAGCATTCAACATTTCATGATATACCAAAAGGTAATGAGTGACTAGCACCTGCAAATGGAGCAAGCATGGAGCCTGTCTGTCTGTATTTATTGTGAGTGGGAGATCACAGATCAATGAGTAACTTACATGACAGACAGAAATCCGTCATGAATTTTTTGGACAAAAGGGAAGCCTTATGAGTACCATCAAAGTTCATTAATTCTTTGGGCAATCTTGCGCATGCAGACGAGGAATAAGTTAACACCTGCTGTAACTGAACACCTTCCTGAATGGCAGAAGAGTGTTCTCACTTACCAACAACTATTTAACCCTTAAAGGACCAAGGCATATTTTGGACACGAATTGTGTAAAACTGCCACTTTTCGGGGAAGTGAGAAAAAAATGAAAAAAGAAAAGAGTGTGTGTGTGTGTCAAAATTCAACTGTACAAATTTGTAAGAGACTACTATGGGAATGTGTGGGAAAAATTTCCGAAACTTTAACAAAAGATTGAAAGATCATAACATTTGAAGTTAGAAGAAAAAGTTTTTTTCCGACCATGTTTGACAAGGCCAACAAACTTTATGTTCTCCTACAATGAGATTTTTGCACTACACGTGGTTATTTTCTTTTGAACATTTGCATTTCGTAAATTAGATACCTACCAAACTTCAAAATTATCGGAGAAGTTTTACACATGTTGCTCAAAGCTGCCCAGGTTGCCCCAAAAGTTTATGGGAGCATAACTTTTGATCCAAGCACCTAATCAAGAAAAAATTATTCAAAAATAGAGGGGGTGGGTGGGTGGGTGGTACATGTTCACACCTCATGCCAAAATTTGAAAAAAATTAGTTAACCCCTAAAGTTCCTGACTATGTTTTCACCAAAATTGCTCAAAAATTGCCATTTTTAGTACAATTACCAAATTTAAGGAAGAAGACATTTTTAGTCACATATAACCATAAGATCTTGTAATATGATGACTTGAGAACATGTGGTAAAAATTTCAGAAATATCCACCGTATAGATTACAAGATATATTAAGCATTCAAATTCACTTAAATCATTTTTTTTGGCCCTGCGAAAAACAAGGCAACTGCACTTCACAAGCTCACTTTTCTATGAAAAAATGTCCAAAATGGTAGTGCTTCTTTGTATTATTTTTCCTAGACAAGTTGGCCACATGCTTGAAAAAATTCAAATCATTTGGAATTGTACGACATATAGGAAAAAAATAGTAAGTAGATAGTAGTAGAGAATGATTCAAAATACTAAATTGTTAAGAATTTAATTATAGAATTGAAAAATGCCAATACCAATTGTTGGAATGTTGTAATAAACAATCTACATCCTAGGATTTTTTATTTTTTCAAAAATATTGAAAATTGAGTAAGATAAAGGACTTTAAAGTTTATTTTAGAGTAGAGAATCCATAACTTTCCGCAAATAGATACTCCTCATAACTTTTGATTCATTGATCAAAATGGAATGATTGGAAGCTTTCCATGTATATATAACTCTAGAAAAAAAATTCAAATTTCTATTTCTAAAAATAGTGATTTTTTCTAATTTGCCCAAACTGCGCATTTACGAAAAAAAGTAACATATTAGGCTACAGCTTTTGACTCACATTTCCAAACGTCATGAAATTTAGTGCACATGAAAGATAATTGTTATCCCCACCTTCTCTTAAATTTCGGGCCAAAAATACAAAAAACTCTAGTCACATGTACTTGCCCAAAATTGTTATGTAGCCAAAAAACACATATTGGTCCTTTAGGGGTTAAAAAATGACTTCATATGCACCTATCCAAGATCACTTGCTTACCCGGGGACATCACTTAGTGTATCCATAACAAACCACTTATGTTAACCCCTAAACGCCCAAACTGCGTTTTTTGGCAACATAGCGATTTTGGGCAGCTCACTACGAACGGAGTTTTTCTTATTTTTCTTTGAAATTTTCACACAACATGTGCCCGAGGAGTATCTTTAAGGCCCAACAATTTTCATAACTTTTGACTTCATGGTTAAAAAGTTATTGCATGATATGTGGTTTTCATTGCTCGGCGGGCAGCCCTAAAATTTCTTAAAAAAACACTTTTTTAAGAAATAAAAATTTGAAATTGGTTTTTTAGATTTATATGTACATGGAAAGCTTTGAATCATTCCATTTTGATTTATGAGATGAAAGTTATGAGGCGTTTTAGTTTGCGGGTAGTTTTGGATTCTCTACTCTAAAATAAACTTTGAAGTCCATTATTTCACTCAATTTTCAATATTTTTTGAAAAAAATAAAATCATAGGGTGTGGATTGTTAATTATAACATTACAACCATTGGGATTGGAATTTTTCAATTCCATAACAAAATTCTTCACAATTTAGTATTTTGAATCATTCTCTACTTCTTTGTACTTACTTTCTTTTTCCTATATGTTGTACAATTTCAAATGATTTGAATTTTTTCAAGAACTTAGCCAACTTGCCTTGAAGAATGAATCCAAAGAGTAACCACCATTTTGGAATTTTTTTCATACAAATGTGGCCTTGTGAAGTGCAGCTGCCCGTTTTTTCACAGGGCCAAAAAAAGGATTTTTGCTAATTCAAACGCTAATATCTTACAATCTACACGGTGGAAAATTCTGAAAATTTTTCCACGTCTTCTCGAATAAGTTTAGTACAAGATCTTACGGTTACATGTGTCCAAAAATGTTTTTTTCCTAAAATTTGGTACTTGTTCTAGAAATGACAGTTTTGGAGCGTTTTTGGTGAAAACATAGTTGAAAACATTTAGGGGTTAAAGTGATTTTTGACACCCTATATACTTTTTAATATATAATAATTTCAACCTACAACTTTGAGCTTTGTGTAATAATGACTACACGTTTCTATTGCCAAAAATTCCCAACTCAAATAAAAAAATGAAATGTTTTCTAGAATAGGTTGAATAATAAACTAAAATGGCATGTTTTTTCACTCAAATATTTATAGAGAATACATTTTAGATGATCATTGCATAATTATTCAAGAAAAATGAACTTTTAGTAGGGTGTTATTTTTAACAATTTTTTGTTCATTTTTTAGACAATTTTTTCTTATATAAAATAGGGGTGTGAAAGTTATTTTCAAATCTACAATGCATCTTTTTCTTTCAAAATTTGTAACTAATTATAATTATCAAATCAAAATATCAATAATTCACAACATAAACTTTCAAAGTAGGAAAATCTAATCATATCTTTTTTTTAATTGAATTTTAGAATATAATATAGGTGGTCTGAAATTTAACACACATTGTTTCTAATGGACACTCTAAGTGATCTCCCCTAGCTTGCATACATTCAATAGTCATTCGGTCCTTTAGGGATTGAGAGCTGAAACTGAATTTGGGGAGGTCAAACTTCTTGAAATAATTTTCTAGAAAATTTCTTTATATAAAAGATTAACGGAATTGGCATCTAAGCAAAGTTGTTTCATATTTTTTGAAGCTTTGTGGAATTAGTTATGAATTAGTTTGAAGTTGAAATGGCATAGGGCTTTAAAATCACCCACCTCCTTAATTGTACACTATTTGTACATTTTGGGTACAACAAAAAAATCAACATGTACAAATAGTGCACAATTTGAGGAGGTCAGCAATTTTAGAGCATGAGCACTTTAAAAATCTTTTACCTTAGTCTGCTCTTAATGCACCCATTTAAAGAGTTGATTGCCTTTTGGGGGAAGCTAAACTCCTTGAAAAAAAGATTCAATAATTTTTTGTAGGAAAAAAAATGGAAATGGAATCTAACGCAATTCATTTTATATTTTTTCAACTTTCTTGGAATTAGTTATGAATTTTTGAAGTTGAAACACAATGGTCACTTAAAGCTACCATCTCCTAAAATAAACACTATTAGTACATTGAAGGGAACAAAATGAACCCCTTTCGTCATGATTGCTTTTAGAGTATGGGAGCTTTTAGAGCAAACCACTTTAGTCATACCCAAAGTTTGCAAAAACTCTCTTGTTGCATATTATTGTTTGCAAGAGATAGTGGAAACAATGAACAAAGAACTTATGGGGTGATTAAACTTATTGCCCTTCTTTTCACATGTCATGTGGTGGTTCTCCATAGTCATTTGGTTGTTGCCTAAACTTAGTCACTTATTTCTGTAGAAATCCTCATTTTTTTTGGCATTTTGGTCATTTTTCTTAAGTGTGCAAAAGCAATCAATGAAGAAATCGATAAATAATTTTTTGACTCAGTTCTAATACTTAATAGAAGACAATTCATCAATTCAAGACAATTAAGATACGATTGTACTTGGATAGTACTTTGGCTCAAACTAATTAAAAATTTATGCTAATTTTGTGATCAAACAACCGAATCTACAAACAAATGTAAAGATGGTTTGTCAAAAATCCAAAGAATCCAATAACAATCCATTGGTCAAATATCAATCTATCATTTGACCATCTACCATAAACAAAAATTTTGATGGCAAAATGAAGGACTAAATTCATTGACAGTCAACGAGAATGAAGAGTGGAGACGTTTTTATATTGAATCTATTGTCTGTCATGAATCCTCAAAGGATATGGAACAATTTATAGATGAGAGCTTGACCACTCATTGTCAAAATGCATAACTTTAGACTTCATTTGGGCATAGTAGAACAATTGTTTTCCAAAAACTTTGGACTTAGAAAAGTTGAGAAATGAAGCCAAGTTTCATCTCATGAAAACCGTTTGTGATTTTTAGCTTCCAAAAAAATTTATAGACAAAATTCAAACATGATGTTTGAAAATGTCCCTTCCACCCCTCTCTAAACTTTTTCTATAACTTTTGATTAGAGGCTCAAATCTCAAACAATTCTTTGGAGATGAAAGTTAGCTTGATTTTCTAGACTATCCTATTTTAAAATTTTTTGAAAAAAATTATTCTATTATCCTAAATGAGGTCAGAAATTCTACTTTGAACACATTTCTTGCTTTTGACTTAACTATAAACAATGAGCTCCTACCAAGGCTATATTCACATATAATCTCACATGGGTTGCTTTACCTCCTACCACCCCACTTGTGTAAAAAGCTTGTCTTCTCATCTCTAGACACATAAAGTGAAAGACTTTTGAAGCTATTTGAGACAATTTTGAATATTTTGTATTTTTTTGAATTTAATGCCAAACTTTGAATATGAGAATCGATTCTAACCAACTATACCCTTGGGCTACTCAACTAGGAAACAATAGGAGCTTGTGTAGGGTAGTTAAAATCCACTTGTTTTTTTTATGGAGAAGGATGAAAAATCATCATTTCTTTTTCATAAGTAGTTCATTTCCTATACTCTTAGTTCTCCATTTGGATATACAACCTTAAATACTAAAATGAAGACGGTAATAATTTCACATGGTTGATTTTACACTAGCTATTGGATCTCTCTATTCATTGGTGGAAACATTTACATGGCGAATCATCCACAAAATGCTTGTTGCACTCTAAGTTTTCATCATAAATGTTGGATGAAATAGTTCTATGATATTTCTCAAAATAGTTGAGAGTGGATAGTAAAAAATAAAACAGAAATAAGTGATAAGAAAGTTACAAAGCATCTTTCTTTGCAAGCAATTAGGATATCCTCTTGAAAACATACTTTCGATTGGACTACCTCAATTTTCACATGTTTCCAAAAAAAATTCTAGGAGGTTAACTTGATTGTTAGAACAATGTCACAGTTGGGACTAAGGTAGAGGCACCCATTTCCAACACAAATTCATAGCATAGTTATACATATTTAGAAATTATCATTTAAAATTTTTTATTTTTAATTATCAATGTGTTAAAAATAATTTGATGTGTTCATTCCACCTCAAAGTATGAGGAATTGCTTATAGTGAAGGGAATAGGGACCTCCTCCATAGTATGTTTTAATTCCATCTTGGACCTAATAATGATTTAGTTTTTCCTCTATCTCTTCCCTATTCATGCTTAACATTTTTTTAAAGAATGAAAGTCACATAATTTTTATTAAAAAAGAAATCCTAGACTCTCAACTAACCTCTTCATGATAAAAATTTGAAATGCAAAAATTTAATTTAAGAGGATTCAAATCTTATAAACTAGTTTTTTTCATAGTGCCCCCAAATCATATTTTCTTCACTTTGAACACAAATATCTTGCAATCTATGTGGTTCAAGTTTTTGAAATTTGTTCCTCACATCCTCATATTAGTCTATTGTAAGATACTATAGTTAGATATGAAATAATAATAATAATAATAATAATAATAATAATAATAATAATAATAATTTATTTTTCTCTTTGCACTTGAAATGGTAATTTTGAGTGTTTTCTGACAAAACAAAGGCCTTAGGACTTCAGTGAGTAAATCATAAATTATAATCCAACTTATGTCTTGCATGCTGCTATTTTCCTTCAACTGATCATTCAAATTTGCTAATTACAAATGGTATGTTTTACAAACACTCCTAAATATTCACTAATGTTTATTTTAATCTTCCAAATTTTCATTCGACACAAAAGTTTCAAAATACAGACAGAAGCCATTGGACTTTCGGTGACATACCAACATTGATAAAAGGCACACATTACTGTATGTCTCATTTAGTGTGCAGAAATAAAGAGAAATAAAATAATCCATAGAGAGAGAGAATTACACCTCAAATAAAATTGAAATGTCCATGTGACCATATGTCATATGCATGTCACTATATGTCATGTGTACATTTAAAATAATGGAATGTGGGTGTCCCACTGGAAAAAATACAATATTCCAACTGAATAAATATTAGAATGATTTTAACTGAATTTCGATGCCCAAATTACTCCAGGGCAGCGGCCGGCCCCATGATAAATAATTCTTCCAACTGCCAATGCCTCAAAGACTCATTTGTCATTCTTTAACTTAAAGTAGGTACCCCAAACAGCCTTTTTTTGCTACTATTCCTAGTTACTATTATTAGACTGGTCAAATTTTCATGGGTTTTCCTTGTTGACACATGAAAAGAGGTTCCAATGCACCATAGAACATCACATTTGGATATTGTATGCAAAAGTTATGAAGCAAGGTCAGTTTTTTTGGATAGATGTTCTAAACTAGTTTCTTCCACGTAACTACATATATATTGATTTTGGAGATATACATACATTGAAGTGGTGACGACAGTTTTAGGCCCACTTTATATTAGGGTCCAAGTGTGACATGAAATTTGTCAACTCTACAATCCATGGGGCAATTTGAATCGGATCCTAAGTTGAAAAATTGAGCTTGGAAAAGTGGCTCAAGGACCATGGCCATTAATCGATTAATCATAAAAATTAGAGATAAGTTGGAAAAAATTGGGCTTGAAAAATTGGGTCAAGGATTTTGGGGAATCAATTATTAACGCAAATGAGATGTAAGTTCAAAAATTGGGTGTGATAAATTGGTCAAGGATTTTGGTGAATCAATTATTAGTACAAGTCATACCTAAGTTGAAATATAGAGTGTGATAAATTGGGACGGTCAAGGATTATGGTGAATCAATTATTAGCAAAAAATTGTACCTTAGTTGAAAAATTGGGGCCTAGGAAATTGGATCAAGCATCATGGCAAATCAATTAGTAACACTTGAGCCCAATTTTTGGGTGCCGATACATAGCTATGTAAGCACCACATAAGCGACAATTGGATGAAAAAGATAATTAGTCTAGTTTGCAATTAAAAGCCTATTCACCCTTTTGTTGGTTGAATTTGGTGATTTTCAAATTCGACCAACAATTGGGCATTAATGTAATGTGGATTTTGTAGTCTGAAGTCTCTTTGACCTTTGGAATAAAACATTCTTGATTTGAGTTGTACTTTCTATTTTGCAATGAGTTTTTTTTCTTTTTTTCTTTTTTAGATCTGAATTTCAAGGATCACTCCTTGGTTCTTCAGATAATCTACCGCTTACTTACAGAATAAGAGAACACATAGATACTTCTAAAAA
Source organism: Straminergon stramineum (assembly GCA_963920665.1). Taxonomy (NCBI): domain Eukaryota; kingdom Viridiplantae; phylum Streptophyta; class Bryopsida; order Hypnales; family Calliergonaceae; genus Straminergon; species Straminergon stramineum. Next base: position 15,874,730 of record OY987270.1, read on the forward strand.
GTATACTATGCCATCTCTTATTTTGCAGTATAAATTTCATATGAGGCATGCCTTTTTGGAATTTAGATATAATATTACCTTGCACATCAGTAAACAAGCTTTTCAAATTTTGACACAACTACTGATATCCCGCTCATCCCTATTAATCATACATTATACGCAGTTTAACTACCTAGTGACAGCGTTGGGTATGACACCAATTAAAAATTAATGTGACGGTGATTTTGGGGCCTGTGCCTTAACTCAAAGAAGCCGTTTTTTGGCTGGTTGCCTACTATGTGAATGCACTGGGTACAGAAAAGTGTTTTATACACCTACTGTTACATTTGAGCACTGTTCCGGTTACAGCCCATGATAATTTCGAGCAGATGCTGGAGTTTTGTGTACTGAGCCAGTTCGGGATTGAGTGTTACTAGTCTGTGATCAAGTTTAGATTAGCTTTGTGTTTTCTAAGATGGTGTTGGGCTCTCAAAATAGCGGCCAATAGGTGGTGTATGAGTTTCAAAAAGTGTTTTTGCTTATTACGATTTAGTTTGTGTTGTGAGCATGATTGAACTTTTTCTCTGGTGAATAAACGATAACAAGTTGTGGTATCCTGTAGACACCTCGTATACGCTAATTAGCATACTAATTGTTTGCTCGTTGGCATGGGTACAGGTGAGGGCTACCACCTCCGGAGGATTTTTTCAAAAATCTCCAATCTACATTATTGAAGAACCTGAGTTCTTGATATATGCTATGTCTGGATGTCCATATCCATCTGCATTATCCAGAACTTATCTTTCATTGTTGATAATAGTAGCAAATTATTGGGCATTGTTGCATTTCCAAAACTCCCTTTTGGTTTCCTGTTTTTTGACAGATGGGCACACTAGCTACATGACACTATTGAAGTAGTGAAGCCTTGTATGCTCTTTACTTGTTTTTCTCTTCCTGAAAAGGATTTTTTGATCACATCAGATTTTTTGTCGGCTTGTGCTCTTTATCTTATGATAATGAAACGATTAGGTCGCAGTATGTGTTATTTCACAACTACTCCATTACTATGAAATTACTATGGACTGAGCAAAGTTCCCTTTGCATATTCTCGTAATACTAGTCCTTCCAGACTTAAACACAACTAGGTTATAGTACTATAGTACTCTCTGTGAAAAAGTTGGATTCTTGAGTAAAATCAAGAATAACTCCTATTTCCTAAACTGAGTATGAGTTTTGATATGGACATAGAATCTACCCTGAAATTATCAGGGAAGTATCGAAAAAGCATTTTTTTTTTAAAGAAACAAACAACAAACATCCATTAAAAAAATACAAAAAAATAAAACAAGGGGAGAACAAGACATTCAATAGACATGTCCTAAACATATTTGAGCAAACTACAAGGTAGAAAAATTTATTCCCATTCATTTAAATTAATGTGTATAGATGGAGTCAAAATCACAAATAGGTGTTATTTTTTCCTTGTAGACAAATGCAAATCATTTATATTCAAAAAAAAAAAAGAAAGGAGAATTTTTGTATTTTCTATGAATTTTCAAAGTCAAGGTTGGAAGAAACTTCAAAGTGTTATGTAAGTGCATGTTTGAAGCACCTAGAGAAAGACTCTAAACCAATCACTAAAAGCTTATTAATTTACAATCATGAAACACTATTTGTAAAATAAGAGCCATTCAAAAGGAATGATTTGAAGTCATATTGGTAACACTTCAATAGGGACCTATTTGACAGAAATAGGAGTGCAAATGGTATTAGGTAGTTCTACTTTAAGAGAGGGAGACATCTTCTACTTGGGACAAAAGTTAACATTGGAAAGACGAGCCCCCCCTAATGACCATAGTAATCACTGATATAATATGATTATTTCACCAATAGGTTCATTCTTTGTTTCTACAATGAAGTCAACACTCGGACCTTTTAGGTTCACAAAGTCCTTTGAGCATTTCCACTTCAAGATGACATAATAGTGTGATTAACAACCACTTTAGGGGTACTTTAAGATTATTACTATAAAAAAATGTCATGACTAAGAATAAAAGCTCTACTCCTCACTACAAGAAAAAGGGATGTACACAACTTTTTCTTGTAGTGCCTATATTATAAAAGCCCTTTTTTTGTTGATGTTGCAAAGCCCACTAATGATGATGGGTCTAATGACAATGGTTAATGAGTTTGCTAATGTGTAATGTTGGCCCAACAAAGCTTGGTTGTTAGTGCGTCTTCTTCAAATTGTGTCGGGTCACTTTGACGATGTTACCATTAATATATCTTGAGTACAACACACAATTCAAGAAGAAATAGTAAAACAATGAAAATTCCCAACTTCTTCCTAGTAGCAAGTAGAAAATGTTCTTATAGAGTTAATAAGCTACCAATACTTATGATCCTAAAGCTACACCATGAAGAATCAAATTGTTCCTCAACAATTGCCATGTGCTTATTTCCAACTTATAGAGTTTGAAGGTGTTGGCTTGTCCTTGCATGGGTATAAGGGCATCTCTAATTGTATGGGAAAACATCATCTTGGAGAAATACATGGACACTATTTCGTTACAACAAATTCCAATGTAACTTGCTATTTTATCTTTCAACCAACTACAAGGCTTTTAGTGGCCCAAAGCAAAAGGAATCTCCATCATTGCCAATCCAATGAACTATTTGTGAAAGAAAAAGTAGTTGTGTGGAGTTACTGTCCTTAGGAAAATTGCAATTTTTGGAGTGCCAAGAGAATATTTTGATAGGGGAAATCATTTATTGCTCACTTGTCATCCCCCAAACTTCAAGTTTGTCTTGTTTGGTGTATTGTTGGCAATGCTCTAAGAGCACCCCCAATCCAACTGGAATACACCATGCCAACACCATAATGACAGAACAACTCTAAGAAATACTCCCTAATGCAAAGTAGTAGTGGTCTCTCTTTATTCCCAAGTCCGCCATTCTCCTTTCTAAACCTAGCAAGTTGGCCAAATATGAACCAAGCCCACAACTTGGTTCACAATACAATAGAACTTCTATAAAAAGTTAGGTTGGGATTCGTCTCACATTACATTAAGTAGGGTCATTTGCATCCATGACGTTGTATGTGGATTGGGTTGGAACATGCTATCAATATTACTTTAAAGAGTGTTGTTTGTTAGAAGTTCTATTGTACGAAGATTCATAATTGCCATATCTTTTCACTCATAGTTATGTATGTCAATAAAATGTACCTTCATATTTTTGCATGAAAAATCTTTTTTTAATGTAGAATCTTTTCCTCTCCTTCTTTTAACATTTGGCCAACTTGTTAAGTTTGAGGTTTCAAATTGTTGACCTTTGCATTGTGTCAATTTTTTTAACCTTGTAAGGAGGCGCCCCCCCATGACCAAGATAGTCACCAAAATTCTTCGATTATTGGATCAATAGGTGCATTCTCTTTTTCCATAGTCAACAATGAAGTCATCCATTACACCATTCTAATCCGTAGCATCTTTACAGGGTTAACCCTTGAACACCGGGTTGGTAACCGTGGAAATCATCCATTTTGGAACTGAGTGACATCATCCACTTTAACCCCTAAAGGACCAAGGCCTTTTTTTGGCAAAAAAACACTCAAAATTGTCATTTTTAGAGCAAAGCATTAGAGGAAATTTGGACTCTTGAGAAGGCCCCTTCACTTTGATAAGCAAAGCTATTAAAAGAGTCATAGGGGAGCCTATTAAAGGTACCAAAAAATGTCACAGCCTTGTGTGATGTACATCACATGTGCTAACTTATACAACTTGGATTATGCTTTTTTTTAATAAAAGTATTCTAATTTTTTTATTAAGTATGGTGAGGACATCAATGATGATATACCACATGGTAAGAAAAAGTGCATAGCCACATTGTACATACTTCATAGTACTTGGCACTTCAATCACTAAGTTTACAAATAAACAATGAATGATAGACCAATACCTAAATACAATGTACACTATTAGGGTACCATCACTACCATGCACATTCAAAAGTTGTCTTATAGATTGTTGTACTAAGGTCGTCATCACATGATAGAATATAATTAGATCAAATATTATTAACCTTGGTAAATGTATAGAGAATAATATAGCAATATAGTACAATCTCTTCCACAACCAATGGAAGAAGACCTTAGTAAAATCATGATCATTCTTTATACAAAGTACATGAGCGGAAATAGGGGATTAACATGTCTTCATTTTTCTCTAAGTACAAATTTAAATGTAAAATGGGGTCTCCTACATGCTCTCTAAGAGGCCTTTCTAAGAGTCCAAATTTTCTCTAATGAGTAAAAAAAATTAAAAATTTTGTTTTTGCCCATCTAACCATAGGATCTTACACCTAAATAGTATGAAAATGTGTGTAAAAAATTTCAGAAATTTTGACCACATAGATTGCAAGGTATCTATGTTTAAAGTGAAGAAAGTAAATTTTCCACACATTGTTGAACTAGGTTATTTGACTTTGAACCTTCTTCACTTTAGTTTTTTGCACTACAAAGTTTTGAGCTTTAAATCTTTATGGTGGAGAATTGAGTTGAGAGTCTAGGAAAAAAAAGAAAATACAAAAAAATTTAATTTTTATTCTTTAAAAAATTGTTAAATAGAAGTAGGTACAAGATAGAAGGAAAATCTAAATTATTAATATCTCTTAGATGGAATTAAAATGCCCTAATCTCAATGGTGAGATTTTTCTAGAAAGCAAATGAAACCATATGGACCTTTTTTTTTTTTTTTTAAATTGTAAAAATTGCATTCAGAAATGAATCCTACAAGTTATTTTTTTCAGGGAGATGCTCTAATTGCCCCCAAAACAAGATTGTCTATAACTTTCTCATAACAAATCAAAATGGAATGAATCAAAGCTTTCCGTGTAGCCGAAAATTAATTTATAAGGGAAAACAATAAAACAATAAAACAATTCAAATTTTTGAAACTTTTTTTTATTGCCCCCTCTCCTGTGTTTTGAGCTTATTTGGGCATAACTTTTGTTCCTAGGAACCAAATGAAAAAAAATCTATTCCCATAAAGATAATCAATTTTTCTATCTTCATAAAAAATTTCAAATAATCATGACAAAAATTGAGACTGTAGGTACCTGCCCGAAATCTCATTTGTCCCCTGAAGGGACAATGGTCCTTTAAGGGTTAAAAAAATCCAAAATAATCATTGGAAGTCAAACTATTGTATAAGATCTTCCCTTTCCATCCCTAATTCAAAGGAAGAATAGTTGCACTTCTATCCTACATAGGAGAATTCCTTATCATTCATCGGACAAAAAACATCTGCCATGTCGTTTAGGGGTTAAAGTGAAAGTCACCAAAACTGAATGAAGTCTGCCTCCCTCAACTTCAAAATTCTGATATTGTCCCTCTTTCTCCTCATAGTATAGATGGGGGATGCCCCAAAACGTCACTCCAGACCAGATGACACACTTGGAGAAGGTTGAAGGTCTCTTAGTGTTTGAGAATGACCCATTTCCTCACACACCAATGAATTTTTCCTTTCATTTGCACCTCAAAAAGAATCTTCTGCATATAGTTATTATGGTAGAACCGCCCATTACCAGCCAAAACCCATGGTCAATACATAGGTAATGGGGAATTCAACAAAGAGATGACTGATAGTTAATCATTAAGTTTCTAGTTTCCCACCATCTTGTAACCATCATTGTAATGACACGTTTGTTTCATTTTGAGAGCCTAATTAATCCTTAGATGAGTAGTGAGGGAAGAATCTATGTATTGGGGATGGGAGCAGGCCAACTTTTGGCTTCTAAAATTCATAACAATTTTAATTTAAGGAATAAAATTACGAAACTTTGGCAATGCCCATGATTTCTATCTATTCACATGGCTGTAAATTAAAATTGCCTTCTACAACTCTAGACCATGTACAAATTCCTTAAGTGGTTGGTCATGGGCGGTTCTACTATAATTGTAGTTGTAGTTTTGGACAATGGCTTTAATCCAAAGTCCAATTGACAGCCAATAAAATGGCACATCTGATTGAATGATTGATTTCAACTATCATAAATTATTACTGTCTTGTGCCCATTCCATATTCTCTATTTTTCTTTGAATTCCATGCCAATGTTACAGCTAGAAGGAGATGCTCAAGTGCATCTTCCATGACATTCAGTAGCCCTTCATGTCCACTGCCTTTCCTTCATACACCTTGCTCATCACATTGAGCCTCAACCTGTCCACTTAGCTACTAATGAAGTACTGTTGGATGTGGAATTTTTCACACCATCTATTCTAGAGGCAAGGTAATGACAATGCATCCTAGTGAATGTTATGCCAGTTGCTAATTGCTATAGACTGTGGATGTCAAATTTTGAACACTTTCTGTCACATTTAGAAAATTCTACTTGTCTATCAAATCATCTTTGCAAAATAGGCTTAGACATGTTAATTCCTTCAAAATTGGATGTATTCCATGTGCCATTTTGACATTCTCATTAACATGCAATGATATCCAAACATAGAAATTGTGTTTCATTTACAATATTGTACACCACTAAGTCAAGCTTTCTAATCTTATCCCCCTTCCCCCACTTCATAACCATTTCCTTTCCTTTCTTGCTTGAAGGTCCATTGTGCCATTTTAATGCACTTGTGCGAATTATCAAAATTGACATATGGGTGATTGTAAGAAACACTTGTCCTATTTGTTGCGTTTTCGGTTTTCGCTGCGTCAGTCCTATTAGTACTACGAGTCCTGCGAGTACTATGAAGGGTACGGGAGATGAAACGTGGACCGTTGATTGGAATCGAGATGAAACACTGGGAAGACACATGGACGCATGGTAGTGGATGATAGTAGGAGATGTCAGGGAAGGATGATGTTTTGGGATAGTCCCTGTCATCCACGTTGGCAAATTTGCAGGCATAGTGGGCCCCGCCCAGTACTAAGGAGTCCTACACTATACCCTAGACTACTATTTTCTGACAATGTCTTCGATTTACCCCAGAAAATGAAGCTGGAACTTTCCCATTTTTGAAAATAGTTAATGATTTTGGAAAAATAAATTTAAAAGTGGCCATTATTGCCAACTGAGAGAACTACTGAATGGAGCAAGAAGAAATTGGAAAACATTTTGTATTACTTAGAAAATGTTGTGTAAACGTCATACACATCAGAGCAATGCCAAAGGCAATTGAAACATGATTTTGCAAATCCCTCTCCACAAAAATTGTAATTCCACTACAGCAGCTCATTGTCCAGTTTTGACGATGTAATCCTTCAAAAAAGGTACTTGATAGTACTAAAAACTATCAAAACTGCAAATGTGACATGTAAATGAAATTCAATTTCACACCCTAAAATAATTTTGAAAAATTCAGATTAATTTGTATTCATTTATCAGTGCTAGAGGAACCTACATTTTGAATTTCATGTTCATTCAATCATTTCTCCAATAGTTATGGCACAAAACAACCATCACATTGAAAGTGTGACGCAAAATAGGACAGGTGTTTCTTGCAATCACCCATATGTATATATTGATCATACCAAATTATGGTCCAATTCCAATGTGACTATTGGCATCTAAATAAGCATTTGAGGATGGATCCTAATACCCCATTATAATCAACTTGCAAACCTGAAAGGTCCAATGGATGACTTCACTATTGACTACAGAAACAAAGAATTGGAGTATCATTTAATTACTTCCTTGGTTGTGGAGGTTTTTATTCTTTTACGATAAGTATCTATTTTTTGGTCAAATAGATCTTAGTTGGAGGTCAAAATAGGATTCCCAGATTTTCTTTGCAGACACACAACATTAGAAATTTTTTGGACTCTCTGGAGGGCTGCTAGCATTTGACAAGCTAGTCTATTTCTGGAGCCTAGTAAACTACTTAGAAGAGGGAATTTCTGACAAAAAAAAGATTCACCTTATGTGAATATCAAGGGTTTCAAGAAGTATATTTCAGTTTTCTATTCCGCAATCATCAAAGGAAGGTGCTTTAGGGGTACTTTTAAATATCAAAACAACACTTGTCACAACCTTGACTAATAGTACTTGAGAATGAATGCTTTGATATTTATGAGTGATGAAGTGTAGAAATAGGAGAAAAGTTCTTTAGGCAAAATAAATATAATGCACTGAGGGTCCCTCTCGGCACTTCTTGGTAGCCTTGTAGAGAATCCACAATATCTCGAATGTTTGTTCTACATCATGAGAATACCCCTTAAAATTTAAAAGTATTAAAAATTAGGTGTACCCAAAATTGACCCCAGCCTCTTATGAAGAGTGAGTACCAATGAACAGGAAAAACCGGCAGTTAGTTCAAAGTTAGCCGGTGGATTTGGGAAAATATCCAGTTGCAATTCGAAAACATCGGCAAAAAAACGGTGAAAAAATCTAGAAAATTTCTATTTCTAGTAGAAAATAGAGAAAATAACCTGGATGGTATCTTCAATGACTGGTTGACTATAGGAATTGGAGGAAATTAGCCGGTGAAATTCAAAAAGTTTCCCGAACACTGGTGAGTACTCCACATTTTAAGCATGAATCTTGAGAGGTTGGTTAAAGAAACGGGGTGCAGTTACCATAGGTGGAAACTCTGACTACAGTAGAGAAAGTGCACCGTGGCCGGGTCCACAGATTCCCAACACAACAGTAGGCAACATCCTGAGCAGTAACTTAAGTTAGAAATAGTTTCGCAGTGAATGGGAGGATGGCTAAGTCATGCAGGCTCACGTACTCCTCTCGTGCCTTACAACTTCCACCAGTTCTACTTGTTTTGAGAAGAACTTGAGTTGTTGATCGATCTCAGCTGCAGCTATGGCGCAGTTGTCTGTTCGTCAAATGTTTGTACTACCGAGAGGTGGCGATCACACCAATCATACCTGGTTCACTGGAGTGAAGCTGCAGAAAGTTTTTCAATCTGCAGGATCGTCTGTGCAGAGATGTGTTGTGAAGCTGTGATGACGCCTTTGGAGACTGTCAAATCTCTCGGTGCTATCACTGAAGGAGACTTCCCCATCCTCGATCAGGTACGTCCCTGCTCTTGCTTGGCTTTGGATTTGTTCTATTTTTTCAGTCTATTTTGCGTTGACGTGGGTAAACTGTCTATTCTAAGTGTTGATCCAGATTTTCGGAACAGGTTAATCTCACACTGTGAAAAATTTTCTTTGAAAGGAAATTAGATGCGGCATCTAACCTACTTTGACTTATCGTGCTTGGAATCTTACTGACTTAGTTATGAGTTTTTGAAGTTACAGTACTTGAAGGTTGAGAGAGGGTTTGGGCATAACGGCCGAGAGCTTTGGAATGTTTGAGACTTGCTAGCGTTAACGTTTCTGAACTTGGTTTTGGGTTTTTGTTTGCAGTACATCAATGAAAACAAGTTGGTGTACTTGGACAGTGCCGCTACGTCTCAGAAGCCTGCGTCGGTGATCAAGACCTTGACGGATTATTACCAAGGCTACAACGCCGACGTGCACCGCGGTGTGCATGATCTCAGGTTTTTTAATTGATTACTCCACCATAGACTCTTAACGACTAACTTCTTCATTCCTTGCCTTCATTACTTTCTAGCTTGATTTCCAATTTTCTTCATTCTAAGAAATTTCAATCGCTTGGTCCCCAAGACTCTTATTCTCATGAATTCAATATAGCGCAACCCCTTGAAGTCTTTGATATTGCATGACACAATAGTCGCGAGGTAGCAGGTTAACAACCTCGTAATATTGGCGATATTCCATTACTTTGCTCCGATCAGGCCGCGCGGGGCCTGAAACCCAAATCTATATATGTCCTAATTTGTGACCTGAATTTAGTCCTTTGAGAAGTTGTATATGTCAAAAATTTTGGTTTGTGGAATCCTGCCAATTTAACGAATTTGACATTTTTAGCATGAGCTGCATGAGCTGCCGACATCCATGCCATGAGCTGTAGTTAGTAGAACTGTCGTCAACTTACACGCTTTTTAAGCAACGATCTTAGGACCAATGGAACTCCTCTTCCTCTCTTCCTTGAATGATAAATGGACTGCATGAAAAAATATCTTGCTGACACGAAACCATGAAACTTGATAAGTGACTGACTGTTTGACAAATTGGTGATTAACTTCTTGGGAGCTAATAGGACTCAGGGAGCAGTCTGCAAAGTTTTTCTGTAGCGAATTCCGAGAGCTTTTGGATTACACATTTATGAACGGTTAAATCTTTTAAGAATTTATATTTTTTGTTAATGTTCTGACGGCATGTTGTGATTGATTATGTATACAGTGCAAGATCAACAGAAGCATATGAGTTTGCAAGGAGAAAGATTGCAGCCTTCATCAATGCTCCCAGCGACCGTGAAATCGTGTTCACTCGTAATGCCAGTGAGGCCATCAATCTCGTAGCGAATGCCTGGGGTGTCACCAACTTGAAAGCTGGCGATGAGGTAAGCCACTATGAAATACTTGAATGAAAAGCTTCATGTCCATCCTTTTCATCTGTCTTTGGTAGTTGTGAGAACGAACCCTTTTCACCAGTTGATAGCAACCAAATTGAAAGATTCAAAAGTGTGACATTCATTTATAAAATTCGAGGAAGCATGCATGAATCTCAGTGAGAGACCAACGCTTGTCTTCTTCTAGCTTTCGGTACGTCACGACTGAGATGAATTTTGCAAGAATCCGTTGATCTGGATTCTTTTTTGAAGGGTGTCATGATAGCTAGTCGAAAAGGTTGCGTTTTGTGAAAGATTGGAGATCACCACCAACACGAAGACTGAAAAGTTTGACATTGATTGTAGAGAGCATTCGTGACACTTGAGTTTCGTTGCAACTCCAGTTCGAGATGAGCTCAAGATTTGTGTTCAAAAAGAGTTTGGATTCCTTTTCTAAACATGCTAAGGATTCCTCTCCCGTGTAGCTTTGTGTACCTTCCAACTGAGACGAGCTCAAGCTTGTGCACAAAAAGAATCTGCATTAATTCCTTTTCGAAGGATTTAAGGCGGCCTGTCAACAGTTTAATGTTGTCCAAGAAGTAATATCTTTCGAAACAACTCTTCCTAAGAAGTGTTGAGGTTGCATGGCTGGATTTTCCTTTGGGGGGCACGTTTTTTAATGAATGAGTGTTGGTGTTGAGCAGATCATTCTGAGCGTGGCAGAGCACCACAGCAACTTAGTGCCATGGCAGCTCCTGCAGCAGAGAATTGGGGTGGTGCTGCGGTTTGTAGGCTTAACACCCGAAGAAACGCTCGACGTGGATCAGCTGAAGGGACTGATAAACGAACGGACCAAATTGGTGTCAATCTTTCATCTCTCCAATGTCTTGGGTACGGGTTCCCTCATAATGTCGATTCCTTACTACTGATCACAAGTGTCTGTCACAATTGAGGAATACAACATTTCTAACATTAGTGAACCCTACTAATTGTGGAAGAGAGACAACAAAGCGAGACTAATCCCATTCTCTCCATCCTCAACCGATTTGAGTTGGATACTTCTGTAGCTTTCTCCAGTTCATACAGTTGAGGTGACTAGTTCTCTTGGTTCACCGAGAATTCAGAAGTCAAGCATCAGTTATTCCCAACAATCCATCTGGACTTCCCAGACGAAAGCTTCATCCAAATCATTTTCCAGATTGACTTGCCACAGCCTGTATTTTCGATGGAAAATCATGAATTCTAGTCTTAACCAGCAGTCTGTCTTAATTGGGACACTCGGGAGAATTGCGTCATTTGGAACTAATTGCTGCCTTCCTTCTATTTGGGACCAGGTTGTGTGAACCCGATTGCAGACATTGTGGACTGGGCGCATGCTGTGGGTGCGAAGGTCCTGGTGGACGGATGCCAAAGTGTTCCACACATGCCTGTGGACGTGCAATCCTTGGGAGCTGATTTTCTTGTGGCGTCATCGCACAAAGTAACTTTTGAACCTTACTAGACAGTTGAGAATATCGATCACTGAAAAGGCCGGATACACAAGTTTTTTGGGGGGGCTTCGAGTAGTTTTCTTCAGGAGAACGGATTCATGTAATTAGTAGTAGTGCTTGTTGTATACTTACAGTGCATAACTGAAGTCGTACACTCGTACAGAACCGTGCATTAAAACAATAGACTTGTTTTACTTGACTACTTGAGGATCATTTGAAGTATATTTCTTGTCTGACATTGACCCCTGTTTTTTCTCGTAGAATGTATTAATGTGAAAAAATCCTACAGGACAATTTTGCAGATGTGTGGACCTACGGGAATGGGCTTCTTATGGGGGAAGTCAGAAATTCTTGAATCGATGCCACCATTCTTAGGTAATGGTTACCTTCTCCTTGATCCCCATCAAATCACAGTTTGTGTAGGAGAGTTTTGTGTCTTTGAAAGATTGTTCTTCGTGGAAAATTGAAGGTCAATTTCAATATATTTCAATATTCAGGGGAACCAAAATTTTGATGCTCAAAGTGCACAAAGCTCTAAAAACCACGACTGGTACGACTTTAGGTATCAATGTGCTCGCCTTCAATTGATCGGTCGTCGTGAATAAACCTCCAAAATTGACTTTAATAACAGGTCTCGAATGGGAAGACCTCTTCATGACACGATGCGTCCCAATTTTTTCATTTTCTCTTCTTTACTTCCACCACATACGCTCACATTTCTGTTTTTATGCAGGTGGAGGAGAAATGATTGATGAGGTTTATCTGGATCGATCTACCTACGCCATGCCTCCTTCACCGTAAGCAAGATCTAGATGCTGAATTGTATTTTTCTTTTGAAGAGTATCTTGGTAACAATCTACTCATGCACCATCCTTCAAAAAAAGAAGTCTCAAGTTCTGAATGCGTGTATTATTCGTCTTCATAGTCCACTACCAGGATTCTAATTTAGACGATCCACAACCACTTATTTTTATGTTTTGCTTATGTCACTTGTAAGGACTAGTTAAAAGCACTAGAGTCTGCTAAGCAATTGTAAGATACTTAGGTTTAGTGTCTATTGCGATAAGCACTTCAATAATTGCTATGGTTATAATTGACTGACTGGTTCAGAATTGGTGAGTGAGGTAATGGAAACGAATGGAACTCGAACGCCAGTTACTGAGCACCAATTTGCTAACTCACGCTTTGTTGGCCTAGTAATTTTAATTTCAGTTTGCTAAAGCAGCTACTTGCTTGGTGCAGAAGGGGATTTAGGCTTTCCTGTTGGGCTTGGGATAGTCTAGTTACAAACTTCAGTTCATTGTGGTGGTAAATTTGAATGGAAATGCTCATCTGTCTGAATTCGAATTCTAGGGCTTCGGACTCACTCTCTTCATGCTGTGAATCTTGTCAGTTTCGAAGCTGGCACTCCAGCAATTGGAGAAGCTATTGGATTAGGAGCAGCCGTGGACTACTTGAGCAGCATTGGGATGGACCGTATACATGCATATGAGGTGCTTGCTTTGCTGTTCTGCCCTTGAAGTCACCTCTAACCCTCTGTCCGACTTCGGTTATCAGTCAAGTAGAACTTCCGAATAATGACTGTCACTATGTTGTCGAAATAGCAGAAACTTTAAACCCTTGGCCCATTTGTATGCCAGTTTCATGGCCGACGATGTCAAGCCCATTTGTTGGATACCAAAGTGTTATTAATTTCAAAGCTTTAATAGTGATTAATAGTGCGGAATCACCTTTTCATTTCTGAGAGAAGCGATTATTTTGATATATAGAACTGTAAGAAATCATCGGTCGGGACAGTATGAGGAGAAGGGCTGACAGTCATGGGTTGGTGTTTCAGATGGAGCTCTCCAAGTACTTATACGAAAGCTTGTCCAAAATCCCAAATGTGCGAATCTGTGGACCCCCAGCAGGTCCCGATAGATGTGCATCTTTATGCTCTTTTTCTGTGAAGGGCGTTCACGCTCCAGATATGTCAGCTTTTCTTGACCAAGAGGTAAACCACTAATTCACTCTTTCCGAGCTGCTTTCCTTCAGAAAAAGTCCTCCTGTAACTCAAGCTACTGTTCCACGTGTTTTTCAACAGTTATAGAATTAAGACCACTAGAGTTATTCTTCTAATTCATAGAGCTTTCAGCTCAAAACGGTAAAGTACACTTAGTCAAGGATGCAATCCAGGTCCGAATTTGTTGGACAATTTTAAGATTGACGCTTCCTTTCGATCTAACACAAGGTTTCATAACTGATTATTCACCAAGGCCAATCAATGCTCATAATGAAAAAGGAAAGGCTGCATTGAGAACTTCATTGTCTGATTGATATAATTGTCTTGCAGCATGGAGTTGCTACGCGATCGGGCCATCACTGCGCGCAACCTTTGCATGATTATCTGGGAGTTGGCGCAACTCTACGAGCCAGCATGTACTTCTACAACACTACCGATGAAGTGGACAAGTTCATCGAGGGTTTGAAGGATGCCATTTCTTTCTTCTCAGTGCGTCAATGAGCTGAGGAGGTTTCAACGAGTCTAAAATTTAGCATGTAAGATTAGTTAGTTAACTCAAGGACAGAGAGATGCACTGATAGATGAACTGAATTATTTGATGCCAGTACCTCGCTGGCAAATTACAGTTTGAAAAGCTCTGGTAGTTTGAAAAGTCAGGGCCAGTTTGGCCATGTGAAAATATAGTGTGTTGTAGTAACCGTCCGAATAAGCATCTCCGCTTGGCTACTCTTATTTAATTGTCTTACTTTTGAGTTTGGAAGTTGGAAGCAATTAAAACGGTTTTCAATTCCCAAAATATAATTTGTTTTTGAACACTTTATCAATATATTATGAATTTCTGAAGTACTGGATTAAAATGTACCTGTAATGAACTCTCAACTCTTTTGTTCAGAGGGGGTGCATTTTAGGCAAGAAATAAGATGGGTTGAAATAAAAATGGGATGGTTTTAGTTATCGGATCAAAATTAGGTATACATACCTTAACCTTGCATGTCCAACATTGGTGTTGGACTAATGACCAATTCCATCCAAATTGGTTTAGACTCAATTGGTGAAATGAAACATGTTTTCAAGTGGTAAAAATAAGTTTTGGGTGTTGTCAAGTAGTTCATAAGAAAAATTCCAAAAATTGCATGTTTCATGAGTTCTACGTGTTGTTATGGTTCTAGTAACCCCTTACAGTTGCAAGAAACCTTTCGTAGTTTCTTAGACTCACCATGCTTCACTTCTAGTATCACTTGGGTCCAAACTAACTAATACTACACATGCTATGCACCCACAACATTAGTTCTCATTTACAACTCGTACTTCTAAGTCCCACTCCTTGGAACTACTAGCACACATTTCACATGTGACACTTGGCATGTCACTTAGTGAGATGTGGCGGAATTTTTATCTTATTGTGTTAGGGCTCATGGTGGCAGTAATGCACTACTCACCATGATCATAACTTCTCTTGAGTGTCACCCCACTCCATATTAGGCTTATTGTGTATTTGTTACTTTCACACTATAACTAATTAGGACTTACAACTCAAGACATATAAAAAATGGCCTAGAAAAGGGTGGGATTCCATCCAATTGATACCCCATAACACCCAGATAAGTGTCCCATAGTGCCTTGAAGTCAGTGGTGAAGTTGCATCACCAACCTTGAATCACGAGGATTCACCAAGGCTCCAAGAAGGAGAGAGGAGGGAGACCAACCCTTTCTATAGTACTTTTTGTGATATTCCCCCCCCCCCCCTCCCTTTGTGGGTAGAAGAGACTTTCCAAATCCCCTTGGGTTTTGGAAGACCATCCATTTCTAACCAAAATTGCTAAGTTACATCCCCAATTGAACTTCCAAACGGTGTAACTTTGCATTCAGGGCTTTACATCCCACGTGTGATTCCATTTTGGATGTCTAGGCAATGATTAGATTTCGATGGACTATTCACTTGTCCCATTTGGACAAGTTCTCACAAAGTTATAACTGATTGCAAAAAACACCTCTCCTATTTTGTCACACATTGCATATTGATATGATTTTTGGCCATAACTTTTGTGTTTTGACTCCAAATGACTTAAGATTTATAGGGAAGGTACTCATAACTATTATAGACCTTGTCTCATTTTTTCGTAATTTTCAAAAATAATTTACTATCCAAAAATCAAGCCCGATTCAATGTCACAATTGTCAGTTTAGAGGTTTTTAGTACTATTTAGAACCCAAATAAACGAATTTTGAGCTGAAATTTTGAAGAGATGGTCTTCTAATAGACTTATAGCTAATGGTTGAAGGAATTTTAAAAATAAGTAATTTTATGTGGTGTGGGAGTCTACAAAGTGAGCTTCTTTTTGCTTGCATTTTGAAACAAATAAAATGTTATTTTGGTGGTTCTTTTGGTGAATGGCCATCTCCATAGAGTTGTTACAAATGGCCAGTTTTTATTTTGTGGATTTTTTAAGTTTTACTATTTTTCCCTAAATAAAACATCAAGGTATGTATTTTCTTGAGATTTGGCACTTTTCTAATTCTCCTACTTAGTGAATTTTTCTATGCAACTCCTTCCACAGGTACCTTCATCTTAAAGGTATATACATTATTCATATTTTTTATATTTAAAAAAAATTAGATTTCTAATTCTAAAGTACTCCCAAAAAAATCATGAGTACTATTGAAAACGCAACAAATAGGACAAGTGTTTCTTGCAATCACCCTTATGGCCCTTCCCTTGGTCATAACTTTAGGCTCATAACATAAAACCTCGTAATGCTTGGCATTATAGCTTCTTTGTCTTTATAGAGTTCCAATGATATGCTACATAACATATTTTGTTGAGTGATTCCTTGGGAATGCCTCACTCCTAGCCCTTAAGTGTCCCGGTGCCACTAGGACACATTCAACTTTGAACGGCCATAACTTCTTGTCAGCTAGTCCAAATCATGTGTTCTTTGGAGTTTTGAAGCATCTTCTCAATAGCTTTTCAAGAATTTATGACATGCTACCACTCTCTTCCAATTCAGGGCACTATTGCACCCTGTTTGCTCGGGAGTCTTTCATTTCTCCCTTCTTAGACTATTGTAAGGCTTGGGAAGTCACCTCTAAGGTCCTCCTTGATTACTAAGGCACTTCGGGCACCCCAAGAAGATAGAAGCGTGACAAGTGTATCCCACAAATTTGATAAAGAATGGATTGGGTGTATTTTCAAACGATTTTGGCTTCTTAGCAAGCATAGAACTTGTGAAAAGGGAATTCTTCTACAATTGAGTTGCAACAATTACACAAAGTATCAATGGTTGGGTTGATCCAAGCTCACCAAGAGTGAACTACTATAACATTATGCCAAACCGGGCACATGAAAGTTGCTTCTTTTTGTAATCTAGATTTATGCCATACCTCCTTCCAAACTGGTGAGAACGTAAGTGGGAGATGACCCCCCCATTTAGAAGGAATGGACCTTGTAGATTGATAGTTTTTGGTGAAGAGTTTACACCTAAAAGATGTTGTATAACTTACCCCATGAGCTGGGGACCATTATTCCATCACCACTTCCAAGGGGTGAAAAACTAAAATTGAAGTGCATTTGCAAAAAAGAGATAGAGGCTACCATTGGAGCCTTTCTGTATTTGCAAAATACAAACTTGCTAGATAAATCTGTGGTAAATTCTAGCCTTGATGGAAGGTGAGGTAATAGTTAGTTGGCATGAGATTGGCCCAACCATTGCCCTTGTAAAGTTGCCATCCAATGAGAGGACTTGGGAGTGGGGTTTCAATATATAATTGTTTGGGGTAGGATTTTGCCATACAATAGTCAAGATAGGGTCCTCTGGACAAGAGAAGACCCCAACCCATTCTCCTTTTTGAATTGAGTTAAACTGATGAATTGTGAGCACATTTGTAGTAAAGATAGACAACAAATTATCTGTCACGAGTTTTTTGACACCTGGTTCAAGAACAAAATATTTTATTCTAGCAATTTCCATAGTCCTAGATGGCACCTCTATCTTAGCATGTCTTTCAGGTTGTCTCATCCATGCAAGCCGGATTAATTCTTCTCCTCCTTTTCAATTTAAATTGTCACCATTCTTTTGGAGAAAAAAACCAACAACTGATGAGTGAGCAAATATAACCATTCTGAGGGGATACTCGATATAAGATAGAACCAATGATGTTGCTTAAGCTTTGTAAGTGGGAATAAGGTGGATATCTCCTCCAAAGATTTAAAGGTGTAGTTGGAAGAGTCCCATAAATCACCAATCGTATAGTTGATAGGTTTTTTAGGGTCTCCTTCTACTCCTAAAATTAGTGATGCAAGTATGTGCTATGAAAGTTTGAAGTAGACTAGGCTTTGAACTCTTTAAGTTTCTCTAATACACTACCGTTGGTAGAGTTGAGAATGTGGAGTTATAGTTTATATTTTTCTACTATCCCAAAGCTCATAGTGAAGCACTTTTTTACTGTTGTGCTAATTTCATGGCTTTTTCCCAAAACATTACTCATGTTTTTTATTGATCGAGGTTACAGTTTACATTATCTTCTTGTCTATTTGTTTCCTTGTGAAGGCTATAACATGTGATTGTAGGCTTAAGACACATGGTGTAACCTCACTAACCCTACATTTGTTGTTTGATTTTTGGGACATGCATAGGTGAGGCCCCAATCTTCTTGGAGATTATTTGGATACAAGATGGATTATGTGACCTTCAAAACTTATACTTTTGTTGCTCAAATGTTGTAGAAAACTTCCTTTGAAAATTAAATCCACTACATAGATGTTTTCGACATTGTTGATTTTTGTCTAGTCTTGTCTACTCTTATCTATTGTCACCATGCCAAGACTTTGATTGGATATTTGACCTACTTGCAAATATGAATACCTTGGTATTCATATTTGCTTGTTCATTGTGGTAGAATATTGTGTTTTTTTTTTCAGTAAATATTTTATGGGCATGCTTTCTGCATGGAATCGGAATATGTTGAGAACAAAAATTATCTTTGTAATGAACAATACTTGTTGTAGTAAGTGTTTAGACTTTAGAGCTATGCAAGATACAAAATTAGTTCCTAAAGGTAGTCTTTTTCAACCAAAAACAAATTACATAAATGCTCAAGTTATTGGAATGTTCCAAAAAAGCCATTTTTCTCAATGAAAGAACTGCACATCATAGTTAGCACAGGATAGTTCCATTAAAGAATTTTAAAAATATTTTAAAAATAAATTAAAAAATGAATATTAAAGTAAATTCAAATTACAAAATTGTGAGATCTATTGTGGCATTAGTGCAACCATGTTAGATTGCTATTGTTCTTTTAATATTTTTCATATTATTTAATAAAAAAATCATATTTTTAAATATTTTCATATTTTTAAATATTTTCATATTTTTAAATATTTTCATATTTTTAAATATTTTCATATTTTTAAATTAATGATGATTAGTGACTATTGTTCTTCAAAGGAGATGTGAGCTCTTTTGCAGGAGAACTTCTCAAAGGGAAGCAAGTCCGTTCAGGGCTTAGATTTTTTCCTCGTGAAGCAAGCTCTGTCAAGAAATTTTTGAGTGTCGATAGGTGCCTAACCATTTCTCTATGAAGTCTATATAACAGAGCACAGTTTTCAAAGGACAAATGCGTCAGTTGAAGAAGTTCACATGCGTGGTCCTTGACTTCTACACTAGTTTCCAAGTAAGTATGCACTAGAAATTCCATTTGCTATTCAAAAACGAGGGCTCGGGTGGAACTTAGATTGGAGGGTATAATAGTTTGTTTTAGCAAATACCCTTATTAGGGCTTGAAAATTCGTAGTGAATTCAACTAGCTTCTTATAATTTTTGTTCCTTTTGGAACACTACCAATAACAACTGCTTTTGGAATAAGAAATATAACGTCAATGTTGAATGGTTTCAACTCCAGAGATGTAATGTAATAACAAGATGTAAAGGGAGTATTTGGCCATTAGCTGTATATTACATTCATAGCTTGGTTATTTGGGGATATTTTTGTCATGCAATATGTATTCAGAAGTCTAGGCAGTTGAAGGGATTATTGCTTATTCACAAAAAATGGATAAGCAACACTCCAACAGTCTATAATAGAGAATTTTGTTTTGTGCTCACATACAACACTGCTTTTGAAGTGTCATAAGTTCTAGAAAATAGACCAGATGCAAGGCAAGTAATAGAAATTGCCTACATTCACAACCTTGCCCTTCCCTTGTGCCACCATATGTGGCACGACAGTTTGAATCAACATCACGAGACTTACAGAAATGAAGTTGACAACTCACTGTCAAAAATCTAGAAGTACATAGAGCATACTAAGACGTAAATCCACTTGATGTCTACACCAAAGCATCAATTTCTTTCAAACCTACAATTCTAAAACAACAATTTAAAAGAAAATTTGAAAGCCATCATCTGTATGTTTGCTCAAATAATTGATTCTATTACTTCACAAAAATTACATCACATATATCAAAGAGCAAAAAAAGATCACCAGAATATTTGAAATTTGTTTATCTTTCTTAAGAAATTAACTATTAAACAATAGCGTAATCCCCAAAGATAAACACCTTCAAAAGTCAACATTGCTACAATGGTGAATCATGCGTCGCAAAACTCTAGTGCAAGTGCAATACCGATTCCTCTATCCAAACAACCCATGATTGGAACAACTCCATCGTCCCACCTTCTCAATGCCACGGTTGGCCCTCCTCTCATCTCAATTGCACTTTACTTCACTAGCACACCCTGCAAATACTATAACTCGCAAAAAAACATTGAAGATGAATAGAAGCTTACATAAACACGATCAACCTTCTAATCAAGAATCAAAACAAAAACATTGCATAATTCTAAAGAAAACCCAAACAAAGAAGTTCACCAAAATTCAATTGCCACAAGAGACGGTAACAATTAAAAATTGAAAAAAAGATGGTGTGAAGCTTGCCAATATCAACAAGGGAATCAAACTAAGGCACGCAATGAAAACGAAATACAATCGAAATTGAAGGTGTCCAAGTGAGCAATATTCTAGATTCCTCCCTCCGATAGTCCCTACTTCCCTCTCCTCAGATGTCTCCCCCAACTACTATTGATTGACTTTGCATGTTGTGGCCCTATCACCTTAAATCGTATTTGACACAACTTGCTTTCTGTAAACAACTATGTATCCCCTCAAATACACAGAAATGATTGTTCTCACAGGTGGGGATGTTACATACTTCTAAATTTTATTTATTTTTAAATCCCTCAATTTTCTACTTGACTTTGCCCTCACTCTTGTAGTTGCACGTATTTTCAGGCTACACAAGCAAGGCTTTTGAAATGCCTCAACATAGGCCACCATAGGCCATTTTTGATCTCCACATCCTAAAGGGGTTAAATGACTATGCTTATGCAACAACAATTGAATGATATGTTGAAAAGAAGGCCCAAAAGTTGAGTCACCCCATACTTAAACTCCCCACATTAACTTAGTGTTTGGGAGTATTTTTTGGGAGTTCTTCCTTCACTTATGGCCTTGAACATGTGGTTTCCAATTAGATTGAAGATGCACCCAATCAGATGATATAGTTGGTTGACATTGAATTGAAGGTCTATTAACCTTCAATTCCTAAAGTTCCAAAGTCCCTATGGAGGACTCTTGGGATTTTGGATAGGCTTGTGTGATCTCAATTTTTTACATGATTTTTTGAAACTTTTTTTTTCAATATGGGTATTCAAAATAGCTTTTGGGAAATATAATTTTTATTTCAATCAGTGCTTGGAAGCAAAAGTTATACCACCTGTAGTCTAAAAAACAACTTCAGGGGTAGCCCAAAAAAAATCGTAGAAAATTGAATTTTTAAAATTTTTAATTTTTTACTCAAAGATTATTTCTTTGCCTACATCTAAAGCTTTGAATCATTTTATTTGGACAAGTGATGAGAAAATTATGGACAATCTTGGTTTGGGGGGCAATCTAAGCACCTTTTTGAAAAAAATACTTGTGGAATTCATTTTTGAATGCAATTTTTATAATTTTTCATATGAAATTGTTAGATAGGTTTTCTTACTAGAATAATCTCTCTATTGGGATTATTGTGTTTCAATTCCATCTTAGAGCTATTAACATTTTAGTTTTCCCTTCAATCTTAAACATACTCCTACTTCTACTTAACAATTTTCTTAAGGAGTAAAAATTAAATGTTTTTTTGTTGAATTTTTTTTTAATAGATTCTCAACTAAATTATTCAAAATCAAAAATTATAATATCAAAATCAATAGTGTAGAAATTTAAAGTTAAGAAGATTTAAAGCCCAAAAAATCCAATTGAGCAAGGTGTGAAAAAAAACTTGTTTTCTTCACTTGAAATGCAAATATCTTGCAATTTAAGTGGTCAAAGTTTTTGAAATTTCTTCCACACATTTTGGTACTAGTCTAGTCCAAGATTCTCTAGTTAGATATGCCAAAAAAGTGATCTTAAAAGTTTTTTGCTCTTTGCCATAGAAATGGCAGTTTTGAGTGTTTTTTGATGGAAAAAAAGTCTTGGGAATTTAGGGGTTAAATGTTGACATGGACATTTTGTGTCCAATGGATGACAAAGAATCTTCTTGTGTAGGATAGAAGTGCAATTGTTCATCCTTTGAATTTTGTGCAAAAAGGAGAGATCTTGCACAATAGTTCGACCTCCAATGAATATTTATGGGTTTTTTAAAGTAGATGATCTCACACGGTTCCAAAAGCGGTGATTTTGAAGGACCCCGGTTAGTCCTTTAAGGGTTAACGTAACCCCTTAACGACATGGCAAATGTTTTTTGTATGATGAACGACGAGGAATTCTCTATAAGACAGAATTGCAACTATTCATCCTCGGAACTAGAGATGGAAAGGGGAGATTTTCTACAGTAGTTTGACTCCTAATGAGTATTTGTTATTTTTTTAAAGTGGATGATGTCTCACGGTTTCAAAATGGCTGAGTTCCATGGTCTCCACTCTCCAGCCCGGCATTCAAGGGTTAAGAGTTGAAAATGGCCGGCATGGGTTCCTGGCACCCCAAGGATTTTTATTTTTATTTTTATTTTTTCACATACTTTGAAGCTTCTGCATACCGTTGAACTGGTATTCATTGGAGCTGCAACTTTTATTATCAATCTTTAGTCCAAAGTCTTGGCCCTTCCAGTCCGCAGGGAGACAGCACAACAGCACAACTGATGGGATTTCAACAATTGTCTTATGTCTTGTTGTTCTCCGCCAGGCCACCTGTGACTGGCATCTTGTAAGTTACTTTGCCTTTGCAATGAAATTTTGTTTCATTTCATTTCGCTGTACCTTTTCCTCTATCAATGGAAATTGTCCATGTGTTTAAAAAAATAAATTCTTTGCATTTGTGTCAAGAACCCCCCCCCAAAAAAAAATAATCATAAAATATTATTGTCTTGGGCCCATTCCATATTTCCAATTGAACGGGAACTTTCTAGGGGTGACTCAGCTTTTGGGCCTTCTTTTCAAGTGTCATTGGTGGTTCTCCATCAGTCATTCAGTTGTTGCCTAAGCTTAGTCATTTTCTTCAAATAAAAAATTGTTTTTTTTTTGGCATTCCAGTCATTTTCCTTAAGTTTGCAAAAGCAATCAATGAAAAAACCAACAAAGAAAATTAGAAGTGGGTTAAAATTTCAAATTGAAGAGCATGAATTGTTTTGAAAACAAAACTTTAGACCTTGTTTGGGAATAGTAGAACAACTTCTTTCAAAAATTTTGAACTAAGAAAAGTTGAGAAATCAAGTTAGGTTCCATTAGCAAAAATCCATTTGTGATTTTGAGCCTCCAAAAAAATGTTATGGACTAAATTCGGAGAGGATGTTTGAAAATGTCAAAGAAAATGTCTCTTCCAACCCTCTCTAATCTTTGTCCATAATTTTTCTTTTCTTTTTTAAACAAATGGACAATTGCCATTCATAAGAGGAAACAAATCGTAGAACCAAAGGAGAGGGGCTTCGATGTCCATAACTTTTGATTGGAGACTTGAAATTTGAAGAAAATAAAATCGGAGTTGACAAGCAGTTTTATTTTCCACATTAATCTAATTCAAAGCTTGAAAAATAAAACGTGTTCAACTATGCATGTATGAAGTTTGAAATTCTACTTTAAACACAATTCTTGCTTTTGACTTCACTACGAGTGGTGGAGCTCCTAATAATCGTAATTTACATATCCCACATGAAAAATTTTACCTATCTCTATTTGTATAAAGAACTTGTCTATTCATCTCTAGACACTCATAATAAATGATTATTGAAGCTATGTGAGACAATTACTAGATATTTTGATTCTTTTGAATTTCATGCTCAATTTTGAATATGAGAACTGGTTGTATTTGTCTATACTCTTGGGCTACTCAACCAGCAAGCGGCAAGAGCTTGTCTACAGGACATTTAGAATCCGCTTGATGGAGGAAGGATGAAAAATTGTCAATTTTTTCATAAGCAGTGCATTTTCTATTGCATTTCCTATATTCCTAGTTTTTTGTTTGGTTATACGACCTAAAATACTGAAATTAAGATGATAATTTGTTGATTTCACTCCGCTAATTTTACAATAGTTGCTGGATCTCCATGTTCATTGTTTACAATTCTCTATTACAGAGTATAATTTTTTAGTTTTATTGGCACAAACTAGAACTAAAATCAATTGCTAGAATAGATGGGGATTGGTCTATAGTAGTCTGCTGTAATTCCAACCCTCTTCTTCAAACTGTCCCTAGCCAAGGTCTAAAATGGATATTAAGAGGTTGTAAAATGGATATGTGCTAAGCATTGAATGTTTTGTCAATGATGTCAGAGTAGTTTAACATTTGTTAGATGTTCCTTTATACTTTGCTAGTGGATGGAATAAGAGCCAAGGTGGGTCCATTTCTGAAATGTTTACTTGAATTAAAAAAAAATTCCCCCAAAACTTTGAATGCTAATATTTTCCAATCTGTAAAGTCAAACTTGATAAAAAAAAATTTACCATGTGATCTCATACAAGTATAGTACAAGATCCTATGGTTAGATTTTTTTAATTTTAATTTCTTTTCTTGAATGAATGTAGCTGAAATGACAATTTCGAGTGATTTTTGTCAAAAAATAGGCCTTGGCCCTTTAAGAGTTAAGTTTAGTAAAGGTCGCATTTTGAAACCCTGTCTAATACTTTTTGCATGCCGCGGTGCTTGTTTCTTGTGAAGCCATATCTTTTTTCAGACTATACATGTGTGGGTTTTGTAAGGCCTATGATCATAAATAGGTACCTATGACAAAATTCTTTAGAAATTCATAAGTGATTCAAAATGCTTTGAAAAATATGAAACCACTTGGGTTAGATTCCACATCAATTTTTCCTCAAGTGAAAAATAAGAAAAAATAATTTCATGCATATGAGAACCATCGAAAAGGCCAACCAGCCCTTAAAAGGTCGCTTTAAGAGCAAACTACCTTATGGTTTACCATAGCTATGTCAAGTCAATTCTTGTTGCGGTCCTTGAAGGCTGTATGAATCAAAAATCAATTGCTAGAATACAAGGGTACATGACAAGGATCTTGGGGGGCAAAACCTAAAGGTATGTTTGCACTTAGTGTTAAAAGTGATGTTTGCAATGTGAATCCAATCCAAAAGCAGGTCTAAATTTGTTCCTAAGACCCTCAGTAAAAACACTCTTTAACCCCTAAACGCGTCGACGTCCATTTTCTGGACGATGAACAGATTGAAACACCAGTTTCATCCTCCTAACTAATTGGATGAAAGTTATTTTAATTTGTGAAGATACGTTATCAAGTTGTTGTCCTATCTAAGGGTTGGATTTGGTGTAACTACAGTTCATATTTTTCTAAAATTACAAATGTGCAAGTATGTCAAGTGGTCAAACTGCATTGACTTTAGTTCAAATTTGGATTTGCCAAAATGAAGTCATAGATAGGAAGAACACAAAAATTTCAAAAAATCACCATGTGAAGAGAACCTCATTTCAAATCCATTCCAACAAATTTTACTCAAAAAATGATAATATTTTATTTGCAATCAAATTTTGAAGGAATTTTAGAATTTCTCTTTCAAAATTTATAAAAAAAGATTGGTGATAGCGTTGGTGAATCTAACCATACAGATGGAATCTACAAATCAAAATCTATAACTTTTATTTGCATTTCAATTCCAAAATATGCTTCCAAATAGCACTTTATAATGATTTTTCTCAAATCATCATTTCTGGAGATGAATCTCGACGTTAAGGGGTTAATACCAAGTGCGAACTTACCCTTACTTATGCCCATATTCTGTGTTGTTATTTAGATTCCATGCCATTGCTGTAAGTCAGAACTGAAAAAGAAGCTCAGGTGCATCCTCCCAGTTGCAAATGCTATCGATTGTGGATGTCCTTCAATTTTTGAATTCTTCCTGTCACAATTAGAAAACCCCACTTGTCTATCAAATTGTCTCTGCAAAATTAGCTCAAGGGTAATGTCAGTTCCTTCACATTGGAGGTATTCTATGCGCCATTTTGACATTTTCACTTTAACATGTTGTGTTAATACGTAAATATGTAAATTGTGTTTTCATCTAAAACATTGTATACCACAGACGGGGTGAATTGACTCCCTTGCTCAGCCCCTCCAAGTCATTTCAGGGGTGCAAGTAAAAAGAAAAGCCCCCTATTTTGTGCTTGATTAATATACCTGGTACACCTCTCCTAGTTAACTCTTAGAGGACTGAGGCACATTGTAGTAAAAAATTGTGAAAAACTGTCACTTCTTATAGCATTGAGAAAAAAATGAAATTTTTTTTTTTTTTTTTCAAAATTCAACTGTACAAATTTGTACTAGAGTACTGTAGGAATGTGTGGAAAAAATTTCAGAAACTTTGACCGTATGGATTGAAAGATTATAATGTTTGAAGTTAGGGGAAAAAGTTTTTTTTCTATTCCTAGAGTGAGATTTTTACACTATAGATGATTATTTTCTTTTACATTTTCATCTTATATCATGTAAGTTACATACTTGCCAAATTTCAGAAGTAGAGGAGGTGTTTTGCACATGCTGCCCGAAGCTGCCCAAGCTGCCTGAAAAGTTTAGGGCAGCATAACTTTTGATCTGGACACTCGATCAGAAAAAAAAATTACATTCCCACTTAGGGGATACATGTTCACACCTTGTGTCAAAATTTGAAGAACATCCATTACAAAATGACTTCATACAAACCTACTCGAGATTACCTGCGTATGTTCAACAGTCATTCAGTCCCTTAAGGGTTAATTTGCAAGGCCACTAATTGCAAATATGAATTCAAAATTTGTAAATCTTATCATGCATGGAATATAAAAAAATTCAGTGTTTTCCCAAGGGGCCAAGTGAGGGGGTCAGTTCCAGGGCTTTTTTTTGGACTAGTGTCCCCTGTGTTGGCTTCACTGCACAAGCCAGATTTTGGAAGGACAGATTCAGAGTGGTCAAATTTTGACAGATTTGGCGAAACTTCACAAAAAAAAAGCATCGGTCAGTTCACCCCAGCTGTATACCACCTAGTTAAGCTTTCCAACTTCATCCCCCTTCCCTTCTTCACAGCCATTTCCTTTAAAACAATGCTGTTTTAATGAAATTGCATCAAGTTTTAACAAAATTCACCCCAAAGAAATCCATTTGAAGCCAGGAACTGTTGAATTGCATTCCTGTCCAAGCAAGTAATCCATATGACCAATCCTCTGAAGAGAGACCACATGGAGGTCCCTAGTTGCAAGTGCCGAGGAAGTTTAACTTCGACCCTATCGAGAACACATTGTTGCCAGGTGAGAGCTGGCCACCGGCCAACTAAGTTAGCCAGAGCTGGAACCTGAAGAGCAGAATATAACTTAACCCTGTAAGGACGGGCTGGTCACCGTGGAAATCTTCTTTATTGAAACAGTGTGAATCATCTATTTTACAAAACTCGAAAGTAATCATTGGAGGTCATATTACTCTGCAAGACCTCCCCTTTTGTGCACAAAATTCCAAGGATGAACAATGGCACTTCTGTCTCACATGCAAGAGTTATGTGTCATCCATTGGACCACTCTAGGCCACAGCATCCTTATTGGGTTAACCCTTTAGTGACTGTGGTTAATTTGGGGGACGAGCACAATGTTGGAATACAATTTCGACAAAGCGAAATTTTGTGGGCACTCTAAGGATGATATCCTAGATCAAATCCTATCAATTGGTTCTATAGGGTAGATACTTGAACCAAACAAAAAATGAAAGTGATCCAATGGTGCACATGCTTATAAATAATCTTCAAAGATTGATATGTTGTAAATAGCCTTCAACATTGGTACTACATACCATCTGCCACAATTGGGCATAAATTTTAGTAAATGCTCCAAAAATCAATCAAAAACATTCCAGATAGTTCTTTCATACATATAAGTAGTCTTCCGTTACATGAAATATGTATTTCTTTATGATATTTCACTTGTGAAGGCTCAAGACATTTAAGTTTGGATAAGCATAGCTAATGTGTTTTTGCATGCACTTTCTTGAAATTGATTTTATTTGGAGTATATGAAGATACTCTAATTGTGTTGTTCCCTAGATTTTTTTGAAATCAAATGTTTTGTGAATTGTAGCAAACAAAAAGTCCCAAAATCGACTAGAAACTGGTCAACCGGGCACTAAAGGGTTAATACCAAAAGGGCAAAATTCCACGCATGTCATGTTTTACTGCAGTGATGGAAGCAATGGATTACCATTCCATCAATACCTGCTTGGCAACTATAGCAGTACAAAGGGAGGAGATATTTGGGCCAATAGTGGACAGCCACCGCGCAATGATACACCTACTGCAATGATCGGAAAAAAACGGCAGTTAGTTCAAAGTTAGCCGGTGGATTTGGGAAAAAAACTGGTTGCATTTTGAAATCAAAGGATGCTAAATTGGGAAGAAATTTCTAGAATCAGAAATCAACCGGTGCCATCCAAAATTTGGAGGATATTTGACTGCCTCCTTAAAATATTTGGGGGATTTCAGCTGCCTTGCCCAAAAAATTATTAGCTAATACTTGGTTAATGAAGGTATGTTGCCATTGGATATCAACCTTTGCACTTGTGCTTAAGGCCTTAGTATGAAATTTTGATTACTATAAAGTGAAAAAAAAATGAGAAACCTTACCAGCTCAAAGCTCACAGAGTTGTGGCTTGCCACCTCGTAGCGGTGCAGGACACCTCCCAAAGTTGCTAGAGGAAAAACATCAAAATCACATGAAAACATCCAATTTGGACAGTGTCATGCGATTGGCCTTAGGAAGACCTAACAAAGATTGTGACAACAGAATAGAAGAGGCCATTGACCTATGGAATAATTCTTCTAAGTTTTACCATTTATATGCAAATCCTGAGTGGTACCTTATAGGGGCAACAAAAGAAATATTTGAAGAACGTAAAATTGGTACTTCCTGAACTCTTTTGATTTCATGCAACCTTTTCATAACCATCCTAAACTCCATATTGCATGGGTTTGGGGATCCTTGGCCTTCAAGTGGTGAAGGACTTTGTCAAGTTCAATTCTTGCTAAGGATGCAATATTAATTAATACTTTCATTTTTTATCCTTTTTTCTATATTTTATACAAATTTTGCAATTTAGCCGGTGCCAATTTCAATTTAGGGGAAATTTGTGGGGTGAGAAATTGAAATTGGAGGAAATAAACCGGTAATTTTTGTGATTCAAAGGATGTAACCGGTGCCCATTGAAAAAAAACGGTTCATTTTTGCGGAAGGAGGAAATCAGCTGGAGGACCTCGAAAAATTTCCCAAACATTGACCTACTGTACCATAGAAATCCGTCATCTTCTTGAGGTCGGGACTTATTCCAAAATTGGCATTTTGGATATGGTACATTGGGGTCAGATTCATTAGGCCCACCACAAAATCATTTCTTTTTTGGTTGCTTCTTTCTTTGGTTAACTACAGTAGATTTAGAATTTTTGGGATTTCATTTTATAGCATTTGAAACATTCCATGACCTTCAGCAATATTCTCAACTTTCTCAGAGCTTTTTATTGATACTCGTAGCTTTACTAATATTCACAGCTTTGTCGGGTTTTGTTTTTTGAAGGATTCAGATTCTTTTCATTATTATTTTTTACACTATTCAATTACACCACATTATAATTTATGAAAATTTCATTAGATGCCATATTTAATTATAATTTGAATTATTTCTTTACAAATTTGACCCTAGTGTAGGGTACCAAAGTACAAATCATAGAAGTTCATGGTTTGATTTCAAAATAAAGTAGAAGTACCCAAATGTAGCACTAGTTGTTTATGGACACCTATAAAACAACCTAAGTCCAAGCGCTTGTGGACCCAAAGTAGACAAGTGGGGTTCTAAAGGAGACATGTGAGGTTTCAAGAAGTTGTCATTTTTCCAAGAAGCAACCAATCACCTACACTTGATCTAAGTTTAGAGAGTGTTGCTTTGGGGTGTTTCTTTGCCCACTTTGGTGTTAGTCTAATGTCCACAATAGGTGCATCTACAAAATACTTTTCAAAAATTCATAAAATATTCATACAAGCTCGGAAAAATAGGAAACCAATTTTGTTGGTTTCCTAAACCATTTCCTAACACATGCACAACATTTTTCCCTATATGCACCCTCCATATTCAAGAAATCCAAGAAAGTGTCACATTTAGGTGCTTCTATTTTAACCATCATCCAAACAAACATAGTTCCTAGTATCTTGTATTGAACCCTACAAGGACAATGTGATCTTAGAAGGTCTAATGGATGACTTCAATATTAACTATAGAAACAAAGAATGCACCTTTTGGTTTTCAACAACTAGTGTATTTTGGTGACTACCTTGATGATGGGGGGCAAAGTTTTTTCAAGATTAAGTCTTTATTCATTGCATGCAACTGTGATTTTTGAATTATTCCTTTTTTGGATATTTACACAAACTACAAAAGTATTACAATTTCTTATTATATGGCATTATTCTTTGACATTTCCCATTTGTTGTTCATTAACTCTTTGAGGATGAGATCCATTACCAACTAGTCAAAGTCTCAAAGATCATGATTGAACGGAATGTAGCCTATCAGATTATGTTTGAATATCAATCATGTATTTTCATTACTTGAAACTATAAATTGTGTATCATTGAGAAAATTTTCAGTTTGCAGTGTGAAAAATTGCAATTGTTATCATTTTTGTTGCAAAAATTGAAAATAAAAAAGTAAAAATAGCAAAAACAATCCAAATTGATTGAAATTTTCTCAAGAGGTACAAGTAGCAATGGAGATTATTGTGAAAAATTCTTAGTAGGATATTTTATTTTTACACCCAAAAAAGCCACAACAAAGACCTTAAAGTCAAATTCAACTATCAAACCAAATTTATCCTTTTATTTAATTGATGTATGAAATTTTGATATTTTTTGACAGTGGAAAAAATTATTTTCTATTTGTGCTATTTTTTTTCCCAAAAAAGTGAATGGAAAAAACGAATTCTTGTAATTTTTCAAAGTTAAAGGTAGAAATAAAATTATATCAATTCAATTATATATTAGAATAATATGTAATTTTTACCATAAATGATGGTTAGAATGAAAAAACTTCATTTTATAATTTAAATTGAAAGTACATTTTAAAAGGAGAAAATATGAATGAAAAATACAACATATTGTATTATTTGGATTCTAACACATGGAGCTTGTAATTGCAATAATTTTTAAAAATTTTGGATTTAAAAAAAAAATTTTAGATGAAGTAGAAAGAGATCTTGTCAAGCTCCATTTTCTTAGTTTAAATCAAATACCAAACATAGTTACCAACCAAGCCCCATGGCCAATCTATAGGTATGGGGAAATTCAATAGAGAAGTGACTAATTTCTAAGCATTAGCCAGGGCTTGGATTTTGACCATATTCTAGGTGATTGTAAGAAATACTTCACGTTTCTGGCTCAAAAACACAATTTTTGGCCATAGGACCACCGAAACTACAAACTGCTATCAATTCTATGTGTCAGTAGTGTACCTGCAAATCTAAACCATCGATTCAAGATGCCTAGAGATCTAAATCGTGAATTTAGTACTATGTAAAACTATAGACTACTACGCAGTACTACAAAAGCCTTTAGGATAAAAAAATAGCCAAAAAGGTGTGTGTGGACCTTTTCATTTTTAATAATTCAAAAGAATTCAAAAGAATTCCATAAAAAAGCCATTTTGCTAGAGAAGATTGTATTCATATTGCACCAAAGAATTCATATAGGAAATGTTTTCCCTCTTTGTAGACTTTGTGCAAGGAAGGTCATTTTGGCCCCATGTGGGCAAATGACATGTTGCTATTTTCATAAAAAAACATCGTGAGTCCTTGTAATATTAGTAGACCTCAACATGTCCAATTTCTAGCTTCATATTTGCATTTTTGGGGCAAAAATAGGACAACCCCTCCTTCCAAATGGCCAAAGTAGACACCCAATCGAGGGCAGGTTAAAAATAGTTAAATAATTTTGAAAAAATTACACAATGTCTAAAACTACCGCATGTACCTTCCTTCCAAATTTCACGCCAAACAAACAAGCAATGCAAAAGTTATGAGCAAAAAAACACTTATCCAAGGACACGGGGACAAAAAATAGGACAAGTGTTTCTTGCAATCACCCTTCTAACCATGAATGTCATGAAACATGTGCTTGGTTTATCGAGCCAAAGTAATCTTTGAGTGAATAATTATGGAAGACTATGTGTTGGAGATGGGTCCATATCAACTTTTGACTCCTAAAATTCTTAGTAATTTCAATTAAAGGCAATAAATTACCAAAAAATTTGCATTCCCCAAGATTTCTATCTTTCTACAAGTAGAAAATTTACATTGTTTTCTACGTTCTAGATCA
Source organism: Straminergon stramineum (assembly GCA_963920665.1). Classification (NCBI taxonomy): domain Eukaryota; kingdom Viridiplantae; phylum Streptophyta; class Bryopsida; order Hypnales; family Calliergonaceae; genus Straminergon; species Straminergon stramineum. The sequence continues at coordinate 15,907,478 of OY987270.1, forward strand.
AGTAGAGAATGCTTAAGTGACTAGTAATGGGTAGTTCTACTAAGGTAGAACCAAATGTAGTACTAGTTGTTTATGGACACCTAAAAAACAACCTAAATCCAAGCGCTTGTGGACCCAAAGTAGACAAGTGGGGTTCTAAAGAAGTTGTCATTCTTTCAAGAAGCAACCAATCACCTACACTTGATCCAAGTTTAGAGAGAGAGTTGCTTTTGGGTGTTTCTCTGCCCACTTTGGTGTTAGTCTAATGTCCACAATAGGTGCATCTATGAAGTATTTTTCAAAAATTCGTATAATATTCATACAAGCTCTGGAAAATATGAAACCAATTTTGTTGGTTTCCTACACCATTTCCAAACCCATGCAAAACATTTTTCCCTATATGCACCTTCCATATCAAGAGATCCAAACAAGTGTCACATTTAGGTGCTTCTACCTTATATATTGAAAGTTACAATCAAGGTTGAACAGGGCGCATCCACTTTTGCGATACGTGAACCTTCCTGGGTTTAGCAAGAATCTTGAGAGGTCGGTGAAGAAACGTGTTGCAGTTAGAAACTCTAAGTAACTTAGAGAACTGAGTGCACGCAACATCCTGTACACTATCCTGAGCAGTATAAATAGTTTCGCAGTGAATGGGAGGACAGCTTCAGTCATGCAGGCTCACTCCTCTAACTTAAGGTAAAACAGCTCATTACGGACCAAATGGGGGGTTTGCCCTTATTGTTATTTCTGAAATTTTCTACTTTTTTTTCTAGAGAAAGTCAAGTGATAGAAAGGGCAAGAGCATTTGAAACTATATTTTTTCGACAAAATTTGAATTTCTTATGAATTTTGAAGTGTTTAGTCCATCACAATCTAAAAGAATTTGTGGACTACCCCAAAACCAACTACAATTGATCCATAACACTCATCTTACTCACCTATTGTGGTCACAATATTTTCTAACATAGAAAACCTGAAAAAGGCACTTCCTACAATGAACTAACACTAAACTGAAAATTCCTATAGTGATCACTAATCACTCCATTCCAGTTAGCTAAGACATTGAATGTGGCCCAAATCTCAATCACTAAGAAAAAACCATAATGGGGTCATTCTTTGGAGTCCACAATGGGTAAAAGGTCCAGAATGAGCTATCACTCCTCTAGTTCCTTACAACTTAACATTGTTAAGAGCATCCCCACCCCCATTCATGAGACTTGGACTGGGTGGGTTGCCAAGGGACAGAAGCTAGGGTGCCCCCCACTGTTGTATTGGGAGCAAATTTCAGAACACCAGGCGTGCCCAATTTTGCCCGGGATACCCCAGCTTGGGGTGCATGGGGAAGTTTTGAGAGAGCTTGGTGTCACTGCAATTAGACTGTAGGAGGGTGCAATGCGAAAAGTTTGAGCTTGAGGTGGCTGATCCCACCGCATGCATTGGAGCCACAGTTGGGGTCATAATGGGGAGGCAGGGAGGCATTCATTTGTTTCCAAAAAATAATAATAAAGCTAATGGGGAGATATGCAGTCAACTCTTTACAACCTGGTGAAGAGAGCAAGAGGCCTGTCCACATTGGGGTCACCACTTGACCGGGCCCTCTCTCCTCCCAGTGGCTTGAGCAGCCAGCCTACCATGGGGATTTGGCTGCCCCACGGTGGCGATGCTCCAAACCAGCACATTAGCTTCCCCCATGTGGAAGTAATATTCTTCCCAAAATACCTGGGGGAAGACTTTAGTTATAATACATGGAAGATCATTCGCTGGCTGCGACCTGTATTGCAGGGTTGTCAGAGTTTCTAGGGACTCATTAGTCAGTCAGTCAAGTATGGAGGACTCCAGATTCTGCGGGGGGCAAAAGGGATCCCCCAGCAAACGCTAATAATGTGATGAACTTCCACCAGTTCTACTTGTTTTGAAACATTCACGAGCTTGAGTTGTTGAACTCAATTGCAGCTATGGCGCAGTTGTCTGTTCGTCAAATTTTTGTACTACCGAGAGGTGGCGATCACACCAATCATACCTGGTTCACTGGAGTGAAGCTGCAGAAAGAATTTCCTTCTGCAGGATCGTCTGTGCAGAGATGTGTTGTGAAAGCTGTGATGACGCCTTCGGAGACTGTCAAATCGCTCGGTGCTATCACTAAAGGAGACTTCCCCATCCTCGATCAGGTCCCTGATCTTGCTTGTCTTCTCTGAGTGTTGATCCAGATTTTCAGAAGGGGTTAATCGCACACTCCGAAACAGTTTCTTTGAAAGGAAATTAGATGCTGCATCTAACCTACTTTGACTTATCGTGCTTGGAATCTTACTGACTTAGTTATGAGTTTTGAAGGTGCATTAATTGAGAGTTCAAAGAGGTTTTGGGCATAACGGCCGAGAGCTTTGGAATGTTTGAGACTTGCTAGCGTTAACTTTTCTGAACTTGGTTTTTGTTTTTTGTTTGCAGTACATCAATGGAAACAAGTTGGTGTACTTGGACAGTGCCGCCACGTCTCAGAAGCCTGCGTCGGTGATAAAGGCCTTGACGGATTATTACCAAGGCTACAACGCCAACGTGCACCGCGGTGTGCATGATCTCAGGTCTTTCAATTACTCAACCATAGACTCTTAATGACTAACTTCATTCCTTGCCTTCAATACTTTCTAGCTTGATTTCTAGCTTAATTTTCTTCATCAGAAGGAATTCCAATCACTTGCTCCCCAAGTCTCTTATTCCCATGAATTCACTATTGCACGACCCTTGAAGTCTTTGATATTGCATGACACAATAGTCGCGAGGTTAGCAGTTTAAATTTCAATTTCGTAAAATTGGCGATATTCCACTACTTTGCCTCCTTTCAGGCCGCCGGGGGCCTGAAAGCAAAATCGACACATGACCTAGTTTGTGACCTGAAATTAATGTTTTCAGAAAATGTATGTTACAATTTTGGGTTCGCGGAATACCGCCAGTTTTACTTACGAACTTAATTGACGTTTTTAGCATGAGCTGCATGAGCTGTAGTTACTGCAGAACTATCCTCAACTTCCACACTTTGTAAGCAAAGGTCTTAGGACCAATGTAACTCCTCTTCCTCTCTTACTTGAATGATAAATGGACTGCATGAAAAAATACCTTTCTGACACGAAACCATGAAACCTGATAAGTGACTGACTGTTTGACAATTCGGTGATCAACTTCTTGGGAGCTAATAGGACTCAGGGAGCAGTCTGCAAAGTTTTTCTGTAGCGAATTCCAAGAGCTTCTGGATTACACATTTATGAAAGGTTAAATCTTTTAAGAATTTAAATTTTTTGTTAATGTTCTGACGGCATGTTCTGATTGATTATGTATACAGTGCAAGATCAACAGAAGCATATGAGTTTGCAAGGAGAAAGATTGCAGCCTTCATCAATGCTCCCAGCGACCGTGAAATCGTGTTCACTCGTAATGCCAGTGAGGCCATCAATCTCGTAGCGAATGCATGGGGTGTCACCAACTTGAAAGCTGGCGATGAGGTAAGCCACTATGAAATACTTGAATGAATAGCTTCATGTCCATCCTTTTCATCTGTCTTTGGTAGTTGTGAGAACGAACCCTTTTCACCAGTTGATAGCAACCACATTGAAAGATTAAAAAGTGTGACATTCATTTATAAAATTCGAGGAAGCATGCATGAATCTCAGTGAGAGACCAACGCTTGTCTTCTTCTAGCTTTCAGTACGTCCCGACTGACATGAATTTCGCAACAACCGTTGATCTGGATTCTTTTTTTTAAGAGTGTCATGATAGCTAGTCGAAAAGGTTGCGTTTTGTGAAAGATTGGAGATCACCACCAAAACGAAGACTGAAAAGTTTGACATTGATTGTAGAGAGCATTCGTGACACTTGATTTTCGTTGCAACTCCAGTTCGAGATGAGCTCAAGATATGTACATTAAAAAAGAATTGGGATTCCTTTTTTAAAAATGTGAAGGATTCCTCTTCCTTGTAGCTTTGTGTACCTTCCAACTGAGATGAGCTCAAGCTTGGGCAAAAAGAATCTGCATTAATTCCTTTTCCAAGGATTTAAGGCGGCCTGTCAACAGTTTAATGTTGTTCAAGAAGTAATATCTTTCGAAACAACTCTTATTAAGAAGTGTTGAGGTTGTATGGCTGGATTTTCCTTTGGGGGACACGTTTTTGAATGAATGAGTGTTGGTGTTGCGCAGATCATTCTGAGCGTGGCAGAGCACCACAGCAACTTAGTGCCATGGCAGCTCCTGCAGCAGAGAATTGGGGTGGTGCTGCGGTTTGTAGGCTTAACACCCGAAGAAACGCTCGACTTGGATCAGCTGAAGGGACTGATAAACGAACGGACCAAATTGGTGTCAATCTTTCATCTCTCCAATGTGTTGGGTACGGGTTCCCTCATAATTCTCGATTCCTTACTACTGATCACAAGTGTCAGTCACAATTGAGGAATACAACATTTCTATCATTAGTGAACCCTACTAATTGTGGAAGAGAGATAACAAAGCGAGACTAATCCCATTCTCTCCATCCTCAACCGATTTGAGTTGGATACTTCTGTAGCCTTCTCCAGTTAATACTGTTGAGGTGACCAGTTCTCTTGCTTCATAGAGAATTCAGAAGTCAAGCATCAGTTATTCCCAGCAACCCATCTGGACTTCCCAGATGAAAGCTACATCCAAATCATTTTCCAGATTGACTTGCCACAGCCTGTATTTTCGATGGAAAATCATGAATTCTAGTATTGATCAGCAGTCTGTCTGAATTGGGACACTCGGGAGAATTGCGTCATTTGGAACTAATTGCTGCCTTCCTTCTATTTGGGACCAGGTTGTGTGAACCCGATTGCAGACATTGTGGACTGGGCGCATGCTGTGGGTGCGAAGGTCCTGGTGGACGGATGCCAAAGTGTTCCACACATGCCTGTGGACGTGCAATCCTTGGGAGCTGATTTTCTTGTGGCGTCATCACACAAGGTAACTTTTGAACCTTACTAGACAGCTGAGAATATCGATCACTGAAAAGGCCGGATACACAAGTTTTTTTGGGGGGCTTCGAGTAGTTTTCTTCAGGAGAACGGATTCATGTAATTAGTAGTAGTGCTTGTTGCATACTTGTACATACTGTAACAGAAGTCGTACACATGTTCATAACATTGCATTAAAACAATAGAAGTGTTTTCCTTGAGGATCACTTCAAGTACATTTAACAGATATTTCGTTAAAATGGCGGTATTCATACGCCATTTTTCCATTTATTTTCTAGGATAGGTGTAGATTTCAGACCACCCCGTCTGAAATCTAGGAGGGGTATACATTTCAGACCGCGCGGTCTGAACCTCAACGTGCCAAGTTTGTGGAATATCGCCGTTTTAACGAAATATCCGTAATTTCTTGTCTGATATTCACTGCTGTTATTCTCGTAGAATGTATTAATGTGAAAAAATCCTACTGGACAATTTTGCAGATGTGTGGACCTACGGGAATGGGCTTCTTATGGGGGAAGTCAGAAATTCTTGAATCGATGCCACCATTCTTAGGTAATGTTTCCCCTCTCCTTGATCCCCATCAAATCACAGTTTGTGTAGGAGAGTTTTGTGTCTTTGAAAGATTGTTCTTCGTGGCAAGTTGAAGATCAATTTCAATATATTTCCTTATTCAGGGGTGCCAGAATTTTGATGCTCAAAGTGCGAGCCTTCAATTGATCCGTTGTCGTGAATAAACCTCCAAAATAACGAAATGGATTTTAGTAACAGGTCTCGAATGGGAGGACCTTTTCATGACACGATGCGTCCCAATTTTTTCATTTTCTCTTCTTTACTTCCACCACATACGCTCACATTTCTGTTTTTGTGCAGGTGGAGGAGAAATGATTGATGAGGTTTATCTGGATCGATCTACCTACGCCATGCCTCCTTCACGGTAAGCAAGATCTAGATGCTGAATTGTTTTTTTCTTTTCAAGAGTATCTTGGTAACAATCTACTCATGCACCATCCTTAAAAAAAAGAAGTCTCTCAAGTTCTAAATGCGTGTATTATTCGCCTTCATAGTCCACTACCAGGATTCTAATTTAGACGATCCACAACCACTTATTTTTATGTTTTGCTTATGTCACTTGTAAGGACTAGTTAAAAGCACTAGAGTCTGCTAAGCAATTGTAAGATACTTAGGTTTAGTGTCTATTGCGATAAGCACTTCAATAATTGCTATGGTTATAATTGACTGACTGGTTTAGAATTGGTGAGTGAGGTAATGGAAACGAATGGAACTCGAACGCCAGTTAGTGAGCACGAATTTGCTAACCCACGCTTTGTTGGCCCAGTAATTTTCATTTCAGTTTGCTAAAGCAGCTACTTGCTTAGTGAAGAAGGGGTTTTAGGCTTTCCTGTTTGACTTGGGATAGTCTAGTTACAAACTTCAGTTCATTGTGGTGTTAAATTTGAATGGAAATGCTCATCTGTCGGAATTCGAATTCTAGGGCTTCGGACTCACTCTCTTCATGCTGTGAATCTTGTCAGTTTCGAAGCTGGCACTCCAGCAATTGGAGAAGCTATTGGATTAGGAGCAGCCGTGGACTACTTGAGCAGCATTGGGATGGACCGTATACATGCATATGAGGTGCTTGCTTTGCTGTTCTGCCCTTGAAGTCACCTCTAACCCTCTGTCCGACCTCTGTTATCAGTCAAGTAGAACTTCCGAATAATGACTGTAACTATGTTGTCGAAATAGCAGAAACTTTAAACCCTTGGCCCATTTGTATGCCAATTTCATGGGCGAAGATGTCAAGCCCATTTGTTGGATACCAAAATGTAATTAATTTCAAAGCTTTAATAGTGATTAATAGTGCGAAATCACCTTTTGATTTCTGAGATAAGTGATTATTTTGATATGTAGAAGTGCTGGCAGAAATCATAGGTCACTCACAGTATTAGGTTGGTGTTTCAGATGGAGCTCTCCAAGTATTTATACGAAAGCTTGTTGGAAATCCCAAACGTGCGAATCTATGGACCCCCAGAAGGTCCCGATAGATATGCATCCTTATGCTCTTTTATTGTGAAAGACGTTCACCCTTCAGATTTATCAACTTTTCTTGACCAAGAGGTAAACCACTCATTCACTCTTTCCGAGCTGCTTTCCTTCAGAAAAAATCCTCCTGTAACTCAAGCTACTGTTCCACGTGTTTTTGCTTCAACAGTTATAGAATTAAGACTACTAGAGTTATTCTTCTAATTCATAGAGCTTTCAGCTCAAAACGGTAAAGTACACTCAGTCAAGGATGCAATCCAGGTCCGAATTTGTTGGACAATTTTAAAATTGACGCTTCCTTTCGATCGAACCCAATGTTACATAACGATTTATTTACCAAGGCCAAACAATCCTCATAATGAAAAAAGGAATTGCTGCATTGACAACTTCGTTGCGTTGTCTGATTGATATAATGGTCTTGCAGCATGGAGTTGCTACTCGATCGGGCCATCACTGCGCGCAACCTCTACATGATTATCTGGGAGTTGGCGCAACTCTACGAGCCAGCATGTACTTCTACAACACTACCGATGAAGTGGACAAGTTCATCGAGGGTTTAAAGGATACCATTTCTTTCTTCTCAGTGCATCAATGAGCTGAGGAGGTTTCAAAATAGTCTAAAATTTAGCATGTAAGCTTAGTTAGTTAACTCAAGTACAGAGAGATGCACATAGATGGAGTGAATTATTTCATGCCAGTACCTCGCTGGCAAATTAGAGTTTGAAAAGCTCTGATAGTTTGAAAAGTTTTCCGGTTTGGCATTTTGGAAATATAGTGTGGTTACTACTACTTCCTAAACATCCGAAGAAGCATCTATGATCAGTTTCTTTAAAATGGCGTTATTCCGTTAAAATGGCGGGCCATTTTGTAACTTTGGCACTTTTAAGGTTTAAAACGTGTGGTTTGAAATATAGATCTGTTCTAGATGTCTGAAATCTAGACATGTTAAAGATGGTGTAAACCGAGTGGTCTGAAATCTATACCAATTCTAGATTTATGAAATCTTTATCAGTTCTAGTTGTCCATTTTATAGCTTAGATTGCGTAGTCTGAAAAAAAGGCACATAAAATACTGCCATTTTAATGAAATGGACCATATCTCAACTTGGTTATTCTTATTAAAATGTATTAATTTTGATTTTGGGTATTGTTATCAATTAGAAGGGGTTTCAATTCCCTCACTATGTATTCATGATCACTTTTTATCAATACATTATGAATTTTTTAATTATAGGATTAAAATATGTTTGTAGTAACCTCTCAAATCTTATGTGCAAAGGTTGAACATTTTAAGCAAGAAACAAGATGGGTTGGTTTTAGTTATAGGATCAGAATTAGATTTACATACCTTATGCTACCTTGCATGTCTAACATTGGTGTAGGACTAATGACCAATTCCATCCAAATTAGTTTAAGCTCAATCAAGTTGAAATGAAACATGTTTTCAAGTGGTAGAAATAAGTGCTAGGTATTGTCAAGTAGTTCATTCTAAAAATTCGGTATTCTAGTTGCAATTTGATTTTTGGGCCTAAGATTATTGAATGGCACAAGAATTTATTTTACACTATTTTACACTATAATATATACACATGGTGATATTTTCTAAAACATTGGTTGTAGTGGACAAACTAGGCATTAGATATGAAGCATCCTTAGTGCTAACTATATATTGGCCCTCTAAATGTATTTCTAACCACTAAATGGTATATAATTAGGATTTGAAATTTGTGTCAATGAAAGAGCATCCTAAAGCACTTGGAGTAGGTACAAGAAAATTAAAACTTAGACATTGGACAACCACTTGAAAAACAAGGTAAAAGTCCAAAATTTTAGAAGGTCTTCGCAAATCATAGTTACCATAGTCAACAAATATGATGATTGACACTCTTGGCACTTCACAAATAACAAAGCAAAATTTGACCATTGACACTCTACATGAAGCCAAATGTGGATTTTCAATGGCCACACTTTGCTTTGGTAACCACAATTTGCCAAGACTACAAGACCTCTATAATTTTGTGGTTGACTAATATCTGAATGTGAATTTTCTTATACCTACTCAATAATTCAAAGTGCTTGTGGAAGGTGCTTCCACTGATACAAATTTCAAGTTCTATTTATATAACATTGATAAACTAGAATTACATTTTGGAGGGCCAATATACCGACATCCATGCTTGCACAAATCAAATGTTTTCATGCCAAAATTAATAATGTAATTAATATCCATTGCAAAGTTTCTTAGTGGCGTGATTATGGCTACATCCAAGCACGTACTGCTTCATGTCCTCACAACCTTCAACAAGCTCAATCGCACATCTACACTTCGTGCGTTGTTGCCATTTCTGGTTTTGATCTAATTTGTAAAGATTGCTCTCTTCGATCAGCATCACGGAGATCAGGGCTGAGGTTCTGATCGATAGTTATGACAGGATCGATTCCACTGCCAAGGAACTTTGACAATGATCGAAACAGAAGCTTCGTCCACACTCGACGTACTCAATACTGCCTTACAATCGACAGTAGAATTACGACAAACTGGCTGTTGAAGAAGTTGGTACCCTGTAAATTCAAATACTATATAACTGAATTCAAGTTATACACTGAACGAGCAAAAGCAAAGCACAAAATAATGAGATGTGCCTGTATGTTTCTTATCTTGTATGTTTCTTATCTGTAGAGCTCCAGTTTAGTTCCTATTTTTAGTGCCGAATGCAACAAATCAATTTATGTGCTCGAAATGTTCACGTGTAGCAACTGAAGAACAAACCAACGAATCTCATCAACTCATAACACGTACGCTCCATGTCAAAGAGCTCTGCAAAGAACATTGAAAGAAAAGGAAGAAATTGGTGTCTCAATCTCCATTTGCTCTAGCTAAAGCATAATTGCTTCCATTCAAGATGGTGCAAATGGGGGCCTCTTAATATTGATTGTTATGATTTTTATGTCTTTAAACGTAGATAACTAGATTCCTTAGCAAGTACTGTAACAATTACAATAAGTAACTATTCATACTCTTGCAGTAATGAGACATAATTGCAACAAGTCGTATAACTTGCACCAAGAGAAAGACCCTCTTGTCCATCAAAGTTGAGAAATTTGAAGAAGGGCAATAAACTTGGTCTCTTTCAAGAAACTTTGCCACTACAAGTCGCTTGGTTAAACATTATTAGGAAACCCCTTGCTTTTTCATTCCCTAAAATAGCGACACAATGTGGGGTGAGTGAAAAAAAAGTCAGAAATGACATAAAATGGGGTCAACTTGGCTACTAACATTAGATCATTTTCAATGAGAAGCAACAAAACTCCAAATCTTTGGGATGAAAAACAATGGAGTTCCCCACAATGAGAGTACTAAATATTCTCAATATAAGAAGTTTTTTAAACTCTTAAGGATATTTTAACATTTTCAGGCAATTTGCTTGTGATATGATCACATAAAATAAAATTCATATTAAAACAACAGTGAGTCCAAAAAATTAGTTGAGATTATTAATTTTTGGCAGTTTTTGCATAATTTTTTGTGTTGCTACAGTGCAATTTATGGAAATTTGTAATAAATTTGTAACTATTTGTCATGAAATTGAACTAAATAATAACATTATTCTCCTTAAATTTCTGTAGGCTTATTGCTAAATCAAAATACTTGTTGAAATCTAACAATGTTTTGTGCATGAAAAATAAAGAATTCAATTCGATGAGCATCACTATCATAAATTTGAAAAAAATCTATTTCAAGCACATTGTCTAGCCCCCAAATGTCCAGATCCATTTCCACAATTCACAATATGAGAAAAATCATTATAAAGTGTAATTTGGAAGCATATTTTGGAATTGATAGACAAATAAAAGTTGTAGATTTTGATTTGTAGATTCTATCTATATGGTTAAATTCACAAATTCTATCATGAATATTTTTTTTATAAATTCTGAAAGGAAATTTTCAAAATTCTTTTTCAATTTGATTACAAGCAAAATATTATCATGTTCTGAGTAAAATTTGTTGGAATGGATTTGAAGTGAGGTTCTCATGACATGGTGATTTTTTGAAATTTTTTTGTTCTTAAAATCTATGACCTCATTTTAGCATAATTATCTAGTTTTTAATCAAAATCAATACAATTTTGGCTTGGTTAACCACTTGACATACTTGCACATTTGTAATTTTAGAAAAATAGGTACTCTACTAACACCAAATCCACCCTTACGTAGGACAACTTGATAGAATATCTCCACAAATTAGGATGACTTTCATCCAAGAAATAATGAGAAGATATGTTAGTTTCAATCTGTTAGTTATTAATTTTTTGGATGCTGGAGCACTCTAACGTTAAAGTACTAAGAGCATCCCTAGTGTCTTGTAAAATGGATGACTTGTTCAAGCCAACTTGAAAAATTGACGAGTAGACTTGCAAAATGGATGACTTATTTGGGAGTGGGCTACAAATTGAAGTTGGGTTGAAAATGGAGGGGTGTTTTCAAGCTTGCTCATGGCCTAAAAAACATGAGACAAAGTATTTTCTCTTTCCACAACTTCATGGAGTTGCTATATGACAATTGCTTATCACCTCCTAGCAACGTGTTTCACCTTCCACTTGGATTATTATTGGAATGATTATCTTAGCAGCAACTAGAAGCAGCTACAACTCAAATTTACTTCCAAAATAGCTTTGTTGTTGTTTAATCCTTGAATGCCGGGTTGGTGACCATGGAAATCAGACCTTTTGGAACCGTGTGACATCATCTACTTAGAGAAAAAAAATCATTGGAAGTCAAGCTACTATAGGAAATCTCCCTTTTCCACCCCTAATTCCGAGGGTGAATAGTTGCACTTCTATCCTACACAAGAGAATTACTGGTCATTCATCTTACAAAAAACATCTGCCAGTCGTTGATGGGTTAAAATTTGCTTGAAACATCATTTTTTGAGTGGCATTCTTAACTCCCTCAATGAACTTTATTTGGCTAGCTCTATTACCAATTGAATAAAGAATTGCGTTAAAATGGCATATTCTATACACCATTTTTAGACCATGCGATCTAAACAAAAAGAGTGCCATTTAGGACAAGTATACATTTCGAACCATGTGGTCTAAACCGTAAAAGAGTCAAGGTTGTGGAAGGGCACTCTTTTAATGAAATTCCCTATACAATGGATATAGCTTGTCTTGATCAAGAACAAATTTGAGCCCTATAGATGCATCAAATTTGTTACAATGGTGTTCGGTACATCTATGATGGATACCATAGCCCCCATCACATTTCCAATTATCCTTATGCACCACAAGAATCCCCCCTTTGACTAAGGTAGGAGCACCCAATGGCATTAGTGTACCTAATGGCTTCACTTTCTAGGTAAGGCAATAATTCTACAACTTAAATGTAAGTACAACATAGACGGTTTATCATTTTGATCAACAAAAATAAGCCATCTATAGTCCACCTACATTTAAGTTCTGAAATTACTACCATTTGTAGAAATTGACAGCAATGGGTGCTCCTACCTTACAACCAAGAGATCAAATATTCCTCACACGATCATGTAAGCTTAACATTGACAATTGATTGATTTTGATGTGATTTTCTAGTCTACCTTTTGGTCAGAGTTTGTAAAGTTCATTGACAACATAAGGTGAATGTAAGGTAAAATAAACCATTGTGGTCAAAATGAAGAGTTTGCCTTCATGCCATTGCAATTTATTTGAATTCCCTCATAAAGACAAGTCTAAGAAAAAATAAGGGCAATTGAAATTACATTTTTTCAAAAAAAATATGAATTTGCTATAAATTTTTGAAATGTTCTACCTACCATGGCCCACAATGCACTATTTAATAACATAAGAGTGAAAATCAGACATTTTATTTCTTTCCAGGGTTTGTAAACATCTCAAATTCTTGAAACAAATGAACACATATACTAAAAATTGGTAAATTGGTACAAACGGTAATAACTAGATACCATTCATGGAGTAGAAAGTTTCAAATTTGCATTAGTAGATCTTATACTTTTATAGACCAAAAGTCACAATAGAATTACAAATAATTATCCATTTAACTAGTAATGAGTTGCATATTCAAATCAGCATCCTTTCCATTTCCCTCCCTTTCTCTACCCCTAGATAATGTTGATAATAATGACTCTCTTTTGCATATTCATGATTTGTCCTCCTCTTCTTTTTCCTCTTCTCTTGCAAGTTCTTCAAGGTTTATTGTAAGTGGACATAGTGGTGGAAAAGTTCTAGTTGGCTCTTGTGTCCTTTGTCTTTGTGTACTTTGGAGTGTTATCCTTTCTTCCACTCGTAAAAACTCCTCCTACATACACAATATGTGTTTTTATAGTTAAGTCAACCCTTGAACCTTTTAGGTTTGCAACATCTTTAGAGCATCTTTACTCTAAGATGGCACAATAGTGTGATTAACGATCACTTTAGGGTAGCACCTATAAATGAATGACATGGTTGAGAATAAAAACTCTATTCTTACACTACAAAAGCCTTTTTTTTTTATTGATATTGCAAGGCCCAACAATGTTTATGTTAACATAAAAATAGTTGCATCATTGTGGATGTCACCTTAAATGCATCACCCCAAATGTGGGGTTCTTCTACTAAAATGACAACAATTAAGGAGCTTGCCAATGCATAATGTTGGACTAATAGAACTTTTCCATTTAATGTGTCTTCTTCAAATTGTACCAAGTCACTTTGATGACTTTGCCTTTAGGGTATCTCAAATGCAACACATAATGAGGAGAAACAAGAAACGAATGAAAATCCCCTTGTTCACAATATTGAGTGGGGATGCTCTTATAAGGTTCATAAGCTACTAATACATTTGACCCCACCACTACACGGCTACACCAAGAAGAATTGAATTGTTTATGAACAATCACCTTCCGCTTATCCCCACTAGCTTATGGAATTTGAGGAGTTGTTGCTTCCTTACATCTGCGTAAGAGTATTTCTATTGTAGTACAAGAAAACATTATCTTTAGAAAAGATAAGGACAATATAATTTTGTCCAATGGATTCTTTTTGTTCCATTGGTATAACTTATTATTTTGTCTTTCAACCAACCACAAGGCTCCTAGTGATCCAAAGCAAAAAAAAAATCTCCATTATAGCTAGTCCAATGAACTATTTGTAGAAGAAAAAGTAGTTTTAGTAGAGTTGTTGTTGCCAACAAAATTGCAATTTTGGACATGCCAAAATAAATACTCTGGAAAGGTCAAGCATTTATTGCTCACTTTTCATCTAAAAAACACCGGATTGGACTTGTTTGATGTACTACTACTAGTACTCTAAGAGCATCCTCAACGCATGACTAGAAATAGGGATAAGGTAGGAGGTGCAAACACTACATGTATAAGAATTTATTGGCTTAGAATCTCTTCTATATTGATCAAATCATTTTTCTAACAAATTATTAGAGAAAGAAGAGAAAGAGACTCATCTATCACAATTTGATGTGCAATTTTCAGACCTAAATTATAATAGATATAATTTTCTAAAGCTCACAATAATAAGATGCTATGGAAGGCTATAGGTACTATTATTAAATGTCAAAAAGTCATCCATCAATGGTGAAAACAGCATCCTAGAATGAAGGCGTGCAAACCTTAAACTTGAACAACATGGTGCATGTAATTCAACCCAAGATATTACAAAGTGTCCCACCACTTATAACTCCACATTATTTACAAGGAAATTTCGTCTACTTCCAAATTAAACTTAGTCCTCAACTACTCATCAAATTGTACAATGTTACTCCCAAATTGGCACCAATTCATCAATCAACAATTTTTCAATCCCATACTAACAATTCATAGTTTAACCTTTAAAAGACATTGCAAGCCCATGGGCCTTTTGAAAGTCAAAACTTGAATTTTTCACATAGTTTCTTATTTTAAATATTTGTAAGCTTCTCCAAAAAATTATAGCTCCAATAATCTACTTTTAAGTCCATTTGAATTTTCAAAATTGTTAAAATGGTAATTTTTGAGACACCTTGAAGATACTATAGCATCTTTAAAGTTCAAAATACACCACTTTTTAACTTTTTCTATCAAATTTCTCTTGGTGTAAGCTCAAGGGATACATCACTTACACATGATGTTTGCCACTATTATTTCCATTTCTATTAAAACTCTCATATTATTTAAAGAATTTTTGTAATTACTATAATTTTTGCAAAGAAATTTCATTAAAATCATATAGAATTCAACTTGATGTTTTCAATTATGAAAAAAATGAGATTAAATTTTAGACACATATTACGACATGCAAAAAATATCAAATTTTGAAATGTGTGTTCTAATGTAGAAATCTAATGAAGTTTGACCAAACCTATACATGTAATGTCCGATAAGGATTAATAGTAGGAGTAGTTTTTAGAGCACAAGAAAAATATGGACATGCTACCTTAGTACCCGAATTTTCAAGTGGAAGCTCATAAATCTCATTCATTATAGTGACTTTTAAAAAAATTGACCAAATACAAGGCCAATAATCTAAGCCTCAAATGGACTTTTCTGCATTATAGAAAGAAGAGGGAAAAAATTCCGCATTAAAAATTCCTTTCAAGCAAAAAAGTGAAGGTTCAATTTATTGGCACATATGACAATGCTTGAAAAGGTATGACAATTATAAATCTTCAAGCTTGTAAGCTAAGTTGTGAGCTCTTTATATTTTGCCAATTTATCATATTTGTAAAGAGAATGGCAAGTTTGGGAATAAAGAGATACGCATATCAATTGCATGGATGACAAAGAATTAGCCTAGTGAAATCAACAAATGAACGTCTTTGTTTGAGTATTTTAGGTCATATAACCAAACAAAAAATGAGGAGTATAAAAAATGAATCGCTTATGAAAAATTATCAATGGTTTTTCATCATTTCTCCATCAAGAACAAGTGGATTTAGAGTAGCCTAAGGGTATTAATAACCAGTTTGAACTAATTCTTATATTTAAAATCAAGCATTAAGTTCAAAAATATAAAAATATTCGACAATTGTCTCACATGGCTTCAAAAGCCAAATTATTGCGAAAGGGTCAAAGATGAAAAGACAAGTTGTTTATACAAGTGAGGTGGTAGGAGGTAAAACAATTCATGTAGGATATGTAAGTTACAATTTGACAATAAGTAGTCAAGCTCTCATTTTCAAATTGTCCCATACCCTTTAAGGATTCATGATGGACAATGGATTCATTATGAAAACAACCTCTCCATTCTCCATTCTCCCTAATCCTAAATGAAATAATTCCTTCATCTCCTAATCAAAAAATATCTTGATGTAGATGGTCAAAATAATGATAGATTGTTATTTGACTCAATGGATTGTAATTAGATTTTTTGGATTATCAACAAACCATCTTTATATTTATTTGTAGATTTTGGGTGGAATGGCATAAACATTTGGCATTTCTTTTATAATTATGTGCGTAATGCCTTGTAATGATGAACTACCTTCAACTTCATACAAGTAGAACCTCTCTTAGTACATAATGCTAGGATTATGTACTAAGAGAGGGTTATGCATTTGCAAAGGTGCATTAATGGCCCACCCATGAACCTCTCTACTACATATTATGCACTAACATAGTATGCAATAAGAGAAATTCTACCTATATTTAAACTGAGTTGTATTTTATTTGTTAGTTTTTAACTCATTTCTTATGCAACGGTTTACACCTGGTGTCAAAATTTCAAAATGACCACACCTTGTATCAAAATTTTAGAAAGAAGTTTGTTGAAAATCGACTTTGTATCAATCTACCTAAATTTTCAATTGGTTGTTTGACAAGAACTTGGTCTTTTAAGGGTTAAGGCCCAAAATTGCAAAAGAATATTCTTATCTAAACATGTAGCAAGGCTAAAATCTTCACCTTCAATTTTCCTTCAATAAATTCAATTGAAGGACCTTTTAGTTAATTTGTTCAAATATATCTTTCCAAAATTTTAGAGTGAAGACACCTACTAATTGCAAGATCAATTTATGTGTCTAAGCTTTAAAAACTCAGTTTTTATAGCTCTTCTCAAAGGCAAAGTTTTGTCTTTCAAGAATGAAAAAAAAATCAAATTTGTCCTAAAACTTGGAAAAAACAATACATATCCATTTTTGTTTTCATTTGGAAAATTTAATAATTGAGTTTAAAAATCAACTTTATATATTTTTTGCCTTAAGTGCTCACAAAGTATATCTCTTTGTTACTTTCATCTCATTAGTTGGAATAGAATGATTCAAATACTTTTTTTGTAGGTATCAGTCTATCCAATATAATCTAATTGATGAATTAATTGATCTTCAAAATATATTTTAACTTGCCTGCGTAGACATCAAATTTTTTTTAAAATCTTTTCACATTTGCAATACTTACTAAAATGATGTGAAACATAACTTCACAAGTATGAGGATCAGGAGCCATGCTAAAATTCCATGCAATAATTCCATAACTATGAAGTCAATAGGGCTTACTGAAATTTCCCCACAACAAAATGGGATTTTTAGTCTTTTACATGTTAACATCCAAAATATAATGGGTATTTTATTGGTGGCTGATCCCTAAAGTTCTTTCATGTTTAGAGACCCAATACTACTTCAAAATACTCGTCCTCAAAGCAAGGCTAAAATCTTCATTTATATTTATTTTATAACAAATTCAATTGTAAGATCCTTTATTTAACTTATTCTAGTACATACCTCCACAAATTTTAAGTGATATCCCCTACGATTGCAAACTCAATGTGCCTAAACTTCAAAATATAGGCTTCCCTAGCCATTCCCAAAAGTGAAGGTTTGTCTTTTTACATTTTTAGGAAAAAACCCATATGTCTTATAACTTGTATATTTTAGTCCATATGTTGGAAAGTGGTTTGAAAATATGTCAATGTGAAAAAATTAGCCAAAAAACTCGTATTCATCTTTAACCCCTAAACATCTAGATTCATCTCCAGAATTGTTGATTTGAGAAAAATCATTATAGAGTGCAATTTAGAAGCATATTTGGAATCAATATACAAATAAAAGTTGTACACTGAGAGTTGTAGATTCCATCCGTACAGTTAGATTCACCAATGCTATCACCAATTTTTTCTTTTTTTTAATTTGAAAGGAAAATTTCAAAATTCCTTCAAAATTCAATTACAATCAAAATATACTCATTTTTTAGTACAATTTGTTGGAATGGATTTGAAATGAGGCTCCCTTCACAAGGTAATTTAAAAAAAAAATTGTGTTCTTCAAATCTATGACTTCATTTTGGCAAATCTAATTTTGATTAGAGTCAATGCAATTTTGGTTGACATACTTTCACATTGGTAATTTTAGAAAAATATGTACTCTAGTAATACCAAATCCAACCCTTAGATAGGACAACAACTTGATAAAGTATCTCGACAAATTAGAATAACTTTCATCCAAGCATTTAGGAGGATGAAACTATCTTTTAGAAAATGGACATTGGAGTGCTTGGAGGTGAAGAAGTTATGAAGTAGAAGGTGGTACCAAATGAAAAGAAAAGACTAAAATGTTGATAACTTTTACAAGGAATTGAGAATTGTTAATCCTAATGGTATGAATCTTCTAGTAACAATTGAGATCTTTTAGTTTTATGTTTATTTGAAATTTTTTAAAATTGACTTTAGAAACAATTGGATATATTTTCTCTACCTTCATTACCTACAAAATAAAACTCCTCATAACTTTCACCTTGGAATTGAATGGTTCAAATGTCTTTGAGTAGATATTGATTAAAACAATGATGTCAAATTATTTAATCATTTAAAAAAATATTCTTATAGCTACTCAATTTGACCCTAGGTACACAACTCTTGTATTATACACAAGGGTCATTGGCATTAAAACAGCTTAGAGGATGGCTTTTGTAAAAATTATAGTGAATTAAAAAGACCAAAAACTTACACTAAATAGTGAAATTAGGTTGCCCCACACTATATAAATACTTAATATTACATTGCAAAAATGCACTAGTTTTGAATTAGGTGTTGTTGTAATTGGAACTCATGAACCTTCATTTGTACAAATGGAAATATATGTAGAAATTTTTGTTGACTTTGATGGCTTGTAAAGTACCTTTTGGGGGGTAAGTCAATCTAATTGTTAAGGCAACCTAATTTCACTATTTAGTGTAGGTGAAGACCAAATTA
Organism: Straminergon stramineum; assembly: GCA_963920665.1. Lineage (NCBI taxonomy): Eukaryota > Viridiplantae > Streptophyta > Bryopsida > Hypnales > Calliergonaceae > Straminergon > Straminergon stramineum. The sequence goes on from OY987270.1 coordinate 15,926,643, forward strand.
AAAAAAAATTAATGTAGAAAAAATGTTGGGTTACATACATATTAGAAAAAATTCACAATGTATATGAAGAATTTTAACACTTATGCATAATTTTCAAAAATCTATACAAGAAGCTCCCTCCAATTAAAATTAAAATTCATTCGTGGTGTTTTATTTATAATAAAAAAATCGTAAATTTTTATGAAAAAGTCCAAAAAGTTGGGTAGCTTGTCCCATGATACATGTATTATAAAAATTCATATAATTAGTTTTTTCATGCTATTATTGTCCTCAAAGAATATTCATTTCATGTATATAGTTACATTTTTTGATTCCTTGTTAAGAGGGCTACAAGAGTTTTCTACATTAAAATAAATTGAATCCCTTGAAATTGGACTAAAATGCATTATAAGTGATTATAACCAGGGCCATATAATATGGGAGTTGCGTACCCCAGAAATTTGACATAGAAATAGAAAAGAAATCCTTCTAACTTTTGCAATATTTATCGGAATGATGTAAAGAAAAGCTTTTCCCATAGATTAGGATGATTTGCATCCATCTTAAAAATTTCATGCAAAAATTCTAAATTATGAAGTTAACAGAGTGTATCCGAGTTTACAAAAAATTCAAAGTAGTCTTCTCAGTCTTTTAGGAGTTAAAGCAAAAACACTTAGCTTCCCATCATAAATGAGGGAACTAAAGTAGTCTATATTCACCTAAAATTGTCTCTCAAAGTGTACTTTACATTTCTCATATCCAATGTGTGAATTCTAAGGTGCCTTTTATGTGACCTTACAATTCCTATGAAGATGGGATGGTTCACTTCAATTTTAAGTTGCCATATCTCTTAACCTCTTACCCTGAAAATGCATGAGAAGACATTTTGTAGCATTTGGGTGATTTCAAAAAGCCTATTGGATGGGAAAAAAATATTTTTCATCCAAAAAATAATAGGATGGTGGTGGTGGTGCTTGAATGCATAATAACCCCTAAATGCCCAAGGCCTTTTGTGAGCTTCTAGAATTTTGCTCTAAATTGAACAAAAAGACAACATTTTGATAAGTTTTATCAATTTTTTTGGAATTGTAACCATACAAATTCAAACTAGACATGTTAGAGATCATTCAAGAAAAGAAAACACATCAATGTCATTTATGGATTGAAAGATTATAATATTTGATCATGAGAGTATTTAAATTGCAAAAGTGATTTGGAGTCTTTCAATCCTCTTTTTACATGTCAAATCTAAAAAATTAGTCACCAACAAAATACGAGGTTAGAGGGTCTAACATGCATAACCCCAACCAATTCTTGGCTTGGCAAAATCTACACTAGCCTACCCTATGATCATATGTTTGGAGTTCAAGATAGTTACCCTGTTCTCAAGTCAGATTGTTGCGAAAACCTCAAAGACGAGCAATACTGCAAGAGATGGAACATGCACATAGAACATAGTGGAAGCAACTACTTTCCTAGAATCTTTTATTGTATTCCTAGAATGCCTATGATTAGAAATCAAGCTAATCATACTCAACCTCATTGACTTGTAGTCTATAATTTTCTTAAATGAATTTCTAATGTGATTTTTTCTTCAAGATCTAGTGTATTTGAGGCTCATTTCCAAGAGCCCTCAACACTATAGAAAGTCAAGATTGCAATGGACACCCTTGTACAAAATCTTCAATAGAAAAATCATAATCAATCATTTTCAAAATCAGATTTTTGATGCTAAAATTGGACTTCAAAAATATTCTTTCAAAAATACAAACTATTGAAAATAGCAAATTGATTCAGTTTTATTTAACTTCAAAGTTTTGTAAATTTGAACCAAAATTTGGTGCCTCAAGCATTTAGGGTTTCAATGAATGGAGTAGATGTTCCTTTGTGGTATATTTTGAATCTTCTACATAAGAATATATTCAATCTATGGATTACCATGTACTGTATTTTGGCAACTTCAAATTCCTTATTCTTGATGTGAATTTGAACCATAAAAATTACCTTTTTTGAATTTAGGTCCAACTTATGAAATAAAGTTAGAGTGGTGTGGTTTCTACTCCAACTTGAATTTTTTTTAGATATTTTGTTGCAATTTGAACTTTAGACCTATAACCTCAATTTTATGATTTTCTAATTCTAAAGAGACATGGTCAGAATTTTTAGTCCATGATATTGTTCCTTGTATTCTTTACCATTATATACATACATGGAGAAAATTTCAGATTATCTAAACTAATTTTTAATTTTGATATGAATTACCTTATTTTTCTCCCTTAAACTTCTTATAACAATTTCAAATTTTTGCAAAAAAAATCTAAATTTTGTATGAATTGTAGAAGACTTGTGATTTTATCCCTAAAAATTAACTATAGAAGATTTCAAAAACATACAATTACAAAATGGGAAAAAGGATATTGAAATTCATTCCTATGGTCATACAAATTCTTTACAGTACAGTACAACCTCAATTCATAAGAACCTAGCTGTCTAGGTTCTATTGTTGTCTAGGCTCTACCTATTTTCTGGATTTTGCAAGTTCGTAGTTTCTTCATACAGTGTCCAAAAAAATGCATTCTAACAGAGTTTAGAATCCCTTTTGAGTACCAACAAGATCCATCAAAAAATAATGGTACCCAAGCTCAAAACCTTATTCAAACAGTTTTCAGTGTTTCTTGATACAAGATCCAGTGCGTGCATGTGAACAAATTCACCATGGACGTTAATTTGACCTCAACTAAAGAAATAAAGTTCTTTGAGACTACTTTCTACTCCAATTTAAAACTTAGAAATTTTTCTAATATACAATCTTTTACTAAGCAGATAAAATTGAAAATCGTATATCCCAAGGTCAATAGATGGGCACAATTGCCCTCATTCTAACAATAGAATCTACATTTTTTAACCGAGGATTAGCTGGAGTTATGAAAGACTTCCCAGCCACCAGATGTAAGTTATTGGGCGTTGACAGGCTAAACTTCTGTTGCACTACTGTAACTCACCGACAGGAGCCTCATTTAGCCACAAGAAGTGAATAAACTCGTACAGCTTCCCACTGACGCTCACCTGACATAGCCAGCAACATAACAGTTGCAGTATAAGAAACCTTTTCCAAGCAATGTAACATTTTAGAGAAAAAACACTCTTTAAGAAATATTGACACAAATCCTTTGGTTTCTTTCTGTAACTACCTCAAGTCTTTCTTCGAACTTTTTAATTTTGAAAAACATGAATGAGAAAGCATCCCAAATATGCTATGATCATCTCCATTATGATCCCACCTACCAGTCTGAGTCTACATTTACATCACAGGGAAAAAAATTTAGAAAGAGGATCAGGAGACAACGACAACCTTGTATGGAGTGGGATTAAGTGCTCGCATGTGATCAGTTCGCATTGCTTCCAGTTGTTGCAAACAGTGTTTCCTCAGCTCCCTCAAGGAAGGTAATGGCTCCCTCCGCCCTGAGTAAGATATACAAAACCTTAGCACTTGGAACAAGAGGTAACACACCCACCTCGTTAATATCACCTCCGTTTGGTATCACATCCTCCGTTCTCTCACCAAACCTGAGGGAGTAGTCGTACCCAGTTCAAAAATCACTACCTACTGTCACTGTCACACTGTTGAAATGTATCATGTCCTACATTTTTAACAATAGAAGTACTTATTGGAAATTACTATAATAGAATATTAGCTTCCAAAGTGAGCTTTCTATCTGTAGTTCAGGCACTTTTGTATTAAAATCTAGCGTAATAAACTGGCACTAAAAATTGTTTCTTTCTGTTCGTGACATGTAAACGACAACCACCTCATGGGAAAGGGAACAGAAAGTGCTGATTTTCAACAGTTGAATATTACCAGAATTACCACTCCAGTAGCACTTGTAAAGAGCCTCGACACGGGAAGGCACAACATATGCTCGCTTTGATTCACTAAAAGGATGACGGCATAAGATTCGTTCACCAGGCTGCACAAGTTGACTAGAATGAAAACTGCACTTTCCCCATCCGCTCACTTGAGCACAAAAATAACCAAACAATCCAACAAACTTACAATTGAAGAAGATTAGAGAATCATCACCACAGTATATGGTAACATGCACACGTGAACTAAACAGTCAGTGGGTCAAGGCAAAGCACGGCACCTTTGGACAAGGCTCATTTTCTCCAATCAAAAGATCCACCAAAGCAACTCCTTCCCTTCCGTATAACCTAAACGCTTGCTTCTTGCATGGAATCGTAACCTACCACAAAACAAGTTTTTTGATGTTATCCACTGAGTGTCCCTCAAAGCCAAAAATGGCCTCTTTATAAATTAAAATGAATCATTTAGGAAAGTAAAAAAAGGTGCCAATAGAAAGAAGAATTCATACCCTATATTCCTGAACGATAGAAACAGGTCTGAAAGGTAATCTAATTAATAGATTACAAAGTGGATTTTCTAGTTTTAGCTTAGACACTTCTCGCTAAAGTGAACCAACCAGTTCAAAAATTGTGAATTAAAAAACTTCCAAGTCCTCAAGCCGTATACTTTATACCTTAGATACATCTTCCGAAAGTTTTATTCGTGGTTGCCCGCTGATTTCTACCAGTTTATACACACAGCCAAGTGCTGGCTGGGAAAAGCACGTTACCAAATGGGTGCCTATTCCAAACGCATCAATTTCATGGCCCTGCAAGCAGACGTGAAACATCAGTTCGAGAATTTCATCGTCTGGGCAGTTCAGAGGAGTCATATTTAGGAACATGGGGAGACATACTTGAGATAAAGCTGTTCTCAGAGGCACTTGTAACATGAGATCATGCAGGTACTTCAAGCTCTATTAAAAATGCAAGGAAAGGCTCCTACAACTCAAACGCCTTCAACACAAGATTCTCCAGTGCATGATACACTTCATGAGAGTTTCTAAGTCCAGTAAGAACCTGTTTGTTCAAAGCATCTAAAGTTTCTTCATTAATGTCATTACTTGCAGTGATGACAAGGTTCCCAAATCCTGGAACATTGAACTCTTTCTCAATAACCCGAAAAATCCGCCGAGCCTCAACGGAAAAGTATGACAAGTCGCCAGAATCTAATCTGATGCCAAGGGCTTTGTACCTGCATATAAACAGAAACCATTATAATTTATTATAATTTATTTGAAAATTGATACTCAATATTAGAAAAAAGGAAACAATACAAGCAAGGACCGAGTATTTAAACTATATTTGCAGATTGCAAGTAGATTCGAAAATTATTTAGTATTTCAAGAAAATATACAACTTCGAACTAACGCCTACTCCTAAATTTGCAAGCATTGGAGGCAACTGGTCTGGGTACTTTCGGCATCGCATTGTTTAGAATGGAACTCGATCCGAAACTTGGAATCCGACATGCGTACCCAAGTTCATGAAGTGCTAGAGCTACAGCACAAAAGTTGGGAATACCGCTCTTTATCACCTGTGATTTTGAAACGAACAAAAAAAATCAGATTTAGGGATTTATCTCAACAGATTATAAAGACTAGATATCTCTTCATCCACGATTGAAAAGTACATAATCATACCAAATAATAACATTGTAGTTACATCACAAACATAACCTATGCATAGACTAGTCTAAAATCTAAAGTTACAGGCGCACAGTAAACTACAACTCAAGTGACTCTCACAAGAATGGAAGCATGGTAGAGATTCATACATCATATGTATCAACAAGGGCTTGAAAGGCTGTAGGGAATGCAAGCGCATAAGAGGTGAAAGCTGCTAACTCGCTGTGATTGGTCTCATGAAAAAATTCTCTTAATGTAGGTGCTTCCTGTAAACACATCCAAATATTATGATAGCAGGTTTGCAATGAAAACTAGGGCTCTACAAACGCTCACGAAAATTATTGATATAGAATCTTGCGGATATTAAGCACAAAATTATAGACAATCAAATAGTTCCTTATTGTGAAAAAAGAACTGGCAAGCACTGGAAGTAATGGACCAGATGAGACACAAATTCACAGAAAACTCTCAAAGCCTCTAGGCAACCACAATGGTAAGGGAAAAAAATCAAAATCACCAGCATGCGGCCAAGGCATGATTGTGTCAAATGCACGAAGTCTTCACATTTGCTTCCTCCCTTGGCATTTGACAAGGATCTCTCCGTAATTTCATCAAAACTCTGCATCACAGCCATACACGTCTCTTGTATTATAAGTCTCACGCATACAAGATCATTCACGAAACAGTTCGCTTACTAAAATAAGAGTAGGCATAAAGCAGCGAATCCAAAGTGTCTCTACCCCAAATAAAATGTATACATTTCGCCTCTCTCTTTCCATATAATCCTCACTATAATCCTCACTAATTGAAAACTCTATGCGACAACCTGAGGATAACACATGTCTCATTTTCACAGGACACCATAACTCTACACATTTTCGAGTCAGTCTCTCCCCTTGGAATAGAGACAACAAATGTCTCGCCGAGCATTGAGGCGTTACCATAAAAGAACTAACAAATGCATGCGAGTGTGTCCCTCGAACTGGAATTCCGAATCGTCGTCCTGCATCAAGATTACTACAACAAGGACCTCGTATCGTGAGGCAGATCATCCAGTAGTCCAGAAAAAATGTGATAAACAACTTTAAAACATACTGCTTCATCATCCATGTCAACACATAGATTCTGGGACAAATACAGAAGTTGGTGCTGATGTGTATTTCAGTGGGCACCTGCAAGATGTTAGCACATTGTGCCTTTCTCATTGAAACAGTGTAATGAACCAAAGAGCAAACATCTAAGAAGTAAGATCTAAGGGGCGCTTCAAGAAGCACAGGTATATCATTTTGAAACGTGAGAGGGTCCTCACCTAGTTGCATCAAAGCCTCCAAGATAGCAATATTTTGCTGCACTGATACCTCCATCTGGGCCCTGTACAGAAACAAGCAACGTAAATGTGATAATATATTACACCCAGACCCGTTAAATGTCAACGCCTAGGCACCCAATATGCACGTGATTATTAATGGAGTTCTGTCACATTGTGACAATCAATAGTGTTATTTGTAAAAGGGACAATAAAGAAGTACTTGGGGCTATAGGAGTCAAAATGGAGGTCTACAACCCTTTGCCACACTTATCAAACTCCTTACCATCACATTTGTATGCAGCTTTGTTATTATATACCCAATATTAAAACCCAATCTAAACTAACACCTCAAAATCTTACACATTGATTATGAGGATGGGCACCATCTAAAAATCTGATCTAGTGTCAGCTTTAGATCATCACAAAAGCACTTGCCTGTGCTCGTCTCAACCCAAATTCTAAAAGCATCTTGTCCTTCCCAGCAACACGTCGATGTCTGGCGGCATTGGTGGCTACCAATGAGGCATAGTTAACCAACGTCAAAAATGTGGTTTCAACCATCTGTACTACCTGCAACCACATGGACTATGATCATTGAGGGTTTCCAGTTTCCTGTACTACCTGTAACAACAATCCTTCCTTCGATTTTTGGCTGGAGTCTCAAGGACTGAGACCTTCGATTGTGCATCATAATATAACAAGCGTTCATAAATATTTGCGTACCAATAGAGGTCCTTCAACACGCATCAAAGGAATGCGCGGAAACACCACAGAGCCCTCCGGCATGGCATATATTTCGACCTCCGAGCAATCAACGCTTTTTAAATAAACATAGAATTCGTCCTGCGAAAAATTCTCCAAGTCACTCGTCATTGCAGATTCGAAAACATCTATAGAATTCAAAAACCCTAATCTAAGAGGTGCCTTTGCTGAGTATCACACTCTAGTGCAGAAACGAGACAGCTTCCCAGTAATACCGTAATTAGCATACCACTAAACCCTAGAACCATTATGGATCAGCATTCTCTACAAAACTAACCTGAATGTGAGCACAGTGTCAAAAGCCTGTAACAACTTGTATCTGTACATAAAGGTAGGTATTGATTTGTTTCATAGTCATGCCAAAAATCTCCACAAATTTGAGAGCACCACCAGTTGGTCTCTTTGGAAAGCCCTCAGGAGGGTGTAAACTTTGGTGATTTCACAAGACTTGAGCCAAAAGAACAAGAGATAAGAAAATTACCAAAAGTGGGATTTGAGCATTGAAATTAGCTCACTGTAACTGTGATTGCGACAACCAAACAGACATTAATATTTTATTTGTTACCTAAGAATTAGGATAAAGGAAGAGGTAAGACATGCTGACCTCACATGTGGAGGGCATGATAGTCTGAAGGTACTCAATGTCATCATCCTTGAACTTGAAATTGGCAGCAAAGCGAATACATTCCTCCAGACCTGCAAACACAGTGTACTCTCCTCCAAATGGATTCTTCCGGAACAACAAATCGAAACTGCCTTTACAAGCAAGACCAGGAGTTAGTCAATCCAGCATACAAAACAAGTGTTTGTTTCGTATCGTCAACATGCCATAACTCTCCCTCACCACCACCACCACCACAACAACAACAACAACAACAACGTTGATCTTATTCTCGTGTTCTACGTACCTTCAAAAAATTCAAGATATTCACATGTGCATGGCACCAATGAAGGAGTGTACACACATTGGAGGTTTCATCTACGAGATAGTAAAAATAAACCAAAAAAAATGAACACGAGATTGCCACTAATAGACAAGGACAATACAAAATTCTTCAACAATTAATATCCTCAGTTGCCGCAACTGTTCCGATTAAAAACCTTACACCTCAGCACAGTGCACAAACGCTCGGCATTCGTAAAATCGAAGACACACATTCACATGCTTCTCTCAGAGCATCGTAATTTCCAATCTAGACGACCAAAATTCCAACAGCTACCCCAAAAGCAAGAAATTCTGTAGCGAGCACATTGATGCATCCACATGATTCCGACCTACAAACCAATCAGAGATAGAGATAAACAGCCAGAAAAAAATGGGGTTTAAGCATACCCTCAACAATTGCAGCAACACCAAACACCAACTCGTGTACATTAACGAACTCCAAAACTAAAAATCCTCTCAACAATTAAGAGGCTCAAGTTGCCCGAACCCTTAACCCCCAAACAGAGAGCCAGCAAACACATTGATGCATTCCCAAGATTTAGACCTGCAATTGCGGCACCAACAAAAACCCAATTCGTGTCCACTACCAAAGCAAAACCCAAAATCCTTTCAACAATTAAGAGCCCCAAACCTTAACCCCCAAACAGAGAGCCCGCAATTGAATTGGAAAATTGCAAATTCGACACATACACAGCGCGATCCTCGTGTTTTCCCGCTTTCCAATATGCGTAGGCCATGGTGATCTGGTACATGTCCGTCAAGAGCGCCGACACCATGGGATTGGTAGGAGCACCGGGAAGTTCCATTTTCACAGCACCCCTATTCTGCTCCATCTTCTCCGAATTCTCAGCATCCTGCAAGTTTTCTACATCTTTCAAATCTAAGTTCTTCACCTCTGTTTCACGCATCTCCATCAACACCTTCGTCGCCATCTCTGTCTGTCGCAAGTGAAGCTCAAGGACAAATTGGGCACACTCTTGGAGGAACTCGACTGCACCTTGTGGTGGGCTTTGCCGTGGGAATGACGAACTGCTGTATCGGGAAAGAGAAAGGAAGCTGGAAAGGTTCTACGGACTACGGAGTAACTTACCAAATAGCTTTGGCAAGGTACACCTGTCACTAATGACAACTCAGCATAGTTTATTTTTATTAAACATAAATTTTTTTTGTTGGATCTTATTGGCCACTGAAGAGGAAATCTAGCACTTTTTAGCATTAAATAACTTGGATATTTTATCAGTAAGTCAGGAACTCTTAAACTGTTGTCTCTACTGTAGGTAAATGTAAGTAGAACCAACACTAGATTTTCATACACTCTCATGTTTTGATTGTTTACACTTCGTGTAATCAATATGGTGATGCTTTTGGATTCAGTCACCTTCTGAACAATGTTGATAATGGGTGCACTTACCTTTAGGTATCTCCACCTGAAGTAGGAGATCCTATTTGTGCCATGTGAATATTTGTATCACTTGGTAGTTGTTAAGTACCATCAAAGAATAGTTGAAAATTTGAAATGTACAATACACTACTAAGACGTAGTGGTTCAAATAGATTCTCTATCCTTAACTCCTGAAGTCTCAAGGTGTTTATTTCATTAAATTCCACTTAAAACTGCCATTTCTATTGCAAAGTGCAAAAATTTTTAGAAATCATTTTTTTGCATATGTAATTGTAGGATCTTGTACAAGACAAGTATAATAATGTTTGGAAAAAATTTCATAAGCTTTCATTGAGTAGATTGCAAGATATTTGCATTTGAAGTGAAGAAAAAAGGGGTTTTGTACTTTGTCTCCCTAGATTTGAAGGCTTTGAATCTTCATATTTAAATAAGAAGATTTGCACTACTTATATTGAATTAAGAAATTTTTATCTTGAGGAATTGAATTGAAGGTCTTGGGGATTTCTTTTTACAAAAAACATTCAATTTCCATTCTTTAAAAAATTGTTAAATAGAAATAAGTACAAGATAGGGAAAAAAACTAAATTGTTAATAGACCTAAGATGGAATTGAAACACAATAATACCAATGGTGAGATTGATCTTTAAAGTGAAATCAAGCCTATCAAACTTTTCATTTTGAAGAATTATGAAATTGTGTTAAAAATGAATCCTATGAGTTATTTTTTCAAGACTAGATGCTTAAATTCTTGGAAAAAACAAGATTGTCTATAATTTTTTCAACACTAGTCCAAATACAATAAATCCAATCTTTCTATCAAAAACAAAATTTTGAAAATTTTATTTTTACATTTGTAATTTTTTTGTACTACCCAATGAACCATGTTTTGGACTTGGAATAAGCATAATTTTTGCTTCCATGCACCAATTCAAATAAAATCATATTCCCCCAAATCCAATGTGTTTCTTTGTCTTCAAAAAAAGTTTCAAAAAATCAAGACAAAAGTTGAGACTATAGAAGCCCAACCAAAATACATTTTGTCACCTGATGGAATAATGGGACTTTAGGGTTTATTGTGTCCTTCTTACATAACAATCCCATCTAGATTCTTGCCTAAAACATTAGTTCTATAAACATGAGACTCTAAGGTTGGTTTGGGGTATATCTACTCTCAATGCTTTGGAAAAAAACCTTTTATATGATTTTAAAAAAATACATGCACAGGAATTTTGTAATTTTTTATGACTCCCAACATATCTATAATAATATAGATAGTTTAATGGTTTAATAATCAAAGCCAAGTTCAAATACTTATTCAATTGATATTAGGTACTTATATATTGATACCTTAAGGACCATGGAGAAATCCAAATTTCCCAAATTATGAAGATGCATTGTAAAATACAACTTAGGAGAATAATTTCATTAATGATGAATCTCAAACAACAATTGTAAAATATGATCCATAGATCATATCCATATGGTTAGATCAACTCTTGCACTAACAAATATGTTCCAATAAATTTTGAAGCCAAAAATTGAAAATTTCTTCTATAATCAATTATAGATTGAATATATGTGTTTTTTACAATAATTTTTTTTATTTCAGTATGAAATGATAAATTCTAATCATCTTAAATGTTGAAGATTTTTATTTTAGTTTTTTATTCAAATTGCATTTGAAGGGCCATTTTTTGAATTGAAAAAGTTACTTTTTGAGGCTAGACCTTCCACCACACTTTAAATTAAATTGAATATAACAAAAAGTCTTTATTTCAAAACCAAGTCTTTAGAATCTATAATATACAATTATTATAGAGCTAACTCAAGAATTTTCAAAAAAATCAATGGATGCATTATTTTTGTTTGAATTGTATTTGCATGCATCCATTGTTTGAATTTGAACTTTTGGTCCTTAAGGAGTTAATTGCACTAAGGAAAATACCTTCCAATGAGAGAATTTCGGAGAAAGAAGTCTAATGTAAAGGCAAAGCTCAACAAAGAAGCCTTTCCTTTCTAAAGTTTGCAATGGGGAGGGCCTATATATAGTCGAGAAAATTCACATTGGATGAATGATCTTCTATAATCCCCAATTATTAGGGGAAAAAATGGAATTACAAATTGAATGCAAAAGCCCTCTTGAAATTCTATGAGAGAATTGTTGTCCATGCTTTATGATCCATTTAAAAAACAACTCAATATTGCTTCATTTGATTTGAGTTTTATACTCAATTTTGTTCAAACTTCCTCATGTGGTTACAAAATGAATTAGGAAAGGCCTCCAATACTTTAAGAGGTCATTGGAAAAATACAACGTGAATTTTTGAAGTGGTCTTAATCAATAAAGGACCACATAGTAAAATATAAAATATTGGATGAACACAAATACATCATGAGTACACTAAATCTTGGGTTTTTCATCCATTTAAATATTTGTAGATTTTGTAGTTTCTTGAGTTAGTTCTCCTTCATTTGTATGGTACAAATTTACACAACATTCCTTTGCAAAACTTCCCTCTTCCATAGTAGAAGGGATTTAAGTACATTTGACCTTGAAACTAAGCTTTCAAGTTCAAAAATTCATCTTCAAAAATGACTGAAAGATAATCATAATTAGAATTTAATATTTTGAATTTAATGACAAAAAAAACCTGTGGAATTAAAAAATATTCAATCTATATTCAATTTTATAAAGATTTATTAAATTATGATTTCAAATTTTATTGATAAATATTGGTTACCTTAGGCAAGAGATCTAACAATATGAACATGAATTGTGGACCGTATTTTATAACCTATTTCAAAACCATCATTAAATTATTATACTAAGTTTCATTTTATAGTACATCTCCACAATTTTATAATTTTGAACTATTCCTTTGTCTTTAAAAGTTTAAAAAATACTTCTATTGATTCATATTTTTCATCTTCATAGTCAAAAGTTCTGTTTGTACGTAATTAGATGGAGTTATCAAAGAACTAAGGAAGGGGATTGTACTAATATTACAACAAGTATTCTAGGTGTGGTATCAATTTTGTCATTGCTTTACATGTAGAGCAAGTTTTTATAATAATTATAAAAATAGATGCTAAAAAATTTAGGGAATATTTTTTTAAACTTGGATGAAAAAAATTCTTAGAGAGTCGTTATATTTTTAGAATCTATCAAACCTTCTTTTCTAGAAATACTTAACCCCTAAATGTATTTGACTATGTTTTCACCAAAAGCACTTCCAAACTGCTATTTTTAGTACAAATACCAAATTTTAGAAAAAAAAATAAATTTTGGATACATGTAATAGTAGGATCTTGTAGTATGCTACTTAAGAAGATGCGGAAAAAATTTCAAAAATTTTCACTATGTAGATTGCAAGATATTAGCGTTTAAATTGACAAAAAGTCATTTTTGGCCCAACGAAAATCTAGGCAGCTACACTTCATAAGGTCACATTTTTATGAAAAAATGTCCAAAATAGTAGCACTTCTTTGGATTCATTCTTCGAGGCAATTTAGCTACATGCTTCAAAAAATTCAAATCATTTGAAATTGTACAACATGTAGGGAAAAATTAGTAAGTAGAAAGAAATAGAGAATGATTTAGAAATCCTAAATTGTTAAGAATTTAATTCTGGACTTGAAAAATGTCAATCCCAATGGTTGCAATGTTGTAATTAACAATCTACATCCAATGATTATTTTTTTTTCAAAAAATATTGAAAATTGAATTAAAGAAAGGACTTCAAAGTTTATTTTAGAGTAGAGAATCCATAACTACCTACAAACTAAAACTCCTCTTAACTTTCATCTCATTAACCAACATAGAATGATTAAAAACTATCCCCACATATATAAATCTAGAAAACCAATTTCAAATTTGTATTTCTTAAGAAAGTGATTTTCCAAGAATTATTTTGGAGCTACCTAGGCTGCCAGACGAGCAATGAAAATGACATATCATACAAAAACTTTTGAACCATGTAATCAAAAGTTACAAAAAGTGTTGGGCCTTAAAGCTACTCCTAAGACACATGTTGTGTGAAAATTTCAAAGAAAACAAATAAAAATTCCATTCGTAGTGAGCTCCCCATAATCACTATACTGCCAAAAAACACAGTTCAGGCATTTAGGGGTTAATATGTACATAAGTTGAAGAAACAATTTTAGAACATCTTCCCAAAAAACTTCAAAACTTTTGCATTCGATATCCAAATGTCACATTCTTTGGTGAGTTGGAACCTCCTTTCGCTTGCCAACGAGAAAATGTGAAAATTTGACCAGGCACAGTAACTAAAAAGTGGCGGTGTGGGGTGTACCCAGTACCCACCTTACCACGATAGTGATCAGACCCATTTAAGATTTTGACTCATTTAATTGACCCCCATTAATTCTTTTTTTCGTGTCACTTCCAATCGAACAATTTGACAGAAATCATGGTACAAAGGTACAAAGGGTTGCAAGTCCGTCAGTCGACAATGGGGTCAGGCCCCAAGTTCTTCAAAATCTTTGCTGCAAAATAAAATTGACTTGCTGAAAGAGATTGATTATAAGAAAAGTATAATCATCTTGGATCCTACTCTTCATACTTCAAATGCAAATGAATCAGTCTAATTTAACAGTGGAAAAACTAACACCTACATTGAAGAAACACCCCAAGTTGCCAGAGACCCAAAGTCGCCACTATACTTCTTTATCAGATGTTCACCTAGTGTACAGTACATCACCTTAAATGATAAGTACCTGTTATCAAAGAAGCAATTTTAGAAAAAACATCTGCCATTTAGACTTGACCCTCAAAGCACTTTTGCATACAGTGTCCAAATAACGCATTCATTGGTTCGTTGGAACCCTCTTTCATTCCCAACAAGAAATCAATTCAAATATATATTGACCAGTCTAATATATTGTAATATATTGGAGCTAAACTCAACAGCAATTATAGTGGAAATAGATTGTGGGAGTCCTAACCTTCAGTCACCGAAAACAATGGCAAACTACAGCCGCAATCCAGAGCCAGTATGCGAAGAAAGCACGGTTGTGGTGTGCATTGCTGGGGGAGTGAATAAAAGCACCAGGCGGGCCAGCTCCACTTGGAAGCACGGTCACAGGCGCACTTGTAGGCGTGCTGCTCACGGATATACCTTTTGTACCTGCGACATCTCCACACGTGGACTAGGTTGATTCTACCACCAAATTTATACTAAATGGGAAAAAAAAACTAAATTAAATGAGCTTGAAACAGCAACACCGTGGAATGCAACATGCAGTGGAATCCAACAGCATGCCTCTTATTCTGACCTCTGTTTACAAACAGCAACTCATCTCTTTGAATACTCGAAGATTGGCCTCCAATTAGCAAGCGGTGTAAGCATGACTTGGCAACATGTATAGGGACTCAACTAAGACTTCCAGTAGTCTACAAACTCCTGCTTGAAGTTGCATAAGAAAGTTCATACAAAGTGATTAAAAAGTTGATCACAACAGACTTCACTTCTTCTCTAAAGGGAATCTCTCTGCAGCTCTCTACAGAGATCTACCAATGAAAGCACACTCCTACATCCCTTATATTAATGCAAATTGTGTCAAGATTATATTTGACACGTTTTCATCTGTGCATTTTTCTTTCATGCGTTCTTGCTCAACCCTAACGACATCCAAACAATTTCTCAAAGAATCCTTGGAGCTTGATGAAATCTTTTTGGTGTTGACGCATGGAACAGATCTGGGGGAAATCATTGACATGGATTCAGGGAAGAAAAAAAGTCTACTTTCAAGGGTTCAGAACGTACAGTCAAAGTTCTTCCAGCCGATTCGTTTGTTGGCGTTATCGTACACAACCAGCTTATCTTTCAGCACATTATCTGCCACCAGACCAGGAAAAAAGAATCAGGGTGAAGAGCACCAACCTCATATAGTCATGTGTGATGATCGAAAGCTGGCTGTTTTGCGGGTATCACGTCAACCCATATTTTTCTAGATTTCTTTCATTCAAAAAAACCAACAGCATTTGAGCATGAGAATAAGAGTTCACCTCCAAATATTGTATAAGACATGTACCCAGGAGTGCTGACGCTTTCGAGCCAACTAAAACAATACGCTTCCAAGCCAGTCTGCAGGACGTTCCCATTGGTCAAATCGATTCCAAAACACAAATATAAGTAGCGACATATTTTTTATATTAAGTGCACAGTGTCACAACCTACTGTCACAATTTCATCCATTCAGATGATCACATATTCATCCTTCCACAGTTTCATCAAAAAATTGGAAGCACTCTTGAGTTTAAAATCTTCTTTAATTCTGGCAAACTAAAGAAAATTCTATGTTTCTAATGCAATGCGGGTGGGGTTGAAAATGTTACAGCGGTTATACTCCTAGTCTCTCTTAACTGGATGGGATTGGAACTCAAAACATACCGAAAGTGTTTCCTTATAGAGGTAATTCTTCGGGCCCAATGTCATAACCGCTCCTCCAGCGAAGTAGAGAGTAAGGTTTGGGAAATACCCCTCTATGCTGCACAAAGCAATTCGCCAAAAAGAATTTCAAAATCTGATAAAATGAGCATATCTAATCTAACTCTAAGGGACCAGGGATTCACCATGTTTTCAAAATGATCCATTTGATTGATCATATTGTTAAAAAATAAAATTCAGATGGGGCCAACTTTTATATCATCAGAAGAGCATTGCATGCATCGTTTAAAAATTAAATAAAATTGGACAAAAGACAGTTCCCATGTGAAGTATTTAGAACAACTACAAAAATACATGAGACCACCTTCGGACTTCTTCGCTCTTTAGGGGCTAAGCTCTGTCAGAACAGGTCGTAATGAAGGGTAACATGACCAGTAAAGTTCGAACATCAAAGAGAAACTGAGTTTTAAATAATAATGAAATAGAGTCACAAAGCACTCAAATCTTGTCTGAGCAGTGAACTCATCTTCTAAACAAACCACTGAAATTTATGCTTGTTCATTTAACAAACCTGCCAGAATAAATGAAACAAGTTTGTGTGTTGCCTTGGGAATCTGGAATGGTACTAGGTGCAACAGGTGCAGCCTCAACCACCTGCCAGGACAATGCAACAACATAAAAATTACACAATTGACTTATACTTGAAACCAACGGACCAACCTCCGAATTGGATCCCCATCCAAAGCAGAGCTTCTTTAAACAGCATTCAAAGAAACAACATGACGTGCAGAAGAGTCAGAACAGCAACTGCAAGCACACCACTAGAAATTCGAGTACAGGGCACTTACTCCCGATTGAAATTGCCCATATGCTGGCTGCACCAGATATGTGAGAGTGGTTCCACTGTCAAAAATAACACCGCCTGTCGTTGTAAGATCGAAGGAAGCAGGGGAGCTGACATTCACTCCATTGACAGCAACATTTAGCAATTCGACATTGTAATGGTTCCTGCATCCCAACAGAAGTAAGCCAAAAATAATGTATCAGGTATTGCATCCAGCTTCGTCCTGTCTACACTATTACCGAAGTCGCACGATTTTGAATTAGTGCAAGTTGAAATATTACAGTATTGTACCAATTTCCACAAAACTGAAATTTTGTGGTGACACTAATTTTCTAGGTGATCCTAATCCTGCCCCCATACCCACCCCCTCAATAATAGGACAAATCAGTGTAGTGCTCATAAAAACAACAGATTTCCATCTTTGTAAGGCAACCAAAACTATTCAAACGAGGTACCGCAACATTCTTGAGTAGCGGAGGCATGGCAATTTCTAAGAACAGTGTCAACTAAGATTTACTTAGAGATAAGCCATGTCTAATGAAAATAAAGCTGACACATACTTCTAAATTCGAAGACAATGATTCATTAGCTTGGGGTGCTCTCAATGTTCAATCGGGCTCTCAACTTTGAAAAAATAAGTGTAAGGGATTCCTTTCCACGCCAGTTCAGAGGATACTCAACTAGAGTTCTCTAGAATATTAGAATGTTATCACTGCTAGGAATAGGAAAAGCAACATCGAATTTCCTACATATACTTCTTACATGTACGATTGATTACGTACAACAAAGGTTTCAGAAGCCACCAAAAATTCATTCAAAGTAGAACACGTTATAGAACAAGGCTGTCAGCTAAACAGAATTACATTCCAAAAGCAGTCCATGGAAAGATGAGCAGCTCAAACACGGGCTAATAAGGTGGGCACTAGTAATGGGTGCTTTACTTGAAAAATTGAGATGCATATAACAAAGGTCCCCACTACCCACTACCCCAATTAATTTTCTCGTGACCAAATATTGCTGGCATATTAAGATGGAAAACCAAAAAAATTATGATTTCCAACAACTTCTAGCCAACTTCAATTTTAGCCCCATGCGGCAGACAATCTCAGATGGAAGTATGAGTGCTGCATACTCGGTATGAGGCAGTGAAGAACCCACACATATGGACTACCTGGCAATAATCTTAGTGAAAGTCTTAACTATTAGTTCCCAAATGGCTAAAAGTGTCTGCTTCCATATCTATAGCACTTGAAATATATCATTTAGAAAGCTTCAACGTGAAAAAAATGTGCCGATGGAACAAAGAAATCAAATCATAGTAACGAAAATCTGTTTGAGGGCTTACTGCTTAGGAACAATCGGAGTATAAACCACGTCAGGTTCTCGAATACTCCCAATAACAAGAGAGCCGCTCCCTTTATTATCCCCTTGCAAGCAATGCGCAAAAATGTTGACTGTTTGGCCCTGCTCAGTTAACTGGCTGGGTGCAGATATTGCAGACTGGCCAAAGCCTATGAGTCCATCTGTTGCCCATGTCCCTGTTTGATTAGATCCACACCTGCAAATCCAGCTCCAAACAACGTTTCAGTTACCCTAAATTGCACATCAGAAGTGCATTGATTTTAATGTTATTTCATTTGTTACCAGACCGAATTCTAGCACAGGCGGGAAACTACACAATATATAAATCTTCACACCAAAAGTGCATCCAAGTACAGCGACTATGAATTGATTTGAAAATAATATAGACCAAACACTAGCCGACCGCAAAGGTAGAAAAGAATATACACCTAACGAATCTTCAAACAAAAAACGCTTTAGTAACCATTAAAATGACAATCATGACCATTATAAAAGTAATACTTCGTCAGACCAAAAAGTGCTTCAAAGTGCTGTTGCAACGAAATTAATTTTATAAAAGTGTCATTAAGTATCATGCCGAATGCTAACAGACCACAAAAGGTAGAATAATATACATATAACGAATCTTCCAACAAAAAAAACACACTTCAGAAACCATTTAAAATGACACTTGTTACCCTTATAGAATTAAAATGAAACTTGGATCCCAGTTTCAATCCAAAAGTGCATCAAAGTATTGTTGCAATGAAATTGATTTTTAAATAGTTGCATTAAATGTCGAACCGAATTCTAACAGACCACAAAGGAAAAAAAATATACATCTATACCTACCGAATCTTCAAACAAAAACGCTTTACAGACCATCATTTACAATGACACTTGTGACCTTTAAAAAAGTGATACTTTGATACCAGTTTCAAACCAATAGCGCATCAGAGTACTGTTAAAATGGAATTGATTTTTAAAATAGCGCCGTTATGTATCAGACCGAGTGCTAACTGACCAAAAAGGTATGTGAAAATTAAATATAAACTCTCAAACATACATAATCTATTTTTAGTAATGTGAAAAAAAAAAGAGGAAGCCGAGAAAGGCTTCAGCGCTGACCCAAAAGTGAGAGTCGCTGAGCCACTTGTGGCAGTTGAATTGCCGCTTGGGACCTGGTTGAAAGTGAAGAGGTCATTGACAAAGTAGCCGTTTGTGCTGCTCCCGTCCCCGTATAAAGTGGAATATGGACACTGCAAGGAATTGACGGAGCACTTGGGGCTTCCCGGCAAGGAAGCAATCCTGCACTCCGCGTCCGTGCAGGTGATACCGGCCGAGGTGGATGATAACGCAGGGTCGTAGACGGATATTGGAAGCTACACATGTCAGTCCCACCAGCTAGCAAAAATTCATACACAAGGACAACTTCCCATCAGGGCTGGCTCAAAGAAGAGGGTGATACAGAGTCCTGCTCACATGGAGAAGACAACATGTAATATACTTCAATACTTACATTGGCCTAACTTACATTCAATATTTCAGTAACGAAGGTACGGGATAGTAAAACCTAATTCTGGATACTACATTGACCCCGATTACCAACTGCAATGAATTTCTCTCGTCCATTACACGTGGTTGGCCTTCAATTAGCAAGTTGGATGTAAGTAAGACTTGGCTGAATGAAGCAAACGAATTTGCACCCAACGATACTTAAGACTTTAAAAATCAAGAACCAAAAAAATTCCACCCCAATACTTGATACCCAACTGCTTGCACATTTCTGAAAATACAAAATCGTCACATTTCACACAGTTCACTACTAACATGAATTAGATTGATTGTGTAACGTACCTCCACATTGCTGGAGCGCTTGCAGCTGGAGCAAGGGACGCAATTCACCCATACAACATCGCTGCCTGTGTCGACATGGACATAAAACTTCTGGGGTGGTGTGCCCAAGGAAATCCTCGTGTAGTACAGCCTGAATCATAAACCCTACTCTCTCAATTTAAAAAAAACAAAAACGGAATGTTCGCAATCTTTGAATGTGAACTTAGGGCTTAAGAACAGAGTCTGACAAAAAAGGTCACAACAGTAACACTCCGTTTACATCCAAATTGCATCAAAACCCACATTGCATCTTCCGACCTAAACCAGCGCAAGAGAATCAAACAGACATTGCATTGCCATTGCCATAGCCATTGCAATAAACCCTACGGTCTCGATTTCGAAAAACCCAAAACGGAACGTCCTGGCTCTTCACTTCATTTCTAATTCAGCAACATTTAGAACGCTTGGCAATCTTTTGAATGTGCACTTACACCTTATGAACAGAGTCTTTCCAAACATACGAGGACAGTAATACTCTGTTTCCATCCAAATTGCACCCAAACAAACATTGCATCTTCGACCTAAACCAGAGCAAGAGAATCAATCAAACAGACATTGCCATGGCCATTGCATTACCCAGTTGTGAAGATATCATCGTCGCCCGTGATTGGAAACGTAACAACTTCGGGAAGCATCCGCCGTAGCCGCCTCTGATCATGCTTCCGCAATGTCTTATAATACTCCGGAGATTCTCCCAAATGCGCATACCCATGTACCAAATCAAACTGATGTTGGGCCACACTATTTCGAAATGCAAGCTCGGCCATTAAGAGCATTACCGACATTACCATCATCGCCATTCCTCCTCGACTGCCCATCACTCCCCCTTAAAGATCCTCCAATTTCTCACACACTGTCTCTCTCTCTCTCTGTCTCTCCCTCTCTCCCCCTAAAATGATCCCATTCCCCCTCCCCAATGCAGACACCCACCAACCCCCACTTTGAAAGCTAAATTAAGCTAACCCCAATTCCCAATCTCCGCTTCTAAGGTACGTTACATTAAGTTACCTTACGCTACGCCACCCCCATCGCTGACACCAGGACAACCTACTTACGTCTGCATCCGCTTCACTTCCTTACTCCACCCCCTTCCCAATGCAACCCCAAATTCGCAGCTGATCGATCGCGAAGCTGCTTGAGCTCCAAATGTAGGACACCAAATGTGGGTTCGCTTTCTTCTTCTTCTTCTTCCTCCCTCCCTCTAGTTTCACGTGTGAGTTCTTCCTTGTTGTGCCATAGCTGAATTCCCACTACGTCATGGTTACTGACGAACTGCTACTGTGGACTGTGGACTGTGGCAGGCGCTTGAATTGAATTGGGATTTTTTTATTCAGTTGAGGAGAGGAAACTGTGAATGTGAATGTCTGAGTGAGATTGGGATTGACAATGTGGGAGATTCGGAGAATCGGAATGCGGAGAGAGGGAGTGCGTGAGCTTCATCGGAATTTGGAGGAAAAAAATTTCCAGTGTCAGGGTGCGAGAATGTGAGTGTTGGTGGTGGGTTGTGTTTCGTGGAGGCAGTGCGGCAGCAATCAGTCACCCTCCACATGGATGTCAGAATTGGGGAAGGGGAAAGGATTTGGTAAGCGTTTAGTATGGAACTACCATCATTTGGGATTTGGATTTGGGAGCGTTCACACTACCGGAAGTGAAGGGAGAGGATCGGCACATTTTGGTCAAAAAATTTATTAGGGGAATCATAGTTGTGAAGGCCTCCCAATTTTGGAACGTGTTCTCCAAACTTGAGGAGAAGTTTGTATGTGGAACTTTGCGATGGGCCTCCTCAAGTTCATTCCGCAAATTCGTTAAAGATTTGTTACTTGGCTTCAAGGGCACAAAAGGTTTTAACAAACTTGAAGAATCATTATTCATTCATCTTCAATTAGATGTGACTCCCCCTATTTTCTTTCATATAAATAGACTTTGTCAGACAAAATGACCTCCAATTCCATTTTGAGAATATTCATCCAAAATTTAGATGGATTCTTTTTTTTTTAAAAGAAAGTTTATTATATATTATACATATGAAAAGACAACTCAAAGTCAAGGGAAGCCTTTAGAGATGATTTTGTATGCAAATAATTTGGATGGATTATGAAATAACATTCTTAACTCCTGTAAGTTTTGCAATGTATTGAGGCTCAAAAGTACTTCAAAATACTTATACCCAAAGCAAGGCTGAAATTTTCATCAATAGTTATTCTTTAACAAATCCAACCATAGAACCCTTTAGTTCATTTGTTTAACCCCTAAAGGACTATTGTCCCTTCGGGGGATAAATGAGATTTCGGGTAGGTACCTACAGTTTCAATTTTTGTCCTGATTTTCTTAAACTTTTTATCAAGATAGGAAATTTGATTATCTTCTTGGGAATATTTTTTTTTTCATTTGGTGCCTGGGAACAAAAGTTATGCCTAAATAAGCTCAAAACAAGGGAGAGGGGGCAACAAAAAATTGTTTCAAAAATTTGAATTTTTTTATTTTTTTATTTTTTTTCCATTATAGATTATATTTTTGTCTCCACAGAAAGCTTTGATTCATTCCATTTGGATTTGTTCTGAGAAAGTTATAGATAATCTTGTTTTAGGGGCAATTAGAGCGTCTTTCTAAAAAAATAACTTGGAGGATTCATTTCTTAATGCAATTTTTACATATTTTAAATAAAAAAAGGTCCATATAGTTTCATTTGCTTTCTAAAACAATCTCACCATTGGAATTAGTGCATTTTAATTCCATCTTAGAGATATTAATAATTTAGATTTTCCTTCTATCTTGTACCTACTTCTACTTAACAATTTTTAAAAGAATAGAAATTAAATTTTTTTGGTATTTTCTTTTTTTTCCTAGACTCTCAACACAATTCTCCACCTTAAAGATTTAAAGCTCAAAACTCTATAGTGCAAAAAATTAAAGTTAAGAAGGTTCAAAGTCAAATAACCTAGTGCCGCAATGCGTGGAAAATTTTGTTTTCTTCACTTTAAA
The DNA here is from genome assembly GCA_963920665.1 of Straminergon stramineum. Lineage (NCBI taxonomy): Eukaryota > Viridiplantae > Streptophyta > Bryopsida > Hypnales > Calliergonaceae > Straminergon > Straminergon stramineum. Next base: position 15,950,045 of record OY987270.1, read on the forward strand.
CACAGATATCTTGCAATTTATGCAGTCAAAATTTATGAAATTTTTTTCACACATTTTCATACTAGTCAGGTGTAAGATCCTATGGTTAGATGTGAAAAAAATAAAACTATCCATTTTTTTTACTCTTTGCTCTAGAAATGGTAATTTTGAGTGGTTTTTTGCAAAAAAAAGGCCTTGGTCCTTTAGGGGTTAATCATTAGAAGAGATTTGATGGTATGAAGAGGCGGTGAGTTATTTTGAGTTTCCAAGGTGTGGGAACTCACCGCATCAGCAATATAACATGGCATAGACACTCCCATGTCAAAAAATACTATTAGTTTTTAATTAATTACTTTAGTTTTTAATTTTTTTAATTTTAAATTTATGAATTCAGTTTTAGGTTCATGAATAATTTTTAGAAATTTTAGGTTAAGCGAATTTTTAGTGGTTTTTTTCCAAAAATTTGAAAATTCAGCCCATTGTGGTTTGCTTCCCAATTTTTGGCATCACAGGAAACAATGCAAGGAAAGCCTTGAAATGGGCTCTTGAAGCCCTGAGTTCTCCTCTAATGTCCCAAAGTCCCAAACAATGTCTTTTGGCAATATAGATATTTTGGGCCACTCTCTATAAACAAAATTTTCATTTTTATCTTTGAAATTTTCATACATGTGCCCAAGGAGTAGCTTTGAAGCACAACACTTTTCATAACTCTTGACTATATGGTTAAAAAGTTATTGCGTAATATGTCATTTTCAGTGTTATGTGGGTAGCCCAAAAATTTCTCCAAAAATCATTTTTTTCAGAAATAAAAATTTGAAATTATTTTTCTGGCTTTATATATATGGGAAAATTTTTTAATCATTCTATTTTGGTTAATGAGATGAAAGTTATGAGAAGTTTTAGTTTGTGGGTCGTTATAAATCCTCTACTCTAAAATAAACTTTGAAGTCTTTTATCTTACTCAATTTTCAATATGTAAAACAAAAATAAATCATAGGCCATGTTGATTGCTTATTATAAAATTACAACCATTGGGATTGGCATTTTTCAATTCCACAACAAAATTATTAACGATTTTGTATTTTGAATCATTTTCTACTTCTTTCTACTTGTTATTCTTTTCCTATATGTTGTATAATTCCAAATGAGCTTAATCTTTTCAAGCATTTAGCCAACTTACTTTAACCCCTGGGCACTCAAGTGACTATTTTTTGGTCATTGCCCAATTTTGGACATCATTTTCTAGTGAAAAATAACTTTTTACCATTTTGGGGGAAAGATTGGGTTGTCTTTCAATATTCATATTTAAATCTAAGATTGCTACAATTAAACAAGAATTATAAAAAACAAAACCAAGTGTTTAGGATTTGCCTAGTGTTGAAAAACTTACTCTCGAGGGAAAGTGTTGGTGTTCTCATTACTAGATCTTATGCATTTTTTCACAAATCAATAGAAATCACAATTTGACTAATAAAAAAAATTCAAGTGCTAAAGAGAGAAACTATATTTTTGGCAAATTTTTGAAGTTATATCTTCAAAATTTATTTGAAGAGAATTTATAAAAAGTTCCATAATTTTGATTGTAGAGATACTTTCTACATTTCGTACTTCACATTATCTTTGTTGATGCAAACTTCAAAAAAAATTTAGAACTTATATTTTATAGCACATTTGTATTTTGTCCAAACCCTTTGGGCTTTTAGGGGTTAAAGAATGAATCCAAAGACACACCACCATTGTGGACATTTTTTCCATACAAATGTGACCTTATGAAGAGCAATTGCCTATTTTTTTGTAGGGGCAAAAAAAGATTTTTGTCAATTCAAATGCTAATATCTTGCATTCTACAAAGTGGAAATTTCTGAATTTTTTTCACATCTTCACAAAGCAACAAACTACAAGATCATATGGTTACATGTGTCCAAAAATGTTGTTGTTTTTCTAAAATTTGGTACTTATACTAGAAATAGCAATTCTAGAGCATTTTTGGTGAAAATATAGTCAAAAACTTTTAGGGGTTAAGCATTTCCTCCTAAAAATTTTGAATGGACATTAGTTGAAAATATAGAAAAAAATGTTTCACCAAAAAAAACTATAAAGTGGAGTGTGTTTTGAATGAAACAAACAACTAATTAAACCACCAATAACTTTTACAAGAAATTGAGAGTTATCAATTCCAAACTTGAGAATGTTCTAATAAACAATATATATCCTTCATTTTTTTATATTTTGAAATTTTGAAAATTGACTTAAAAAAAATTATATGCTTTTTCTACCATTAGTGCCCCTCAAATAAAATTCCTCATAACTTTCACCTCATTACTCAAATTTGAATGGGTCAAATGTTTTTGTGTAGGGATCAATCAAAACAATGAAATAAAATCAATTCATTTTTCTTCAGAATATATTTTCAATTGCCCTCTTTGACATTGGCAATAAAAAAAAATTATAGTTTTTGTAATATTTATAAGAATGATGTGTTGCAAAGCTTCATGTGTAGATTAGGATGATTCAAATCCATTCTAATGATCTGACATAAAACTTTCAAACTAGAAAGCCAATAGAAGATACTTGAGTTCTTAATAAATCTAAATTAGTGTCTTTAATCCTTTAATCCCTAAAGTTCCATGACTATGTTTTCACCAAAAATGCTCCCAAACTACCATTTTTAGTACAAGTACCAAATTTATGAAAAAAAATCCTTTTTTGACACATGTTACATTGTTACCAAAGGATCTTGTAGTATGCTGACTTGAGAACATGTGGGAAGAATTTCAGAAATTTTTACTACGTGGATTGCAAGATATAAGCATTCAATTTCACTAAAATCATTTTTTTGGCCCCACAAAAAACAAGGTAGTTGGACTTCATAAGCTTACTTTACTGTGAAAAAATGTCCAAATTGGTGGTGCTTCTATGGATTCTTTTTCCTAGATAAGTTGGCCACATTCTTGAAAAATTTAAGATCATTTGGAATAGGACAACATATAGAAAAAAAACAGTGAGTAGAAAGAAGTAGAGAATGATTCAAAATACAAAATTGTTAATAATTCAGTTATAGAATTGAAAAGTGCCAATCCCAATGGTAGCAATGTTGTAATAAACAATCCACATCCTATGATTTTATTTTTTTCCAAAAATATTGCAATTGTTGTAATAAAAACCCCACATATGAAGCCATAACTTTTGACTCATATTTCCAAATGTCATGAAATTTAGTACATATGAAAGATGTTTCTCGTCCCCACCTTCTATGAAAATTTAGACCAAAAATATCGAAATCTCTAGTCACATGTACATGCTAAAAATTGCTATCTAGCCAAAAAACGCATGTTGGTCCTTTAATCCCTAAACGCCCAAACTGCATTTTTTGGCAACATAGCGATTTTGGGCAGCTCACTACGAATGGAGTTTTTCTTTTTTTTTCTTTTAAATTTTCACACAACATGTGCCCAAGGAGTATCTTTAAGGCCCAATAATTTTCATAACTTTTGACTTCATGGTTTAAAAGTTATTGCATGATATGTAATTTTCATTGATCTTCGGGCAGCCCAAAAATTTCTTAAAAAAATACTTTTTTAAGAAATAAAAATTTGAAATTAGTTTTCTAGATTTATATGTACTTGGAAAGCTTTGAATCATTCCATTTTTATTTAAGAGATGAAAGTTATGAGGCGTTTTGGTTTGCGGGCAGTTTCGGATTCTCTACTCTAAAATAAACTTTGAAGTCATTTATTTCACTCAATTTTCAATATTTAAAAAAATAAATAAAATCATAGGGTGTGGATTGTTTATTAAAACATTGCAACCATTGGGATTGGGATTTTTCAATTCCATAACAAAATTCTTCACAATTTAGTATTTTGAATCATTCTCTACTTCTTTGTACTTACTTTCTTTTTCTTATGTGTTGTACAATTTCAAATGATTTGAATTTTTTCAAGCACATAGCCAACTTGCCTTGAAGAATGAATACAAAGAGTAACCACCATTTTGGAATTTTTTTCATAGAAATGTGGCCTTGTGAGGTGCAGCTGCCCGTTTTTTCACAGGGCCCAAAAAAGGATTTTTGCTAATTCAAACGCTAATATCTTATAATCTACACAGTGGAAAATTCTGAAATTTTTTCCACATCTTCTCAAATAAGTTTAGTACAAGATCTAACAGTTACATGTGTCCAAAAAAAATTTCCTAAAATTTGGTACTTGTTCTAGAAATGACAGTTTTGGAGCGTTTTTGGTGAAAACATAGTTGAAAACATTTAGGGGTTAAGGGTTAAAAGTTTAACTGGGGTCTATATCTCTTTGTGAGATCCTAGAAAACACATGTCTCTAAGTAGTGAGCAAAATTGAATGATCGGAATTGGAAGACTCTAGGCATTGGCTACTAGTGAAATGCATTTTTTAGCTCTCCAAATTCACAGTAATTTCAATTCTAAAAATTACCATGAATATAAATTTTTTTGAAAATTTTGCTATCCCTACAAGGTAGGAGGTTCTGAAAGTGCATAGGCACTAAAATTGCCGACCTTGTAAATGCACACTATTTGAATATGCTAAGGGAGGTAACCCATTCCTGATCACTGTCCCCTTTTGGCAATATAGATTGCTCTCTTTCTGCATAGGAGGAGATGGCAGTGATTAATTACAACACAATTCCTTGTGTAGTTGTGGGACATTGTGATTGTTTTACAACACTCTCAATTCTATGAAGGATTTTGTAGGAAACATGAAGGTCTACATGACCAAAGTGGGAGGAATGGAATCTTCTGTTCAAAAATTTATAGTAATCATGTTTTGCAAAATAAAAATCTGGAAAATTATGGAAACCTTATTAACTCTATTTTTGCACACTAGAGAATTTCACCCGGAAGAAACTTGCCCTCTAGATAGGTGTAACCACTTAAGTGGTTGGAAATGTGTTGCCTCCCTTACTTTTTCATTGTACCAATGAATGATGTACAAATAGTGTACATTTGAGGAGGTGGGCGATTTTAGAGCCCTATGCCATTTCAACTTCAAAAATTCAAAACTAATTCTACAAAACTCCAAAAAAATATGAAACGACTTGGGATAGATGCCAATTCCATTTGTCTTTCAAGGAAAAATTACTGAAAAATATTTCAAAAAGTTTTACCTCCACAAATTCCGGTTCCAGCTCTTAGATGAGCGCTTCATGGACCTCCTACCTTACTTCCTATCTTCCTACATGGGAAAGATTTCCACCACCTCATAATATACTCCATCAATGATCTGCTTCAAAATTGCTTAAATGATCGACTACTGGAGCTTCTACCTTATTGATTCATTATATATAGTGCGGGGATGGTCCGAGCAATTATTCATTGCTTGCAGTTCGAAATGATTTGAAAATCCACTTGCATTTCATCCCGCAGTAAAAGAAACTACAGTAAGAGAAATCCCACCAACCAATACGGCCTTCCTTCAGTTCCGTCACTTAACTTACTTCTTCCATTGAACGAACACGTTATTTCTCCCTCTCTCTCTCTCTCCCTCCCTCCCTGTCTCTCCGTCCGTCCGTCCGTCTTGAATTGGCGGTTAAGGCACGCCTTCAAGAGCAACGTAATTGAATAATAAAATCCCATATCTCTGCGACTGCCTGCCAGACAGACAGACACACACACCAGGGCTCATAAGCTTACGTACAGTCCAGTCCAAACTTCCTTCACCAGCCTCTAAGCTTACAGTATGATAAGTTAGTCCCCTGCCTCCTCCTTCCTTCCCTCCCTTCTCCCTCCAGGCCTCGATCATTGCCAACCAGCCCAAGAGCGTGGTTCAGTAGTTTCCATTGTTGCATCCCGTGGGCTTGGGCACGGGATCGGCCTGGGGTGGGTGTACGTTACTGCGTAACTTCTTTGTGCAAGGAATGGGACTGTACGAAGGAAGTACTCACTGGCATGGCTACAGTACGTACTGCTTCATTTGTGTCAGAAAGAAATCAATCAAAGGAAAAAAAATGCTTCATTAAGAATGTACTTTTTCTGTCATAAGTTTACAGTAAGTTAATACTGTAAGCTTGTAACTGTAACTTATCACCCTGTGAGTGGGCGCCGTGATGGAGTTGTTGGGTGTTTGTTGGATGTTTGTTTTTTGGTGTTTTTTGTTTGACGGTGAAATGGAACTGAAGAATTTCACTTCATTGCAAGGGACTGAAGAGAAGACTGACTACGGTACGTCTTTCTTTCCAGGCATGACTAGCTGAGGTTTTCATTGCTCCTCTGCCAAAGCTAAGTTATTACAAGCTACCCGACCTGACACGGATTCATTTCCTCAGTCCTTGCCTCCTTGGCTCCTTGCCTTGCCTTGCTTTTCAATGGCTGGTGTGCCTTCCATCATCATTCCCAGATCTTGAGGTCAGCTTATCCATGTCCTGGCCGTCCGGCCTTGATCAGGTAACCAAGATTTTTATTTTAACTTTTTCTATATAAAGCTTATGTTGGATTTCACTCCACCGCCTTCAAGTAACTTGCCTACTCAAATCCCGAGAGGGGTCAGACCTAATGACTTTATTATCAAGGACAACTTGCCTGCCTCTTGGGAAGAGAAACGAAGAGCTGCTTTGCGGTGGGCAGTGGGCACCAGGGTTGTTTTTGTTTTTGTTTTAGTTTGTTTCATTTTTAATGAAGTGCCAAAGTGGAGATATAAAGTGTTGAAGTAGTGCTCCAAATTTCAACAGTCATGCACATATTGGATAGAAAATATCACATTAACACATATCATATGTTCATTATTCTCTTTTCATCCACAATCTAGCAATTTCATTCAAGATTTTTTTTTCCTAGTTTGAAGTTCTTTGGCAAAAAACTTCATAGTATACTGTCATTTTTGAGCCAAATTACTATTTTTTCTAGTGCAATTTGGTAACAAAGAGACAAAAAAAAGTCCAAGCAAGCACCAAAAATGTGCCACTAACCCTAAACGACCATCTTCATTTTGTGTACATCTCCAAAATCAATTATGTACATATGTGGAAGAAACACTTGTAGAACCACACTGTGTTCCTTCGTAGCTTTTGCATACAAAATCCAAATGTCACATTCTTTGGTGCATTGGAACCTACCACCTTTCACTTGCCTATAATTAAGAAAATATAAAAATTCAAAACAATCTATTAATAGTAACTAGGCATAGTATCAATTAGTAGCGATTCTAGGGGGTACACACCTTATACTACAATGGAAAAGTCCCATGGTCGGTCAAGCAATTTTGGACAAGAAATGGTTCTTTGAGGCAACTACCCGCAGGGTGTTAGACAAGATGAAAAGACAATAAAATAATGTCTTGAGAAGTCTTTGCACATTGAAGTCAACCAACCAACTTCAACAAGAAGAGAATTTTAGCTGACTACAATAGAAATTGTAACCCCTACTCGTCTCCACGGACATATTTTGTAGGTTATGGGTTTACACTAAACTTTGAGAAGCTATAACTTTTGGATTGGGTGCCTAGATTCAATTCAATTTGTTGAGAAAAATGCATGTACTTCTCCAATTTGTATTGTAAAATTTTTAAATCAATCCAATATGTATTGGATTTTTTGGAAATCTTTTTAAGAATACATGGTTCAATTTTAGTTCACCAAAGTGTATTTAGATGGCTACAAATTTGGGGCTTGTTTCTCCTTCATTCAATGTCCATTTGCAATAAAAATTATAGGGTTAGATTTTCCTTGAAGTCTATTCATTGTGGTAAAATTTTCCTTTCGATTCAAGTTCATGTTGGGAGTTTTTTTTAAAAGATAGTCATAGTTTTGTAGTCATGAAAATAGACATTGGTGAATCAAAACAAAACTCCATCCACTAAAGTGATTTCCATAATTTCCGTACATTTTAGAATCATTTGAAAAATTTACCACAAAAACTAAAAGACATAATATATATTTTCCAACAAATTTGATTGAATTTGGACAATAGATGCAAAAGTTACAAATCTTCAAAGTTGATAGTAATCTAGAAATGTCATATTTTTCATAAGAATAGTACCATTAAAACTCAATCTTGCAATTTTATAATGTAAATAGGATGCTATAAAGATTTGGCCAACATTTTTTAGCAAGTGACAAATTAAGATGCATATAATATTAGAAGCATAAGAGCATTTGCAATATAGGCTCAGTAAATAAGTTTTATAATGGCAAATGGTGGAGTATTCTAGAAGGCCTACACAACGTCAATTTTTATGGTAAGGGTGGTTGGTTTACAAAACCCTACCTCTAATTTTGATAAAAGATCCTTTGAGGTGGGGAGTTGATTGCTATAGTGTGGGCGGTAAATTCTTTGGTTTTGATCTTCATCCACAAGGTATGTAATATAATTATTTGACTATTCCTTTGGTAGCCAGTGGTTTACAAATTTCTAAGTAATTATTTTTTGGGGACTTTTCAATGCAAATTTGTTGTACTCTTACACTACCTTGGGAACAAGAGTGAGCTTTGCCTTCCTGCTCCATTTGTTTTGAAGACCTACAATTTGACTTGGCAGCTTGACTAAGTATCCAGCAAAATGAAATAGGTCCGAAGAGCAATGAAATCTTTTTGACAAATCATATCTCACAATTTTTTTTTTAGTTTAGGATTTTAGCACTCATATTAGTTTATTATTTGGTAGTTTCTATTTTACAATGTAGATTGGTGTTTTGTTAATTCCTATGATTTCTATAAAAATTATGATTTACTCTAATAACCAAAAAATATTTATAAAGAAGGATTATTGAGTTACTAAATAAGGAGCATAGAGACTTGGCGCATGGAGCTAGAGTCTCCAATTTAGCAAGGGCTTGTAGAACATGAGGAAGAATTTGAGGGAGAATTTTTTGATGGCCTTTTCCAACAAATGTTGGAGGATTTCTTGCCTCTTGAATAAACTAGGTCTTGAGGAAGTGTGCCCAAAGATAGATATGTGTACCAAAAATGAGAATCTGACCAAAATCATCTATTTCAGGACTATTTTGTAGATGAGTGCACCTTTAATGATGCAAAATTTAGACACCATTTTTGTACAAAAGGCCTTTATTCTTGCATATTGCTGAAAAGGTTTGTACATTTGATTTGAGGTTTATCCAAAAGCCCATTGTTGTAGAATAGCTAAGGTTGAAGTCCTTGCAGAAATGCATTGCAGCTTTACACATGTTAGCATATGGGATGGTTGTGGATGCTATGGATGAATATTTTCATGTGGGTGAGAGTAATGCCATATTTGCTATAAAATAATTTACTATTGTCATTGAGATTGTTTTGAAGCTATTTTTTGCATCAACCAAACTGGGTTGATTTGTGCAAGCAATTAGATATCAACACCATTAGAGGATTTTTAGTATATTCAAGAGCATTGATTGCATGCATTGAATTAAAAAGAAGTGTCCAATGGTATGGTAAAGATAGTTCCAAGACAAGAATGGCCTTTGGAGCATTATTCTAAAAACCATCATTGACCAATTCTTCTGGATTTGGCATGTTTTTTTGGATTGCTAAATGGAAATAATGACGTTAATGTTTTAAACTACAATTTGCTAGTATCAAATTTACTATAGGAAGAAGACAATGATCTTATGTTCCAAGTGAATGGGCATGAATACAAATGTTATAGAAAGATGCAATCGGTTGCAAGGAAAGATGTAGAGTGTTTTTTTGATGTACTCTAAGTCGTTGGGAAGTGATTAAAAATCCTTCTAGGTCATGGGACTTAGAAACCATAGACTACATGATTGTGTGCATTATAATTCGCAATATGGTGATTCATGACAAATACGGGGTGAAACTTGGAGCTAGTATTCAATTGAGTGATTAGTAGTGGTGGTGGTGACATGCAGTACAAACTCTCATTTTGTGAGCTTCACTCCTAAAGGTTTTTGACTATGTTTTCACCAAAAGCACTCCCAAATTGCCATTTCTAATACAAGTACCAAATTTTTAGAAAAACAATACTTTTGGACACATGTAACCATAAGATCTTGTAGTATTCTAGTTTGAGAAGATGTGAAAAAAAAATTCAGAAATTTCCATGATATAGATTGCAAGATATTAGTGTTTGAATTGGCAAGAGTCATTTTTTGGGGCCCTGCAAAAAACTAGGCAACTGCACTTCACAAGGTGACATTTGTTTGAAAAAAGTCCTAAATGGTGTTGCTTCTTTGGATTCATTCTTTAAGGTAAGTTGGCTACATGCTTGAAAATCTTCACATCATTTGGAATTGTACAACATATAGGGAAAAAAATAGTAAGTAGAAAAAAGTAGACAATGATTCAAAATACTAAATTGTTAAGAATTTAGTTATGGAATTGAAAAATGCCAATTCTAATGGTCATAATGTTTTAATAAACAATCCACATCCCACGATTCCATTTTTTTGGAAAAAAAATGAAAATTGAGTTAATTAAAGGATTTCAAAGTTTATTTCATAATAAAGAATCCATAACTGCCAACAAACTAAAACTCCTCATAACTTTCATTTCATTAATCAAAATAGAATGATTCAAGGCTTTCCATGTACATATAAAATTAGAAAATAAATTTCAATTTTTTGTTTCTTAAAAAAGTGATTTTTCTAAGAATTTTTTTGAGTTGCAACTTGCAAAGGTTGCCCATTGAACAATGAAAACTACATATCATGCAATAACTTTTTAACCACATAGTCAAAAGTTATGAAAATTGTTGAGCTTGAAAGGTATTGATGGACATGCTATGCGAAAATTTCAAAAAATTAAAGAAAAATTCCGTTTGTAGCAAGCTACCTAGAATCATTATGTTGCCAAAAAAACATTGTTTGGTCCTTTAGGGTTTACTAGTGATACTAAAGAAATCTAAAGAAATAGAAAACGTGCAAGTACACTACAGTTTATCCAATGATGTCATTTGACCACTTTCTAACAACTGAAGGGGGAATCCATGTTTTAGGTTTGCTAAAGTCTAAGCAAGGAGCAATAAGTGTTGAACATTCACTTTTGAGAATTATTGTTTTTATTACTAGGAGAAAAATGAATTTTGAGTACATTCTTTAAGTCTCAATTTTTTTCATAGTTTCTTGGAACTTTTGTGAAGTTAGGAATTACATAAGCTTTTACGGAATAAATTTTTTATTCCAATTGGTGCCCAAAAAATTCTTGCTCTTTATTCTTAATGTTCATTTCAGCCCCAAAAATGTTTTTTTTCAATCGGGTAACAACTAATGAAGTTATGCTTCTAATCCAATTGGAAATTTGCAAAATTCATAAATTTCAATATTTCATAGCAATATGATCTTTGGACCTACAACCAGGGTTTATCGACTATCTAATTATAGAGTGATATGTTAACTTTGGTTTATAATGTGATTTTCTAGACTATAACATACATTTGTGGTGAAAATTTCAGATATCAAATTTTTGCATTTAATATGAATTTTCTCATTTATTTCTTAAAAATTCATTGGAATTTCAAATTTCCTGAAAAGAAAAAAGTGAAAATTGTATGGCTTATAATAGACACATGGCTTCATCTCTCAAAAATAAATATGAAAATTTTCATTAATTTCTAGTGGCAAAATGGCAGCAAACGGAGTAATTGGTAGTGAGGCTTGAAATCAATGGTCATGGGTATTTCCTTCTAGGGTTAAGCAAAGTAGATTCAAAGCAAAATTGGTTCAAGCATTTTTGCATATAAGTATGTTTAAATTTCAAATTTTGTCAAAATATAGTAAAGAACTAAGGCTATTGACTAAGCAAATGAACACTAGAAGAAAACAAGGGGTTCTGCAACTACTATTTGCAATTGGTTTTGTTGATGCAAGAGATGTTTGCAACTAGATGACAATTTAGAGCCTGTAGTTGCAGTGGACAAGTTGCACTAGTTGCAAAAAATTTCAAGGTTGTTTCTCATCCAACAACCTACTTGAAAGTTTGTCAATTAATTTTTTTGACATGGTTGTTCATGTAGAAGTAATTTGTGTGCAATTGGTTTGCAACTAATGTACAATTGGTTTGCGACTAGTGTACAACTAGTTTTTGATTGACATGCAATTAGTTTGTGACTTCTTTACAACTTGTCTATAATTCATAGATTTTGAAATTTTGAAATTTTAATTTTAAAGATTTGTAGATTCAAAATTTCAGATCTATCTTTTTTCAAGATTTTTAAATCCAAAGATTTTTTAAACTTTAGATATTTATAGATTTTTGTAGATTATGGAAATCTACAAAGTGTAAAAATCTACAAAATGTGGAAGTATTATAATTTCATTATTAAAATTCATTACACAAGAATGCTATAATATACAATTCTTATATGTCTAACCTAATGGTATTTTTGACAATTGATATGGAACAATTAATAAAAGATTGAATAGTAGTTGCATTTTCGTTGTTTCTAAGTTGCAGTTTAGTTGGTTCCTAGTTGGATGCTAGTTGTATTATAGTTAAAAGTCTAGTTTTTTTTTATGAATCTCTAGTTGAATTGTAGTTGCAGTGTAGTTGCATTGCAGTTGCTTTTCAGTTGCACTGAAGTTGTTTTCTAATTGAATTGCTATCACATTTAGATTATATGCAATTGTAGATAGACACATTGGACTCTACAAAATGTAAAATTGTCCACATTGATAATTTTGATGAATATTGGATGTAAAATACCTCACACCAACTCTTCTGTTATATTCATATAACTGTAATTGCATTTAGTGACTATTTTGCAACTATTTTGCAACTACAATGTATCTACATCAAAGTTGATGCAAATACAAACGATTGTAGTTATAGGGCAGTTGCATAGGACACATAGTTGCATTTTAGTTGGTTGTAGCAAACAAAATTTTCTTCTGGTGGAATTATGCTTATGATACAACAACTCTCATGACAAACTTACAATGAAAAGAATTACTTCAAATCCATTATCACTGAGATCCACATCCAAGATTTCAACTTTTGCAAATTAGACTACTATGCACTAAAACAAATGTGTATCTGAGTAAAAGGATATATATAAAAGCAAACTATGAAGCTTACCTTTACACCTAAATATGAACTACAAAACTTCAAAGTCACATTTCAATAGAATGGAGGAAGGGTTTAGAAGTGTGTTGTATTGGTTGAGTATGACCATCATCTACTCAATGAAATTTCACCACATAATCACTTGTTGATTCTTATATGGATATGTCTTGAAAGCAAGCAACGGTGTGGCCATTGATCCCACTCAAACTTCTCCTACTAGAGAACAATTTGGTTGTCTCTACAAGCACATGTAGGTGATTGGAAGGAACACTTCACATTTTTGGCTCAAAAATGTGATTTCTGGCTGCAGGACTAATAGAACTACAAACTATTAGCAATTCTATGCATCAAAGTGCGCTTGCGAATCTCCTTAGTTGAATTGGGGCGTGTGGACATCTGAACCATCAATTCACTGCTATGTTGTACTATAGTCTACTATGGATTACTACAGAAGCCACTAGGAGTAGAAAATAGCAAAAAGGGGGTCTATGGACCTTTTCATTCTTAGTAATTTAAAATAAAACCAATTAAAAAAAAGAGAGATTTTGTTGGAGAAGATTGTGCTCACATTGCACCTAAAAATTCATTTAGGAAATTTTTTCCCTCTTCATAGACTTGGCACAAAGGAAGGTCACTTTGGTCCCATGTGGGCAACTAACATGTTACTATTTTCATAAAAACTTATCGCGAGTCCTAGTATTATTAGTAGACCTCCAACATATCCAATTTGTGGCTTCGAATTCGAATTTTTGGGTCAAAAATAGGATTGACTTCCCCCCCCCCCCCCCCCCAAATGCCCAAAGTAGACACCCAATCGGGACAGGTTAAAAATAGTACAATAATTTTTTTTTAAATTTAAAAAATATTCAATATTTGAAACTACCACATGTACCTTCCTTTCAAATTTGATGGCAAACAAACAAATGATGCAAAAGTTATGATAAAAAAATCACTTGTCCAAGTGCAATGGGACAAAAAATAGGACAAGTGTTTCTTTCAATCACCCATGCCACAATTGTAACCACTTAAGAGTCATTTCCATAAAATGAACAACATAAAAGACAACAAGAATGAAAACATACCATGTACACCAATTTCATAGCAATTAACAAGAAACGTAAGAAAGTTTGCTTACATTGGCCCATGATAGTGTTCCATATGTTCATGTTTAGATATTGAAACCAAAAAATGTAAACAAATTCAATTGCGGACCAATAGAACACCAGAAGATGGTAGCAAGTTTGAAATCTTGTAGCATAGCTTCAATCCATCTATTGCATTGACATAGAAATATATATATTGACAATGCTTGTAGCTTGTATTCAATGACATTGTCTAAGGGCAAACAAACATAAAGAATGAAATTGCTTCTAGTACAAATGAGAAAAGTGAAACAAATATTACTTAGAGTTCACAAATAAGTATCTGCAGAAGTGGTTTAAGTTGAACTTGCATAGAAAAGAGGAAAGTACCAATGAAATAAGAGAACTCTAAATTAGAATTTATTGCAACAATTGGAAGCAAATAGAAACAAACCAAAGCACACTACAATAACAAAAACTTAAGTCGACAAATGGACAAAAACAAAATTATAACTCAATTGTTCTCACCATCGAAATTGTAACTTGTTGTTGGTGTCATCAAGGGCTTTTGAAATTTGAAGTTCTTCATTCCACAAAATATGAAAGACTTATCAATCTTTATAAGCTTAGATACCAAAAATTCACAGCTTCAGAATTAGCATCATCTAGTACATACAAGTTGTACCCAAGAGCTTGTAGCAATACGTGAAGCTAAGTAAGAAGTTGCAACAAAATAAATTTATATAGAATCTTTTCAATTCTTACCAAAGTAGCTCTAGCACTAGAAGAAAATTCCGTTTTTCTGTTGTTTTGGTCACATTGATCCAGTCACTTTTTGATAGAAATCTATTGAAATAGTCCCACTACTTTGAATCAATGCTTCAAAATTCATAGCAAAGTCATTTTTGCAACAAAAAATGTGGCAACAAAACAATTGACAATCAAGAAAGTAGCAGAAAACAAGTGACAACAATTGAATTTACACCCTAACCAATTTTGAAATTCAATTTACACTAGCAATTTACAACAAAGCAACCTATAACCAATCCAAAGAAGTTGGTGAATTTTAAGTAAAGTAAATTGTCTAAACCCTAAATAAATTTGCAACAAAGCAAATGAAATCCTAAGCATTAATATAAAATATAGATCCTCTATCCACCAATAACAAAGACAAGGAGTGCTTCAATCATTGCACAAACACACATTCAAGCAAAATCCTAAATGCTAAACTAGAAAACCAATAATAGCATAGGTAGAAATTTACATAGCCATATGAGTGGAAGCACCATAAGGATGAATATGCACAACAATGGAATGGTGCTAATTCTAGAATTCTTCCGCATTGAATTCTATCTACGATGACTAGGTGTTCTTATAAGAGACATCAACAACTTCATTGGAGGTCTATGCTTCATCAAAAAAATTGGAATCCAAACACTGATCATGAAACAAATTAGAGGTGTTTTGTATGCCTATACCTTGGAGTTGATCCTTTGAAGTAGATATGGGTGAATTGAAATGCTTGTCTTCAAAAAAAAACTACGGAAGAAGCTCTATCCACTTCAAATTGTGTCTACATCACATTGATTGGTGTGTCCAATGGCAACTTCTTGAGTTTTTTAGCATAATGCAAGTCAAGATACTCCTGAGCTTGCTAAAGATCAACTTTAGGTATTGTAAATAAAAATAGGCAACTTAGTCTTAAAGAACTTGTGCCTTCTTGAAATTTATAGTTGCTATGTCCATAGCATCTCTTCTTTAAACATGAAGGTACTCTTCCTCTACTTTTGGAATTTTTATTCTTCTTTTGCTGTCTTCTTGCTCATTAGGTGGCCTCACTTCCATGAGGTCACTCTGCTCTAGTGGATGGAAATGATGCTTGAACGTCTTATTCTTGATTTTCTTGCCAATTACATCATGAACCCCAATCTTAAATATTGTTGGATTTTGCAACCCTCGTCAATACACTATTGTAATGAAATTGCTTATACCATATAGAATTTTTGTATAACATGGCATTTGTTTGGGTTTGAATAAAGAACCTATCATAGAAAGGAATTAAAGGGAGAAAAAGGTTGGGACATAGTGAAAACCACAATTCATTTCAATACCAGAGATTGCTAGAACTTGTTAATGAATCTTGGATGTATTGCATCTTATCACTAATTGAGGGGGGTAGGGTTATTGATTGATTGTTTATTTCCTTCTCTCACTAACAAATTGCAAATCATAAAGCTATCAAACTTAAACCAATGAAACAACCTTCAACAACCTCTGATATATAGCCAACCAAGTTTGTGGCTTGACAATCACTTGCAAAGTGTTGAGGATTTTATTCCTTTGTCTGTAATTATAGAACTATATTCTTATTTTTTTCCTATCTTTTATTTATTAAGAAAAATTAGAATAAAAATTAGTTTGGCTTTGTTATAAAAAAAAGGGTAGAGACTATTTTAAATTTTTCTTGTCTTATTTTGTTGAATCGTAGCCCCATGTGGGGAGTTGGGTTAGAGTTATGGGGGATAAATGAATCAATAAGTGGGTGAAAAGATGCTTCTGTGGCTTAAATTTGAATTGATGTATTTTCTTGAAAAGAAGATAATAGGGTGGCTTTCCCATTAGGGGAGATTTGAGACCTTTATAAGACTTTGAGTTCCTATGTTGTGGGGAACGCAGGAACTATGCCACTGCTGTAGTTTAATGTGGCTGAGACCGTGCCATGTCAAAACAAAAAAGATTGAATTTTTTTATTCATCTTCTTTTTGTATTTCAGAACTAATTATTTTTATTTATTTATTTGATATTTATTTTACTGATAGTAGCTAGTCGTTCTCGGACAACACAAGGAACATGTAGGGGAACAACCTTGAAACGGACCTCCCTTGCCTCAAAATCTCCCTTGATGTCGCGTACTTTCATAGTTATTGGACACTATAGCATTTTTTATTGTGGATTTGGAGAGTGATGAAAATTTTATATAGAGAATTTTGTTGTAAAATTTTTGGGTGGATGTTCTTGTCGTTGTTGTGAATCTAAAAAAATATGACTTATACCATTTGGACTTTATATGTGAAAATTATGCTTAGTGGAGTAAAAGGATATCAATTGCCATAGGATTTTTGAGATAGAATTTTTCAAATGTCTATCATGGTTTGGTTAGGTAATGTATGGTTTTGAAGTTACATATAATTGTTTATCTAATTTTTATCTTCCTTAAAAATTATAACACGCTTAATTTGGATCTAGGATGAGGGAGATATGAGCTTGAAAAATGTTAGATTAGAGTTTTCACTAGAAATTTGAATCTTAATTTCAATGTGTCATAAAAAGTGGAGTATAGTAGTTTGCTCTAGAAGCGATCATTTCTTTGAAATGACCCGTATAATTGGGTCGAAAATGGACATGCAGTGGTCCTAAAATCGATATATGAAAAACAATAAATAGATTGAGGATAAAGTAGGAGTGCATTATAGTCTCTCAAATATTGCTTTAATCCCTAAAGGACCAAGGCCTTTTATAGCCATAAAAACATTCAAAACTACCATTTCTATTGCAATGAATAAAAAAAATTGAAAATTATTTTTTTGGAGCATCTAAATGTAGGATCTTACACCTAACTAGTATGTAAATGTGTAAAATAAATTTCACACTTTTTGACAACATAGATTGCGAGATATTTGCATTTGAAGTGAAAAAAAGAATTTTTTTTTGCAAGTTGTGGGACTAGATTATTTGACTTTGAACCTTCCTAATTAAATTTTTTGGAACTAAAGAGTTTTAAGGTTTAAATTTTTATGATGAGGAATTGGTTTGAGGGTTTAGAATAAACAATTTAGGAAAAAAACTCATTTTTATTATTTAAAAAATTATTAAAGAGAAGTAGGTACAAGATAGAAGGAAAATCTAAATATTTCTAAGATGGAATTGAAATGCACTCATTCCAAAGGTGAGATTGTTCTATGAAGAAAACTAAACTATGTGGAATTTTTTTTAAATTGTAAGAATTGCATTTAGAAATGAATCTTACAAGTTCTTTTTTCAAAAAGATGTTTAGATTGCCTAAAATACAAGATTGTCCATAACTTTCTCAGCACTTATCCAAATGAAATGAATCAAAACTTTACATGGAGTCAAAAATATAATCTATGGAAAAAAAATTGAAAAAAATCCAAATTTTTGAAAGTGTTTTTTAGCTACCCAGTCTTTTCAATTTTGAATAAAACTTTTGTTTTCAGACAAAATTTTTTGTTCCTAGGCATCAATTGAAAAAAAAATATCTTCAAAAAAATTTCAAAAAATCATTGCACAAAATGAGACTAGAAATACCTACTCGAAATCCAAATTGTCCTCCAAAGGGACAAATGGTCCTTTAGGGGTTAATCCCTCACTGTCCATAATTAGACAAGTGGGTGTGGGTGCTTGTAAGCCATTGCAAAAAAAATCCCAATCACGGGAGATTGAAGACACCCATGCTCAAAGTCATTGAGCAGATTGGAAGTAGCCTTGCTAGTCTATGGGAAAGATGTATTTGATTGATATTTGGTTAGTTGGATTTTTGTCATTTTAGAGACAAAGTGCAGAGAAAAAAACAAAACACGTGGGTTCTTGCCATGTGCTAAGTAATTCAAGGTCTTTGACATGTAGTTGATTGATCCAAATCAGCTAAAACTTCATGCCTATCTTCGAAATGCACTTTTGTGTTACTTCCCCAAATTTTGATGAGAATCGAAATATCACTTCGTCTTCAAGAACTCGAGGATGTATTTGATGTAGTTGCCACATAATTTGTACGATTTGCCTTAGTTAAAGGATTGAATGGCCTTTTTAACCAACGTTGGTAGCCACAATTTCTTTTCATAGGAATAACCATACAATAATATTGGTCAATATTAAGACCCTCAAAACATCCTTCAAATGTCACTTCTCGACTCTCGGGATCAACACATTCAACTTGCAAAAAGATCACCAACGCTTGAGCATCACGCTAAAGGTTTTTATGCCATCGTTGCTCCAATCGAGGTTGATCTAGAGGTCCAAGAAGACCCTATTTTTTCTTGTGGACGTTCACGTGGTGGTGGAAGTCTTAGCGACAGAAGAGATTGATCCGGTAGTTGTAACAAAGAAAATTCAAATTTAGATTGTGGTTGAGGTTCTTCATCTTGAGACTTTGATAAAACCCTCAAGTTCAACATACTAAAATCCAAAGTCAAAAACAAAGAAAAACTATATTAACTTGATGAAGCTCTTTATTGATCCCTTCTTCTTTATAATCCGTTTGTTGAGAAGAAGACATCATTTTGAAGCTACTTCAACTGATGTCATTTTTCGCGGAATCTCGCTACATTATTGTAATCAAGTCCATCTAAAAAGTATAAATATATATTTTTATATTATGCTCACATTTACAATGCTTATATATTTTTTACCTCTAATAGACATATGTTAGATCCTATTTCCTTTATTTTGTATTTAGAAGTAATTTCAAATTTTATATTATATGTGGGAAGCTATAGGAGGGAAATATACAAGTATTTTGCCTTCTAATAATTTTAGGGTGATTTATCTTCTAACTAAGAATGTAAAATGAGTTTAATGATCAAAATAGATGACCTATGGATGATGGGGGAACTACGCTCGGGGTGAATTGTCCCCCTCATTGCTACGAAATGGATGGATAGATTGACGGGATGAGGGGATCCATTCCCCTCCTCCCAATGACCTCCTCTCCTTTCGACCTGCAACCTTCCTCCCGCCTGCGACCTATCTCTCATCTATGACCCACCTCTCATCCATGACCTCCTCTTAGAGCATTTTTCCGCTTTTACCAGGCCGCACTATAGTTTTCTTGTTGTTTCGATTCTGCACCTCCTCCAATCTTCAAATATTCCTCATCATTTTGTTCCAAAAGTTTGGATTCTTACTTGTTGATGGTCAATTTCATGACTGAAAAGTTCTTTAGATTTTGTTGGAACTCCTTGAATTGTGGATCTAGAATTTTGTAGAAGTAGAATCTAGAATTTCAAAATGGTCTGTAGTCTCTACTACGTGATGCAAACTTAGCTTATAGCAACCAAGGGCTTGAAATTTTGAAAGATGGCGGGTAATACTCCCAATTTACTTTGAACGTGCCATAGTTTTCTTGTTGTTTCGATACTACACCACCTCCCGATCTTCTAATGCTCCTCATCATTTTACTCCAAAGGTTTGAATTCTTGAGGAACTACTACTTAGAACTTTGAAGGTTTTAATTCTTAAGGGAGTCGTTCGAGTTAGGATCCTATTGGTTCAGGAGTTTGACAATGCCTCCAACACACACGAGCTACAAAATGAGATTCAACAACTTGAAAGACGAGTTGGGTGTCGTTGTGCAGGGGGGGGGGGGGGGACATATGCTTCTTCCAAGCAGTAATGGACAACATTCATGTATAAGCTAAGGTAGACAAACTCATACCCGAGCGGTTCTCAATGTCGTAGGCCCTTTGAGCGTGTACTAGAAAGGTTTAAATCACATCTTTAATGTCACAAATGTTGATGAGAATAGTTGCACGCTAATTTCGGTGTTTAGATGACGGATTTACTATTTTATAGAGCGGTTTTAACAACTTCACTTTGCAAATATTCTATAGTTCAACAATCATAAAAATATTTGACCTCCAAAAATTAATTTTTATAGTTCCAAAAAATGACCATTAAAAATGATTTGAATGAATAAATAAAACAGAATTTGAAAAGCTCACCTAAGTAATTAGAACTTAGAATATTGAACTTAAGAGAAAAATATCTTGTGAAAATTACAAACATTCAATCTATAATCAAATTGTATCAAATTCCAACCTTTGTACATCTAATTGTATACCTTCAATGTTGAAAATTATAAAAATACTAAAAGACAACATGATTCAATTAGTCTAAAATAGGGGGGTACGCTATATTTGATTAATATACACATTTACATAAACATTATAGCTCAACTTGAATTTTTTGAGTAATTGAACCTTAATACTCAATCATGTAGAATGGTACATTTTGCCCATGACTATCATACTTGTCTATTGCGGTCTACAAAAATTCTAGAAATATGCTCTATAATTTTTAGGGGGGACATATTTTTATCAGAAGAAATTTATTTGTACAAAGTACAAATTTTGATGGAAAGTTCTTATTTTCAGAATTTTCCAAAAAAATTCCAACTTTAATTACATATTCAACATGAAATGACTACTAATTCTCATAGTAAAGTACAATACTCTATGTTTCACCAAAAATTATTCCAAAATTGACAATTCTAATGCACAAAAATATTCTTTGGAAAGTGTCTGGAATACTTCAAATTCATTCAAGCAATAGATTATGAGATTTAACACTTACAATGAAAACAATCGTTTTTTTTTCCTACTTTACCATTGTTTGTCATCAAACTTTAAATCCTCTTAACTTCGAATTCTTGCATTGTAGATCTTGAATTTAAATTGTTTTATATACAAAAATGGAGTTATAGGCCTGGATTTCATGTTTATATTATTTTATTTTATTTTCATTTTTGAAAAATTATTGCATAAAAATAGTGACAATATACGAGGAAAAATAAATCATCAATAGTTTTAAAATGGAATAGAAACATATTTGCATTCCACTTTTGCATTAAAAAAATATATATATATTAAGCAAAAATTCAAAAAAATAAATCCTGAATGAGAAAAAAAAATTGCAGGAAGGAGGAGGGAGGAGGAGGTTACAAGGTAGAGGAAGGAGGAGAGGGGATGGCTAATGGCGCAAGGAGAAGGGAGGCAGGTTGCAAGGTAGAAGGTCGCTGGGAGCAGTTAATAGACAGAAAACAAACCCCTTCATCCCATCCATCCATTTCGGACAATGAGAGGGTCAATTCACCCTAGCCAAGGAGCCACATGGTCAAGGTATGGGATGAAGTCCACTTGACTTGTGTGGTTAAGATAGAAGATAAGGTGGAGAAAAAAGGAGGTTCTGTTCTTTGTCTCTCTTATTGTGTTTGTAAGGCCCAAATGTTTGAAAAGTCATTATGTGTTGAGGTTTATGAATTTTAAAATGAAAATTGGAGAAGTTGTGTATCATGATGTTGTGTTTCCAAAATGATTTCATTTACTTGAATTGGAGTTGGCATTCAAAAGTTGTGTTAGTTGGAGTGGAAGAAAGTCTATTGGCTTCTATATACAAAGGCATAAACTTTGATCGACCATAAAAGGCGGAAAAGTCTTTTATTTGCAATAAAATTTTAAAAAAGTGAAGAAGCTTTTGTTAGATTTTCATGAAGCTATCATTCATTCTATTTGGAGTTTTTATGAATGAGTTGTGATTGTTGAGGTGAACGAGGGTCTACTACCCTTAATTTTAAGGGCTGAAACTTTGCGCGGCCATAGAAATTGAACAAAGTTTTAGACTGATTTGAGATTTGGAGGAAGAGTAAAAATTTGTGTTAGCTTTCCAAAAAACTATCATTTATATCGTTTGAACTTGTAGAACTTTGGTGACATCAAATCAAAGTTCAATTAAGGAATTGGAGTTTGGAGGAGATTTTGAAGACTCGTATGTTGTGGCTTGTGACTTTCAATTTTTTTGTAAAATTTGTTGTAGTGAATGGCAAGGGTCAAACCATTGCTTAGCCTCATTTTGTATCACAATGACAAAGTGGGATTAATAGCCCACATGGTCGAAACTTGCTTTGTTCTCACGATGAGGCACGATTGTTGGTCATCGAGAGTTTGAAATTTAGGAGCCAATCTTCTAGATGGTTCAACTCGTGGTCTAACTGTCCCATTTTACCCGTCTAAGGCTTGTGGTTTCTTATCACCTACCTTGACCATTACACCCATTTAGAGCCCATTTCAAGATAGGCCAACAAGAAACAATTCCATGATAGTTTAGAAGATTCAACGAACAAGATTCAAGATTTTACACGAATACGTCTACTTATGTTCTTGAGTCATTTCTGGTCACAGTTAAGATCCCCGTGATTTTGCAAGACAAACCTTTTTCTATCTGACACCGACTAGAGAGAAAAATAGTCCAATCGTAGCACAATTGGCTTTGAAAACTATGAGACCCTATCCCCTCCATGGTTGTTGACTCTAGAAAAATCTTGTCAATATATTAGATTGTGGACCACAACCTCATTTCTTGCATTTTTTTTAATGAGTTGGCATGTTGATTTCCTTGTCCATTTACATGTTTATTGAAGCATAAGAATAACTTCTGAATGGGGTGTCAATCCAACTGAAAGAATCTTGAGAACTCCAAATAGACAACCACTCCATTCCCAAAGTCATGTTTGTGTTGAAAAAAATTTGTTGAAAAATTTTATTCAAAATTTAAAAGAAAATTAAAAGTGTATTTAAAGTATACTTGAAGTAGATCTCAAGCATACTTTTGTTGTTTTTTAAAATTTTAGGTAGAATTTTTAACACAAATTGCTTTTGGGATTTTGAATTCAAATGGAATGAGAATAGTGAAAGTGTTATTGAAGTTTGCTTGAAGTAGACCTCAAGTACACCTCAAGCACACATTTATTTTTCTAAATTTTGAATAGAATTCACCATCCCATTTTTTTGAAATTTTAATTCCTGAATTTCAATAACCTGACAACCTATACTTGAAGTCTGTAAACGTGCAATCAAGCTTGTGTTTGTCTTTTTATATGCTCTTCTATCAAGGACGATTGGAGTGCCTTCCCGATCAGATGGAGCCCGTGAGGAGGAGGGCCCATGCCAGTCTACTCCTCCAACTATGTTTGGGGGAATGGACACTATAAGAAAATAGTGTCCGAATTAACCCCTTCGAATTGTCTAGTAGTGTCTGAATTGACAGAAAAATGTTTAGAATGACAGAAAATTGACAAAATATTGTCTGAATCAACCCCTTTAAATCAATTGGAAATGCTCGAATTGACATTGTTCCCTTATAGTGGGATGGTGATGCTCTTACTTCATTCTAGAGAACATAAAAGCTATGGAATGAAATTGTCACAAACATAGGCTAGATTTAGAAAATGAAGGAATACATTTATGACCCTTGTTTGTTATTTATTGTAAGTTCCTATGCTTTTTTTTTTTGTTTCTCCATCTTTCTTTACAAATTGTCTATATATGCATTTTATCATACCTATTGTTGAAAATAGGTGCCTAAAATAAAAGTCTTTGAAATTCATAAATAATTCAATAATGCTCGTAAAAATACAAAACCACTTGTGTTACATATTGTATCTATTTTTTTTTGGTCTAAAAAATTAACTAAAAATTTTCTTGTACACAAACCCCCTTGAAAGTCACACTAGACCTTAAATGGTTGTTTTTAAAGTAGACTACCTTATTTTGACTTTGGAGTTGAAATTTGAACGTTTTATGTATGTCATTTTTGGCTTTCTAAAAAGTCATAACACAACATTTGGAGCTTTTAAGAATAAGCTAAGCCCTTCAAAGCAAAAATGTATTGAATTAATACCAAATTTGGAGGAGACTTTGATTGACCATGAAAGTTGGACATTACCATATTTTGACTTGAAATTTGGAGGAATTATAGAATATTTTTTTAACTTTTAAAATAGCTCTCACACTCTTGATTTGGATTTTTAATGCAACTATGGCATTCATTTGAATGTTGACTACATTCACAAGGGGGTTCTATGCATGGTTATTTGGAATGGTATTTGGTTTATTCCTTCTTTCCATGTGATATATATAAATGTACATACATTACAAGATACATATATTGTATCTACACACTTTGATGTGTAAAAATATGTATGCATTTTTCTATATATGTATTCTATGAGTATGGATATATTTTGGATTGTATAAATATGTATTGGTTTACACATATTTTATACAAAGTAATAAACATGTGTATACAAAGCTTTGTATACTCATATTTCCACATGATTTATGGTAGTTTCCTATGTTTGGGGTCTCATCTAGTTGCAACTAGAAACTTGATGTTTTCCTAAAGCAAACTCTCTATATATAACAATGCTTAGAGATGGTGAAGATTTTGCTGGTACTTGCCATTGTTGCTCTATTGGAATTTCCATCTATTTGGAATGATTCTTCAAAGTGATCCAATAGTGAAGAAACATAAAACTCTACTATTGAGGATGCTTCACTGTATACAAATCAAGTGCATTTTGTAGCACTTCATCAAGCATAGTACTTAATTCCCTCATTCTTTAGCAATGATTGTAGATTGCTATGAATTTGGCAACATTATGTTTTATTATGCCCCATTTCGTCTCAAAAGAACAATAAGGATGTGAATCACATCTAATATGCATGTTTGTGTTGTAGTGATCTTCAATCCTCTTCCAAGATATATCCTTCCATTAGCCATTCCTTTGAATTATATCTTATGAAATGAAGAGCACAATGAGACAAACATGACGCTCTCCATAGCTAAAAAAGTGTTTTTTTCCTGGCATGGAAAGTCAAAGTCATCATCACAATGATCCTAAAATCTCAACTTGGCAAGAGTGCAAGACGCTTCAAAGGGCAAAGCAAAAACCAAAAATGTTGGTTCTATGCGGTCACATACCAAGACTATGAAACTAAATCCTTTGTAATAGTTGTATTGGATTGCTCATATAATTCCAAATCACTTTCCGAATAGTACAATGTTGTTACTATTTTGAAAATCAGAATCATTGCAATGTGTTTCCTACTTAAAATTGTTGCCTAAAATTGTTGTTGTTATAATATATTAATGAAGTTGGAGTTCTCTAAAGGCCAAGTTTTTTGTTTAGGGGTGAGGTCACCTAAGAAGCTTGACCTTCAGAGAACTCCCTTTAGAAAAAGTATTACCACATACACTATCATATCATTTTTTCATCCGTACTTGAAGTTCTGCTATAGAATAAACGTAATCCAATGAAGAACAAAATTTGTTCCAATCATATTTCTTCAATTGCCTACAATTCTTAACCGGCACACTTCTCCTTTTAGTATGTAGTGACCCTACTAGAACAACACCTACAAATATTCGAAAAGGGTTCAAGCATAGTTCCTATTGTTGAATCCTAAAAGTATTTGTTGGATCTTGATGGTAACATAAGGGGATAAATTATAAATTCTCTTAGAATGCATTTTTAGATTAAGTATGAATAAATTATGAATTTTTCATGCTATAAATAGTGTTTTTTTTTAAATTTACATTAGTGAAAGCATGGGCTTCATAGCAAGATGATTGTTGAGATGACTTCCAAATGGTCTTAAGACCTAGGTCATCTTAAGAGTCAAGTTCAAAACTTGTCAATTTCTTTTTATAAATTAGTAGTTGAGTGAAATTTAAATGTACTAAATTATTGGCAATTTTTTTGACTAGTTTGTATACCAATGTAATCTATTGAATACATCAATACATCCAAACATCTAAGCTACATGTAGTGGAAATCAAACCTGCCCCCTACTATGTGTGAAGTGACATTACTTGGCATTAGATCACTTTTCTCCTCACATAATGTATATACATGTAAGAGCAGCGCCACCCATTCCCCTCAAACAGGGTTGGGGAAATGGGATAGCCCCAGCCTAATAGCTCCTGGGGTACTTTTGTCCCCTAGTCATTCCCACCCTCAAGCAACACCAAAACAAGCCAATCAACATGCCAATTGATTAAAAAAAATGAAAAATATGATGTATTGTAGCCCACAAACCAACAAATTGACAAGATCAAACAACCAAATAATAAGCATGGCGGGGACGGTGTCCTAGTGTTTGCCAAGAGTTTTTTGGAGTGACTGGTCTCTTTTCGTCCCTAGCTGGGTTTGCAGTGGAGCAATTGTTGGAGGCCAGGCATGCCCTAGTCTAGGCTAGCCAACTTTGGTGTCAATGGGTGGCGATGCTCTAATGCACAAATTTTTAGTTATATCCAATACCTCATGTATCAGACAATTGTAAATCATCAAATCTCAACAACAATCAAGATCATAAATAGTGTCTCAAATCATGAACAAATAAAAATGGCAATGTCTTTTTTTTTTTCTTCTTTAGTTTCTTTTTAAATTTTTTTTTTTGAGATCATGAACAATGCTTCAAATCATAAACAATTGCCTTAAATCATGAACAACCAAAAATGGTAGCATGTTTTTTTGTGTTTTAATTTAATTTTATTTGTTTTTTATTCAAGAATTGCAGCTTCTTCTTTTGACCACTAAAAATTCTAAAGTCTTAAGACTTAGTCTTGTGCACCCAACATTCTACTAGTGCATCCCTAGGCTCTCAATTATAGAGGTTGTACATTTTAGGCAAGAGATTAGATGCAGTATTAGAAATGTGGTCTTTCGCAATCGATCACAAACATTTGTTTTGTCCCAGAACAACGTGCTTTTTAAAAAACAAACCATTTTGGACAAGTTATTCCAGATTTTGTCCCTAAACAACCCATTTTCAATTGTTATAGACAAATTACGAGTAGCTACGAATGAGTTATTCTTAGCAAATTAGTTATGAAAGAGCAAATTTCTACTAGTATGGGACAGTTTTGCAAAAAAGTCACAATTGAGTTGAGTTATCTTCCACCTCAAAGCCTTCATCCAAGCATCTAGGCATGATTCTTATTTCTAATTTATTTTAGTATTTATGAGATTTTGTTTGCAATTGAAAACAAAATTTAGATTCTCTTGTCACAATCTTCTTTGGACATGCATTAATAAACTATGAATTTTACAAAGTATCGATTACAAATGCACCTAAAGTTGACTCTAATCTCTTATATTCAAAAGGCTTATGTTTTAGGCAAGAATATTTTGGAGTGTTAGTTTGCAACTTTGTCACAATTAGGTCTAAGATACATACACCAATAATTGTCACATACTACAATAAAAGAAAAAAATTCATCAAAATTAGGATAATATAGCATTATTATTCAAAATTAGATGTTTGTTGTATTCAACATATTTTAGTAGGCAAAGTATTATAGCATTGTCAATAGTTGAAAATTCATCTAGAAGATCATAAGATCAAGCTAGTAGTAAAACACATATTTTGACATGTTGACATAATTAAAAAAAATTAAAGGGAGACCAACCATGAGAAAGCGTAAAGGTAAAAGGTGAACATATTGTTAAAGAAGAGATGAATGTCAATAATTTTATCTTTTCTTTTGTGAATGAAATAACACACCATTTTTTAAAGATGTTATAAAAGAAATAACATATAAATTTTAGCAAATAAAAGAACATAAACCATGCTAAAAGTTGAAGTAGGTCACTTTGGCCCAACAATGGAATGGTACCTACTATGAAAGTTTATCAAAGAAAAACTTCAATGTTCTATAGTAGAACCACCTGAAAATGAAGTATATTACATGTTGAAATACATGCTCTTAACACACAACATGGTGGATCTTGAGAACTATATATGTCCAAAGACTTCTTCCTTTGATTTTGTGTATTGATGATTTGCCATATCTACTTTCACTAGTTGTGATCATACTTCAAGTATTCATATCATATCTAGACACCATCAATAATGGGTACTAAAACCTTTGTCATCTTAATCTTGACAAATTAGAATGGTTCCAATTCTAAGTCTTTAGTACACACTAATAAATTTGAACTTTCTATAATTGTACTACTTCCAAGGAAAAATAGTCTTGTGTGTGTTTACCAATTGAATCATGAAATTTTCTCAATCAAATGTGTATCTTAGATGAAAGACTTTTAAGATGTGTTGAAAATCTTCAATTATAAAATGTATAATCTTAAAGACAACGCTATGTAGGAAATAAACCACCTATGTGCATCAAAGATATTTTAAAAGGTGATTTTTTGGTTTGCCAAGGGTATTTAATAACACACACACACCATATATTAAATAATTTTAAAATTAGGGAATTTTACATGGGAGTATTGATTGGTTAAAGAACAATGATATTGCATTTGGAGACTGTAATGTTTGCACAAGTATTTTTTCATACATGTAAAATAAAAATGGTAATGAAACATCATCAAGATGCAACAATAACAATAGAGGAAGATCTCATGGTAAATTTGTGAGCTCAAAGTACATATGCTTTCAAGTAACACCTATTAATTAAGAAAGCCTCTAGAAAATCTACATTGATTTGTATTGATAGTGTGTGTTCCAAAATGAACTTAGATATGGTTGTAAATTTTTACATGGAAAATATGTTTGCCCATTGTAAACAAATGTAAATTCATTTTATAACACGCACTAGTAAAACAAATTCGTATAATTGGTTCATTTGTAGAACCATTTATATGCATAATTTCCCTCATCATTGTTGTTGCTAAAGTGGAAAGGAACATATTATTTATAGTGATGGTTTTCATTGGTGTTCACAAAACTAACATTAACCCATGAAAAACCATGGCCTTTTTTTGTCAATAAAAAAAATCAAAATTTCTATTTCTATTGCACTACATTAAAACTTTGAAAATTATTTTTTTTGCACAACTAACCATAGGATCTTCTACCTAACTAGTATGAATAATTAATTGTTGAATTTATTTCAGAAATTTTGACTATATATATTCCAATATTTTTGTGGTTAAAGTGAAGAAGACAAGCTTTTTTGCTCCTTGCAAGACTAGATTATTTGACTTTAAAACTTCTAAACTTAAATTTTTGGCACATACTACAAAGTTTTGAGGTTTAAATTTTTATGATGGGGAATTGAGTTGAGGGTCTAGGATAAAAAAAATTTTTAAAATACTTAATTTCATGTGTGATTTAAAAGAAAAGTAGAAGTGGTCACAAAATAGAAGAAAAATCTAAATTATAAATATATCTAAGATGGAATTGATATACACTAATCCAAACAATGAGATTGTTCTAGGAAGCAAACTAAATCATGTAGAATTAGTTTTTTTAAATTATGAAACTGGAGTTCAAAAACAAATTCAACACATTATTTTTTTAAGAAGATTCTATGATTGCCCGAAAATAAAAATTCTCCATATCTTTCACATCACTTATCCAAATGGAATGAATCAAAGCTTTCCATGTAGAAAAAATACAATCTATGAGGAAGAAAAAAATTAATTTCAAAATTTCAAAATTTTGTGATATTTTCTGTTGCATAGTCTCCCATGTTTTGAGCTTATTTGGTAAAGCTTTTGTCCCCATGCACCAATTGAAATAAAAATTATATTCCCAAGAAGCTAATATGTTTTTCTATCTTAAAAAATTCAAAAAATCATGACAAAATTTGAGACCTTAGGTACCTACCTAAAATTTAATTTATCCCCCTGCGGGATGATGGTCCTATAGGGGTTTAAATCTAATTATCACATGAAAATCATGTCAAACTCCATATTAAAACTTTCTACATGCACGATATCCATTGTCACCTACATTTGTTTCACCAATAGAAGGTTTTAATACTCCAAATTACTCAATTTGTTGGGAAGAAAACACATCACTTTGAAATCCATCTCCGAGACAAGGAACAAACCTCTCCCAGCTAATTGAGGGTCTTGAATTCCAAATTTTGAACTCACTCACTAAACTTTCATCAATCGCAAAGAACAAATTCCACCATTTTACTAGAGGTTGAGCGTATGGTTCCCTCTTAGTCCCCCCTTCAAAGATGCACGTAGGGCTAGAAGAGAGAAGTAAAGCTATTCATCTTGTAATGATGCAGCAACCAACCTACAAGTGTCCAATGAATGACTTTCCAAATCACTGTAGAAATGAAGAATGCACCTATTGGTCCAAAAATCAGCCCCTCCTTTTTTTTTTTGAGTGAATTGATTTGACTTCGGGTGAAATCCGGGTGATTTTTCTGCCACAGTCAGAAAAAGTAACATAAAATTCCACAAACTTCCACTAAAGAGCTGAGAGCTGGTCCTCAAGTTATGAGCAAATTTCAAATCCCATCAAATTATTGTACTCCGGGAGGGAGGGAGGGTCATCCTGTCAGGCAGCCCAGGCAGGACTCCCTTGCTAACTTAACTTACTCCGGGGTCCCATGATTAAATCTCAGTATCATATAAGACTTCCTGCAGTCACCATCAGTCAGATCTGACATACCTGTCAGAACTAACTTAACCCTTAAAGGACGGACTGGTGACCGTAGAAATCATGGCTTTGGGAATTGTGTGACATCATCTACTTTAAAAAAACCAAAAATACACATTGGAGGTCGAAGTACTGTTGAAGATCTTCCCTTTCCAAACAAAATTTGGAGGATGAATAGTTACAATTCTGTCCTACACCAGAGAATTCCTTGTAATCCATCAGACACAAAACATCCCTGTTGACGTTTAACCCCTAAATGACCCTACAATTTCTCTAACTGAGGCCCCCTACCAGAGAGGCAAACACATTTACTTTTTTAATAAATAATTAAAGCCTACCTACTCAAATGTAACCTTACAAATCACAAGTATACTCTATAAGGGTTATGCAAAAAAATTTGGGGCCCAAATGATTTGTCATGATGCATTAGATTCTCAAGACATCGAAGGTACATGGTTGTGGAATCATGCATTTTTTGTCCCTCTAAGTGCTTTGGCGGGTGTTGTAGGATGAATATGTCATTCCTTGAAGTGCAGTTTCTTTTGTAAGAAAGAAGAGAAGATACACATGATCGATGCCCCCCAAAATATGCTAGAGGGATAACACATGTTCGGTGGAGGATCACCGAACAACAAGGTGTTCGATAGGCCCATTTCAAGGATGTAGATTCCTTTTTTTTGATGAAAAATATACTTCTCGACAGAAGAAGATCCTTGGGGTCGAAACGACATACAAAAACTTATAAAGCTACAAAATTTTGTTTCACAAGAATCTAATGGTGCATTCAAGAAAAAATCCATTTTGAATCCAAATGGGTTCTAAAGCCAAAATCCGCGTTGGCACTTGCTTTCACGTTGCCAAACTAGGGAGTCTACTTACATTGTAAGCCTTAGAAAATTAAGGCCATGTCAGAATTGAAATTGGAAAATTTCACCCTTTTGGAAACTTTTCACTCTCCAATATCGTAATTAACCATTTTATGAAAATATCACACTGATTTCCCGTTATTCAACTTTGAAAATTAACTGAGGACAAATTATGTCCTTGAGGACATTTTGTTGTTAACGGTTAACCCCTAAAGGACAGATCTATAACCACTGATTCAAAGCCTCATTGCTCATCACTCAGTTTGTTGCCATTTTGGAAATAGATTTGTATGGGAAAAATTTAATGTTTCTTTTCTAGAGATGATATTACATGTCTTCTCTACTTCACAAAAAAATTAGATTTGTTTCAGGAAAATTAATTTTTATGAGAAGTGAAGAAAAAAGAAGTGAAGAAAAAATCACATTAAATAGAAAATTATTTCAAAAAATCTGAAAATTTGACCATGTGTGTACATTACAGTGACAAACATCATGGTGAAAACTCAATTTCCTCGTCATTCTATAAGTAGAATACAATAGACATTGAAAATACATCCAAAGTTCAAACTACTATAAAATATTCAATATTACAAATTTTTCCAAACTTTCAATTGGAGTAGAAACTAGACTAGATTACCTTCATTTTGTTAGTCAGTCTAAACTCAAAAAATATCATTTTTTTGGAGAAATTTCAGATTTAGAGCAAAGAGCAGCAACTTCTTAAAATACACTAAAATAGCAAATTTTGCCATCCGTTTATTTTACTTACTTCTCAACTACATGAAAATAAACACTAGTTAAACTAAAAATTCAATTGGATACTCTTTGTAACTCAACATGAAAGGTCAAGTAAAAAAAAGGATGAAAAAACTACTTCTAATCTCTTTTGAGGACCCGAAATTGTCATCCAAATGCCACAAAATGGCGTTGGCAGTAGTCAAGGGATAACTTATGGTAACCCTTAAAAGACAAATTAGTGACCATGGAAATTCTCCCTTTTGGAACCGTGTGACATCATTTACTTTAAAAAATAAAAAATATTCATTGGAAGTCATACTATTGTTGAAGACCTACCCCTTTCTTATAAAATTCTAAGGATGAATAGTTGTAGTGTTGTCCTACATGAAAAGATTCTTTAACATCCATCGGACACAAAGTGTCTGCTTTGAAGTTTAAGGATTAACTTACGATCAGTGAGTGAGTGGTTTCTCAAGCCCCCAATGCCACAGTCTGGAATTAAGGTAACCCTAAAAAAAAGCAAGCCCTATTAATAATAGAGGAATTGAAAATAAAAAGTAAGAGGAATCTTGAAAGAAAAAGTAGAAAATGAAAAATGGAGCACAAGAACATAGATATAGATCTTCTTCATGAATTCTCCACTTGTGAATACACACTGAAATTTCAATACTTGACAACAACAAGTGTTTATTCAAGATTATAGAGAATTTCATACTATACATTAGAGGAAATCTAGACCTTGCACATGGACATCTGAATACATAATGATGTGCAATTATAGTGAAAAAATTAAGAAAAAAATTCATATTTTGGCCTATATAATCACTTGGTGTGCCCACAAAGGACTAGGGACTACACACATTTAAATTAGTTTTAAAAAAAAAAATTAACCCCTAAAGGACCAAGCTGCATTTTTTGGCAACATAGTGATTTTGGACAACTCACTACGAACAAAAAAATTCACTATGTTTTTTGAAATATTTTTTGGATGTGGGGACGAGGAGTACCATGTTGCTCTACATTAAAAAATTTACAATGAGATGTGCCTATGAATAGTTATGGGGCAAAATGTCATTTTTCATGGCCAAGGCATTATGGGCAGGATAATTAACACTACAAGGAAATTTGCTTGGAAATGCCTGGAAGAGCTCAGGTAGGGTCTTAGGCAACCTCTTGCTAAGGTTCAAATTAGGGTACTTCTCTGACATTCTCTAAATTAATAAATTTGACCCAATGTCAAAGGAGGTGGTCGTAGGGAGGTAAATTGTCTAAGGCTTCCTTTAGCCTAATACAGAGGTTACTCCTAATTACAAACTGAAATAAAAACAAAAATGTCCACAAGACCAATTGAATCTATAACCAATATATCATTTGACAAACAACCATCCAATTAAAATTTGATTGTTGGCGAAAAAAATAG
Source organism: Straminergon stramineum (assembly GCA_963920665.1). NCBI lineage: Eukaryota > Viridiplantae > Streptophyta > Bryopsida > Hypnales > Calliergonaceae > Straminergon > Straminergon stramineum. The sequence goes on from OY987270.1 coordinate 15,984,108, forward strand.
TTAATTGACATGTTGTAGAATGGACAGTGGAGAGGTTGTTTTTATAATCAAATCCATTGTCCATTGTGAATTCTCAAATGGTATGGGACATTTTGAAGATGAGAGCTTGACCGCTCATTGTCAAAACATAGGAATTATGTTCAAACTTCAAAGTAGAATTTTAGACCTCATTTTGATATAGTAGAATAACTTACTTCAAAAAACTTTGAACTAAAAAAGTTGGTAAATCAAGCTAAGTTTCAATTCCAAAAACCCGTTTGTGATTTTGAGACTCCAAAGATAAGTTATGGACAAAATTCAAAGAGAATGTTTGAAAATGTCCTTTCCAACCCCTCTCTAAAATTTGTCCATAACTTTTGATTGGAGACTCTAAATCCCAAACGGGTTTTTTGGAGATTAAACTTAGCTTGATTTCCTAACTTTTCTTAGTTCAATTTTTTTAAAATAAATTATTCTAATGTGCCAAAATGAGGTCTGAAATTCTATTTTGAACATAATTCCTCCTTTTTGCTTAACTTTGATATAAGTTGATTATTTATTAATTCTAATTTACATACCCTACATGGTTTGTTTTTACCTCTTACTATCCCACTTGTATAAAGATCTTCCCTACTCCCTACATGTTCATGAAAGCATGTTACTCTAAAAGCAATTGGAGATTGTGTCTCAAAATCTCTAAATAATCAACAATTAATGTAGAATATCCTAAAATTCTACGTCATTGAGCAAGGGATATCTTTAAAATTCAAGGAAAGTATAAAATCTCTGAAATCAAAGAGTACGTGATATAGTGTCAGTGAGTCTTGATGAGTTGGGCTTTACTACCCCTAACCCAACCTCTTCCCTAACTAAGCCCAATATGCCCAATTCCCCCTTCACTTCAGCTTGGATACAAATTGATCAAGCTTGTGAAAGTTTGATATTTTGTGCGATTTTTATTTTTATTTTTTCCTCTTCTAGAGCTAGTTGAAATCTAGAACTCCGCCGTTTAAATTTTGAATAAATCATTGTATATGCAAACCATAAATTGTTGAAAAAAGGGCTTTGTATGAGACTTTTTTTTAAAGCTAGTTCCCTATCGGAATTTTATGGTATATGTTCCCAAATTTAAAATATTATGATTTTTTCAACATGTTGCCAACTTTATCACAAAAATCAAACAAAAAAAGTTCAAGCAAAAAAGTGAAATGTACTTGTTCAAAAGCCTCCCCACATTAGAGCTGCCCAGAATTTGGATGCCCCCCAAAAATATTTTTTTCAACTTTAAACATTATAATCTCACAATCTGTGTGGTCAAAACCTCCCATTCTTTTACTACAATATAATGAAGTAGTTTAACTCAAGATCTTACAATTAGATGCAACAATTTTTCATTTTTAGGGAGCCTTTGCCATCAAAACAACCCATTTTGAGTGTTTTTTGGTGAAACATAGCCAAAGAACTTTAGGGGATAATTTGTTAAAATCCCTGAATTTGCATATTTGTCAAAAGTCAAATGGCCCTCCTTGATGGAAGTATTTTTCTAATGGAAAGGTGAATAAAGAATGATACATTGTCTTGGATTGTATGATGAGTCTTTTCTAATCCCCCCCCCCCCCCTTCTTTTTCCTCCTCTTTTCTCCAACCTTGTGTTATACTATAGTAGGGAATTTCATTAAAATGGCATATTCTATACACCATTTTCAGATTGCTTGGTATAAATTGTGAAAGTGCCATCTAGGACAAGTATACATTTCAGACCACATGATCTAAATTGTAGAAGTGACAAAGTTGTGGAATGGTGCCATTTTAACAAAATTTCCCATGATTGTAGTACCATATTCTTTCAAGAAAATTGGCCACATATTTTAGAAAAGAAATGAAAAAACCTAATAACATAATGCTTGGAGGCTATGAATTAACTTGTCAATTGGTCAATTTCATTGTGAGTCACTTGCATATTGAATCTTGAACAACACTTGAAAATCAAATAATATTTTAATTCTTGACTTATATTATGGAGAATTTTCAAATACATCAAAAAATTATATGTTATTCAAGAATCCTAGATGTTTGTTTCCCTCCTATTTGTCTTCCTTGTTTTTTTTAAAACCTACCTATTGTACTATACTCCTCCAATGAAAATGCCTTGTTCTAAAAAAGATTAATCCTTGTAATTTAATCCTTATAGGTTAAGTTGGGGCTAAGAGTTAACTTGTCACTCAACTCTTCTTCAATCTTCACTTGTTGCTTGAGTAACTTGACAACAATAAAATCTTTCTCTCTTGAATTACATTATGGAGAACTTCTAAACATGATAAGTAATGTTTGAGACTCCTAGACCATCAATTCTATAAACAAAAGGAGGAATTTCATGAGTCATTCTAATATTTACATTAGCTTGTTTTACATATGTGTGCATGTGTGCACAAATTGCATTTATGTAGAATTTTGTTAACATGATAGTTATTTTGCAATTTTGGCACTTTTAGAATGTAGAGTGTAGTCTGTGTAGTACCAGTCTATAATCTATACATGTTCTAGATGTCTAAAATTTCTACCACTTGTAGATGTCACTTTTCTCATCACTTTTGCAATTTAGACCACGAGATAAAAAAAATGGCATATGAAATATCACCATTTTAATAGAATTCTCCATATTTCATCCACAACAATTTGCACCTATAAGTTAGCATTTCCACCTTCATCCCCCTTCCAAAGTCCTTACTTACTTTGAACACGGTTCACCATGCTGGTTTAATGAAATTGAGAAAAATTGACAAAATTGACATTTTATATTTGTGCAATTTTTCTTCTTCCTTGTTTTTTCTTACCACATGTTTTTTCAATCATTCCTCTATAGTACATATGGATGTCCAAAATTTCCTAAATGCGTATATGAATTAATGCAAAAAATGGATTAGCAAATTAGAATACATCATGAATTTGAGTTTTCAAAATTCATAATAGATTCATACATATTTAGAAGTTTACACTTTTTTTTTAAAAGTTCAAGAAATTCAATTGCCACTATGTTAAAAGTAACATCAATTTCATAAAACTAGCAATACAATTCCACAAGTCAAAATTTGTGACATTATACTTCACAATGGGCTATTTTCAAACCATAAACTAGGACAAGTATAGATTTGGGTTTTTGGCCTAGTGACTTGAAACTCGCCTAGAAATGGAATGTCACCAATTCAAAGGAATTGACAATCATTGCTTATTAACCCCTCAAGGCCCAAGGAGCTTGTTTTGGGCCTCTCACCTGTGCAACAAGTCAAAGTTTTAACTTCATTTCCCTACATTCTAAGAAGTATATATAAGTGAATTTCATATTCTGATGTTCATATTAAACAGGGAAGTTCAAAAGTACAATTGACATCATGTAATCAACTTGATGTACAATGCTTACTATCAATCAAAGTTCAAACTTGTGAAAAAATACTGAAACTGCTTGGGCCTTGAGTGGTTACGTGGATGGTAATAGTCATTTCCACCTTGAGTTAGTGAGTTTTCCAATCGGAAAATGCCTTGTTCCATTCCAGAAATTACGCAGGCAGTAACGAAAAGACCCTCCAGCCCAGCCCAGCCCAGCCCAGTCCAGCGCAGCACATGCCTTCGACTGGTGTTGCAGCAGCAGCAGCAGACTAATTCCCTAATGCTCCACTGATCCCAAGCCGCAAGCTGTTATTCCCCAATGTCTGTTGCTGGGAGAGGTGTCTACGTACATCGTGCACCTCTGCATTCCTGCACTTCCAGACTGCAAGAGCACCCACTAGCTCACCAGTAGTATAAGTCACTAGTACCTGAATTGGTCGTCAGTGCACGGCCCGAGCTGATCTGCCAGCAGACTCTCTGAGAGAGAGAGAGGGAGAACATCGTCCTTGCATGACAACCCCATCATCATACTATTACACCACACTTTGCCGCAGTTTCAATTCCAGCTGTTGTCGTTCCTCATAATGATCAGACTGGAAAAAGTAAAAAGGTGAAATACCATTAATAGGAGCCAACAGATAGCTAGCTAGATGTCTGAGGCATTACAGACTGCATCTTTTGATCGTTGCTGACTGCTCTGCGAGAGTAAACGGAAGGTATAATTACATAGTACTCTCTGGGCTCGTTAGGTATGTCACATTGTCACCTAAATGGCAGGATTCATCGCTTCTTAACAAGCAGCATGACTGACTGCAATGGCGTGGATTTGTACGTACGTACTCCGCATCAATTAATTAAGGCCGTTGCCAAGCTTCGCTTGTATTCCTGATTATATTATGGAAGCGAGACAGTCATGCATATTCGTTACAATGGCGTGCTCCAGAGCTCCATGCCAGAGTGCTCGAAATTGTAATGCTCTAGACAGTGTCCATGAAAATTTGGACTTTCATGTCCGGATGTTTCAACAAACTAGTACTGTTTAGATTAGATTAGAGGTTTAAGGTGAGTGGTATTGCGCCGATTGAAGTCCTCGATTTTAACGAACTAGGACTGGTGATGATTAATGTATCAAAAGTAATTGAAAGAGGAGTTCAGGATCGATCAGCTTCCTGCACTAAGACGAGGAATAACTCTGGTCTTAAGACTGAGTGAATCACTTAAATCAGATATACTATTAAGTCGATGCAAATAGCAAACTCCTGATTTAACGTTTTATCTGTGCTGGTTGTTTAATGTTTTAATTCGCACTTACTATCAGTGCTACTAAGTCTTAAGACGCAGATAGTAAGTGATTACGTTCTTGATCTTCAAACGCATGCAGGTTGTTTATTCTCACTTACTAGTAAGTATCACGCAATTACGTACTTGCCGAGAATCAGAGAAGTAGTTGAGCTGATGCTTGCTTTTAGAATATTTACGTAAAGGATCTCGAATTGAGGGTCAATATTCTCAGGCAGACTTCAATTGATTGCCGCAGTTTCGTTTCCACCGACTTACCACATTGGAAAGCAATCAACGTAACTGCTCAAGACTCAAGAGGGTTCGTGTTGCGTAGCAGTCACTGCCTTTTGTTGAATTGGAGACTGAGCTGTTACAAGTCGATCTGGGTCCACATGAGAAGCGATTGAAAGCCAAAAAGCAACACATCAATGGCACGTTAAAGTAAACGTGGTGGTTCTATCGCCTTCCAACCTGGCCGAATGGGACAGCTAGAAAGTCAGGAGTAATTAAAATAAGCATTTCTGGTCCATGGGACCATAAAATCAGGTGAAAATCTTATTCAATCCTGCACCTGAAACCAAATGAAAATAATTTCCAAATTTGATCAATAGTTGTCAGGAAGTCTCGGATCAGGCATATGGCGATCGTCGAAGTACCTATGGTGGCAGCTACAAAGCGGGCTACTAAGGTCCTGGTATGAACTAGATTTTACGTATTTCAACGTAACTTGAAAATTCTTGTCTACTTCTAAAGCTCCCGATCTGGTGCAACATCTTGTTTGCTACGTAATTAAGCTCCTTGAGCTAGCTTGAATACGCAATTCAATTGATTATTGTCGTAGAACGTTTATAAACCCAAGCATCCGTGCAAGCATACAGAATACGTATTCAACAGAACTTGTAAAATCTTGTCTATTTCTAAAGCTCTCGATCTTGGGTAACATATATCTTGTTTGCGTCGTAATTAAGCTCTCTGAGCTTGACTAGATGATAAAAAAATATGAAAAATCAAACGCTCGACCATATCTTTCAGTAGAAGACTCAAATACATTATTGATGTAGAACATACCCAGCCATGCACTAGCTTTTTAGAATATATTTGGTGACAAGCTCGTCTTGCAGCTGTTCGAGTACAATATTTTCGTGCCAGGCTTGATAGATCCTGACGCCAGTCCAGTCCAGCTGCGTCGATCGACATAATGTTCGGATACCCCTCTAGAATGATTGCTTACTTGATGGCCGGGTACGTACGTAGCTCAGGTTGCGGGAATCCTACGATGGAATCAAACAAAAACCCGATCTGGCAAGCGCTGGCTGGCATGGAAATGGGAGAAATGATTGAAAGCGCCAGCTGCTTCAATTCTTAGGCGACGACACAGTCCAAACCAGCGACCGATCGATCGATCGATTCCATAGTACTAGACTGTCTACTAGTAAGTGTGAAAATGATTCTAGATTCCTGATCCTTCTGAGATTCGATCCCCGATAAAAATTGTATATCTTGATCGACAGCGTTGGTATATATAATTCATCTTGTACGTCAGTCACCGAGTCTTCGAGATTCTTGTCCCGATTCCAGCTCGAATCCAGTTCCATTGCGGCGTTACAAAGTTGACCCGGCATACGAAGTTACAAAGTTGGCAAGGCATGCGCCGCAAATGAAGATGATTCTGATGCTCCCTTAGCAAATGCATCAATGCAGTTACGGTACGTCCCCGATTAAACTCCAGTATTTTGCATTACTTTTACTATTATTACTATTATTACTTTGACACAACTGAAGCGCTGAACCAGTCTTGGCATTCCTTCAAGACAACTACGGTTCCAGCGAAATGAACCAGCGAATTAAACAACGACAGTTTAGAGTAATTAACGGAGATCGATAGGCTAGTAATTGGGAGCCCTGAAATCAAGACCGGGGTTAGAGTAAGTGCAACCAACTGGTCTAAATAATTGAAGCCATGACTCCAGGGACTGATCGGGGGTCTAATCACCCCTGAAAATACTAGTAGCGAATGATGAAAGAACTAGAGAATACTTAATGGAATATTTCATGGAAACCAGGCTGGTGATGAGGACTGAAGCCTGAAATTAGGACCCAGACTTGGACCGACTGACTTCCGGGCTCCGTCCAGTGCGACGAACTACTCTAGAAGCTAGAAGCTGTATTTTAACCCTCGCCATACTAACTTCTCACTCAAGGCTGTAACAAGATGAATATTTTTACCACCAACATACATATCAATACTATTCAAAGAGGAAGATCAGATCTGTTTGGCTGGTAAAAATAATCACCACGAGTAAGGGAATTATAGCATTTTTTAATCAATCAGCGTAGGTGACACTGAATACGTTTCTTCACAGTACGTTAATCTAAGTTAAGTAAATGAATCCCGACGTCGTGCGCGTCTCATCAGTTCCAAGTAATGGATATGGTAATCTGGCACCGCCTAACTTAAATTAATGAGGTGGCGTTCTAATTAAGCCTGAGTACATGCTTGCACAGTGAAGTGACATCCCACTCTAGTTATACCCCCATTAACATCCAATACTAATATATAAGTTAATCCAATGTAATTAATTAATCGGGGCTCAATTGCCTGTAGCCGTCTGCCAATCGCTAGCTCCTTTCGTGTGCTTGATTTTGCCTTGGTGGGCCAAAGAGCTGGGGTTGCGGCTGGCTCAAGCAAGCCTGCCGTTGGAAAGACAAACAACACGTGTCGATCACTCGCTGTCGGAGGGAGAAGCTCATGAGTCTTAGAGCTTCACGGAGGTTACGTTATCTTGTCCAAGGGAGCACTTTCTTTCTTTTTTCTTTCTTTTTCCCGGTGTAATGAATGAATGGTCAGAGAGAATTGAGTGAGGCCCGAATCTCCGTCATTGCTCCTCCTTCTTCATAAGTTAAATCAGTAACGTAGGATGACTCAAGGCACCAAATCCTTGATTCCCTCAATTTGTTTGAAGACTTTGCGTGGCGCACTGTGATTGCACAACCTACTTTTTTTTTCCCAAACTGGTGGAAGATTTTGTATTCGTTGTTTGGGTGGAGTAAAGCCTTTACCTAAGTTCACTCATAGGTTGGCTAGGTGCTAGGTGACTCCCCCCTTTCAATTGGTGTAACCAAGCAATGGTCCTCTCCATGTGGGGTAGGTATTATGCTTTATTAGATACTTGGAGAGGGATTTAGCTCTTAATTCAAGAATTGCGGTTGACTAAAGCAGGCGTGTAAGACAATTTTGTTCACTATTAGGGGGGAAGCCTTTTCAAAGATGCAGAAAGGGACTTCTACCTTATTAGTAAACAACACTTTGATTTCACCCTTCATTGAACTAACCTCACTCAAAAGATGAGTCATAATTCATCTTACTTGGTAGTAAAGTCAAGGTATTGCTACCATGACTCCCCATATTGTTTACCACCAATGATAAAGTTCGAAAATTTTGAATTCATATTTGGAATTGAGACACCAAACTAACTTCAAGAGTTCAAGATTGAAATATATACTATTGGGGGATTTTGAAGTTTATCCTTATTGTGGTAGTGTGGGCTTGCTATCATTGGGCTTGCAAGCTTAATGCCTAAAGTCCCATTGTCCCTATGGGAGACAAAATGGATTTTGGGTAGCTTCTTATGATCTCAATTTTTATTAAAACTTATTGAAAATTTCTCACAAGATATAAAACCTTATTAGCTTTTTTGGAATATAATTTTGATTTTGATTAGTGTCCGGGAGCACAAGTTATGCCACAATAACTTCAAAATGGGGGAGACTGGACAAGAAAAAAAATCTACAAAGAATTGAAATTAGAATTTATATTTTTTTTCTTGTAGATTATATTTTTATCCAAAGATTTAAATAAAGATTTGATTCCTTCCATTTAGATTAGTGATGTGAAAGTTATGGAACTTCTCGCTTTGGGGGCAATCAAAGCATGTTCTTGAAGGAAACTTTTTCTTTCACATTGAATGCTATTATCTTTGAATTTGATCTATGTGGTCAAAAATCAAGAAAATTTTACCATGTGATCTAAGACAATTGTAGAACAAGATCATGTGGTTAGATTCTAAAAAGTATATTTTTTTGGCTTTGTAGGTGAATGTAGCAGAAGTGATAGTTTTGAGTGTTTTTTGACAAATAAATGGCCTTAGGGCTTTAGGGGTTTATTGTGTAGTAGAAGTCATTTTGTGGAAGGGACCACACCACGACAAAACCAAGCATAAGACATTAAATTTTTCATGTTTTAGGAAAAAGAAGGATCTTATTACTTACTACTAAGTTATCAAATTTGGGATATTTTGAATTTATACTTGAAACATCAATTTGGATTTGTATGACCCCAAATAGCTTTGGGTAAATGGAGTAACAAATAAATACCCAACTACATATAGGTACAAGGTTTGCATATATTTAATTACAACATCAAAATTTTGGATTTGTACAATACACTCTAGGTCACTATTTTGTGCAAGTTTGCAATTGTGACTTCAAAGAGCTTATTAGGTAAGTGAACCTATCACGGACAAATTATATTAGTGTTTTCCATTATTTTCAAAACTTGAATTGGCCCACCATTACAATTGTGTTTGCAATGGGCTCACTCCTGTTTGGATCTACAATCACTATAAGAAAAATGGGTGTTTTAAGTGAGTTTCAAACTATAGTCCTAGACATAAGATTATAAGTAATGACCTATAAGGAGATTTTCAATAAAATTTTATTAGAGATATGTGTGTTTTTAGTAAGTTTTTACTAAAAATCTCCTTATAGGTCATTACTTATAATCTTATGTCTAGATCTATACTTAAACACTCACTTAAAACATCCTTTTCTCTTCTAGTGAATGGGCTCATTTACCTTATTGTCTCATGCATTAGAAGTATAGGCTCACCAATTCCAATGGCCAATTCAAACTCCTACAAATCACAATACCCCTCCTCGAAGCGCACCCACAAAAGTCAAAAAACCTCTTTCTGGCCATATTTTTTAACCTTCAATCCCAAAAGGCATAGAGAAGTTTGCATCAAAAATCACATTGATTTATATTAGTAGTACAGGAGAAAAATTGGTGTCACTATAAAGTTATTTTCATTGGAAAAAAATTAGGACAATATAGTAATATTTTAGCTAGCATTAATTGAATTTCCAAAGAAATAAAGGGCATTATTTTGGAATTTTAGCAATTTGGGTGACACAATTGTGAAATCAATTTTTGGTCTTACGTATGAAATTTGGTACAAAGATACACATAAAGATTTTCCTAAATGCAAGTCAAATTTCATACAATTTGGATGAGTGGTTGGAAAGTATATCCAATATAGTCTATTGTTCACAACAAGGACAAGTTGGCAAGACATTAGTAGAAACTTTCTAAAAAAAGTCCTCTCTTCTTGAATTTTTTTCCACAAATTTTCCACAAATTTCAAAATAAATCATCATTATGCATAGGTTGCAAGATACACATGTCACATTTGTAGAATTTTTTTGAAAGATGATAAACATAGTTGTCAAAATAGACAAACCACTCATCCAGCCCAGCCAAATTGCCTGCCCGAATGGGACATCTAGTAACCCTAACTTGCCCAATGTGCCAACCTTGATGATAAATTCATTTGCAATGTCATGTAAAAAACATCAATTTAAAAAAAAAGTTACCACATGGATATCTTAGAATTGAATGAATGATGTTTATCACTTTGAAATCTTAAAATAAGATATGCTAATGAGTTAGCTATATGATATTATAGATGGATTAAAAACTTATTCAAAATAAAAGAATTGTCGAATTGCCTACAATAAAAGATTTCAACATTTTCAATTGAAAATTCCACAACCATTTAGTCACATTGGATCAACTAAGTGTGTTTAAATGTTAGTTACATAACAAGTATTCACCAAGAAACAATCTTAAAAGAAATAAATGGTAACTTCAATATAGTTTAAATGCCCTACAGATCCAACATAAATTTTTCAATTCAAAACATGCTCCTAATCCTTAACCCTTGAAGAACACCAGGGCCAAAAAGTGGTTGATGGATGACAATTTGACAATTCATTGAAGAAATAAAGAATTCACTTATTGGTCCAATAATCCAAGCATTTTGGTGACTGCCTTTGGTTATTGAAGCTACATTTTTAACCCTTAAAGGACAAGTTGGTTGTCATGGAAATCATTTGTTTTTTTGTATCGTGTAAATTGCTGAATTAAAAAAAAATGCAAAATCACTCATTGGAAGTCAAACTATTGTACAAGACGTCTCCTTCTCATACAAAAATTGCATAATGAATAGTTGCACTTCTATCATGCATGGAGAGAGATTCTTTGTCATTCATCTGCCAAAAAACAACCTTCGTGTCATTCAAGGGTTAAGGGTTACAAGGTGAAAGAGTGCAACTTTGATAAATTAATTAGTCCAACATGCACCAATATGGTAAGGTAAACCACTCTACAATCACAAAACCAGGCAACTTCACGTTGTGTTGAGATGTACCCATCTCGTCCACAAATCCCAGAAGATTCAATCTCCAAGTGACCCAAACATTAAATGAAAAGTCAATAAGCCAATCAACAGCGTATTAAAACTGGACACGCAAGGGAGTGGGGGAGATCCAGAATCCTGGTCGAGGGGGGAAGAGCGCCGATTCCGAGGCAGGGCGACGATGCGGATGAATTTCCGGAGGAAAGAAGGGGACGGACGGATGAGATTTATCAACAAGAGCATGGGCTTTGAGATTCCGTCCGTGTGTAAAATTCTGGGGTTTCGAACTGGGTGTCGACAAATGAGGGCATGCCAGGTAGGCTTTTTGTTTTTGTTTTTGTTGACTGGGTTGGTTCCCTTTTCTTTTAAGTGAGAGTTCAAGTTATCTTCAAAAGCACTACTTCTTTGAGCTTCCTTTTCAGCTTCCTGCCACCAACCCTGATAAGGTCTGTGTACTTGTGTGCGGATTCACTGCAAGTGTGTTGTGTTTGAGTGCGTGTTGTTTTCATGATAGTGTCTCTTCCTGTCTAATAATTCAATCTTTTTCACAGGAGTCGTGTGTATGTGAGAGTGGGAGACTCTGTCAAAGAGTTTTTATTTTTATTTTCCCCATAGCATGTTGGAAACAAAGAAAGAAATTGGGTTTTTCCCCTATTCATTTAAGTTTGAACAAGCTTTGGTTTGGTGGTAAAGTAAAGTAAAGTAGAAGTTCTGCATGCTGTACAAAGACCATTTTTTTGGAATGATGTGAGAGGCCATTTAAGTTAAGTTATAAGTTATAGTAAGGGAATGGGTAAACTTCACAATGGGTAAACTTCAGTTTACCTCAAGTGTGCAAGCCATAAAAGTGAAGACATCCCATGTCTGCCATGCCATTTGAAGTCATTCATTCCGCATGCCAGGAGAGGGAGGTGGGACACCCAGCAAATGGGCCCTCAGTTCACGCCCCCTCCTACTCATGACATTGTAAAGTGTTGTTTGGATGTGGGGTTGAACTGTTTGTGGCTATGGCCGTATGATCATCATCTGGCTGTGCACCTCCATCTTCTTGGCTGGGCAATGGCAAGATGGGTGAACCTCATCCTTTTTCTCGTTTGGGTTCAGCTTTTGAGAATAATACTACAGTGAAAGAGGGAACAGTGAGATCCCCTGCTTTGAGTTTCTGTATCAGTCTTTTTGCACATCTGGTTCTGGTTGGACCTATCCAGTGTAATCTAAATCGATTTCGAAGATTCATAGCCATCCACATTCCGAAAGCGGTACAGGGAACAGAGAGAGATCCAGGAAATCCATTCATGCCTATGCTTGGCACACAAGCATGTTGGGAAGATAGATATTATGAGTCCAATCAACACCTGCAGAGTTTGTTTTATCAGGTTCAAACAAGTAAAGTGAATAAGTTCAGCACACAACAAGCAGCCATGACTGCCAATTCAAGCTCTGGTTTCAAAACTGGAAGAGAATGTCTTTTGATTTCAATGGAAGAATCATGGTGGCATATCTTTCTTTTGGGGGCAAGGAACTTGTTTTTTGATTGTGTGAAAAAAACCCAGATATAATACACATATGAAAACGGGTGGAGAAAGTTACAGTCAAGTAGCCCAAGAAAATGAGAGGTCAACACACTTCAAACAAATTGACAGACAAAAATGTTTCCATGTCAGGTAAAACCAGACACTTCAGGGCCTACTAAAACAGTCAACAGTATGTAATGGATTCACCTTTTGCTTGTCCCTACATATCCCTCCTACGTATCCTTCATTTACAGTATGTTCCAGCCTGGAGTGCCTATCTGCTGCAACTAACCTCAAAGCTAGGAGCTAATCCAAAAGAAGTGACCTGGAAATCTGCTCAACGACAGGAACTGATCGAATACAATATTCGAAATAAATCTGCATCACAGGACTCCAGGCTATTGTAGTAAGGAAAGATGTGAGGGAAAAAGGGAACTCTGCTCGACAAAAAGGGAAGTCAGGGAAATTTTTGAGGTACGCCACGCATGACGACGAGACATTCAGGCGTTGCAATTCAACCAGTGATTGTCCTCATTGAGCTACGCTAACAGATCAAAAGACCAAGTGCGCCAACCGCGCATAAAGAGTACCTCATCCCAGTGGGTACGTGAAAATCAACCAAATTTTTAGTTCCAAGTGCAGCGGAGCACTTAAGAAAATGGAAGATTCGCCTGCAGTTACCACGGATCTCTAAATATGCACACTAAGCAGACCAGCGGCTAAGGTCATGGCCCACCCCAGGGAACATCTTAACCCTGGAAAGACCATCTAGATAGCGTGAATATGTATAAAACTGCAAACCTCCTCCACGGTGCACAAGAATTCATAACAACCTGTCCAACCTTAAAGAACGTTGATGAAGTGATCAGCGGCGACATCGAACAGTGCGCAGAAGCAGGTTAGTAGCAAATGTCGGATAGTGACTTGTATCGTCGCACAAGACCCCTCGGTTGGTCGTCTACCATTGTAATGTTGTTGGAGCGAGACAAGACCTTCAGAGAAGATAGTCTCTTTAAAGGCACAGGCGCATTATGCCTTGACGGCAATGATAACTGAGTCTTCAATGCTTTCACATCTAGCTGCTTTTGTTTCGTCCCTTTGCTTCCTCGAACACTGCAACGAAGACTGCTAGGACTTCGCTTGATATCGCAAGCTGCACTAGTTGTTCGCATCTGCGAAGTGGAAAAAATAAGGTGCAATAAGCAATTCAAGCTCTCAATCCCCAAGACTGCACTTCTATCTCAGCACCCAGAATGACGCCATTTCAAATCACCTCAAATTGAGCATGCAGAATAATGTGTCCGGCAATGACAATTTCGATTGACATAAACGGACCTCCACTGAGGCGTACAATGATGGATAAGATAAGTGAATGAAATACCTGCACAGTTCCGATACTGCCTTCTTCATCTGAAATGCTTGTGTCTGTGACCGCGCGCTGTGAGCGCAAATTTGAACTTGCATCACCAAGTCCACAAGATGAAGAGCGCACGCCAAAGCTCACCTTTTCACTCTCTACACTTGAAGAACAATTGGAGCCACAATTTGCAGTAGGGCTGGGTTCGCCAGTAACTCTCGTCGCAACAGACACCGGAGGAGGAAATTCCTCCTTAGTCGACAGTACAGCCTTGATTAGAAACTCAAGGCCACTATCTGGAGATTTTAATGTACACTGCGAAAATTCTCGAGTGGCCTCCTTCATGTCAAGAGTGGCATGTTGATCAGGTTTTGTTTTGCGCTCATTCTGTAATCTACACCAATCACAGACCCAGCTGCCAGTTTCGAGACCCTCTTTCGATGCGGAACAATATCTGCAGAAAGGTAATCATGAATTGAGTCCAGATTTAACTTCCACTTGGACACATATCAATCCAAGAACAAACCAAGTGTGCAGCAATAAAAAAAACAGGTGCAGTCACAATACCATGAGACCGTTATAGTTCTAGCGATCTAAAAGGTAAAACCGAGGCATCATTAAATACTTCAGCGGATACTCAATACCAGTTGAATCAAAGAGCAAACATGATCAAGTTGCATGGGTAGGTTGGGTTTTTTTCACTGTAGCGGTGCTCAAGTGAAAAAGTTCAACCGAAAGCAACAATGTCGAGTAGGATAAATATTATGACCAAGTATCCGTTACAAATCAGTTTTCCTAAAGCACTATCGAGAGGAACTGCATAGGAGCAAGCCAAAGGAAGACAGCTGTAAAAGGATTGGTACTACAAAAAGTATCTTCATAAACCCATCAACGCACTCAATCTATGAGTTCGTCGCCAGTAATGAGGATGTCGAACATCTAACGAGTAGCAAAACAACTACAAGAAAACAAACTAAACGCCTCTCATGACCTTCCAAAATGCTCGATCATAGACATGAGCGGATCGCGCGTAGCTCACTACAAAGATGGTCCGTTTAAACTTGCAGACAATTCTGAACTTGAAACAATCAATATAACTGAGAAAGGAGACGCCATTCCTGCCGATCCTAAACTTCGGTTCTTTTGAACACAACTTTGAAAATAGAAACTGACGATATCACAATTGATCAGGCTATCTTTACCACGTTCGCAAAGAGCACTGGAAGGAATTCTTACGAAATTGAGCCCTACTCGCAGGTTATGACCACCCCCTCTCCCATGCAAATAATAGCAGTTCGTACTGGTCAGTGCTATGTTATCCCAGCAATTGGCAACGAAATCCGTCACAGATAATTTATGAGAGATAAGATGTAATTGAAGATGCAGCTACAATCCGTCGTATTCAGCGTCCTCAAACTAAACGAACCTCAACTATACACGGGCCTGTACACTACTGGGTGCTATACCCATGGGTGTGAACGAAAGCACGACATTGCTGATATCCTAAGTTTACGAGTAGCACTGAAGTATTCTAGAATTCGAAACGACACCAGTCGATAACATTCACAGCCACAAATTAGCCCAGATCTTAAAAACTAGCAATGAAGACAATCATCGAGCTCAGAAGTAAGAAGTCGCCCCGCAATTGGTCATGAAGGAGTCCGAGCTAGAAGAGTTTCGAAAGCAATTGTAATCCTTGCAAGGTCTCTGTGACTAATTACACACAAGTGCCCTCCTGCAGTTGAGAACACGTACATGTGCTGAACGCGAACACAGGCTTTACATTGCTGGAGTTTTTCAGGAAATCCCACGTCGCCACACATGCTGCATTCGACCATCAAGCCTTTCGCACAATCCATGACTGCTCACTTGCTTGTACAAACTGAAGTGACAGTTCATCTAAAAACACGCTTCCTCGCTTCAGTATCCATGATCCTCCTGGTCCATAGCGATGCCCATGTCACAAGAAGGTTCACAGCAGGAACTACTGTAACCCAAGGCACCAAATATTTACTCGCAAATGGTCGCCGATCACGGTACGCAAAGTTCTGGAGAGGATTCGTCGTGCGACGAGGAAAAATAATATTCACGGATCCAGCCAGTGTTGTCAGTTACTTCAAGTTGCAATTGAATCCGATAAGCTTGCTCTCAGTCAATGCTCCGAGTAACTACTACAGAAAAGCACTGGAACTTCTAAATGAAGCGCACCATAAGTTACTGCGTTTATACAAGCACTTCCTACCAACAGCAGAGGAGGTATAATACTGTACAATCTCACGCCTCTGGATGAAGGAAAGGTAGAGGTCCAGTATCAAATGTTCAGATGAGATATAAGCTCGGAAAGGACTCTACCGATTGTGGATGAGAGCGACGACTTTGAAGTATCTGGCTAGTATGCAAGAACTGGACAACTGGAAATGGTGAAGACTAGATATGGCGAGTAAGTGGACGCGTCGCCAAGCTAGTCCAACCTCATTCTAAAAGAGGGCGCGCCCTCCACTACCAGTAATTGACGGAATGTACAGCAAACTGTTTGGCGTTGAGCGCACAGTCGGGACGAACAAGAGCTCTTGGAGTCTTGAAAATGAAAAGGCTTGAAGACTACGCAATTACAACGAGAGATCCAATCACAGATATTACTCATCGTCCAACTCATCAGACAGCACCGTACGGTAAACCGCAGACGTTGGACAGGAGAACACTGGTCATTCGGAATCGTAAACACTAATATATCTTCCCGTTCGCAAACGTCCTCAAAGACAGATCCACAGAAAATAACGATTCACTACTCACGCTCCCTTTTCAGATTGCTGTTCACCAGTGCGCTCCACCACTGTGACTCAAAAGATCGGCTCTCATAGAACATTCGTGGTGACACTGATTATTATTGCAGTCTGCCAACCTTTCTGATGACTGTTCCAAGGCGTGGCTATGCACAGCCTGATCAAGATCTCATGAAGGCAACTCCCTAGACCTTGAACTTCGTAGTAGCTGTTGGTATTTGCATGTAGTAGATAGACACCAAGAATGGTGCAAAGTTCTGGACGACTTGAGTATTGAAACTCATCTACTCGACCTCTTCAACTTCTGACAAGAAAGACCGATAAGGTCCTGGAGCAAATGAAGAGACCACTGTAGTACTCTACACAAGTGCCTCAGAGAAGAAACAACAAACTCAGCAACAGTTCCACAAATTTCTCTCAGCAATCACACTGGTCCTAATTTCGTCTCTCCATCTCAAGCAAAACAAACCGGACAATTATTCTCACAAGAAGCGGTGATATCACTGGATCGGCAAGTTCTCGAAACTTCAAGTTCCACTACTAATAGTTCTTCTCATGCGATCTTGTTGCACAGGCTGGATACTTTGCAACTACGGGCCAAAACTGTTACAGAAGTTTCTTGGAATTAGAAACTGGAACCAAGGGCCTTTCAACTCAGGTTCCGACACTGACCAACTTGTGAAAACTGGATCAACAAGTCACGAAGAGACTTCCAACACTCGCCAACCTCAAGGGAACCTCAACAAACTAAGAAGATACTCGCCAGAAGAAAAAAACACGATGCACTTCCAAATTAAAAAGTCACTGCAAAACTCGGCTGTATACACTTCCTCAAACTGAAACAACCTTCCAATAATCCGCTTGCTCACTGAAAAAACACAATCTCGAACATCAATGCACACACAGACTCTCTCCCTCACGCTGCACCGCCTATCCAGGCAGGCTCTCGCGATAATCCACTCCGCAGACACCTCACCGTCACCTCACTTCGTTGCATTAAACTCACACGCACAGACATTAACGACAAATGGCCGGTACCTTACAAGGTTGCACTCCCTCTCCTCTCGCTACAGTACCAAAATTGGCGTCCCTACACTCTGTAGAAACGAAAGGCCGGCGAGCACCGCCCGGCGGAGACACGCCATGTTACGTATAGAAAACTGGAAACTAAACGACGGAGTCACAAAACGCCGAAGGGAACGACACAGGAGCATCAAAGCTCAAGGGGGAGGAAGGTTGTAGAGGTGGTGAGGGGAAGGGTGGTGGGAAGCTTGGCTAAGCAAAGCGAAGCGAAGGTGAGAGAGACGACGAGCGGGCCGGGCCGGGTCGGGTCGGGTCGGGTAGTCGGAGCGGGTCGGGTCGGGGTGCCAACTGACAACCGGCACCGGGTGACCGGCTGTTTGCGAGGGTGGTGGTTAGCTTTACCTTAGGGCGGCCTAGCCAGGGCTACCGTTGACTGTGTACATCCGTCCGGGCAAGGCATCCATGTCAGCTGCCTCGCCGAGGCATCGTCCATTGGGCGTGATGACGCCGGTTCAATCTTCGTGGACGGTCTGACGAAGCTCCGGCTTTCCGTCAGTGTCAGGCCGGGGCATCAGAGCTGACGAAACTCCGTCAGTCGACCGGCTGCTGCCTGCCTTGCCTGCCTGCCCTGCCTACTGTACTGTAGTAAGTTACTGTAGTGATCTTTTTTCTCCGTCGAAGACTGACCGGGTTGCTTGATTTCTCGTTCAGAGTGGTCCGAACTGGGAAAAAAAGCGTTCTCGAAGGGAGTGCGCTCCTGTTACGGGGAGCCTACTGTGACGGGGGGATGGCATGGTTTGTCCACGGAGACTGACTGGTTGGGCTTCAAAGGGGCCCCCAAAATTCCTTCGCACCTAAATCAGGTAAGGTAAGGAGAGGAAAATCCGAAGCATGGGTGCGCGGAGTTGGGGATCTTCTCTTCTCTTTTCTTTTCTTTTCTTTTCTATTCAAACGGCCAGCCAGGGGGGAGATTCATCAACCCCTGAGTGGACGACGAGACCTATTGTTGCTGTCAGCAAGCTAATTTGACAAAAATGATCTGATTTTTGGGATTAATTCTACACTAAACAGTGAAATTAGGTTGCCCCACACTATATAAATATTTAGTATTACATTACAAAGATGCACTAGTTTTGAATTAGGCGTTGTTGTAATTAGAACTCATGAACCTTCATTTGTACAAATGGAAATATATGTAGAAATTTTTGTTGACTTTGATAGCTTGTAAAGTACCTTTTGGGGGGGAAGTCAATCTAATTGTTAAGGCAACCTAATTTCACTATTCAGTGTAATTGTAATAGGTGCATTCTTCATTTCTACAGTAATCTTCAAAGGTATTTGTCAACCACTTTCAACCTCCACGGTCTTCTCTTGTGATTGATCAAAGACATTTATCAATCAAAATCTTACTCAAAGTAAACACTTCTACTTTTTAGTAAAGGAAGTGCATTCTTAATTGACACTTATAGGTATGTGGCATACTCACTAATATTATCAACTATATATTATTTAGAATTGGATCTATTGGCAAGTGAAAGAAGGTTCGAAGGCAATATAGGATGCATTATTTGGACACAATATAAATAATTTATATATGAAATTTCAAAGTATTGTCTCTACTTGTACCAAGAACCAACAATATACTCCTCTAGACTCTTGTGTTTAATTTTGTACATCTTGTGTCATCAAAATCTACATTTTTGTATTGATTGGGGGTCCAAATGTAGGTGTTGCATTTGGGACAATGATGATAATTGGTGTACATATATACCTTAGAATGACCCAAAATCATTCATTCAAACCTAAAAGTATCTTATAGGTACACATTTGAAGTGCCTTCAAAAAGATCAAAGTCATCCCGTTAGAAGCTTTGTTACTTTACAACAATGGTACATGTTAAGATAAAGTTGGAGAAATTCCACTATGAAAGTTTAACCCCTAAAGTCCCATGGACTTTTTTGTCTAAAACCACTCCAAACTACCATTTTTAGTGCAAAGAGGAAAACATTTTAAATTATTATTTTTGTATATCTAATTGTATGGTCTTATAGTAGACTAGTATGAAAATGTGTGAAAAAAATTTAGACACTTTGATTGCATAGATTACAAGATAAATACATTCAAAGTATAAATATGATGATTTTTGGCACTACAGCAAACTAGTTTATGAGGCTTTGAATCTTCTTAACTTCATAACTTTGCACTACAAATTTTGAATTAAAAAAATGATCATGAAGGATTGAGTGGAGGGTATAGAAAAAAAAAATTTATGTGATTTTTATCCTTTTAAAAAATTGTTAAGTAGAAGAAGGTATCATTAGATGAGATTTGGGCCAAATAGAAAACTATGAGTTCCCAACAATTCTTGACAACAAAGAACTTGTTGAATTGTGCCACTACATCAATGCTAATGTATTTGGGCATCGGCCACGTCAAAATTTTATTTTATATATTTTTGAAAAAAATTAAAATTTATACTTTTTTCAATTTTAGGACCAAAAAAAACTTTTTTTTTAAGTATTTATAACGGGTGATAGCACTTAGCCGGGCCCTCACTAGTATGGGAACATCATGGAGAATAGGCTTGAAATGGCCCCTTATTTCCCCAAAGCTCATCTAATGGTAATAGAAGGAATAACCAATTCATTGATAGCTTCAAAATGGAATTAAAACACACCAATTCCAATGGTGAGATTGTTCTAACAATTAAAATTAACAAAGATTCTATTATTGCCTACAATAATAATTTCACCATTGGAATTAGCATGTTTTAATTGTTTTGAAAAATTTGAAAATTGAGCTCAAACACAAATCCCATACGTTATTTTTTCAAAAAGATTATGTAATTGCCCACAAAACAAAGATGTTCCAGAACTTTCACATCACAAATAAAAATCGAATGAATCAAAGCCTTCCATGCAAACAAATAGACAATCTATGAAAAGTAAAATTTTAAAATTCTTTATAAATTTTTTGTAGATTTTTTTTCTACCTATCTAGTTCAGTTCTAGGCTTACTGTAGTAAAACTTTTGCTTAGGCACTAGTTAAAATAAAAACTATGTTCCCATAAAGATAATAAGTTTATGTATATTCTAAAAAAGTTTCACCAAAAATTGAACTCATAAGAACTTTTCCAAAATCCATTTTGTCCTCGAAGGGGACATTCCAACATTGGTACTATATATAGGGGTTCAAGTCATATTAATAATACTTTAACAAATTCTTGCTTGACAAATATGGGGAAGGAATCATTGAGGTCTTTCTACCTTATTTGGTATAGAAGGTGTATGAATTGTAGTATATAGTAGTAACCAAAGTTGAGTTAGATACAATAACACTCCCAATTTGGATAATTCTTGCATAAAATGTATGTGTAAAAATCTATATATTGTCATTTATTCTACAAACGTGGTGACATATTTGAACATGAGAAGGTTTAGATGACATCCAAATGAAAGACAACACTTGTAGAATTATAAATTCAATGATATACATCTTACTTTATATTAGTGTGCATTTTATGTTCTAAGAATCAAATATGCCTATATGTATAGTTACCCATAACCTCGCCATTAGAAGAGATTCAACTACACTAAAAGACTATTTCAGGTTGGGGAACTAACAAGCTTCTAGTTGGGAAATAGTCATTGCATGTCAAAATTTCAAAATTAGAAAAATTAGAAAATAATATTTGAAAAAAATCAAAAAAAGAATTGAAAAAAAAGAAATTTTCATTATTATCTAACATGGTTGTTGCTTGGCCACATCAACTAGCTATCGACATCAAGTTCCCACAATCTAAGTACTCATGGGAACTAACAAGCTTCTAGAATAGTTAAATTTCTTCTAATGCTACAACTCTTTACAGGTTAACATTCAAATCTATTCAATTAATCTCATCTCATTTCTACTTATATATATATATATATATATATATATACCTTTATTGAATCAAATTTTTTATAAGATAAAAATGTTTTACCCCTCCATCCCTCAAGGTCCAAATTTCCAAAATCATGAAGATGTATTATAAAGTATATCTTAGAGTAATAAATTAATGAAGACTCTAAAACAATAGTTGTAAAATATGATTCATAGATCACATTCATACAATTAGATATCCTAAATCCAAACCAATATTTTTCAATAAAATTTGAAGCCAAATTAAAAAATACTTCTAAAATCAATTGAATATGGAATATTTGTGATTTTCTCAAGAATTTTTTTCTATTAAGATCAAATTATTAAATTCAAATCGTAGTGACTTTTAAAAAAAATTAAGAGTTTTTTTTGTTCAATTCATTTTTGAAGGGTCATTTTTGAACTAAAGAAAGTTATTTTTTGAGGCCAAACTTACCAGTACTCTTTAAATTATAGAATATATGTAAAGAAAAGTCTTCATAATCTATACCATACAAATGTTTAAAAATTAACACAAGAATCTTCCACAACATTGATGGATGAAAAAATGCAAATTTGTATGCTTGGGATGTGTTTGCTTTCATCCAATGTTCAAAATTTGAACACCTTGTCTTCAAAGGAGGGTTGTTAGTATATGAGCCTCAAGTATCTTCAACCCATGAGCCTAGGCACCTATGTTATAGGCACCTTCCATGGACGTACCTAGGATATTTGTATTATAGGTGTATATGTTATACACGCCTTCAATAGTTCTAGAGTACCTATTTAAATACATGCTTAGGGCTTGCATTTCTAGGCTCACATGCTAGCATCATTGGTCCTTAAAGAATTAAAGATGTTTGCAAATTTATCCTACCAAGTCATGTAAAATCTTCATTATGTACTAAAATACTCCTTATGACTTTGTATTCATATACATCGCATACATTATCATATAAATCTCTAAGTGAACAATCAACCACTTCATATTATACTTCTAAATGAACAATCAACCACTTTATATTTGTTCAATTTTGAGCATGACTAAAAAATTTAATGCATTCTTAGAAAGGTTTCTATTATATTTTTTGGTTCCAAATTGAAATCATTATGGTTAGAAGTTTTTCTTTAAGGAAAATAGCTCAATATTGCCCAATCTTAAGAAGTTTTACTATTAGGGAAAGTACTATTGTTTTCATCCTTAAAACTATGCCAAACTATGTCATTGAGCTAAAGTATTGTTATTTGTTATAACTAGACCTAAAAAATTCATGGGGTACAAATGTCATTTTGCCATTGGTGGTTAAGCTTTTTTGAAACCTTGGAAAAGTTACACGTGTAGTATTTCTACTAGTTGTAGGACTTGTAAGAGCCATGCTCGTAAATGTGCATATTTGTATTTTTTGCAACTTGTTTGGACTACATTCCATGTGAGATATCAATTTGTTGTAAGTATTTTGTATTTCATACGTATTCCAAATTCTATATCAATTTTTTGTATCAATTTGTTGACAATATTTTGTATCCTATTGTTGGACAGTTAAGATTGTCCAACAAACTACCAATCAACAACCGAAATTATTTGCCCCTTGAAATTTAAATGAACACCAAGGGTAGGGGATGGGGATTTTTTTATAACATGATCAACAACTCTCTTTTTTTGTCGGGAGGGGGGCCACTCAACAAGGAAGGAGCCATCATCACCAGAGATAGTTAAACTCTATATTTGCTCAAATAAATTGAAACTTGAATTTCAATCAATAGTACAAAAATTTAGAAGCTATCAATAAAAAAAATGTAGTTTTGATGAATTTCTAAAAGAAATCTCTTTGAAATTGATCTACACATTCCATAAATTATTATATATCATGCATGAAGATTAAAAATTCTTCATACTTTAAAATTTTTAAAAATATTTATAGAACATCTTGTAGTCTTCTAATGCAATTGAAACATCAAAAAAAATTGAAGATGCTATGTTTATAGCACATCTTAATTTTGTCCTATACCTAGTGGACATTCAAGGTTTTAAATTAAAACAATTTCTTGAAATTTTCATCGTTATTTTCATTTCTCCTTGCACCTTGAGAAGAAACTTTAAATTAATTATATCTTTTGGTTATATTCACTATTCATTATTTTCTATTAAAAACATAGCAATCACTTTTTTTCACCAAACCAAATTGTTTTTCGTTGATGGACAAATAATAGCTTATAGCTTTCCAAGGAAGGAAATTTAAAAATAGTTAATTTTTTGTGGTGTAGAAGTCTACAAACTGAGCTTCTTTCTGCTTGCATTTTGTAACATATAAAATATTATTTTGGTGTTTTTTTGGTGGATGACCATCTTCATAGAGTTGTTGCAAATGGCCAGTTTTTATTTTTTGTATTTACTTATTTTTACTATTAACCCTTAATTAAAACATCAAGGTATGTATTTTTTTGAGACTTAACACTTTTCTAATTCTCCTACTTAGAGAATTTTTCTATGAAATTCCTTCCATGGGTTACTTCATCTTAAAGGTATATACATTAGTCATATTTTTTTATTTAAAAAAAAAATGAATTTTCTAATTTTAGAGTACTCCCCAAAAAATCAGCAAAACGCAACAAAATTGACAGGTGTTTCTTGCAATCACCCGTATATTATACTAGGTACATTTCAATATTGTAGACATTTGACAACCGAACAATCAAAGGCTTGTAGATGTTATTGTTGTCGTTTATTCTAATGAAGGCATATGTGGTACAAGCCCAACGGTGCTAGTATGTGAGCCCAAGAATGTGAGCTTATGAGCATTGAACTTATATTATAGGTACCTATAATATAGATACCACACACTATAGAAGGTGTATGTATCATAAACACCTATAATATGGATATTTATAACATATATATCCTATAATCATAGACGGTTTCTATGGTATATACACCTATAACATAGGTGTGTAGTATTATAGGTTCATAAGCTTACACTCCTATGCTCACATAATAGCAACCCTCAAGCATGGTATGCACTTTAAATGTACCAAAATAATTTCCTAATGCCTTTGCAAATATCCTTTTGTTTGTGAATATAAGATGGGGGGTAATTTTTTACACAAATTTGTGTGAATTGGGGCATGACAATATATCCACATGAAGACAATGTATAGAATAGTCTAAGTTCACATACAACACAAGGGAAAGAGAAAGTGAACATTCACTATTAAATGAAGAGTTGGAAGCCATATATATGGATTACAAATGTGATTGTCTCTATTTTTTCAATGACTTTGTATTTTGATGTTGTCTACATCAATAATGCTATCAAAAATCACAAAAAGAGGAGAAAAGGATATATTCTAATTAAACAAAAAT
This sequence comes from Straminergon stramineum, assembly GCA_963920665.1. Classification (NCBI taxonomy): domain Eukaryota; kingdom Viridiplantae; phylum Streptophyta; class Bryopsida; order Hypnales; family Calliergonaceae; genus Straminergon; species Straminergon stramineum. The sequence goes on from OY987270.1 coordinate 16,009,167, forward strand.
TTCTATCATCATGAAATATTTTGATCAAATGCTTGTATATAGATATGGTCAATCTCCCCGAACAAAATAATAGTATGACACTTCCTATAGGGATACTCTCTAAAAAACAGATTTTTTTTTTCACCCATAATTGTCAAAATACTCTCTTTGAGTCCATTTTGCAAAAGCAGACAAAAAAAGAATCTCTTAAATTCAACTATATAAAATTATATTAGACTTCTATGTAAACAAGTGAAAAAAATTTCAAATTTTATAGTCAAATAGATTGCAAGATTATAGCATTCAATGTTAAAAGAAAAAATATTGCGTGTAAGTACATTCAATACATTAGGATCACTCATAATGAAGCATGTTCTTGAAAGTGTGATTTTTGAACATAACTATGTATAGATAATTTGATGTCTAAGATAGCAACCGAGACTACAAATGCACATGAAAAAGTCTTGTCAATTTAGGCTCCTCAATTTGAATAGTTGATAACACAAATATGTTAATTCATGCCATGTAAAGTTTATTTCTCTTATCCACATGCGATATGTTATTTAAAATTTGATGTGCACAATGACTTGGTAGTACGTGGTGTTTATTGTAGAAAATTTTGGAAGACATTATAATGAATGATCTTTAGATGAACAATAAAGATTATTTCAAAATTTACAATTTACGACTTCAAATCTACATTTTCAAGATTTTGACAATATAAAAAATTATAAAATATAAGATACTATACATGCAAATTTATAATCATGTAAAAGTTTGTACATTTGAAGAATGCTAATTGTATGAAATATTCCAAATCAATGAAGGATTTTCAATATGTGAAGAAATCTAAATCTATAATGTATTTGAATTCGATATAAATTTTTGAATCTATGGATCTCTAAGTCTCTAAATCTCTAAACCTTTAAAATCCAATATTGTTACTTTGTTGAATCAAGAAAAAACTTCAAATCCAAAGAGAGGCAATGCTCATAATTTATCAATAATATTGCGCTAAAAGACCAAGGTAATTATTACATAATTGTGTTGTAACATCAAACCACAAGTAAGAAAACCTATCAATAAAAGTGAGCAATGACAAGAGGGCAAAGATCTATCAATAAAACCTACAAACCTCAAATGAAACATTGTGCAATATTGAATCAAAAGTGAGATAATTGTGTTGTTTGAAACATTGAGAGAAAACCGAAAATGAGAATGAAGTTGAGATTTGAATGAGAGAAGAACTCCAAGAAATCTATCACCAAAACCTTTCAAACCCTACTAAACCATCAAGCAAAAATCTACAATACTTCACTAAAATACATTTAAAAAAAGACTTCAAACATTTGTTGTGCAATCAATTAGGTAGTGAGAGAAGAGAGAAGATAAGGTGGTATCATAGATCTTGATTGTCTAGTTAGAAACCACCTTGTGGATTATGCTTAGATAAGCTTTTACTACCTCATCTTTACATAAACTAAAGTATCAAAATATCTTTTTTCATTTGCCTTTTGTTGAGTTGGCAAAGATTCTCGTGGATGGAATGAGACACGTTAGTTGCCATGTCATCAAGTGAAGAAAGGATTGTGTCACCTTAATTGAATTTTTGTTGTTTTGCCAAATTAAAATAATCAATTTTTGAACATGCTAAATTCATACGCACAGATTGATTTATTGTTGATTAGGAACCATGTTTCTAATAGTGTAACCTTTTATTAAGGCAATAGAAAAAATGATATTCTTGAGGAGATTAAACATTTGTGCATCATGTGTCCAAATTTTGATTAGATCCATTCAAAATTAACTTCATGGGTACCTATCCAAATTCCATTACATCAAGTGGCAATCATTTGGTATGTTAGAGATTAAGATTTGAGGAAATTAGGAAAAAAATATGAATTTCAATATTATTTCTTTCCACTAAAAGTACATAAAAGGCAAAGCCAAAGTTTGTATGTCTCACTACATTTATAAAAATATTGTAGTCAAGTTTCATTTTTCGTTTCTACTTTAAATATAAAATTGTAAAACAATAATTTATTTTTCATGAAGTTTCTTCTTTCATTAGTTCACAAATTTACCAAATTTAAAATTCTCTAAATTTCCTCAATACATATTCTCTAAAAGTGAATGTTGTTTTTCATTTTTGAATATGAATTTCATCATTTTTTAAAATTAAAAAATATTTGTGAAAATAAATATAGTTAATATAAAAATGAAGTCAAATCTAATATGTGGCACAATTGACCATAGATCTAAACTTTTATAATATTTTCATTTTAAACATGATATATTAAAACATGGGCACAACTTCTTTGTACTATTCTAGTGATGACCAATTCAAAAAAAATTGAACTTCTAAATTTTGAAATATTAAATCTTTAAAATCAATTACCTTGAAAATTATAAATTGAAACTTTTAATTTGTATATCTATAAATATTAAATTTGATATTTTGAACAATTTTCAATTTATTATTTATCTACATTTATTAATTATAAAATCTGTTAATTTCAAAATTTTAAATTTACATTTTTTTTCCTTAATTTTAAATCTACGTTTTAAATTAAAATTTAATGAAATTTTCCTTGATTATTATTTTTTTAATTTTTTTTATCTCTCTCTATTTTTTACGTTATCTACTTTCATATTTTGTTTTGTTTAAGAGAATAGGAATATTCTTCATGGATAGGTATTTTTATATTTTATATTTAATTAATTTTTCCCTTTACATATTCGGTATGAAAATACATCAAGTTCATCCAAACATAATGCAATTTAATGAGTTGTAGATGAAAGGACAAACAAGAAAGCCTTTAAGAGACAACTTCAAATAATTATTTGATTTGAAAGTCATTGAACCTCAATCATGTCCCCTTGACATTGTGGTAGTTTAGTCTTGTCACTTTGATATTATAGTGCCTCAATCCTTTTGCCTCAAATGAATCTTGTGCACCTCATGTCTAAGAGCATCTCCAGCAATCTGTGCTTCAAAGACATGCTATACTACTGTTAGAGACCATGCGTCACACTTCTAGAAGTGGCCTTCATTGCACTAGGACCAACATCACTTGTCTTCAAGCCATGATGCTTCCAATCCTATCCGGAATTCACGGAAATCGAGGGGCCTAATTCATTTGGAGCCACAAAAATTCAGCCATGATCCCCAAGGCATCATAGAACTTCAAGCCTCTACAAGCTTGACACATGAGAAGTCAAAACGAAAGGGCACTTTGTGTCAAAACAAAAACAAAAAAACACAAAAGAGCACTATAGTTTCAGGTGCACAAATGTATGGTGTCAGGATGTATTATATCTTTGGGCTCTCCAATTCATCTAGTGCATCTTTGTAGCGTAGTCTATTGGGGATGCTCCAAAGAGATATCCATTATTTTTTGAAATTAGCTCCAATCTACAAGTGTTTATTGAATAAAATAAATAAGATTCTTGAAAAATATTATGCCAATGGCATCAATCTTAATGTCCTTAGTTGTGTAGCCTTGAAAGAATGTCGTGCACATCATCTATGGTTAGAGTTGCTTTTGTAGCCTATTAAAATTGAAAGCTATTCACAAACCAAGGAATGTATATTAAAGGGTTTGAAATTGAATAGTATGTTTGGATGTGTAAGGTTGCAACTAGTCAAATGCAATATGTTTCATTTTGTTTTTTTTGTGCAGTGATTAAAGTTGGATGAACCAAGCATCAAAATCTACCTTATTTATCTTTTATACAATTCGAGGGTTGCTAATATGTGAGCCTAGGAGCCTAGAAAACTATATACCTACATTATAAAAACCTTACTTGATTATAGTGTTACTATGTTACAGATACATATATTATAGATGTTTATATTATAAGCACCTTCAATGGTTGTAAGATATGTACTTATGCATATACTCAAAGCTCACATGCTCACATTTTCATCTTCACACACTAGCATCATTGTATGCAATACCTCTAATGTTTGAATTGATTAAAAAAAGTTTGTTTAGAGGGGTGAAATTAGACTAGAATGGAAGGGTGATTTTTACTGATTATTAAATGCAATTAGTTATAGGACGTAAAAAGAATGATACAACTTTTAAACAAGAATTGAACTTAAAGCATACCTCTACTTTGTTCCAATGACATTGTAACCTACATAATATCAACGTTATCATAAAACCTAAGGATGTGACATATTGAAAGTTTGAAAGTACAATTTATTGATCATCCATCTTGAATGTTATAATGAAGAAAAATAATTACACACTTGAGTATGAACTCTAAGACACCATGTCAACTCCCAATTATACAATTATAGCATGATACTTCTTCATTTTCATCATAGTCATTTTTCATCCAATTAGAAGCTTTTAGGAAGTTAATGATTGACATTGTTGTATGTACAAGGAAGTTAATTATTATAAAGTGTTGATGGATTTTTAGAGATGTGCGTTACACATTATTTATTGTACAATGCAATGAAAGATTGAGTAATTTGTTGTTAAAAATCTCACTATATACAAAATAATTATGGAGTATTACATAATACCCATACAATAAAAGATTATACATTCATATTATACCATAATAATCACCTAACAATTGAAGCTTATCTTACCAAAATTTAAATATCAAGAAATAAAAAAGTTCCAATTTTCTAATTTGTGTGTCTCAAAATTGATTTGAAAATGGTCTATGAACAATTTTTCATATTTGATTGTGTGAAAACATTTAAAATCATGTGTGGCATTTTTTAATGGAAACTCCAAAGTTGAAGAAATTATTTAGTATAACATATCTAGCCATTTCTTTCAAGATCCTTAGGCATTCAAGAGTCAATATGTTTGAGCCTAATTTAGGAAGAAAATTCTAAAATAGCTAGATTGCCATTATCATTTTTTTTTGTCTTATATATATTGTATCCCTCTAAAGGAACTTAATTTCATTAAGTTTATGGTGTAAGCCCGGGTGTAAGAGGTGTGTTTTTATATACAGAGCTATATTTAATTAGGTAAGGCAGTTTAAAATGTTTTGAGTTTTTGTAAACTTAGAAAGAGTGGGCATATGTGCTATGTCAAACATAGGGACTTGGGGAGATCACTATCATATGGACTTGATTTTTTAGAAAACTATGTGAGTTAAAAGATAGGGCCCATTTAATTAAGAGGAAAACTTATATAATACATAGGCCTACTATAGGGTCCATAAAATGCTACATACTTTAATATATATAAATGAGGCTACATAAAACATCATTTGTTAGGAATTTTTATTAATATGTTAACCTTGACAGATAGGAGCTATGCAATTTTTTCTTAGTATAGTGAGATAGTGTAGATGTAGACAAATAATTTCATGTGGATGATAACATGAACATAGTAAAAAAATCAATAATACATGATAGTTGACTAAAATTGTGCCATGGTACTAATATGTATATATATCAAGTGTAAAATATTAAGTGTAAATGTAAGATATTGACTACAAGTGACAAGAAATTGTTACATTGCACAATTAGGAAGGTTTACCATAGTAGGTACAACAAATTGAAAATTATACAACATGAAGATAGAATCTACAATCCATTCAACCTCATCTTTGAAGCCACATGTATTATACACACTCATATTGAGTGGGATGTTCATGAAATAGTTTCAATGAGGATTTTGAAGTGCTCAATGGTAAACTTGTTATTAAGCCCTAAAGGATGTTTTGGAAGAGGAAAAGTCCAAACTAACAATTTTTGGTGCATCATCCAAAATTTTAATTGAAAAAAAAATTAAAGTTATAAAAGCATATCAAACAAGTAAGGCAATATGTAGAAATTTTTTTAAGCCCATTTGAAGATGTACATTGAAAGATTACAATGTTTGAAGTGAGGAAAATAACTTTATTTTATTCATGTGAATCAAGGTTAACAAACTTCAAGCCCTCTTCGAGTAAAATTTTTGCTCTATACAAAAATGAGGATTTTGACCATTAATAAGCACATTGAGTTAGATTCACTTTTAAAAAAAATTTAGAAGTAAATATGGAGTCTAGCTTACTCTAAATCACCTTGCAATGCAAAGAGGTTAAGTACGTTGGTAATACCTTGCAATACACTAGTCATTTTTTGATGATTTCTTGTACAATGAGGAAATTTTTTAAAATGAGAAAGAAAGATTTGGAATATACAGAGAAAATTTCAAGAAATTTGACTTCACTTCTTGCAATATAATAGGGTTTGAAGTTAGAAGAAAATGCTTCTTCTTCAAGTTGGCCCTACATAGCTAACAAATCTTTATTCTTTTTGGAATGTGATTTGAGAACTCATTTTTTTTCTTAACAATTGTATGCCATATTTAATAGTTACATACATGCCAAATTTCAAAAGTTGATGAGCATTTTTGCAAAAGATGCCTAAATTGCTTAGGTTGCCAGAAAAGATCAAGGCAATATAAATTTTGATTTGGGCACCCAATAAAAAAATTATCTTCCCACTAAGGAGGTACATGAATGAATTTACAAAACTCATAGGGCATTGGAAATATGCCCTTTGTAATTTTTTATGTAATAGTGTGGTTGTCTTAAATACAATAATTAAGTTAAATAGCCCTACATCAAGTACCCTCTTAACTCAAGTGTTTACCTTAAATTATATGTAGTAATCTCCTCGAGCATAGGAATTTTCTAAAAGCCAGAAACATTATCCAAAAAATATTGTATATTTAAAATTGGCAAAAATAGTGTAGTTTTTCACATACAATGACTTCAATAAGGTGTTGAGATTAGAGGGAAACTCCAAATTCAATACCAATTTTTGAAATAAATTGCCACATGCAATTGAAAAATATCAATGCAAAACCAATTTTGTACTACCCACTCCAAAGAATTCCTTAAAAATGTTCACATGGTAAGGGGTTTGAAACCCCCCCAAAAAAATTTAGGGTTGTGTATACCTACATGTACAAATAGTGACCTTTGTTACTTTTAAGGTATTGTATATTCTTGAGGTATGCCATTCATTCCCTTAACTTGTCTATCATTCATTTAGATAGACATAATTTGACTTTTGAACATGGATAGAGTATATAGATTGGCAATTGTATTGGTATGTATTGTAGTTTTTCTGGAATACAATTTCTATTTGTATGCACAATATTGTATTGCAATTTTCTTATAGTATTTGTTTCATCATTTTTAAGTAGATATTTTGTACAAAATCCCAATATTGTCACTTCAATCTTGCTTTTGGTGATTCTAAACTTTTCAAGGACTCCTTCAATCTTCCAAACCCTTGACGAGTTAATATAGAAAGAAAAATATGACTCGATGATAATTTTTCTCACTAACAATTTTAGAAATTTGATAAGTGCCTAGACCAATGATTATATATGTTATTCCACGTGTCAACCTTCTAAAGTCTTAGGACTACTTTTAACCTCAAACCACACCCAAAAAAACATTTCTAGTGCAAAGAATTAAGATGGAATAAAAACTATTTTTTGAATATTTAAATGGAGGATCTTTTCATAGACCTATTCGAAAATATAAGGGAAAAATCATTAAAAATTTCCAAGTGGATTGTAAGATATTAGTGTTCAAAGTGAAAAACATTCTTTTTTGCATCTTGTCATACTAGGTTTGGGGAATTTGAATTGTCTTCCCTTTAAAAATTACAATACAAAGTTATATAGTAGAGAATTAAGTTGAAAATTTAGGGAAAAAATATATAAATAAAGAATATTCTTCCAAAAAAATCAAATAGAAGTAGGTCCATAATAAAAGAGAAAAATAAATCATTAATAGTCCTAAAATGGAAATGAAACATGTCAATCATTCAATACCAAAGGTAAGATTGTTGTAACAAGTAAACTACACAAGTAGACTTTTGGGGGGAAAAGGTATAAAAATTGAGGTAAAAAACAATTCATATATATTATTTTTCTAAAAAAATGCATAAATTGATGATTTGATTGTCCACTAAAAAAGACTCTTCATAACTTTCATATCACCAATTTAAATGGAAAGAACAAAAGCTTTCTATGTAGACATAAATATATTCTATGATAATTTTTTTAAATGATTTATTTGTTTATTTTTTGGTCAATTTGTTCCTTTGTCTAGCATTTTGAGCTTAGGAGGACACACTTTTTTCTCCTAGGTGCCAATCAATATGAAAATAATATTTTTCCCAAAACTAATTTATTCCTTTACTTTCAAAAGAAGTTTTTCAAAATAGCCTTGAAAATTTTGACATCATAAACATCTACTTGAAATTCTAAAAATCCATTCTTAAAATTTTAGTCACTTCTACTTTGATTAATCTAATGTAAAGATTTATTATTTAGATATACTCAAACATTCTCAAAATAAGAAGTCATTAAAGTCATAACATTCCATACATCATGTTAGTTTTGACACTCACTTTGACATTAAAGCATTGAACAACATGATTTTCTTGACATTTTTTAATCACTTGAGTATTGAAAACTTGTTGAAAATAGTATTAAAAACAACAATCATTTTTGGTAGTGTAAACTCCCCTTTATACACAATGACAAGCAGAATATAACACACTTGCAATCATATTTTACTTTTGTAAGTAGTAGATTGTTTTTTGGCACAAAAACTTACACAACTTCCTCAAAATCCTTATGAAGTATGCCTCTAAATAACATATATGTGCCATACAATGATGTATATTAATTGGAGTCTATTGTATTAGAACCATATATTGTTGTATTTGATAGATCTTCTTGTGTCATGTTAAAAAATATATTTGTTGGATTCATCCATAGATCCAAGCCTATTTTGTTTTGGCCAAAACCAGTCTCCCCACATATTTCAAAATATTTTTCAATTTTCCACCTTGAAAGATTCAAAAGTGACTAGGCACATGCGCTATTCATTCTTAAAAATCTTAGCCAATACCTCATGTTGGGGTTTTAGTATATATATCTTTTAAATGACATTTAAAGATTAAAGCATAATATTGTAAAATAAAATGTACATGATTATTTTGAAATTGTATAATGTTGTAGAGTTGGACTTAAAAGTGACGTTAAAGAAGTGCTTGGGATCACAAGAGCTTTAAACCTTGTTCATATTTTTCACTCTTTGTCAATTATCACATTCATATGTAATTTTATGACATATCAAAAGTGTGATAGTAAAGTGCAGAGGGTGCTATTATGTGAGCATAGGCTTGTGAGCCTATGAGCCTACAATACTACACACCTATATTATAGGTGTATATACCATAGAAACATCTATGATTATAGGGTATATATGTTACAAATACCCATATTATAGTTGTTTAGGATACATACACCTTCTACAATGTGTGGTATCTATATTATAGGTACTTGTCATGTAGGCTCAATGCTCGGAAACTCGCATTTTGGGGTTCACATACTAGCACGTTGGTAAAGTGCATAATGGCTATTGATTTTGGTTCATCTATTTCCTTGGATTTAGTGATACAATATAAAATATAATAGGTCATCCCCCATCTTGAACAAAGAACACTTATCCCAATGTAAGAAGCAAATATTTATTAAACCAATTAAATTTCAATTGGTATTTTAGAAAAATTTAAGGAAAGAATGGGGGCCTACTAAATGGTTCTACTAACAAGTACAATGGTGATCAAAGTCACTAAGATAGAATTTTGAAAATTGAGAAAACATAAGAAAGTGAGACATGCATATAACTTGTAGAGTCTAAAGTAGAAATAGAGATTCTAAGGTTGTGATCAAACTTGCATTTGATTAGTTCCAATATCTTACACCATGTAATTCGTCTATAATTAGAGTTGATTCCTATACTATCTAATATGATAGAAGATATCATATTAGATGAGGCAATATTAATTCCTAATTTCAATCTCATATTGGAATACTTCAAAATAGACATCTCCACTGTAATTCATATTTTATTTAAATGCTATTTTTAAAAATTATTTCATCCATTGTTATATAGCCTCTTCAAGCTTCATTTTTCATTGGACTGCTTCATCTAAATATGAATACATCCAACCTTCTTCATAGGCTTATTTTGTAGTTTGGCATTCCTTACATATATTGAAAATCACTCCTATTTTGTATACATTTGATTGAATAATGTCAACTTATCTATTCTTGAAAACAAAGAGCTTGAAGCATTTTTCCATTAAGTCAACATCACAAGAGAGTTTAATTTACATACAATTTTTTTTCCAAATCTACAATATAGATACATAATAGAAACTCAAAATTGCCTTATATACCCATTCAAGACGATTATATAGATTAGGATGACATGATGTGAACTTAACCAAAGACAATAAGAAAAATGCTAGTTGTATTTGTTGCAACATCTAAATGAATAATTTTTTTTATTCAAGCTTTCTTTTTGGCCTCAATTGGATGTTTTCACCATAGTTCTCTATAGTTACTTATTTCTAGGACTATCTCAGATTTTTAATATTGATAGTCTATTTCATCATAAAATATAGTTCTTTTTGTTGAAAATGTCATGGCAAAATGAATGTCTAGATTCAAGAAACCAAATTTTTTTATGGATTTAGAATTTGGCAGTATCACAATAAAAACACATTTGACTTCTAAAGGTTCAAAATCCTAGAATGTTTTTTTAGTATTTTGGTTAGGGTTCCATGATGTCAATTTTTTTTGTAAATTTATTGATTATTTTTTAAAGTTTAGGAAATGAACTAACTATGGGGGAATATATTTGATCATTTGGCATTTATAAGAAAAAGTTATGCCCTCCTAAACACAAAATACTTGAGCTAGGGTCCTAAGAAAATTCTCACAAATTCAATTTTTTTTCTTCTTCTTAGAGTACAACATTTACGTCTTCTTCAAAAGCTTTCATTTATTTTGTTTGGATTAATGATGTGTAAGTTATGAAGAGTCTTTTTTTGCAAGCAATTGGGATGCATATATGAAAAAGTAACAAGTAGAATTTGTTTCTAAACTCAATTTTTATAATTTTTATAATTTCTGAAGACAAAAATGTCGATACAATGTAATTATTGGCTACAACAATGTCAACATTAGGATTGACATTTTTGAATTCCATTATGGAGCTAGTATCATTTTATTTTCCTCTTCCATCTTCCTTGTATTTGTACTCTACTTCTACTTAGTAATATTTTTGAAGGATGAATTTTTTCTTAGAGATTAATTTTTCCAAATTTTCAACTCAATTAGTCACCATGAAGATTTTAACAATTAAAACTCAAGATTACTTAGAGGAGATTTAAAAGTTGAAAACCTCTTTAAGCAAAGTGCCAAAATTTTATTTTTTTTCACATTGAAACTTAACCCTCAAGGACAAGAGGATAGTCCAAAATTTGACAATTGTGAAGATGTATTATAAAATGAAACTTAAATTAATAATTTAATAATGATCCCCAAACAATAGTTGTAAGTATGATCCATAGATTATATATGTAGAGTTAAATCAACTAATACACTAAACAATATTTTTCAATGAAATTTGAAGCAAGAATTGGAAGTTTCTTCTAAAAATCAATTGTAGATTGAATATAATCCCGGCTTAATGAATTATGGACAATTTGTAGTCAAGAATTAATATTGCATCTACAAGTGAATGATGAAATATAATACATATATAATCCAAATGTATACTTTTGATATTAAAATGGATAAAAATGATCATTTTGGGTCAAATGAAATTTTAAAAATAAAAAATAGACTAATAGCGGCTTCACACTGATGCATTTTCAATCACAGAGAATGTCTATAAGTTGTAGATTAGTCCATAATTAGTAAAATAGGGTTTATATTTGTGATTTTCACAAAAAAATTTACTTTAAATTCAAAATGTTAAGTTTTGATCATAGTCATCTTTGAAGATTTTCATTTCACTTTTTTTTTATCCAAGTTGTTTACAAAGGGTCATTTTTAGAATAATTGCAAGGCAAAGTCTTTAGGATCTACATTGTACAAATGTTAAAGAACTGACAAAAAAATCTTCCAAAAAATCGATGGATGAAAAATTATCATTTTTGTGTGCTTGGGAAGTTGCATTCACCTGTTGTTCAAAATTTGAATGTCTAGTCTTTAAGGGGGGTATTTCTATTACAATCTACTTGTTCAAAGTATAGCTTACTTTTTTTTACACATTCTCATACTGTCTAATGCAAGCCCCTACAATTGAATTTTCATTTCTTTTCTTTTCAATGTCGCTTGTTGCACGAAAAAAATGTCAATTTTAGAGTGTTTCTCTAGTAAAACAAAGTCAGGCATTAGAGGAGTTTTGGGGGGTCTGGAAGGCTGTGGATTCCCCTGGGTTCCCCGACCTTGGGATCTGCACCACAGCAGTTGCCAAATGTGGCAGCAACTGCCACGTCACTTTTTCTTTCTTTTTTGCAAAAAATTTTTTTTTGAATTTTTTTTCAACTTTCTTTAACATTTTCAAATTTTCCAAAAAATAAAAAATAAAAAATCTGACAACAACTGCTCCCGAATTGCTGGGGGAACAACGCCAGGAACAAGCCCAAAACTCCTCTAATGAACCTTCAAGGGCAACGACATTCTACTTCAAAATCCCTCCATATATTGTTGGTAATCATTTGTTTCAAATTAGTTTATTTAACAACGTCAATGAAATGAAGCATACATGGTACTTATTCAATTGATTCTATAAATACAAAATCTTGAATTTTGGGGTTTTTTGCATCACCTTCAAAATATCTATACTTGAAGTTAGGCTATTTGTTGTTGTTTTTTATTTATCACAGAGATATCTCTAGAACTATGTGTCCCCCTGTCACGTTCTTGGTATTGTCAAAAAGCCCTCTACAAGGAAGAGTGCACAGGCTTTGTTTTGTGACATTTGAACCTATGAAGTGAATTCAAGTTATGGAATTTCAAAGTTTTTACAAATAAAATAGAAAAGAAAAAAAATTACTTTTAATTTAATTTTGGCTATGGCAACAGCATAGGGCATATTATAAACTTAGTAGTCCTTTTTAATTAAGTTTGTATTTTTATATATATATTTGTCTTATAAAAATATTTTCAAATGGGGAGATCTTTTAGGGGGTAGAGTGTACAATGTACATGCTTCATGACTAGGAGGGTCCCCCTTATCTGCAAATGAATCCCCTCATCTACTCGGCTCTAAGGTAGGGTCATGTGGCAATCTTTGGAAGCAGATATCGTAAGATATTTTGTACTCCTCCAAGCTATTATAATTAAGTTAATACCCTTGTGGTGATATTGTAATACTACCTTACGGTGATATTACGGATGCACAAAAATCAAGGAGACGGGGGAAATACACGTGTCCATCGATTATTTGTCCCAAACTGATTTTTAAATTCAAATATTAATACCGATTGGTATCTACCATTTTCTATTGTTACATTATTTAAAAAGTTTTTTTTAAAGGAGGAAACAAAGATTTCTTAAACCATGACCACGGATTTCAAGGCTCCCTGTCTATCGCTCTGTTCACTGTCATTTGGTAACTGGATATGAATGATAAAATTTATATTTATTTTTCAGAGATGAAATCGTATGTCAAGTTTGTCCAGCCTTTGGCTTGGCTGTTGTTTTTTGTGGTGTTTTTTGCAATGGAAATTTGTCCGTTCGCTTCAAAAAAATAAAATAAAATAAAATAAAATCGTATGTCAAGTAATTTACTACAAGTTAAAAAAATTCAAATTCTTTGGGGAAAATTTGAAATTATTTTGAATTTTTTGAAGAAAAAAATGAAGAAAATTCATAAATCCAAAAGGTCTGAAATTTCCACCTTAGATGTGTATTATAGTGTATAACATCAGGGTATAAAACAAAATTATTGTACCACTCTGAAATTAGAAAATTGAGAAACCATGGTTATAGGTCCAAAGTTCATATTGTTATAAACTATTGAAATTTATGAGTTTTTCAAAATTTTCAAGTAAAGTAGGAAGTGCACTTGATAAGCTTCATTTCTTTAGTTGGAATCAAATTCAAAAAAATATAATTTTAGGGGCTTAAATTCACATCAAGAGTGCATAGCAAGAAATGGCCAAAATACACTACAAGGGTGATCTGTGGATTAAGGATCTTCTTCTTTGGAAAATTCACTGAAAAATGTACTCAAGCAACCTCAAAAAAATGAATTGGATGAAAAAATACATTTTTCCATCCTACAAACTTAGATGAAGTCATCCATAGAAACCTTAATGTTAGCATCGGTGTTTTAGGCTTGAGGTATAGGGTTGTAAAACCAACATGGCTCTAAAATGGTTAAAATGTCATTATCATTTTAGTATCTAATAATTGAATTGAACTAAATGTTGATAGTACAATTCTTTATAAAAGAAATTGGATAGTCATTGCAAATGTATACTATAGGTATATGTTTATGATCTAGAATGATCACCATGGGCACATTCAGATTATTTGAGAACTATGTTTGTTTTACAACCTTCTATCTTAGTTTGATTATGAATGTCATTGAGATTTAATACTTAGATTAAAATAATTGCTTATGTGTATGCAATAGTGCATTCCTCAAAGGTTTTCAAAAGAATAAATTTTGTTATAAATGTATAATTCAATTTGAAAATGGGTACATTTTGAGAAATTTAGCATGGAAGGGAATGGGGATGGATTTGAGGTGAAAAAAATACAAGGGGGGTGAGGATGGATTTGAGGTGGAAATAATAATTAATCTGAAAATGAATTAGATTAAATACCCATAATTGACTATCCACTCAAAAGATAGCCTCCACTTCTTGCTCAATTAATTAGCGCCCCCCCTCCCCCCAAAATTAGTAGCCATTGATCATTTTTGAAAAAAATAAAAACACCCCCTTCCCTACTGTTGATCCCGATACGAATATTATGATACCATATGGATATGGATACGGAAAACGGGTATGGAAAATAGATATGATAAACGAATATGGATTATCCCATATTGATTGTCAAACGAATTTGTTTTCAAAAATACAAGAGTGAGGGGTTTGTGCGGTCACTCCTAATGAGCTCATGAGAGGTTTTCTTTCTAGGCATTTGCATTTGTTGAAGGCCAATGAAGGCTTGCCATGTGTACACCTAGTAATTGAATCCAATTTTAATTGCCTCAACATGCCTTCCTAACTATCCACTCAAAAAACAACACACACTAGTAACTATGACTACAATTGATCAATATATAATGTTGACCCCTACTTTTTGAGCAAACAAGGTATCCCAAATGGTGAATAGTAGAAGGGCTACAACTTAAAGTTAGGAGTGTTTGGGTAACATATGAGTCCATTTATGATTATGTGAAGGTGGTTGAGCTATAAGATGATCTTTCTTAGAGAATTTTTTTTTAATTTAAGGATTTGCAGTCTTGCTTAGGCAATGATTTGAAATGATAAATACCTTGTTTTAGTGTGCATCAACCCTTTTTTTTGGCATCACGGGGCCAGATTGCACCATTTTAAAACAAATGTTTAGTTTTTGCCAATTAAAAGTAATCTTTTTTCGCTAGAAATTTTCCTTTTCTATAAAAAATGTCGATGAAATCACCAAATTTGGATGAAAAAGAGCATAAATATGATTGAAAAGTGTTTTTTGGTCCAAAAGATGGATGATTATAGAAATACAATGCTTCACTAAATTTTAACCCCTAAAGGACCAAGGCCTTTTATTTGCAAAAAACACACTCAAAAGTGGCATTTTTAGAGCAAAAAGTAAAAAATTTTGAAAATTTTATTTTTTGCATATCTAACTGTATGATCTTACACCTAACAAGTATGAAAATGTGGAAAAAATTTCAGAAATTTTGACCACATAGATTACAAGATATCTGCGTTTAAAGTGAAGAAAACAAGTTTTCTAGCACATTGCGGAACTAGGTTATTTGGCTTTGAACCTTCTTAACTTAAATTTTTTGCACTACAGAGTTTTGAGCTTTAAATCTTTCTGGTGGAGAATTGAGTTAAGAGTCTCGAAAAAAATATACAATTTTTTTTAATTTTTATTCTTTAAAAAATGGTTAAGTTGAAGTAGGTACAAGATAGAAGGAAAATCTAAATTATTAATATCTCTAAGATGGAATTAAAATGCACTAATCCCAATGGTGAGATTGTTCTAGAAATCAAATGAAACCATAGGGACCTTTTTTTTTCAAAAATTGTAAAAATTGCATTCAGAAATGAATCCTATAAGTTATTTTTTCAAGAAGATGCTCTAATTGCCCAAAAAACAAGATTGTCTATAACTTTCTCATAACAAATCCAAATGGAATGAATCAAAGCTTTCCGTGTAGACAACAATATAATCTATAAGGAAAAAAAATATAAAATAAAAAAATTCAAATTTTTGATTTTTTTTTGCTGCCCCTTCTCCTCTGTTTTGAGCTTATTGGGGCATAACTTTTGTTCACAGGCACCAAATGAAAAAAAATTAATATTCCCACGAAGATAATCAAATTTTCCATATTCATAAAAAGTTTTAAAAAATCAGGACAAAAATTGAGATAGTAGGTACCTACCCGAAATCTCATTTGTCCTCTGATGGGACAATGGTCCTTACAATGGTCCTTTAGGGGTTAAGTGATCGCCATCTTGACACTTTCTCAAAAAGCACAAAAAAGGATTGGTGTGCATTAGGAGGGTCAAAAATTAAACTAGATTATATTTTTAGCCTCATACAACCTTGGCCTTTGAATATTGGTAGATGGTTCACAATGCCTCCAATTTATACCACCACTTTCATTATGCTCTGTAAGCATTAATTAAGCTTAATACCAATGTGAAAAAAAATTGTTCTTCATTTTTATATTGTATGCCATCTAAGCCACAAAACTTATTTAGACCTCAATTGAGATGGTTTAAGTATGGTTATCATATTTGGAGTCTATTTGATGAAATTTCTACTAGTGGAAAAAATAGGATCAAATAAAAAGAAATAAACTTGATGAATGTTTCAAAAAGAAAGATCTCCTCATTTGAAATTTTATATAATCCAAATATAAAAATTACAAACTTAGTAGGGAACTAGTTTGTCCTGTGCCATTGCCATATTATATATAATAAATATAAAAATAAAGAATTTTCTAATTTTTTAATTCATAAAAACTTCAAAAAAACCCATTGTAGACTAGGGATTTTTTTGCTTTTAGAGAAGTGTTGAAGTGACAATATACAAGAAAATGATGTAGCCAAATATTTTAGTATTCATCTATATTTTAGATAGAACTATCTATTCATCCACATATTGGGATGAGTTTCATTTAAAATTGGCAATTTCATCCAAATTATTCTAAAAAATTGGAAATGCCTAAAACAAATACCCTATTGTAGACTATCTAGAGCATCTTCAAGTTTAATATGATAGTTTTGTGATTGCACTAATTAATCAAATTTTAAAATTTTACAACTAGTAATCCAATTTGGGAATTTTACAAGTTAGTGAAAATAGAATGTAAATTAGACTTAACAAGCTTTCATTTAGAATTTTAATCAAAGAATGTGAACTTTGCTTGATCAATTTATGGCTTGTTGACTATTATGTTGAGATTCAAATTCAAGTTTTAAACCTTGTCATTTAAGCCTTGAGAGACTTTATATCCAGTGGGTGAATCATAGATCCTTTTAAGATTACATGACAAATTTACGAATAATAATTAATTGGAATACAAATTAGACTTGACAAGATTTTACAAAGAACTTCAATAAAAGAATTTGAACTTTACATGAACAATTTATGGCTTGTCAATTATTACGTTGAGATTCAAATTCAAATTTTAAACCTTGCGATTTAACCCTTAAAAGACTAGACGTCTAGTAGGGGAATCATAAATGCTTTCAAGAACATATGGCAAATTTACAAAGATTAATAAAATAGGAAATAAATTAGACTTGACAAGCTTTTACAAAGAATTTTAATCAAAGGATTTTGAACTTTATATGAACAATTTGTAGCTTGTCAATTGTTACATCGAGATTCAAATTCAAATTTTAAACCTTATGATTTTACACTGAAGAGACCTAATATGTAGTGGGGGCATCATAAATGTACTCAAGAACATATGATTGTACACTTGTACATGCAGTTATGTTGAAAAAGCAATTCTTGTCTATTATTTGGTGATGTGATTTGCTTTGTCACTTGGTGCTTTATAATTTGTGTGCAAAGTTGTCATATGGTTAGTATGGAGATAAGAATCTAGACATAAGTTAAAGTATAGATTCTTCTCATGCCATAATTTACTTGAAATTAATTGTTTCAAATCTACTTTTGTCTCCTATATGCTCTTTTAAGGTTTAACCAATAAAGTCTTTTATTGAAAAAAATAAATTAAAATTTTTTTTATCAGGTTCTAGTGACCTTGAATCCTTGATTTCATTTTCTATATTTTTTGGTGAAGATCCTAATCATCATGGAGTTCATATTAAGTTTCTCTTGTTTAATTAAAAAAATTATTGTAAGAGTGGAAATTTTTTTTCCCAAAATAAAGTAGTCTAGATAGCAAATAAATTTTGCCTCTATGATGTTTTAAAAAATAGTTTAGATTTCATAGGTGTATGTTTATGTATGTGGAAAGTTTTGAATCATTGTATGTTTGGTGATGAAGTGAGAATTATGACAAGTTTCATCTTGTAGGCAATCAAATCATTTTTGCTTTAAAATTAAATTTGAAGATTATTTTTGAACTCAAATTTTAACCCCTACAAGTTTTTGACTATGTTTTCACCAAAAAAAACCCCTCCAGAACTGCTATTCCTAGTACAAATACCAAATTTTGGAAAAAAAACATTTTTAGACACATGTAACCGTAGGATCTTGTAGCACATTGGTTTGAGAAGACGTGGAAAAAATTTCAGAAATTTCCACCTTGTAGATTGCAAGATATTAGTGTTTGAAGTGTCAAAAATCCCTTTTTTTGCCCTGCAAGAATCCGGGCAGCTGTACTTCACAAGGTCAGATCATTATGAAAGAATGCCCAAAATGGTTGTAACTCTTTTGATTCATTCTTCAAGGCAAGTTGGATACATGCTTGAAAAATTTTAGATCATTTGGAATTGTACAACACATAGGAAAAAATTAGTAAGTAGAATGAAGTAGAGAATGATTCAAAATACTAAATTGTTAACGATTTATTTATGGAATTAAAAAATGCCAATCCCAATGGTTGTAATGTTGTAATAATCAATCTACACCTAATTTTTTTAAATTTTTTCCAAAAATATTAAAAATAGAGTTTAATAAAGGTCTTCAAAGTTTATTTTAGAGTGGAGATTTCATAACTACCCTTAAACTACCCATAACTAAAACTCCTCATAACTTACATCTTATAAATCAAAATGGAATGATTCAAAGCTTTCCATGTATCTATAAATGTAGAAAACCAATTTCAAATTTTTATTTTGAAAAAAAGTGATTTTTAAAGAATTTTTTTTGTTGCCTGCTTCCCACCGAGCAATGAAAACTACACATCATACTATAACTTTTAAACCATGTATTCAAAAGTTATGAAAATTGTTGGGCCTTAAAGCTACTCCTCAAGCAAATGTTATGTGAAAATTTTAAAGAAAAAAAAATTTTCCATTCGTAGGGAGATGCCCCAAATCGCTATGTTGCCAAAAAATGTTATTTGGTCCTTTAGGGGTTAATATTTTTAGAAGGAAAAAATATATGAATGGAGAAAATTGCCTACTACAAGATTCCTACCATTTGAATTGACATTTTAAAAAATGAGTTGTCAACAATTTAGTCTTTCTTGCTAATCTCTACAAAATAAATGAAGAATAGTATAAAGCATTTATTGTTAAATGATTTTTTCACATCTTCTCAACTTATTTCCTCAACCAGAGATTTGTTTTCTTTAGTTTCAGGACATTAGAAGGTATTTTCACACTATAAATGGTCCCAAAATGCAATCACAAATTGACAATTCTACAATTTTGACATTTTGACACTTTGTTGTAAATTATGGAATTCTTCTTATAGATTTTATATTTAGATGTTAGTTTCTATTTGTTCTCAAAACTTGGTAATTTTTAGCTTTTAGGGAATCTACCAAACTTAGTCCTTTTAACAACCTATTACACTTTCTAAGATATGAAAATGCAAAAAGAAATCATACTTGCTTTCATAATTTAGTGCTAAAAATTCACTCATCTATTGTTGAAGGAAAATAAAACTTTTTTATCAAGACAAAATTTAACACCATTTTCTAATCTTCTTGATATATAAAAGTAAAAGTAAATTTTTTCAAACATTTAACATTTTTGATACTTTGAATATGTATTTAGATTTTTCAAACATTTGGATCTAAAAATAATCTAAGAGTGTAAGGAGAAAGTGTAAGAATATCCATCTTATGCACATTTTTACTATTTATTTGTGATTATATTCCCTTTTTAACTTCTGGTTGAAAGTTATTTCAAATTTGTTATAGGAGAAGGCTTTTAAATTCCAAAATCCTAGTAAAGCAATTTTTTCAGATTTAAAAAGAATTATAGTCAATTTCTATATTTTTAATTTCATAAAAAGTCATTACAAGACTTGTTTCAAAATGACTATTTAAGTAACACGGTTGCTAGCATGGAAGCCTAAGATCTTGAGCCCATGAGCTTAGGAGCCTAGGCTCCTATATTATTGGTACCTTCCATAGTTATAGGATGTTTATAATTATAGGTGTCTATGTTGTAAGTACCTATGTTATAAGCACCTTCCATGGTTATAGGATGTTTATATAATGAGTGCCTAATTATGTTATGGGTGTTTATGTTTTAGGTACCACTATGTTATAGGCACCTTCCATGGGTATAGTATATTTATATTATATACTAGAAGAAAGCAACGTTGATTTCAACAAAATTTCAATTGACCTCAAAATTTAGTTTTTTGCCCTAAAATGTAGAAACTACGTTGCAACAAACACAATTTCTGTGTTTATTTATAGAAAATTGAATTTTAGATCTACTAAATTTTGTTGAAATCAACACTGTTTTCTTCTAGAGATAGGTACCTATGTTACAAGGACCTTGCATGGTTATAGGATACTAATATTATAAGTATATATGTTATAAACACCTTAAATAGTTGTAGAATATCTGCTTACACATTAGGGGAGATTTGAGGGTTGTACATGCCTATGAGTTCCTAGGCTATGGGAAACTCAGGAATTGCACCATTGCTATAGTCTAATGTGGCTGAGATGGTGCCACATAAAAAACTATATATTTTATTTTTATCAACTTTTTATTGCATTTCAAAACTAAGAATTCTTTTTTAATGTATATTTTCTAGCCAACAGCCAGACATTCCTGGACAACACATGGAATAGGCAGGGGAACAACCCTGAAATGGGCATGTTGAGCCCTCAAATTTTCTCTAATGCCTAGACTCAAGGCTTATAGGCTCACATGCTAGCGTCATTGATTCAAGTAATACTTTCTCTATGTGGAAATTGTGCACTAAAAATAAAGTCCTAGTTTTAAAGCCATTGGAGTACTTGTAGCATGAAAGTGCCTAAGAATATTTCATAAAAAGATTGAAATATTAAACTAACCTTTGGGATGGGTTCAAATTCAAGTGCCATCAACTTGCAATTAATGAGTTTTTATGTGAAGTTTTGGGAGGATGTATAGTGCTTCAATAAGGTAACGAAATGATCCAATAGCTTGATCTACCAAATCTATAATTACAAAAAAAACTAGCATTGTTTTAGGATAGAGTATCTTGAAATGTTTTTGGCTTGAAATGCCCAACAACTTCTAAGAACTAAGAACTTTGGCATCTTGATGGACTCAATTTTAAATCTAAATCAACATAGCAATAGAGTTTCTTATTTATTTAAAAAAAATCAAATATTTTATGGATTTTTGGAATGAAACAATGTTTCTAATTTCAAGGCCTTAACTTCTATGTTATACATTGAATATATAGAATTTCCTAGCTATAATAGAAGATTATAGCCTCGGATGACATTGATTCCATCAGATTGTACTTAGGCTTTTTCAATTGCATGTTCATTCAATTATTTAAAGCCCATAGGACTAGATGTTTAATTTTAAATAACAAATGAATGCAAACATGTCCTAGGCACACAAAATCTTGGAATTTTCATCCATCTATATATTTTTAGATTCTTGTGCTACTTCTCTTACATTTGTAAGAGATAGACTTTTCAAAAAAATTCTTGACAAATATTAAATATTTCCAAGGGTATAGGGATATTTACCCCCTAAAGAACCATGTGTTCCCTTAAGGGACATTGCAAAGTTAGGGGAGGTTCCTATGATCTCAATCTTTTATGTGATTTTTAAAACCTTTTTTAGAAGATAGGAAAACACATTGGCTTTTGGAGAATATAAATTTTCTTCCAATTGGGGAATCAAAGCAAAATTCATATCACTCTAAAACCCTAAACTTCAGATGGTGATTGTTGGGCAATTCAAAAAAATCACAAAAAGTTAAAAAGTAAAATTTGATTCCCATAGAAATATTTTTGGACTAGTGATGAGAAAATTATGAAAAATTTGTTTTTTGGTCAATCTAAACATCTTTTTGAAAAATAACTTACGGGATTCATTTCTGAATGAAATTTTCAAAATTTTCAAAAATCTTTTTTTGGCAAGGTTGTATTTACTTGCTAGGGTAATCTCACTATTGCAATTAGTGTATTTCAATTCCATCTTAGACCTATTGAAGATTTTTTTCCTTATATCTTGCACCTTTTTTTACATAATTTTTTGGGCGGGAATGAAAATTAAACTTTAAAGGACCAAGGCCTTTTTTTACCAAATAACACTCAAAACTGCCATTTCTATTGCAAAGAGTTAAAATTTTTGAAAATTGTATTTTGGGGACATCTAATCATAGGATCTTACACCTAACCAGTATGAGAATGCATTGAATAAATTTCAGAAATTTTCACTGCACAAATAACAAGATATTTGTGTTTAAAGTTGAAAAAACCAAAGTTTTTCACACATTGCGGGACTAGATTATTTGACTTTGAACCTTCTCAACTTCAATTTTTTGCTCTATAGAGATTTGAGGTTAAAATATTTATGGTGGTAAATTGTGTTGAGGGTCTTGGAAAAAAAAATTAATTTCATTCTTAAGAAAATGTTAAGTAGAAGTAGGTTTGAATATAAGGAAAATCTAAATTTATTAATATTTCTAAAATAAAATTAATATGTACTAATCCCAATGGTGAGATTGTTCTAGCAAGCAAACAAAATCATGTGGAACTATTTTTTGATAATTATAAAAATGCATTCAAATTGAATCCTAAAAGTTATTTTTTCATAAAGATGCTTAGATTGCCCCCAAAATAAGATTTTCCATAACTTTCACATCACTTACCCAAATGAAATGAATCAAAGATTTCTATGTAGAAAAAAATATAATCTATAAATTCAAATTATTGAATTCTTTTTTGCTACCTAATCTCCTTTGTTTTGAGCTTATTTGGGCATAACTTTTGTTCATGGGCACCAATTGAAAAAAATATATTACCACAAAGACAATCAGTTTTTCTATCTTCAAAAAAAGTTTCATATATAATTATGACAAAAATTGAGACCATAGGTAACTACCCAAAATCCAATTTGTCCCCAGAGGAGACAATTTGGTCCTTTAGGAGTTAAGTGATTTTTAAAAAGAAAGTCCTATACTCTCAACTCAATCCTTCAATACAATTTTTTTTTAAATTCAAAATTTGCAATGCAAAAGTTTTAAGTTAAAAAGTATTCAAAGTTAAAAACTCTATTCATGGAAGGTGCTAAAAAACTTGTTTCTCTTATTTTAAACAAAGATATCTTGCAATCTACATGATCAAAGTTTTTGAAATTTCTACCAAAAAATTTCATACGTGTCTAGTGCAAGATCCTATGGTTAGATATGCAAAAAGAAAATTAAAAGTTTTGCACCTTGTAATAAAAAAAACGGTTTTGAGTGGATTTTGACAAAAAAGTATAAAGGCCTTGGTCCTTCACATGTTAACCTCCAAAAACAACTTCTTCGTTTCAAAGAATAACTTCTCTAAAAAACTTGAATAAATTAGTAAAATAAAAATATTTAAATATAACCACTGTTAGAAACTAGAATTTGATTGACAATTATTAGTTAGTGCAATAATGTATCTAACCATGGATGTAATCTATGAATCAAAATTTACAATTTTTTTTCTTTTTTCTTTTTATTAAATTACTATTCTAAGATGCATTTTATAATACATTGTTACAAGTTTGGAAATTAGAACTATATGTAGTCCTTGAAGTTAAAGATTGAGGATTTGTGGGTTTATAATGAGGGTTTTTTTATCATATTCATTATTAATATTTTTAGAGGTGTAATTTAAATTGGAACAAAATTCATATCACTATCTAACTTAATCATCAACATTCTATATTAATATTGATCCAACCTAATATTTTGGAGATGAAAAATTAACATGATCTCAAAATTGCCAAGGAAAATACGAGACCAATAATGTCTTGTAGGAATTTAACCCCTAAGTGCTCCGACATCCATTTTCTAGACAAAGAACAAATTGAAACTAGAGTTTCATCCTCCTAACTAACTTGGATGAAAGTTATTCTAATTTGTGGAGATACATTATCAAGTTATTGTCCTATCTAAGGGTTGGATTTGGTGTTACTAGAGTGCTTATTTTTCTAAAATTACAAATGTGCAAGTATGTCAAGTGATCAAATTGCATTGACTTTAGTTCAAATCTAGATTTGCCAAAATGAGGTCATAGATTTGAAGAACACAAAAATTTTTAAAACCCATGCGAAGAGATTCTCATTTCAAATCCATTACAACAAATTTTAGTCAAGAAATGATAATATTTTGCTTGTGATCGAATTTTGAATGAATTTCGAAATTTCCCTTTTAAAATTTATAAAAAAAGATTGGTGATAGCATTTGTGAATCTAACGGTAGAGATAGAATCTACAAATCAAAACCTACAATTTTCACTTGTATATTGATTCCAAAATAAGCTTCAAAATAGCACTTTATAATGATTTTTCTCTAATCATCAATTTTGGAGATGATTTTGGACGTTTAGGGTTTAACTAAGTGATTTTGACATTTATAGAAAATGTAATGTTATTTTTCAAGGTTTTCTCAATGCTTAAAGGTAAAGCAAGTTCTTTGTTCATCTTTTTAATGTTTTTTTACACTTGTGACATTTAACCCCTAAAGCCCAGAGGCATATTTTGGATAGAAATTGTGAAAAATTGCCACTTTTTAGGGTAGTGAGAAAAAAACGGAAAAAAACAAGTTTTTTTTCAAAATTCAATTGTAAAAATTTGTGCTCGACTACTATGGGAATGTGTGGAAAAAATTTCAAAAAATTTGACTTCATGAATTGAAAGATTATAACATTTGAAGTTCGAAAGAAAAAAGATTTTTTTTGACCTTGCCTGACAAGGCCAAAAGCCTATAATTCCTCCTAAAGTGAGATTTTTACACTGCTTATGGTTAGTTTTTAGACATTTGCATCTTGTATCATGTACTTAACATACCTCCCAAATTTTGGAAGTAGAAGAAGAGTTTTGCAAATGTTGCCTAAAGCTCCCTAAGCAGCCAAAAAAGTTCAGGGCAACATAACTTTTGATCTACACATCCAATCAGAAAAAAAATTAAATTCCCACTTAGGGGGGTAGATGATCATACTTTGGGTCAAAATTTGAAGAACATCCAACCAAAATTGACTTCATAGGAACCTACCCAAATTTTCAATTGTCCGTTTAGAGAGCAAACAATTGTCCTTTAGGGGTTAAAGGCTAAAGTAGGAAAATATTTATGATGAAGACATTTAGTATATTTTTATTGAAGCTTCTTGGTACATTTTAGAGTTGAAATATTTTCAAAACCAAAGTAGGAGAATTAAAACATGCTAAGCTTTTTAAAGCAACTCCTACAAATTGGTCTAAAATTGTGACTTTGGTATTGTATATATGACTCTAAATCAACAAGGGATACATTTGGTTATATTGAAAAATTTATTGAAAAATTTGGAAGGTCAAAAAGTAAGAAAATAAGGGAATTTGTTAATTAAATATTTTTTGCAATTCACATAATATATAATTGCATATTTTGACAAATAAGATGACTTTCATAATACAAATTGGTGATCTCTTTTAGGTTCTATGAATGGTAGAAGTTGACTACAGTTGAATTCTTTTATCTTGTGAGTTTACTTCTAATTTCTCTGTGCATTTTGTTAGGAGTTACTTAATCCACGTACCAATATTTTAAGATTTGTTTCGTACAAGGCAAATCAATAGGCTTTAATTTGAAGATTATACTATCAAAGCTTATTAATTATTATCAACTCATATTTCAATTCTCTCGTACAATTTACTCAAACAACATTCATAATGGCTCACAAGCATTCAAAATACTCAATTGATTGACCATGATAACTACAATCACAAAAATTCTAGGAAAAATTCCATTTTAGACCAAACAACATACATAGCTGATATTAATTACAATCTACATACAATTGAGTGATACATCATCAAATGTTTTACTACAACTTAAAATTACATAAAATCCCACCCTACACACAACACAAACAACATTAAGAATGTAATGGCGACAATCAAACTTTCAATACATTTCACCAAGAACAAAAATTCTATACATGTCCAACTTGGGTTGGGACACATGCTATCTCATACTTAATAATGGTACCAAATTAATCACAAAACTCTCAATCTATGTTCACTATGGTCATAATTACCAATTGGATAACCAACATTTCCTCCCTCCTATTTTGTTGCTTATTTTGAAGTCCTAAAGTATTCTATCCAATTTGTTTTATTTATACATATAAGTCTTTTCAACTTCCCATAGGGAAAATCACTCCATTTATACAACAACAATTCCATTTGGTAAAATATCATGCTAAACACATTGTTTCCAATACAAACATAATTAGACAAAAATTTAAATATATCCAATGAAATCTCAATGCCTCTTTAAAACTCGAGTATAATTAATTTGAAGGTATGACTTTTGAGAATCTTGATTGATTCCATGCAATTCCAACAAATATGGTTTAAAATTGAATACTTTCACAAAATCTATTGTTTCATAAATAGTCTTTTTAAAATACTTCCATCAATCTATATGGGGCATTTTCATGCTGTGGATACTCCAATGGCCTTGAAACTAGGACTGCATTTTTAGTGCACATTTTGCACATAGAGAGATTATCACTAAAATCACCATTTTGAAACATCTCTTATAATGAATTATTATAAAATGAAGAACATAAAAATTAGTTTATAGAAACTTTAATGTATGTACAAGCTATGATTTTTATGGAAAAAAATTAATAAAATGTTTCATTCCAAAGATTTAGGGATTGAAAAAAACTTTCTCAAACTTGTTTCAAAATAAATTCCAAGTAGAAGTTGAAAGAAAATTAAATCACAAATAAATAGGAAAATGTGTATAAGGTGAATTTTCTTACATGTGGCCCTTATATTATTGAATAATTTTAAATTCAATTTTGTAAAAATCTAAATATAGAATCAAAGTACCTAAAACATTGTTTGAATTTTTTTGATACTTTCATTATTTAAAAAATATTAGAAAAGAATTTTATATTTGTATTGTAAAAAACTATTTAATTTTCCTTCAACTACAGATGAATGAGTTTTCTCACTAAATTATGAAATTAAGTTTGAGTATTTTTATGACCTCTTACACTAATATATATCAATGTAAGAGGTCATAAAAGGAATCCATTTGGCATGTTCCCCTAATTCTCAAGATTATCAAATTATAGAAATTAACATTTAAATATAGAATTAAAAAATGATTGACATTTCAAGAAGCCTACAATATACAGAGAAGTTTCAAAGATTCAAAATTGCTAAATTGTCAATTTATGATTGCAAATTTGGAGTACGTATACCATGAAAACACCCTATAATACCAACAGTGCTAATATGTGAGCCCAAGAATGCGAGCTTGTGAGCATTGGACCTACAATATAGGTACTTATAATATAGATATCACACACTATAGAAGGTGTATGTATCATAAACACCTATAATATGGGTATTTGTAACATATATATATATCCTATAATTGTAGATGATTTCTATGGTATATACACCTATAACATAGGTGTGTAGTATTCTAGGCTCATGGGCTCACACTCCTATGCTCACATAATAGCAACCCTCCCTATAATACTCTAATCTTGTAAATGGCAAATTGAGATATTCCTATATAAACCTCTTTAGGATATAGAAACCAAACTTTGATTCTTCAACACATTGTAATTTGATTCTTAATGATCAAAAATTCATATTTTCATCATCAATTTTTCTTAAAGTTCTTATGTTAATTTTTCACTTTCTTAAACATGTTTGAAATATGTAAAATCTTTTTTTTTTCCATCTTCTAATTGTTGCAAATTCTCCTATTAATTCTTTATCATTTGTATAGATTTCCAAGATTTGTTCTTTGAAAATACTCCATATTATATTTTACAAAGTGTACAATGAAGTTTTGCCTCAAAAAAAATTCAAATTCAAAAAGTAACCCCTTGAAATTGACTTAAATAATTAAGATGAATCAAAATCTTAAAAAAAACTCATATAATTAGAATTAAAAATATTCACCTAAGGAAAAAAATCTCATGAACTTTAAATACAATCAAATTTAGAAAAAATTTAAAATTATTTATTTCACAATTTACTAATATAAATCAATTAGTTGTCAATACAACAATAGAGCTAAACAAATGCATAGGTTTATAGATAATAGTTTAAGTTTTTTGTTAGAAAGCCATTACAAAATTTATTTTCAATTTTTCATTTCATTATACATTGTGACATTTTTGAAATTTGGACTACATTGTGATCTTTAATTTATGTAGGACAAGCTATATGGTCATATTATCATATCATTTTGAAGTTCAATTTGGACTTGCAAAATTGTGTATAATTTTATATGTTATATTTTTATCACATGAGACTACAATGGCTCTCAAAATGTTTCCTACACTTATAGAAATTGCCATAGCTAATTGAGGAATCATAAATTTTTAACAAATGAAAACATGCTCAAGTGCAAATAACACACTTGAATAAAATAATTTCTGAATTTTAAATCAAATCAAATTATATACATAATCAAATTTATTAGTGAAAAAAACTCTAATTCAAATCCATTTATTTCAAGATTCTTAGTAATAAGAAGGAGATTTTTTGGAATATTGTGGTACAAATCTCATGAATTTTAAAATTTTATTGAGTGAAATTACTAAATAAAATATGAGCTGAAGTATTTATATTTCTTATGTAATTCAATCCGAAAATCCAGAAAAAAATTATGAAAAAATAATACATAAATATGTTGTATATTTTTGAATTTTTTAAAAAGATTTTTGGAGTGAATTATAAGAAATGTAACTATTTGGGGTCATATTAGGTAGTACTCCCTCCATCCTGAAATGATTGTCCACTTCGAATGTCATGTTTTTTTAAGGTTATTTTGAGTAGGTCATATGGGGACTTCCTTGTAGCTAATTTTATTTAGGTTGCAATGAACACATGCAATCTTCTTCATTGATTCTAGTAATATAAAATTAAGAACCTTTCCCAATTACATTTTTCACTATATGATCAATTATATTGGAATAAGAAAATCTGAACAAAATTGTGAACAATCATTTGGGGATGGAGGTAGTGATATTTTACTCCATCAAATTTTTCAATTCATGAAACTCTTACCATAAAATCCCAAAAGGAATCCTCATTCCCTTTATTAAAGAGTCTAAAAAGTTAGTACTTGTGTTAGAAGTTTATTTTAATTAATAAGGAGGTTTTCTTTTTTGCAATACACAACTATTCTCATGGCCAATGTTTGACGCCAAATTTTGGAGGGACAATTTGACTATGGCCATGGTTGTAGTATAGTTGTGTATTGCAAAAAAGATATGTTGCTAATAATTTGATGAAATTTATTTGAAACTTATTAAAAAATAAAATATAAAAATTAAAAATTTTATGCAAGTGCATTAATACAAAGTGCCTAAAATTTTTGTTTAAAAAAATCTAATTTGGCAATTATATTTGGCAATTTTTGAAGTGTATGAAAACTTATAAGGGTTGTTGTATATGTTTTCTTTAAATGTGAAAATATTCAAATGAATTTGCAAAGAAAAATATTACCTTTTTGCAATGGAAATAAAATTCAACTTCTTCATACAACAAAGCAATTCAATTAATTTGAAATTTATTGTAAACCCTTATATAAGTAGAAATAGAAATAATTATAAAATTCTCCAAGCAACATTTCCTCTTTTCACAACACAAACATTTTTGAATGTGTCTACTTGAGTCAAATGACCACAATCATTTTTATTTTATCCTTTGTATCATTAGGAAAGCAATTTTTGATGTTTAAATAGAAGGATTTACTTTGATTGTTGGTTTTATTGGTGGAGGAGTAAAATCACTATTATGAGTTTGAATATCACAATTTATTTTAAAAAAAGATGTATTTCATTTACAATACACATTAGAACATTTTGATATTTTTACAAAAATTCTAGGTTAAACAATTTTTTATTTAAAATTTTAAACTAAAAAATTACCTTCAAACCAGGAAATTTGAAAATAGAATAATTATTTTGCAAATCTTTTATTTTAATAAATGGATCTTGGAATTTCAGTATTTCACTCATTTTGGGGGGAATTTCAAGCTTAGCACTGCATTTGCAAGTAAACTTGAATGTTTTCATTTGTATGTGAAAAAAACTCTTTGATCAAAATAATTTTGAAGGATATATTTAAATTTTACCAAGGTCATCCACATTTGGGATGCAAAGACCTTTAGCTATGTTAACTAGAATAGCCAAGCCTATGATGTCTATTATAGTTCAACTTCAAAATCCTTTATTCTTAATGCTCCCATTTTGCAATAACATTTAAATGAAAAAAATCTTATATCTATTTTTCAAAATTGAAATCCTATGTCCTCTACAAGTTATGATTTTTCTAGGTTTTTTGGGGGGGAATTTGAAATTATTGTGAATTTTGAAAGAAAAGAAGAAGAAAAATAATTTTAATTACAAAATTCATTTCCATTTTTTTCTACTGTAGTTGTATAATACAGTGTAGAACATCTTTGTGTAGCCTAAATTGTAATATATTAACACATAATTGCTATGAAATAATTCAGAATAAATTGTAATAAAATAAAATAAATAGCTCAAATTGTAATAAAATGACATGAATTTACAATAGCTCAAATTGCAATGGGCAACACAAAATAAATCAAATTACCATAAAATATTTAAATTTAAGAAATCTCCATATTTTCAAAGTTAAGTAAAAACTAGGCTTAATAAACTTCATTCATTCGTTGACCTTAAATTCAATAAAAAAATACTTTATGGCCAAATTTAAATCATGATCAAGGACCTAGATGCTTCAAAAATTTATTGAAAGGGGATCCATGAATAGATATAATCTTCTTTTATAGACAAGAAAATTAGGCATACCCATTTTTTAATCCATTTTTAATTGCAGTCCTATCAATAATCATTCAAAAAAATTGGGCTACAATGTTGGACAATTGTAAGCAAAGACGCAATTGGGAAGGAGGTTGATGATGGGTTTACCTACTTTAATACTTCCACGAGGGAATTTCATTTGCCACATGCTACAAAGGTATTCAAGATGCTTCTACAAAACATTTAGATGAAAATTTACCTTTTTTCTTCCTACAAAGCTCTTTAAAGTCATCCATTTGACACAAATGGGATGTGACCTTGTTGTTGTAGGGTAAAGGATTTAGTACTCATGGTTATGCACAAGCATCACTATTACTTCAAAGCTACTAACAATGGCAACAATGCTAGTGTGTGAGCATGAAAATGCCAATATGTGAGCCTTGAGTATATGTAAAAGTAGATATCCTACCGCCATTGAAGATACTTATTACATACATACCTACGGAGTATAATATAGGTGTCTATAACATAGTTACAATGCTTACATGACAACGGACTCTTGATTAGAGTTTGGGTCAATTTGTTTATTTGTTTATTTGTTTATTTGTTTGTGTCCCCATTGGGGTTTGAACCCTAGTCTCCACCATTACAATGGGGAGTCTTTGCATTCTATGAACCTACTTCCCTTCAATGTTTAATGCCACCTTTTTATTCCATTTATATCCTTCATATTCCTTGTTTAATGATGAGAGCATGTGCTGTAATTATTTTTCCAAGGCCATTTTTGACTCCTTTCTCATGTTTTTTTAACCTTTTGCTTGAAAAAATTGTCACATGGGAGACACTTTATTGAGAATTTCAGAAATTGGATGGATTAGAAGTCGAAAAAATGAAATAGGTTTGGACTTTGGGCTTGGACTTTGGCCTTTGGCCTTTGGAGGCTTCACACTATGGCCGGCCGAAGGCTCCAATTCCTAGTTTTCTTGGCCTATTTATTGCTCATTTCCTTGGACTCTCACCAAAGTTTGGCCACTCAATCCCATGGCCTCTCGACTTGGACGGCCATAGTGTGAAGAGGCCCTTATTTAACACAAGAGTATAGTCTTTAAGGCTCATGGGCTCACACTTTGAGGCTTACATAATAGCAACCCTCCTAATCATGTAGAATAACCAATGTCAATTCCAACCCAATTCCAACTCCTATACTTGTACCTTATTCCACTTTCTTATGTCCTTGCCTAATCTAGTCCAAATTGTATTCAATTCACCTACAATCAAACTTCTCTTACTACATAGGAACAACGGGGAATAGTTTTTAGCAATATGCACATAAAGAAGTTCTAGCCTAGCAAAGGCCAATTATCTCAACGTGCTCATGTTGCATAGTATTTGTGTTGATTGGTGTCTCATTAAAAAAAAACCACACTCAACAGTCTCAATGCGACAATGCAAGTAGAAAATCTGCATTACAAGAAGTTTGCCTCTCTCTCTATATATATATACAAGGTCAAGCATGGAAACACCGGGAGTTGAAAAGAGTAAAAGGCTAATACACATGTCAAAGGCAGGATTCCGTTGATTTGCCACAACCTTTCAATTTAAGTTATGGCTGCAATGGAGGAGTTGACGGAGAATCAAAGAGAGCCACCATGATTTACACAGAGAGAGAGAGAAAAAAAAAAATGTTTCTCCTTTTTGACCACTTCCAATGTCTGTAAATTTTTTTTTCAAAAACAAGTTCACCAATGTAGACATAGATAGACTTTTCCTTTGCTTGTTTCTTCTTTTGAAAAGCATGGGGCATTCAGTCCGTCCCTTACGGCAATATCAACAGGATATTTCAAAGCATCATAACTTCCAGTTGCACGTGCAAAAATCAAATGAAAGCTTAAGACTTAAACTTAAGCTTAAGTATCATAAGTTAACTCACTCCCCACCCACCCAGACCAGACCAGCTCTCTCGCTCTCTCTTGCTCTGACTTGACTGGACTTGACTGAACTTGAGCTTTGAGCTTGAGCTTGAGCTTCCCAGTGGTTGGCAACTGCACATTGCTTCAGTTCCAGTTTGGTGCCAATCCCAGTTGCCAACTGAACATTCCTACTGTTGCAACAGGCACCGCTTTTTGCCAGCCTGAGGTGCTGTTTCTTGTGTTTGTTTTTTGGGAGGTTTTTTTGGGACACAAATAAAGGGAACCTTGGCTTTCTTTGTTTTTGTTTTTGTTTTTTCCCCTTACACAGATGAAAGTGAAATTTATTGTACTGTACAATGCACCAGGACAAGAGACTAAGTTAAGTTAATTTAACTTACTGTGTCAGTCGTCATTTGAGGCTTCTGTTGGTTCCGCTCATTGAATGTTTCAGTTGGTGCTCCTTGGATTGATGATGGCAACAATCTTCAACTGAACTGAACGACTGAAGTGGCTCCTGGATGACAAAAGCCAGGCTGCTGCCAATCGCAGGAACTTAAAAGGACCTAGTGTGCCCTGTGTCGTTGCTACAGTCAAAATAAAAGTAAAAGTAATTTTCTAATTTTTTTTCATTCATGTAAACTTTGAAATTCAATATTTTGCACATTGTAGGTCCCAACGCCACCAAACCAAGCCCATGCACCCCTCCTCGCCAAGAGATTTTGTGTTGAAATTCATGTTTCTACGTTATGTCATGTGGATTGTATTGAGAGCAACACGGTTCTCTTCTAGTGTATTCAATATGACATGGTGGTCATAACAAGGAGCAATAAAGAAAGTAATGTTGATGGGTTCACTAGAAGAAAACTGAGTTGTAATGAATACAATTTACAAAAAATGTAGGCCAACGTTTGTTCACTACAATGCGGTTTTCTTCTAGTGGTTATATCAAGACTCATATTGACTATACTCTTACTTGGCCTACTCACTATTCATTTTGTTTGATTTAACATACTAGTCTTATTAAAAAATGAAATGGTGATGCACAATTCCAATTTTTGACCTTTGAAGAAAGTTAAATTATATATTAGTTACCAAATAAATAATGATAAAGTTTAAGAACTTTAACATCATAAACACTTAAAGACTTAGAATTACAATCCATGGCACATGAGAGTTTAATGAATATGAACGAGAAAGGTTCAAGGTTACTTCTAACTAATGAACAAAATCTTGGATTACCTTCCCAAGTGTTTGACATTTTTCTCTACACCAACTACTCACACATAGATGGTAGATGATCCATTAAAGAAATGCGTGATAGTACTCTTGAAATCAAAGACTAAAATCTCATTTGGAAATAATTTATCAACAATACTTACTTATTTATTCATTGCGATCTTAATGGACACATGCATGGCCAAGTGAGGATCATTCCATTCAAGCCATGATGGAGCAACCTAGCATGTCTATAATCTACACAGTCTATTGATCACCAAGCAAGAATGTGGGACTTCCATCTATGGGAATTGACCTAAGACCTAGTCGGTCACACCAAAGCAACATTTGGTACTACCAAAACTATGGTCGACGGCATTGCTATAAGAAAAATCTCCCAAATATATATATTTTGCAAGAACATTCCTAGTACACATTCTAGATGTATGTCCAAAGAATTCCATAACTTACTCTTCAAAAATCCACAAAAATTAAAACACCTATCATTGTCAAAAGATCCTAGAACCTGCACTTATGACTTCTACTAATCTAGAACTCTTTGAACACCTTCACTCTAAGCTAACAGTGCATTTGTTGATGTAGGACCACAAGTGTGTTAAAGAATCAAATTGCAAGGTGGCTCCATGTATTTTTTGGTTTTATTCAACAAGGCAAATTAAAATAATCCATATTATGTCTCCAACTTGTGGCAGTCTAAGATAGTTGGTTCAAATTGCTTTACTTTGTTGCCTACCCATGATATCCGGCTCACTATAAACAATCATGAGAACAAACAAATACTTTGTAAATGTCTTCTTGGCCTTACTTTGTAGCCAATATAGTAGGTATGTTATGCCAAGCACATCCATGATCGCATGGGATGGGAATTGAGCACCAAGCTCATGATGCAACTACCCATCCGCTTTTGCATAAGTATGAGTCCAACTGTTAATTCTTGCTAATGAAAGCATTTCTCAATCCAAACAAGTCATAAATAGCAAAGCTTAGTTTATATTCACAACAAAGTAAAATATATTGATTGCATGTGGAAAACCCTCACTTACCTATGCATTCAATTTATAGCCTTGTATGATAGCTCCAAACCCCTCTTGTTCTATGGTAGCCCCATTGTGCTTAGCCCAAATATTCTCATTGTTTGCCACAAACAAGAGCTGGACAAAGTCTATGTTGAGATTTGATATCCACTTTATCTGGACTCGGCTTTGCAAGCACTCTAGGTAGAAAGACTAAAACTTGTCTCCTACTTAGATAATTCTTTTTTCCGAATTAAACGTGTATAATTGTCTCTCAAGGATCCTCAGGGCACCCACAAAGTCACATACGTAAACATCATGTTTCAAGACAAAGGTAACCAAGATGTCTATGGTTTCTAGCAACAACATCAAAGTACCATTCTAAGCAATGTATATGGATCTAGCATGAGAATCAAACCTTTGAGTAATGTCTAGCATGTCAAAAATAGATCAAGATGAACAAATGACCAAAAGACATGAACAACTAGTAACATCAAAGTACAATAAGACACAAACAAAAAAATGAAGTGATACTAGACGCAATTTAAGGTAAATACATACCTTTACAACGTAGTTTTCACTAATGTCTTCCCTCATCTTTGCCAAGAGGTGTGGTAGTGAGCTAGAAGCCTTTGAAGGATCTCTAATAGTATCTCCTGATAAGTCTACACTTGCATGAGTAGCTTCAAGCCTTTGGTCTCCATAACCTCCAACAAATTATAGTATTCTTATGGGTGCTTGGGGCTCTTGGAAAAATAGGTCTGCACTTTTGGGATTGTATATTCCACAACTCCAAGCAAAGGCAAAGATGACAAGGACCTAGTAGTGAAATTGCATTGGCGCACTATGTAGTGCACACTCATGCTTAAAAAGTGCAAACTTAATGTAGCCTTGCATGGTGATGTTACTTCTAGCTTCTTAGAACATGCTAATGCTTTTAGCAAAGGAACTTCCTTGAGATTTCTTCTAGAGAGAGGTCCCTACTATCATACAATGCCTTTATAATAATACATGTGAGATTATCTAGACCCAAACCATCAAGCACTTGCTACAATGAGATCAACCCAGGTAGTCTCACGTCATTGTCAACAATGTAGGCATGTATGCAAATCCATTTATTGTTGTCTACTATAGTCAATTTGTCACCAATGAGACCTACAAACTTGTCAACTAAAATCCTCTTCTTTACGAGATTTTTTACAACATGGTACATGAACTTGTCCGTCTTCCAGAATAAACTATTCATCCAAAGTATACAAGGGAGATTCAAAAACATTGGAAAATTGGTGTAGCACTTGGCCACCCTAATGTCATTAACTAATATACAATAGCAAACTGCACTCTCTTCTTAGAACACTCAAAAGTTGTATTGTTATTGACCCTCTATAGTTCTATAGGACTGATGTTGGCTACTTTGCCAAAAAATGCTTCAAGTTCACTAATGACAACTTTGTCTTGAAGATGTGACACTCCTAACTTTCACACCGTACTTGGTATATCAAATGCAACCTTGCGTCTATCCCACATGTATAGTGAGGGTGTTTCACATTGGGCCTAAAATTTTGGGCTTCTTATTGGAGGTTTAGTACACATTGCACTTCACAAAATACATGTCACCATCAATCCTACAAGTGGACTCAACCCAAACCAATTTGGCCACCTACTCATTTTGAAAGTGCCATGTATAATTGTACCTGGCTCTAGACTTCTTTGATGGTGGAATGATCTAGAAATCATCATTAGATCCAACTTTTTTTTCTATGTTCAATATATGTGCATCCAATCTTTGTATAGCTGTTGGTGACTTTGAATAGTGCTTAATCATGTAATTTTGAGAGGCATTTATCCCATACAAACCCAAGGCCATTTTTTTGCCTAAAACACTCAAAACGACCATTTTCAATGCAAACAACAAAATTTAAACATTTGTTCTTTTTCATATTTGACCATAGGATCTTTCACTAGACCAGTATAAAATGTCTAGAAGAAATTTTAAAAACCTAAAATGAAGGCTTTGAATCCACTTAACCCCTAAAAAACTTTGACTATGTTTTCACCAAAAATGCTCCCAAATTGCCATTTCTAGTACAAGTACTAAATTTTAGAAAAAAGAAAATTGGACACGTATAACCATATGATCTTGTAATACATTGGTTTGAGAAGATGTGAAAAAAATTCAGAAATTTCCACCTTGTGGATTGGAAGATATTAGCGTTTGAATGAACAAAAATCCTTTTTTAGGCCCTACAGAAAATCAGGCAGCTCCACTTCACGAGGTCACATTTGTATGAAAAAATGCCTAAAATGGTGGTGCTTCTATGGATTCATTCTTCAAGTCAAGTTGGCTACATAATTGAAAAAATTCAGATCATTTGGAATTGTACAACATATAGGAAAAAAATAGTAAGTAGAAAGAACTAGAGAATGATTCAAAATACCAAATTGTTAAAGAATTTAATTATGGAATTGAAAAATGCCAATACCAATAGTGCTAATGTTGTAATTAACAATTAACATCCTATGATTTTATTTTTTTTCAAAAAATATTGAAAATGGAGTTAAATAAAGGACTTCAAAGTTTATTTTAGAGTAGAGAATCCCTAATTGCCTGCAAACTAAAACTCCTCATAACTTTCATCTCATAAGTGAAAATGGAATGATTAAAAGCTTTATACACATATAAATCTAGAAAACCAATTTCAAGTTTTTGTTTCTTAAAAAAGTAATTTTTTTTGGACTATCCGGGCTACTCGTTGAAAATGACAATTCATACAATAACTTTTGAACCATATTATCAAAAGTTTTGAAAATTTTTGGGCCTTGGATCTATTCCTTGGGCACATGTTGCAAGAAAAATTCAAAGAAAAAGAATAAAAACTTTGTTTGTAGTGAGCTACCCAAAGTCGCTATGTTGCCAAACAATGCAATTGGGGCATTTAGGGGTTAATTGGAAGTTTTTGTACTAAAGATTATGAATTGAGTTGTGATTTTCAAAAAAAATTCATAAAAATATCCTATGATTTTCATTCTTTAAAGAAATGATAAGTCAAAGTCAAGATAAGATAGATGGGAAACCTAAAATGTTGATGGCTCTATGATGTAATTAAAACACACAAATTCCAATAATAAATTGTTCGAGAAAGAAAATTAAACCATTTTTTTAGATTGTTAAAGTTGAGTTCAACAAACAGATCCAAAACATTATTTTCTTGAGAATTTATTAAGATTACCTATAGAGTAAGAAACTTCATAACTTTTACATTATTTATCCAAATAGAATGAAACAAATATTTCTATACATACTAAATATAATGTATGAGAAATATAAAATTTTCTTCTTTTATTTCAAATTTTGTGTTCTTTTTGTTGCTCACCCTTACTTGTTGGGGGCTTATTGTGGTATAATATTTATTTTGGGGCACCGATTAGTTTTTCTTTCTTGAAATTTTTTTCAAAAAATCTTGTTAAAAAGTGAGATTACAGATACCTACTAGAACTTTCAACCAAGAGTCCTGCTTAAGGGGACTCTTGGGACTTTATGGGTTAACTTATAGAGATGGCGATGAACACCTAACACTTGGTGGTGAATGCAATGTTGTGGCACCCAATTTAACAATTAACCAACTAGCACGCAATAAGGAAGATAATGAATTTGGCAAACCCTAAGCCATCTTTAGGACTTTGGGGCAATGCCTCACTTGAAGCCATTGGGAGTGTGTGTGTAAAATCTTTCAACTTTTTCCAAATCCTCTTATTATTTTTCACTACACTTAATAGTGAAATTAGGTTGCCCCTCATAAATTTCTCAACATTTGAGACTAAAGAAATATTTATAGTTATTGTACAATAATAATAAAAACTTTTTGAATTACATATCATTGTAATTAGGACTCATGAATTTTCATGTGTACAAATGAAAATATTTTAGAAATATTTGTTGATATTGATGGCTTGTGAAGTAACTTTCTTGGGATAAGGCAACCTAATTTCACTATTTAGTGTAGGTCATTTGCCATGGTGCTAATTGTCCCCATGGAACCCAAATAAAGGGGTTGATTTGCACACAATCTAACTGCAGTGATGTGAATTAGTAACCATGATTTTCCAAGACCATTACCGGTACATTTTTTTGGTCTTCTAGCTAGCTTTTAAAGTGGTTTATTTTCTTTGCCCCACGTCTAATTAAATTTGGGGTTTCTCACACCTATTCCAAATCCTTACTTCTGGATGTACTTTCAATGAGGAAAAAAAATTCAAGTTCTAATCCCAAAGCCATGAAAATCCAGAGTTGTGAAATCCTGTTTCATTTACTTCAAAAAGAAAAAGAAAAAAATCATAGCTCAATTTTTCAGGACTACTAACTTACTCCTCTACCCAAAAAAATAATTTTATGGTATGAGAACACTAGTTAAAGTAAGCCTCAAATTTTGTTAAAAAACAATGGACTATGTGCTTACAAATATGTGTTACACTAACTTACTGTGTGTTTGCAGTTTGTGTACCATTATAATATCATACCATGAGAAATTGATATATTCATATTTATTTTTTCTAATGCAATTTCAAACTAAGCTTATTTTAACTAGTATTCACAAACCACAGAATTATTTTGGGGCAGAGGAGTAGTACTAGTACCAAGGACGCCCTGGCTCCCCTTGTTATTTTACCATATTTTGAGTTCATTGGATGATTTTGTTGTTGGTAGTGGAAGGAATGCTGACATTGTTCACATGGGGTAAGCATAAGTTACTTGAACCGAACTGAACTTCTCGTACTTCCAAGTTGGGATTGTCGAAGTGGAACAATGTAAGTTAAAACGGACTGTGGTCCTCGCCACGACCTCCTTTGTCCCTGGCCCAGTAAGTTTATTAGTCCAGTTCAGTACAATGATAGTAAAGTGTTTGTCTTCCCCTGACATGGGCAACTGAATGCAATGTTGGAAGCTGGCCACCGCAAATCATGTGATTATGTTGACTTTCCTCCCCGCCTGGGGGTTGCAAATCTTCTTCTGCGCAGGGGATCTAACATGATGGACACACTTCCCATTCCTGTTCAAGCAGCAGCGGTGGATTCATCAAACATTTCTTGCCTCTTGCCTCTGTATGTATGAACTAGATAATGCTCGCTCAAGAGCATTACAGGACATAATGTCAAGTCTAATAGTTCATCAGAGACATCAGTATATGTATTTTTTACAAATGTAAGGGTGAAGAAAGAAGATATGTGTTATTAGTTATAACGCTTTTTTGACTATCCAATGGAATGGTGATAGATCTACCTTGATCTAACAGGACTAGGCATTATGAAGTAAATGATGTTTGAGAGCATTATGAGAAACAATGCCAAATCTAATAGTTCATCGTAGACGTTGATACATCTATTTTTTGCAAATCTAAGGGTATAGAAACAAGGTCTATGTTATTAGTTATTAACCCCTAAAGGTTTTTGACTATGTTTTCACTAAAAACGCTCCAAAACTGTCATCTCCAATACAAGTACCAAATTTTTG
This sequence comes from Straminergon stramineum, assembly GCA_963920665.1. Taxonomy (NCBI): domain Eukaryota; kingdom Viridiplantae; phylum Streptophyta; class Bryopsida; order Hypnales; family Calliergonaceae; genus Straminergon; species Straminergon stramineum. The sequence continues at coordinate 16,050,263 of OY987270.1, forward strand.
AAAAAATACATTTTTGGACAAATGTAACCGTAGGATCTTGTAGTAATCTGGTTTGGGAAGATGTGGAAAAAATTTCAGAAATTTCCACCGTTTGGATTGCAAGATATTAGCATTTGAAGTGACAAAAAGCCATTTTTTGGCCCTGCAAAAATCCGGGCAGATGCACTCCACAAGGTCAAATCATTATGAAAAAATGTCCAAAATGGTTGCAACTCTTTGGATTCATTCTTCAAGTCATGTTGGCTACATGCTTGAAATTTTTTGGATCATTTGGAATTGTACAACATATAGGAAAAAAATAGTAAGTTGAAAGAAGTAGAGAATGATTCAAAATACTAAAGTGTTAATAATTTGTTTATGGAATTGAAAAATTCCAATCCCAATGGTTTTAATGTTGTAATAAACAATATACATCTCAAGTTTTTATTTTTTTCCAAAAATATTAAAAATTGAGTGAAATAAAGGTCTTCAAAGTTTATTTGAGAGTAGAGATTCCATTACTACCCACAAACTACCCACAACTAAAACTCTTCATAACTTTCGTCTCACAAATCAAAATGGAATGATTCAAAGCTTTTCATATATATATAAATGTAGAAAATTAATTTCAAATTTTTATTTAAAAAAAAAGTGATTTTTCAAGAAGTTTTTTTTGCTGCCCAGGCTGCCCGCCAAGCAATGAAAACAACATATTATACAATAACTTTTTAACCATGTATTCAAAAGTTATGAAAATTGTTGGGTCTTAAAGCTACTCCTCGGGAAAATGTTGTGTGAAAATTTCAAAGAAAAAAAATCAAAATTCCATCCGTAGTGAGCTGCCCGAAATCACTATGTTGCCAAAAAACACCATTTGGTCCTTTAGGGGTTAATAGTGCCTTTGTGTGACTATCCAATGGAATGGTGACAAATCTACCTTGATCTAACCGGACTTGGCATTATGAACCCACGGCATTCTTGACGATGGATGAATTGCATAATTCTTGAAATGTACATGAACGGCCTTTTCTTGAATATATTGGTGTGCATCCTTTCCCATTTGCATGAAAATGATAAGAATTGACAAGCACTTTGAGAGGCTTTGTCTTTGAAGCACTAACTCATTTTTTCAAATAAGATAACTCCACTAAACAGTGAAATTAAGTTGCCTTAACAATTAGGTTGCCTTGCCCTAAGAAAGTTACATTAAAAGCCATCAAAGTCAATAAACATTCCTATAGATATTTCCATTTGTATAGATGGAGGTTCATAATTCCCAATGACAACAATACCTAATTCAAAAGAAGTGCATTTTTATGCAATAATAGGTGACATTTTTACAATGTCAAATTTTGAGAAATTAGTGTGGAACAACCTAATTTTACTATTTTGTACACTCAAACTAAATCCTAGTAACTTTTGCTGATGCAAAGTGAGATTATCATCTACTGAGGTGCATTACGCCTATTGTAAGTGTATACAGATTGTGGTTGGACAGGGAATTTCCAAAGCCTATACAACTTCATAATAGGGACAATTTTGCATTGAACACCTATGATTGCATCACCATGCAAAGCCAATAATAACAAAAGTACACATGACCAATTTTGGAAGATGTACAAACTACTTATTGAAGGTATGTAGGTCCTTAATCTCCACATAAGAAAAATATTTAAAAAAGAAAATTATAATTGTTCTTTATTAGAACTCTACCCAAACTCCTTTATTCCTCATAAATCCAAAACTTAATTATGAATAAAGTCCAATAATTTCCCCATTTTCAAAAATACCAAAAGAAATTATGGAGTTAAAACACAAGCATACTACTTTCATTGCCATGGGTCCAAATCACAATTAGAAACTTTCAAAAAAATAATTTGTAGCAAGTGAATAAATCTAAAATAATATGGACTTTCACCAAGGGTACAAAACTATTTCATGCCTAGTGATGAGAGACACCATCCTTTTAACCCCTAAAGTTCTTCCATGTTTAGAGGTCCAAAATTGCTTCAAAATACTTGCATCCAAAGCAAGGCTAAAATCTTCATCTATGTTTATCTTTTAACAAATCCAACCATAGGATCCTTTGGTTAATTTGTTCAAGTAAATCCTCACCAATTTCAAGTCCAGTGTGTCTACATTTCAAAATTTAGGCTTTTATAGTCCTTCCCAAAGGTGAAATTTTGAATTCCAACATTTTTAGAAAAAAACAAGTATGTCCCATAATTTTTGTGTTTTAGTTAATATGTTGAAAAATGTTTTGAGAACATATATGTAAAAAATTAACCAAATTTTTTTTTCATACTCATCTTTAAAAAATAATGGTAAAGTAGAAGGTGTTATTAAATGAAAAAAAATCTACAACATCGATAATTTTTATAAGGAACTGTAAATTGTTAATTTCATAGAGAGTATGTTCTAGAAAACATTTGGTATCTTTTATTTATTTATTTTTTGAAATTTTTGAAAATTCAATTCACAAAACAACTTTATATGGGTTTTTTTTTGCCTTCGTTGCCCTACAAAATAAAACTCCTCACAACTCCCATCTCATTATTTAAAATTGAATGGTTTAAATGTTTTTATTAGGTATCAATCTATAAAATACAATAAAATGAATTCATCTTTTTTTAGATTATATTTTAAGTTGACTTATTTCACATTGAAAAAAACCCTTCTAACTTTTGCAATATTTATTGGAATGATGTGAAACCAAGCCACACATATATTAACTCCTAAATGCCCAAGGCCTTTTCTGAGATTCTAGGAATTTCCTCTAAATTGAACAAAAAGACAACATTTTGATAAGTTGTATTAATGTTTTTGGAATCAGAACCCTATAAGGTCAAACTAGATATGTTAGAGATTACATAGGAAAAAAAACATCAATATCATTTATGCATTGAAAGATTATAATGTTTGATCATGACGCATTAAAATTGAAAAAGTGATTTGAAGTCTTTCAATCCTCTTTTTACATGAGGTTAGAGGGCCCAACATATATAACCCCAACCAATTTATCGCTCAACAAAATCTACTCTATAATTTTTTTAAATGAATTGCTAATGTGATATTTTCTCCCAAATCTAGTGTATATGAGGCTCATTTCCAAGAGCCCTCAACACTATGGAAAGTCAAGATTGCAATGGACACCCTTGTACAAAATCTTGAATAAAAAAATCATAATCAATCATTTTCATAATCATATTTTTGCTGCTAAAACTAGACTTCAAAAAGATGTTATAAAAAATACAAACTATTAAAAAAAGAAAATTGGTTAGGTTTTATTTGACTTCAAAGTATTGGCAACATTCAAAGTTGGTGCCTCAAACCTTCAAAGGTTAAGATGATGAGCATTCGTCCTAAAATTTTCATGCAATATTTCTAGATTAAACCCTAAAGGGCCAAAGAACATTTTTTTGGCAACATAGCAATTTTGAACAACTCATTCAGAATTGAAAATATCCAACATATTTTTTGAATTTTTTTGGATGTGGAAATGAAGAAGAGTAGCTTATTGCAATGCCCTTCCACCCAAAATATTACAAATGGTTTTGCCCACAAAGAATTATGGGGGGAAATGTTGTTTTTAATAGATGGGGGGCAATACAAGTACGATTCTTTACAGTAGAGTGAAATTTTCATCCCAATGCTTAGAAGAGTGGAGCTAGGACCTACGGCAAATTTTGGTCCAAGTTGAAAATATGTTGCTTGTGACATGTTTTGGGACCCATAAATTTAAAACAAATTACAAAGAGGTTTTGCCAAGAGATAATTGCTCCATGAAATATAATTTTAGAATGCTTGACATTAAATTCAAAGAAGTCAAACTATTTGGCAACTATATCACATAGCTTCAAGAGCCACCACTTTTGTCTTCATAGAGATGAGAAGACAAGCTCTTTGTACATGAGGAATGGTAGGAGATAAAACAACGTATGAGGGATATGTAAATTTGAATTAGTAGAAGCTCAACGACTCCTACTTAAAGTCAACCTTAGCAATTCTATTCAAAAGAGAATTTTCAACCTCATTTAGGCATAGCAAAATTATATTTTTTTCAAAATACTTTGAACTAAGCTAAAGTGTAAAATCAAAATCAATTTCATTTACAAAAAACCGTTTGAGATTTTAAGTCTCCAACAAAAAGTTATAGAAAATATTCAAAAATGATGTTTGGAAATATCAAAGAAATTGACCCTTAGAACCTCTCCTTGAATTTTATCTATAAATTTTCATCAGAGACTTGAAATCTCAAATGGATTTTTGGAGATGAAAGTCAGATTGATTTTCCACATTATCTCAGTTCAAAGTTTTTTGAAAAAAATTATTCTACTATGCCTAAATGAGGTCTGAAATTTTACTTTAAAACACAATTCCTGCTTTTGACTTAATTATGAGTGGTTGAGCTCCAACAAATTCAAATTTACATATCCCACATGGATTGTTTTACCTCCTACCATCCCTCTTGTATAAAGAGCTTATCTTCTCCTCCCTTTCCACCCCAAATGAGTGGTTTGTTGAAGAGTGTGAGATAGTTGTTAAATACCTTGGGTATTTTGAATACAATGTTGAGTTTTCTAAAATTATATTTCATGGAGCAAGAGAAAATCTTCATGCACAAGCGGAACATGGGTGATCAGAGGTCATGGCATGTAGGAAATCTATTCAATGTCAGTGATCTACAATGAGTCTGACATAGTAAATCTTCATTTGGCCTCTTCCCGCCCATATGTCCAACTCTCCTTGGATTCAACTTGGGTGTTTCAGGCCACAAATTCATCATGCTTGCCAAAGCCACAAATTTTGAGCAATTATTTTTCTTTTCCTAGGATCAGCTGAAATCTAGATTTTGCTACTAATTTTTCAAAAAGATTACTATATGTGCAAGAAAAAAAATGTTGAAAAAATGGCTTTGTATAAGAGTTTTTGTGAAGCTAGTTCCTATTCAAGTTTTTGAATACATGTTTAACAATTCAAAATGTTATGAATTTTTTTTGGATATTGGGACACCTTTGTTCCCAAAAGAAAACAAACAAATTTCAAGAAAAAAAAGTGAAATTAACTTGTGCAAAAGCCTCCCAAACTTAGAGTTGCCCAAAATTTGGATGCCTTCCCAAGAATAATTTCCAACTTCAAACACAGCTATAATCTTACAAGTTGTGCAATCAAAACCTCACATTTTTTTAATAAATCATAATGAAGTAGTCTACTACTAGAATACTAGATCTTATAGTAAGATGCAACAAGATTTCATTCATCATTTTGGGAGGGCCTTTGCCATTAGAATGACCCATTTTGAGGGTTTTTTTTATGAAATATAAGCAAAGAACTTGAGGGGTTAAAAATTCAACAATGCTTGTTGAGTTCTCAAAAAATCCAAGGTGGACTCCTTGGTCCTTTACACGGAAAGATAACCACATCCAATTCCGCCCACTCTTGAATGTTGACCACTACTTTTGAAGGGAAACTAAATTGGGAAGATACTCAAAATGGTAAGCATTGAAAGATAAGTGTTGTCCTCTTTCATAACACTTACCTCTTGATTCATAAATGTGAATGTGGCTTCCCCACAATGACATTGTTGTCACCACATTGACCCTTCACTAGTCAAACCACATAATCAAATGACGAAAAAGGGGCCGCGAGGGGCTCAAGTACAAACCAAAATTATGTGAAGATAGAAAATAAATTTACTAGCCTTACGCCTCTACAAGTGCAACTACAACTACGTTTGGGATTGAATTTCACCGTCAATTTGTTCCAACCATTCCAAAAATCCATTGGCTAAGTTATTTGATTGGTGGGTACAAGATGCTTTAATATATAAGGTTAGAGGTTCATAAATTGTCCCTTTAAGCAACCTACCTACTTCATCAATGACAATAATAGATATTTCAAAGAACATGTCACTCCTTCCTACATGGGGGAAGAATTTAGAACCCAAGTGGTTTATAGACCCTCTACCTACCTTAGATGCTTTTGGGAAAGGAATGAAATTGGAAAAAGGGGGCATAATGCATAAGGTGGGCACCCCTAAATGCACCACTAACTCTAAGCTGTCATTTGCACTTTGTGTACATCTCCCAAATCAATTATGTACCTATATAGAAGAAGCTATTTCACAACCAAACTTTGTTCCTTCTTAACTTTTGTGTAGAGTATCCAAATGTCGCATTCTTTGGTGCTTCAGAACCTCCTTTCACTTGCCTATTAGAAAATATGAAAGTTTCTCCGGTCTAATAATAGTAACTAGGCACATTAGCAAGAAGTGGTGCTTTTGGGGTACCCACCCTACAGCTACCTTATATTCCCTTCAACATTTTCTGTCTCTTTTTTTCTTTCTTCAGTAGCTGTCAAGCAGGCTAGCCCTGCACATTGATAGCTTAGATGCCCTGTTCTAAGAAGGAACTAAATGATCCTACTAGAACAAAGAATCAACTAGGAAAGTAAACATTAAAAATTAAAAATTAAATTAAGAATGGGTCCCATGTGACAAGAGTATGGTAGTACAGTAGACTAATTCCATGACATGACAACCCCCCAAATTGATTCCAACTGAACCCTCTGATATTTGCTTCAATTTTGGGGTGATGTCTAACTCCAGTGACTTGACTGAGTGACTCAAGATTTTTTTGTTCCAGGCCCCACAACAATATAAACCTATTAACTTATTAAGCTTAGTGCACAGGCCCCAATTTTAGCATACTTTTGCACATTGAATGACTGGAATTAAACTATTAGAAACTCAACTGAACAAGTAGTAATAAATTGTATACTGTAAATGTATTCCTCACATAGACATCTGCATTCAATTATCGTATTGTGCCCCCATCTGATGACGGTAACTTGCACTAAGGAAGGTCGAACAACCCAATGCATTCAGTCAACCCAATTCCGACATCTATTGGATCCTCCTATTTGCGTCAATCATCCACCCATTACCATAATCTTAGTCACAGCCCTTTAGGATCATTTTTTTGGTGACACAAGCAAAGGAAACATTTACTGCAAGAAGGATAACATAGAAGTTAAGACCTCAGTTGCAAGTGACCTTGGGTGGCAAAAAAAAGGAAAAAAAAGCAAAGAGAGAGGATGAGGGGAAAGGAGAAAGGGGACACCGCAGTGCGGCTGCGGTGACTGCCAAAAGGGGTGGGACACCCCACCAAAGCAGACACCATTTAGAGTGGTTGGAACACAAAGCCTGCTTTTTAGCATTATGACAATGCACTTAGGAAGGGGGACATGTCAATGCGTGGTTTACCATGGCTCTTCCCACACTTTTATTACCGATTTTGGTTAGTCCCGACAAACATTGAAAAATCATCAAAAATTCATTTCTTGTCAAAAATGGCTTCATTCTTCTTACAAAATGGCTTCTCTCTAGCTTTCCAATTTGTGAAAAATGTGTGAGTTGACAAATAGCTTCTCAAAGGTATCAAAATATCAAAATTTGGGTTGTAATAGGTTGATCTATCTTAACTAGCACTAATAGAAATGGTGGTCTTTGGGTACCAAAGAATAGTGACATAGCATGGTGCTCAAGGCCCATATTGTCACTATTTACTAGTGCCCCCAAACCACTATTTTGCTAATGTAGGGAATTATGTGAGTTTACAACGTGTAACAATATTAGGTCAAGTTAGATTCCCCCCTTACAAAAAAATCATTTATAATTTGATTGCATAATTTTAGATGAATTCAATATAGTGCAATCCACATTGTTGTTTTACTTCCTCCAATATTGTGCTTTCTATCCAAGCTTCATATGAATTTTTTCCAAAAAAATCACTACTAAGTAGATTACATTAATCCAAAATTATCCAAATTAATGTTAGGGGGAGCCATAGTAATCAAGCCTTCACAAATCTTGTTAAAAGTATTCCAAAAAAGATTCTTTAATTTTTGTTCATAAATTCCGCATGAAAACTTCAAATTAAAAATGGATTTTTTGGAGGAAATTTTGTTGATAATATCAACTATCCTGTAGTGGCCATGATTATAGATTTAGTCCTTTGGAGGGTTGAAGAATTATCTTTCTTTTCCACAAAATAACAATTAGAATACTATGCAATTATAAGTGGATTTTTTTTTTAAAAATTTATAATTCCTAAAGTCTATAAGTTCAGTTTGGTCACCCCTAAAGACAACAAAAGTTGGATCTACAATCAAATGTTGTGGTTATCTTATCAACCTAAAATTTTCACAATACTTTTCTAAATTCTCTCAATTTGAAGGCCCTAAAGTGGATACATTTTTTGGAAGTTTCACATCCAAAAAATACACAATCCTATTGTAGTCACAAAGGCACTAGCTCATCTCTTCCTCCAAACCCCACTATCACATGGCAAAAAATTCGAGTAGCTTTATTTATTCAAGCAAGCTACATTTAAACTTCTCACATGGCTATAATAGGGTCATCTATAAACTAACATAAATACATAAATAGTAGAATGACTCCCCATGTTGCATTTTGACATAACTTTGGGTTGTTAACTTGTTGGATTTAGAATTTTGATTTGATTGTGAGTACCAAATCTAATTCTTATATACTAAATGGGTTGTTGTATTTCCTACCTTTATACTTGTATAAAATATTTGTCTTCTTCTCAACATTTAAATAATGAATAGCATAGGATTGTGAAATTTTTACATTGTTTAGTTGTCAACGTCTCAAGTTTGGCAAGAGATGGAAAGTAATCCTTATCTCCCATTTTTTCTTGGAGAACATATAGCCTAATTGAAACATCATAACTTCCAATAAAGATTCTATTCCAAAAATGTTGAATTTTAATTGTTTTCAAACTAGTTGTTTCCTTGATGCATTTCATGTTGTTTTTAGTTGTTTGGTGGAATCTAAATAAAGTTTGACATTTTTGAGATTCAATCTATTTGCCATTAAGCACTTCCTATCACTTTTTGAAATTTTTGCTCGCTTATTTTATATTAAATATGTTCATCAAACTAGATGGTTATCCCAAAGTGCATTCAATCATAATTCCAAGGCTCTAAAAATAAGCATGTGTAAGAGACTTTTTGAAGCATATAATTATTGTATTTCACTAGCACTATTCTCTCTTTCTTTTTCACTACCATATTGAACTTTCTTTCTTCACTCATCTTTGCTACCCACTTGATACCATGTATCCCATCTTTCACCATTTCATCCTCAAGAACTATTTAATTGCACTCCTTTATTCTATCAACATTTTCTAACAACTCATTGAGTTTTCACATGTTTAAAATCCATACCTCAACTCCTAAATGTTTTTGACTATGTTTTCACCCAAACCACTTCAAAACTACCATTTCTAGTACAATTACCAAATTTTAGAAAGAAAAAACCATTTTTGGACACATGTAATCGTAGGATCTTGGAGTACGCTAGTTTGAGAAGATGTCAAAAAAAATTCAGAAATTTCCACCTTGTAGATTGTAGGTTTGAATTGACAATAAATCTTTTTTTTGGCCCTATGAAAAAACGGGTAGCTACTTTCTTTGTCTAGCCTTTGGCTGAGCTGTCTTGTAAAGTGTGATGCTTTGCAATGGATTTCCATTTGTTTCAAATAAATAAATGGGCAGCTACACTTCACAAGGTCACATTTGTATGAAAATTTTCAAACATGGTGGCTACTCTTTAGATTAATTCTTCAAGGCAAGTTGTCTATATGCTTGAAAAATTTCAGATCACTTGGAATTGTGCAACATATAGGAAAAAAATTGTAAGTAGAAAGAAGTAGAGAGTGACTCAAAATACCATATTGATAAGAATTTAGTTATGGAATTGAAAACTTGTCAATCCCAATGGTTGTAGTGTTGTAATAAAAAATCTACATCCCATGATTTTATTTTTGTCAAAAACTATTGAAAACTGAGTTAAATAAAGGGCTTCAAAGTTTATTTTAGAGTAGAGAATCTATAATTGCCCACAAACTAAAACTCCTCGTAACTTTCATCTCATGAATCAAAATGGAATGATTCAAAGCTTTCTACATATATGTAAATCTAGAAACTAGTTTCAAATTTTTATTTTTTTGAAAAGTGTTTTTTAAGAAATTTTTGGATGGCTTGAAGATCAATGAAAATTACATATCATGCAATAATTTTTTAACCATGTAGTCAAAAGTTATGAAAATTGTCGAGACTTAAAGCTATTCCTTGGGCACATGTTGTTTGAAAATTCCATAGAAAAAAAGGAAAATTCCATTCGTAGTGAGTTGCCCAAAATTGCTATGTTGCCAAAAAACAAAGTTTGATCCTTTAGGGGTTAAGTTAGGTTGTTTGTTTTGTTTTGTTTTGTTTGTTATAATGAGATCTCATAGATTGTGTGTCCCTTGGTTGTGTTCTTGATACCATGAAAAAGCCCTTGGCAAGGAGGGATGCAACAACTTTGTTTTGTGGCATTTGCACCTATATTGTGAAAGTCATGGATTTTTGAGTTATTTTTGGATCTTAATTATGCTAAATTATGTATCTTTTGAACCATGCGTCTACCTATTGCATTCTTGGTATTGTCGGAAAGCTCTCTACAAGTAGGGGTGTATGGGCTTTGTTTCGTGGCATTTAGGCCTCTAGTGAAAAAGTTGTGGATTTGGAGTTATTTTTTGTATATTAAATTATACTACATTATTTATCTTTTGGATTGTGCATCAATTGGTTGCATCCTTGGTACTATCAAAAAACTCTCTACAAGGAGGGGGCGCTCAAGCTTTGTTTTGTAGTCTTTAGACCTACAATGTGAAAGATATAAAATTTTGAAGTTTTATGAATTAAGCAAATAGAAAATTATTTTTACTTTTATTTTGGATGTGTCAAAGACACAAGGCACACTAGTCTATACCTTAAATAGTTTGTTTGCTTTGTTTTGTTTGTTGCAGTAAGATCTCCAACATTGTGCATCCTCCGGTCACGATCTTGGTACCATAGGTAAGCCCTTTGCAAGGAAGGGTGCAAGGATTTTGTTTTGTGGTCTTGGGCCCTAGGATGTGAAAGTTGGGCATTTTTTGAGTTATTTTGGAATTTAAAAAAATTAGAAATCCATTTATACTTTTACTTGGAATGTGACAGCAGCTCAAGGCACACTAGTCACTGTTGCAATCTAATGTTATTGTATCACTAAGGTAATTAAAACATGAGCCATAATTTTCCATCCCACTCTCCAGTTACATCCAATCCCAGATAAGTTACCCCCAAAATTTATCAACCCTGCACCAAACATCAGGAGTGTCAAAGTATGCTCATACTTAGTGTTAGGAGTGATGTTTGCAACATGAATCTAGTACATAAATAGGTCTAAATTCATTCCTAAGACCTTCAGTAACAACCCTCTTTAACACCAAGTGTCAACATACTTTCACTGAGAAGGCTAACTTATGCGACATAATAAAGCAATTTGAGTGGGACGGCTTCCTTGAGGAGGGAGTTACTCAGGGCTCTGTGGACTAACCCTCTGGCAACTTGTACATTAACCTAGGTGCTGCTTGTTTTGCACAGATGGAAGTTATCATGTATGGCCCTAATAATATGACCCCTTCCCAATTCCCATCGTGAGAAGCGAACCGTCCGTTTGTAAGTCTGTCCCTTGTACCAACGTCCCAAAGGACTGTCCAGTCCAGACTCCAGACAGTGAAGGAGAAGGACAACTGAAGGGCAAATGCAAGTGGGATCTTGCAGCTGGTGAGGAGTCACTGTGATTCAGCTTGCCTGCAGTAAGGTAAGGCTTGACTTAACTTAACTTAACTACAGGTAAGTTCAGTTAACTGGCCTTGGTCAGGACAGTGCGGTGGTTTGGAAAGTTCAGTACCGTAGTTTGCATATAATATAAGTTTAAGTTAAGTTAAGGTCCTGTAAGATGGTCCCCAAACAAGATCTTAGGTTTCCCTGACAAGGGAGCTAACTTGGCTACTTGCTTGGACTGGCCACTGGACGGCCATGATAGGCTTAGGCACTCTTGGGCCCTACCAATCAATTTTGCTGGAGATTCTTTCTTTTTTTTCCTTTTCTTTCTTTTTCTTTCTTTTTCTTTCTTTTTCTTTCTTTTTCTTTCTTTTTCTTTTCTTTTTGGGCACAAATGAAACGGAATTTCGTTGCAAAGGAATAAAATACAGAGCCCACCTGCCACAAGTGGCATGGCGGGAAGACACAGACAGGACCAACAAGACACCACACCCGCCAAAAAACAACAAGGGATCTCACGGTCGAGCTTATAGCTGTATGACGAGCCTCCTGTGGAGGCGTTTTTGCCCCTGTGTTTTACCCCTGGGGAAAACTGCAGGAACCTTTTATTTGCTGTGCAAATTCCTTTTTGCAAATTTTGAGTTTATATTTGCAATCAGAGACCCCAAATTAGCTAGGGATGCTGTTATCATTATAGTTGTTATGGCACAAAAATAGGGGGCTTTTTTTACATTCACCCTTGCCTAGACCTCCACAAGAAGCTCCTTGTACAACTATAAGCTCGTCCAGATTTCACCCCACAGCACAATGGAAATTCACTCTTGGATTTGAACCCTTGAATGTCGGGCTGGTCACTGTGGAAATCATCTGTTTTGGCACTGTGTGACATCGTCTACTTTAAAAAATAAAATAAAAATACTCATGGGGAGTCAAACTACTGTAGAAGATCTCCCCTTTCCACCCTTAATTTTGAAGATGAATAGTTGCATTTCTATCCTACACAAGAGAATTCCTTGTCATTCATTAGACAAAAAAATGTCCACCGCGTCATTTATGGGTTAAAGGTTGATTTCATTTAGTTTAACCTAGTGTTTTGATTGGAAGATAGCTATGGTACCAACCCAAAGTTCCAATCAAAACACTCCATTTCTTTGGGTTCCAACCTAAAGTTTTTTGGTGTAAACAGGCCCTTAGAAGTGAACTTGCATATTGTATAACATAAGTTTTAATATGCACTGTACTCTTAAATTTTCTTCTAGACAAGATTGGTTTGATTTTGGTCATTTTAACCTTTACCCTGTGAATACTCTGATGTTCAGTTTTTGGATGATGAATAGATTATAACTCAAGTCAGTTTATCCTCCTTACACCTTGGATGAAAGTTATCCTAATTTATTGAGATACTTTATCAAGTTGTTGTTCTATCTAATGGTTGGATTTGGTGTTCCTAGAGTACATATTTGTCTAAAATTACAAATATGCAAGTATATCAAGTGGTTGACCAAGCCAATATTGCATTGACTCTAGCTCAAAACTAGATTTGCAAAAATGAGGACACAAAAATTTCAGAAAATCACCATATGAAGAAAACCTCATTTCAAATCCACTCCAACAAATCTTACTCAAATAATAATAACATTTTTCTTGTAATCGATTTTTAAAGAAATTTTGAAATTTTCCTTTCAAAGTTTATAAAAAAATATTGATGATAGCATCCATGAATCTAACTATATGGATAAAGGTTACAACACACAATCTACAACTTTTGTTTGTATATTGATTAAAAAATATGCTTCCAAATAGCACTTCATAATGATTTTTCTCAAATTGACAATTCCAGAGATGAATCTAGACATTTAGGAGATAACCCCAGGTAAGAACTTTTGAAAAAACTCAGGTAGGGTACAAACCAAGTTGTAATAAATCTTAAAGTACTACTTATAACTTGGTTTGTAAAAAATGTTCAATAAGTTTTGTAAACAACAATTTTATTTTGTATTATTTAGCATTGGTGGCATAGTGTCTTTGGAGTCCATACAAGAATGGAATTTCATTCATTAACCTATAAAGTCCTAGTGTCTCTTTACGGGACAAAATGGGCCAGCCCTTATGGTCTCAATATTTGTCATGATTTTTGGAATTTTTTTGTGAAGATAGAAAAACACATTAACCTTTTGTTAATCTAATATTTATTTCAATTGGTGCCCAAGAACAAAACTTATGGCACAATAAGCCTAAAATTTCCTTTGACGGGCAATAAAATTTCCACAAAACTTTAAATAAATTATTTTAAATTTTAACATAGATTGTATTTTTCATCTTTATGGGAAGCTTTTATTTGTTCTAGCTGGATTAGTGGTGTGAAATTTATGGACAATCTTATTTTTTGGGCGCTTAAAGCATCTTTTTGAAAAATTAACTTACAAAATTTATTTCTTAATTCATTTTTTATAATTAAGAAAAAAAATTCACGAGGTTAAGATCTCTTGCTAGAACAATCTTATTGTTGAGATTATTGTATTTCAATTCCATCTTAGATCTATTAATGGCTTAGTTTTCCCTTTAATTTTGAACCTACTTCTATTTAATAGTTTTTTTTATGAATGAAAATGAAATGTGTCTTTTTAAATTTTTCATAGACTCTCAACTCCATTCTTCAACTTAAAAAATTAGAAAATCAAAATCACTCGTGCGGAAATGATAAGCTAACAAGATTCAAAGTCAAACTATGTAGTCAAACAAGGTGTAAGAAACTTTGGGGGTTTTTTCACTTTAAATGCAAATATTTTTCAATCTATATGGTCAAAGTTTCTAAAATTTCTTCCACACATTCTTATACTAGTCTACTGCAAGATCATGTTTTTAAATATGAAAAAAATAAAATAAAATTTTTTGCTCTTTGCAATTAGAAATAGCAGTTTTAAGTGATTTTTAATTTTTTTTGAAACACAGTTTTAAGTGATTTTGGAAGCAATAAGGGCCTTGAGACTTTAGGGGTTTAAAAAACGTGTAATCCAAACAGTGGATATCCGTGGATAATTTCCCTAATTTATCCAGACTGAGTCCATACTTGTACTAATAAAATACTTCAATGACATAATCGTTAGTTGATGACATAATCATTAACTATATGATGCCAAAATATTTATTCGAATTGCAATGTTTATTGAATTATCAATGTCTCAAAACTATAAAATATCATATTTATATAAGGGGAACCTTTTGCCTTGCTGAGTATTGATTTTGACCATGAATTCTTTTTATGTATATTAGGAAAGTACAAATACAAATACAACAACTAATGGTATGTTCGCACTTGGTGTAAGGCCACTAGGTGGCTTCTACCACTACAACATTGACTACATTTGTAGAAAATTCAAAATGATAACTTCACTAATAATCCGGGAACAACATGGAGTCCCTTGATGAATTTTTTCCATTCAATATGTTGGTACAATCTAATCAAGAAATGTTCAACTATGAGAATATTGTTGAATTTTTGGACAATGGAGAACTCAAGGTGCTTTGTGCCGTCACTTCAAATTCTCAAATCTTTTATTTCACACCTCAAAATGATACCCAAAAAAACATAACACATCAAAATCACGATGATATATTTACCTAGGGAAAAAATTAATCAAAGTTTATGGAGCAATTTTGAGCATTCCTATTTCAAATTTTTTTGTTTTAGCATATGTAAAAAGCACCCCCTAACCAAGCATCTTTCATCAATCCTATAGGAGGTGACCTTTTCTCAAAAATTGTATAATATTGTTGATCTTTTTTTTGTATGAAATCTATATACTAAGTCTTCTCTCATTTCAATTGTGACGATCACCAAAATTATTCCACTCAAAGGAGAAATTATGTTTATTATGAGATCTAGTCAAGAAAACAAGAGCTATGCTGGAAAAAAACCACAATCCTTTATGGTTCAGGGGCAATGAAAAAAATTGTCTAGGGTCTCTTTGTTGGTCACCAACTGTTACAAAGGTTCACATTTTGAATTTTTTGCAAATGTAGTTAGAAAAGCCACCTAGTGACCTTGTGGTCTTCTAGGGGTTAACAATAGAAGTGAAAAAATTAATGAATTCCTATTACTCTACTCCTACCCCTACCGTTGGTTGTGGACTTTGAAGATTTTTTCTTCCCCTATCACGACAAGGCTTCGTGGAAATGAAGGATGCTATTTGAACGATTCAAAGCTGGGGCAACCAGGGTTGATTTGTATGGTGTAAACTTGCAGAGGGCGAGCCACATGACCCCCATGGACCCCGGAAATTAAATTGTAAGTTAAAAGATGATGACGGAGGAGTAGTCTAGTAGCCCTCCCCAAAACGAAAGCTAAGCTTAAAGCCGGAGGACGTACAGACCATTCACTAGTCCTTGGTACGGAGAAGTTGCATGCAAATAAGCTTAGAACACTTTGGCTGTCAAAGAGCACCAGCAAAATTTCATGCATAACTTACTGTGGGTGAGTGGGGGTCCTGTTGCAGGAAGGACAGGCTCAGTGATGGTGGTGATCGTGACAGAGGTGTGGGTTTTACACCATCTAAGTTAAGCTTAAGTTATTGGCAAGTAGGTTAACTAGTAACTGAACGAAATTAAATTGCACCAGACCTGCCAAGTTGGGTCTGTACCAGTGCTTTTTATTTATTTATTTTTTATCACAGCTACTCTGCCTAGTGTGCCCTGTGCTGTTGCCACAGTTGAAATATAAGTAAAAGTAATTTTTTTGAATTTTGAACTCATGAAAACTTTGAAATTCAATAATTTTCACTCCGTAGGGTCCAAACATCACAAAGCCAAGCCTGTGCACCCTTCCTAATAGAGAGCTTTTCCACGGTACCAAGAACACAATTGGGGGATGCATGGTTATGGAGATCCCACTGTAACAAACAAAATAACAAAGAATTTCATTAAAGGTATAGATAATAATAGCATCTCCACTTTTTCATTTCACAGGGAAGGGGCTTAGCCTAGTCTATGGTAGGCTTGGCCTCCCAAATCTCCCACACTGCATTCATGTCCAAGGGAAAGAAAGAGTTTGGTCTCTATAAAAGAAGAGCCCTTGACCCTCCATCTTGGCAAGCCCTCCCAATTCTTCACTGGGCTTAGATTCTACTTGTTTGACTATGTTTTTGTCACACTTTTTGAATCGTACGACAATTGTTGGAACTCCCACCAATGAGAGTGCAAAGTTGTTGTGAGAGATATGGAGAGAGAAAGGGTGGGGAACTACTTTGTTGGTAGAGCCTAGAAGGACAATTGAGCTTGGAAAAAGCCATTTGGCAAGGTAGTTTCTCTTGTGAAAGGGTGGAAATACTCTATCCATGGTTCCATAATTTGGCATTAGGCATTGGCCATGGAAGTAGCCTTGTATGACAAATAAGAAACATTGGTTTGAATGGACATTTAAGTGTAGTTCCTATTATATTAATGTTGTTGGACCTTTGATGAATAATTGAGGATCCAAATTGATTAGTGGGGAATAGATTCAAATAAAAAGATGACAATAGTAGAAGATGTTTAATTGACCTCTAAGTGGATATGAAGCCATAATGCGTTTAAACAAAGTTGTGCCATGAGAATTCTATGTTATTATGGATTGTACTACAATAGTTTTGGTATGGTATTC
Source organism: Straminergon stramineum (assembly GCA_963920665.1). Taxonomy (NCBI): domain Eukaryota; kingdom Viridiplantae; phylum Streptophyta; class Bryopsida; order Hypnales; family Calliergonaceae; genus Straminergon; species Straminergon stramineum. The sequence goes on from OY987270.1 coordinate 16,067,556, forward strand.
ATATACGAAAGTGTGACAAACTTAGTGTGATAATACAACAACTACCAAAATTAGTTTTCAAGCAACCACCTCATCAACCATACAAATTCTATAGCATGTTGAATGATTGTACTCCTATAAATCAAGGTTCTACATACGAAAACTAAGTAATTTTGAGTACAAGGTTTTTTAGCAAGGCATGGAACACTTTTCAAGATATGCGTGGAAACTATCTAAAATCTAGCATCCAAATGCTTATGGAGGTTATTATCATGACTTCTTTAAGAGTGGGCATTACCACATGTTTGTGGATACTATCTACGTCTATTCAAGTAGATGCTTGCCATTGATTATTGTTGTCCCTTTATTATCTAGTGTCAAAAATTCACTCATCAATAGTTGGAGAAAACAAATATTTGATTTCCAATTCAAAAAAATCAAATTTTTAAATTTTAAATTTTTTCAAACAAAAGTTTTCAAACTAGTATGATAAGGTAAAAAAAGAATATTTCTTTTCACTTTGAAAACTAATATCTTATTATGTATTGGGTCAAAAAATGATTTTTATCCTACATCAATATCCATAAATGCATTCATTGAACATTGTGTTCAACCCCAATTACACTTTGCAGTTGTTCAATCTTTGAATGCCTTGCTTGATGACTATAGAAATCATCCCTTTTGGCACTATATGACATCATATATCTACTTTAAAAAAAATGCCCATTGGAGGTCAAACTATTGTGCATAATCTCCCTTCTATGCACAAAATTCCAAAGATGAACAATCGCACTTCTGTTCTACATAGAAAGATTCTTTGTCATTCATTAGTTAAAAAATGGCCACAACGTAGGATTAACACCATTCCTTCACAGTTTTCACAACATTAGAATGCAAGACGATACAATTAGATACAATAGTAGAAGGCCCAATAGGGTTGGAGGATATTTTGGGTACCCTTTTTCTTCTAAGCTATATTGAATAGTGAAATTAGGTTGCTCCTCTCTAATTCGTGACATTTGACACTAAATAAATATTTACTACATAAGAGTGAACTACTTTTGAATTACATATCGCTGTAATTGGGACTAATGAACCTCCGTGTGTATAAACGGAAATATCTATAGAATTTTTTGTTGACTTTGATGGCTTTTGAAGTAACTTTCTTAGGATAAAGCAATCTAATTGTTAAGGGAACCTAATTTCAATATTTAGTGTAGGTTAAGTCAATGCATGGTTTGTTTTAGGGTGAGTCAATCATGTCTTTCAAGTTGCATGATTTGAGGATCCAATCCCACCTCCCCTCATTTTCAGTGGTCCATTCAGTTGCCAAGTAAGGTACCCCCCACGACAGGTAAATTATTTAACTTATAGGCTAGCTTGTAGTGCAGTGCAGTTGCCCCTTCCTGCCCTTAAAATAACTTAAGTTATTACCTCCTCAGAGTGGGTTGGAAAGAACATAACATAGAGTTCATTGGCTCCCTCAGGTCAGCGTAATATAGGCAACAATTTATCATTAGATTTTTTCTTTTAAATTTTAAATTTTTTTTGAAACATACAGTACGGACGATTTCCATTGAATCATGATCAGATCATGAGTTGTGCACACAGTGAGATCCATGCATTTAAACTTAAACTCAAATTGTAGCAAAGTTATCCCTTGCTTACGACACAAATTAACCCTTAATAATATAATGCAGGTAGGAACCTGAATGTGGTCTACTTTATATGGTTTCCATATGTATGTCAGGTGTCCAACCTGCAGTAGAGGTTAAAGTGGGCAAGTAGGCGGATGTAACGTAGAATGGAAATGTGAAACTTGGGTGGGCCTCAAAGACTGGATGTTGGAGTGAGTTTTCAAATGGTGGTCTTGACATGTGCAAGGCATGTACACCTAAAACCGACAAAAATAAGGAATTCAATATGGTTCCCAGTATGATATGGAAAAAGGTTTGGTGGGGTCTTTGTTGGTAGTCAAAAGTGAACTCTAGATTCTCTTGGAATGTATGTTTTGGATACCATATGAATAAATTGTGAATTTTCAAAGTCCTGAAATAGGGGTGGTTCAAAAAGCAACACGAGTAAAAGGCTTTCATGAATAGTGGGAGTACATTTTTAGGCAAGAATTTACAGATGTTAGGAGTTTAGGAAGGTGTTGATTTTAGGTGTGTTTACCTTAGTTTTGTGAAGGAAATCAAGTTTCATTCCTTGACAAGGGCTTGAGAAGGTTCACTCCAAAGATTCTAACCCCGAAAGTTGTCAAAAACTATTACTTTTCCGGGCAATGAGAAAGAAATGGGAAAAAAATTAACTTTAACCATCAAACTTGTAGTAGACTACTATAGAAATGTGTTGATTTGTTTTAGAAATTACAATTACATAAAGTGAAAGATAATAATGTTTGGAAGTTAAAAGAATTTTTTTCCAACCTTGCGTGGTAGGGTCAACAAATTTAACTCTTCCTAGAGTGAGATTTTTATACTATTTATATGAATTTTAAACCATAATCACATCCTTTATCATGTTAGTTACATACCTACCAAATTTTAGAATAAATAAGTACCTGAAATTTTCCATATGTATAACTTGCCCAATTTGTATAGTTTCATTTAGAAACACCACAAAAATTTATATCCATATAAAACATGTAGAAGATGTTTACTTTTTGTGGCCTTTGAAGTTTGAGATGCAATCCTTCTAGTAAATAAATAAATTACAAACACTTAATCCCAAGTCTTTATAAATTTTAATATGAAAACCTTACCAACATTAAACTATAAATAGTAATAATCTTAATATTCACAAGTAAAAGTGTGACCCTAGATCACTCAATAACATGCACCACCAAAGTTTGGTGCTCTTGCACCACATTAGCACTAATTTGATACTAGTATGATTCTAGAGCACCATCTTAGTTTCAATATGATCATGACACTAAAGCTTGATGCTTCAAGATCACATTTCCACTAGTAACTCATTGAGGAAGCTTCAAGAGAATGAAGTACCGTATCAATAGGGAGAAAAAATGCTCTACAAGGATCATAGTATCCACACTAATGATCCAAATTAACTTGGAGTTTGGATGTTCTTCCTAGGGCCTATAGAGTCCAAAGGCTCACACCTATGACCTCACAAACAATCAAAAAGTACGAAGGCCCTTTAGAAATTGGCTAGGCCACTCAACAATTGAAGCCTTTTAAGTTGCTATGTCAAGTTTAGATTCATGAGAACCTACCATAATACAACCAAAGATAACTAGCTTATAAACTAGCTCTCACAAAAGAGACACAAGGGCAACATTTGTCCAATATTGGGCCTCCATTACAAGTGAAGGTTGAGTAATGAAGTTAGCTTACAAAATTGAACCTTCCTTGAGTCCTCTCAAACTAGTTTTGTGTCTCATCTAAGGTGAAGGCACCCATTACTAACCATTATCCCATTGGCAATCAATAGGTTGTCTCAAATTCAAGAGAGGTTGTGACTTATTTCTATTTTTCAAAAAATGACATATGTTCCTCATCTTACGTGCTATGGCATGCCTAGGTACCGAAGTGTCATGACACATGTCCTTCATCTTGAGTGACTTTAAGTGAGCGGTTCTGGAAGACTCCATATAGTGGACATGTGTCCAAACCAACTTTTGGCTTTCAAAAATTCATAGTAATTTCAGTTCAAGTGATAAAATTGCCAAAATTTTTGCAATCTCCATGATTCCTATCATTGCACCTCTCAGAATATTTGCTTCACCTTGCACTTCTCCAAATCATGTCCGAAATTCCTTATTTGATCGGTTACGGGTGCCTTCACCTTACCTTGAGAGGAACGAAGGGTGGGAATGCTCTCAGTGAGATCCATATTTTAGATGGGTTTCAATTAATCATTGTACAATTTCAAAAATAGTCCTACTACCATTAATTCTACCACGTAGGGGTAGTGTTATATATATATATATATACATACACACACACACGCGAGGGTTCGTCAGGTCAGGTCGATCAAATCATGAGCAAGTGGATCCTGACTCCTTCTTCTTCCTCCTCAGTTCCTCCACCGCAATTGCACACACCTTCGCAGCAGCAAATCCTAGATTTCCGAGCTCCGTCACCTCGGCCACTTCAATTTTAGCAGCCAACCGAACCAAACCTTGATTGATGAGCACGGACGTCCATCACCTCAAATCCCGCCTGTGCTCTACAGTGCCACTCACCTTGCTTAAGTTAAGTTCCACAGTAACTTACTGTACTGTATTCTTAATTGCTTACCTTAGTCTATCCTCATTAGCTTAGCTTCTTATTTTACTCTTTTTCCATCCCCCAGGCTCCGGATAAAATAAGAATAAGTTAGACTCCCCAAGTTCCTGGCTTCCTGCAGCTTAAAATAGAGCCCAAGACAGAGCGTCGAACTTTGTCCTCCACTCTCCGACACCTTGGGTTCATTAAGTATTCTGAATTTCTGATCCGGCTCTGGGGACTTTTTCCCAGTTGCAGCACCACGTTTTTTTTCTCTTTCTCTGACGGAAACCAAAAATAAGAAACGACACCATATCTTGGGGCCAGAAATAACGGCAAATGAAAGAAACAAAAAATCGCACCAAAAGGGACTAAAGATAACTTAACACGGCCGGCTAGTCGGCTACTCAGTCACCGCTAATAACTTCAGTAGATTTCACGAAGTTTTCGAGACAGTGCATCTCACCGCATTTTTGTCTTGAGAGGTTGCTTGGGTGATGTATCTGGGTTCAGTTGGGGATTGTCGTTTGATAGTTGGAAAATTACCTTAACTTAGTAGTGATGCAATTTCGACAAAGTGGAGGAGAGCATGTGATTGTAGAATGTCCATCTTAAGGCAGGCGACCCATTTCCAACCACTTAAGCAATTACGCGTATATGGAGCACAGGTTTACCGAGTGGGGAAATTTCCCTGTGTACAAAATAGAGTTTGGAAGGATTCCTTAACTTTCCAAAATTTTATTTCTCAAAACATGATTACTATGAATGTTTTAGCTCATCTGATTATGTTCAACCCATATCATTCATGTAGGTCTTCCTATTTCGACCAAGAGCTAGTTGCAAAATCAACCAAGGGTTGGTTGCAATATTGATAGTCTTGTAGCCAATCATAATGTGCTACAATTACATTGGGAACTACACCATATCTAATAACTACTCATTTCTACATGCATGGTAAGAAAATAGTCTACACAACACAAATGGGGGGGGGGGAGGGGTTAAACATAAATGCATTGCCTCCCTTGCATTATTACTATTCAAAAACTCTTATTCTAGGGCACTCCAACAATGAAATATTTTGAATGGTTATAGATTGGCATTTTGTAATGAACGTTGGTAATATATGAATTGGGTTCACAATTGGTTTTACAATGATCAATCTTTTAGTCTAGTGTGGCAAGACAATATGAAATTGGGCACCATAATCTGAGTTTGAGTAATTTGTACTAACACTAATTTTGCAAATAACTCTAACTTAGTGTCCCCACCAACATAATAAATTAGTGTAGTGGCCATTCATGTCCTAAGAAAGTGAATTTTTTTATACTCAATCACCTAATCATCAAGACTCCAAAAATGTTACTTCAAATGGTTACCCAATATTCTAGTAACAAAGGTCTAAAACATTTTTCAAGATGGAGGGAAGATTTTGTCTTTAGAGATGAATTTCTACTTAAGTTTGAGGTGGCAATGCAAGGTCATGTTGAGTTTTATTTTTCTCCTTAGTAGTCAAATAGAAGTAGACTATGATATGGTGATGGCACATATATAATAGCCAACCATTAGAACATAGGCATGTGGCAAAACAAAGGAATTGTTTTGAGTTACCTTGGATGATGAAATTTGGAATTTGTGTTTGGAATCAAGGACCACAAATTAGTCAAGAGTGATCATGAAACAAAATTAACAACTTGGCAATACATGGTAGGGTAGACCCTTGAATGATCCAACTTCAAAGACTTGTAACTAATTTCACAAAGGTCCAAAAAACATGAAACAACTTGAATTAATGTTGGATGAAACAATGTTAGATGCCACTTCCATTTTTCTTCCTACAAAAATTGACTGAAAGTTGTTTCAAAGAGTTGAGCTTCCCCCTAATGCAATCAGCTCTTAAAAGGTCGCTTTTAAAAGCAGACTATATTACTTTACCTTAATTCCACCAGACCAGACAGATGTGGTCTGGCTCTGGCTCAGGGTTACGTTAAGCTTAACGACTCTCAAAGCTACAACCGGACAACCCTATCCTAGCTTAAGGAATCTCCTCTTATGCTCCTTGATCCACCCAGACTCCAGTGAGACTAGAACTTCGCCTCGTCCAACTTAAATTAAAACTAAACTTCCATCAACCGACTGAAACTAACGAATTGCACTCCTCTGCGAAGTCTGCCACCTGCCACTCGTCAGTGTTCCAGTGCAACGTACCAATGTTTCTTTCAGTCCTGCCCAACTTACCTTACCTTACCTTGGTTTCTGTTTTGTTATTGTCCTCCACCAAAAGCAAGGGAGCCAGGCAGCCAGCTAGCCAGCCGGGGGAGAGAGAACCTACTGCAGCGACAAAAACCAACACAAAAATCTGATGCCAAGTGGACCCTCCACACGTTATAAACACTCTTCCATAACGTCGTACAAAACTTAACTCTTACAACACAACTTACTTACTTCCACAGTGAGAGACCCAGGATATTATTATGATTGAAGGACTGGACTGGACTGGACTGGACTTCCCAACCCGGCAACAGTCACCTAACTTAACTTTGAACCATAGATTTCTTTTTTATTTCGCCTTCCACATGTTGGTCTCCCTTTGGTTCAATCCCTTTCAGCGCCATGTTTCCTCAGTGCTGCGTGGTTCATGTGAGTGTGTCATTCATTCAAGCTCCGTCTCCATCTCCGTCTCCGTCTCCGTCAGTCAGTCCATCTGAGAGCAAGCCTTGTGGCATGCTACAGGGGAAAGTAAATTCAGCGTGCGAGATATTTTGGTGGGTCTTGTGTTGTCAGTAATAATAAGGTCCGGTACTCCGGTTGGTTGGAACTTGCAAATCTCTCTGATCTGCAGGGGCGAGCGGGCGCGAGTAATAAGGGACAGAGGGAGGGAGGGAGACCGACTGAAACTGAAATAATGAAGTTCCTGAATTCCATGGTGACCGACTCTATCACTCTCGATCTTCTGTATTGAGGTTCCATCATGATTTCTGGGTTTGAAGGAAGAAGCAAAAAATCTCACTAAAGGTGTCAGGTTGTCGGCTTGATTCTGCTTGAAGCGTTGGGAGTTCAGTGTTGTGAGCTTCGTGTTTTTTGGATACAAGTGGAGAGAGAATTTCGGGTGGCAGAGTTTTGGATCATGCATTGTGTGATTGTTTGAACTTTTCCAGTTTACAGCAGTTGCTCTTGGAGCTCTCGTCACCTCTTTTTTGGGTGATATAGTGGCACTCATTGGAACATTCCCCTCCTCCTCTTCTAATCCCTCAGAACCACTTCGAATTTGCACTCTTCTGAACTTCGATAGTTTGCCTACTTCGATCTGCAGCCCTCATCGCCTTTCCCTTGGCCAAAACAATGCGCTCTTCCGAAATTTCCTTTAATTACCCCCTCGTTATCTCATTCAGGTAGCATCACTGCTTCACAGGCCGTGAGTTTCTGGGTCCGATTTGAAGGTTGGGGTAAGAAGGAGGTTTTGTAAGGGATTGCACATATGGGAAGCTAATGGTAGCGACCATGAGAGAGAACGATAGAGCTCCAGTAGTAGAACTAGAGGTTAGTAAGACTCCCACGTACATCATGAAGCCTAGTCCCATCAAAGAGAAGCCTGCAGCATGGAGATTATACACCAACAACTGCATAGCGTTAGACCGTCTGGTGGAAGTAGCACTTTCCCCCACAGGAATACTGGATTCCAGCTTCAGAAACAATGCTGGAACTCCAGAGAATCAGGTTCCCCGCAAAATTTATACAAAGACTCCAAAATCAGCTGGTTCCCGAGATGGTTCCCGAGACGGTGAAGGTGACGACGGTGACTCAGCTGAGAAGAGAAGATATTGTTGCAGCAATGGCATTAAATTGGCCCAACCTGCTGCACCTTCGCCGTCGCCGTCGCCGTCGCCATCGTCTGAAGCTCCCAACCACCAGAGTGCAGGATATTTCCAGCAGCAGCAGCAGCAGCAGAAGCTGAAAAGACGTCTGTCTTCGTTCAATGAAATCTCTCCACCAGCTGGCCGCTCGTCCTCTTCCTTGCGTGTCCATGTGGAGCATCCTCATGCCAAGAGATTTAAGCTGACTCCAAGGTTCAAGGCTCTTGTTGACATCTCTTGTTAGCTTCAATTCGAAATCTGATGTACTAAGCTTCAATCAGGTTGATTGTGTTGGCTCCAATGTGGATGGATTGAGCAACAACTCGCCTGCCAACAATGGTTTTGGAGTTACAGCAAATGTGAATAGTTGTGTGAAAGATTGGGATGTGTTTTTAGCAACCTGATGTGTTTGTGAATATCTCATCTGGGACCACGGATTTCTAGAGCTGCTGCAGTGCTAGCTTGTGAGCCAAGAGAATGGAATCTTAAGTTAAGCAGGGATTCATAGCCAGATCCGGTGTTCCTTTTTTCATTTTTCATTTTTAGCCTGGGGTGGCTTCAAGAGTTTACTTGAGGCTTCGAATTCTGGCGAATTTTGCATTAATATTATTCTTTTGTTATTCGGGTAGTAACAATGTGATTTCTATCACTTTTGCCAGACTTGAATTAAATCCTTTTGCAAGGAATTGCGTTTTTCCCAGTAGGAAAACCAATTTTCTATATCCATATGGCCTTACAATTGAGTGGAGAGTGATGCTTCTAGAGGATTATATTCATCAACACAGCTCTAAACAAATGTTCACATTGACATGGCTTTCAGGCATTCTTGTGGAATGTATAGGGTAGTCATTCAATTTCATGTATAGGAATTTAGAATGACAATGGTCTAATGGCATTTCAACCTAAATTCAAATATGATTCTAAGTTGTTTCTTTGCTTGTGTTCAAAGTGCCGAAATATTGAATTTCAAATGGCCATAGCTTAAAAAACTAGCAAATATTTACACATAAGGTTTTAATTGAGAGATTGGAGTTGTAACTATTCTACTACATTTCTCTATGTCAACAAATATGAGATTTAGGGGCAAATTTTAGGGGCAAATTTTTTTGTCAAATTCTTACTTGATTTTTGGTAATGTGGAAGCCCTCATTGATTGCAAATTCAATGTTTGATCTCTTCATTATGACAATAGACATGTTTATTTTGAGTCAAAAATTGTATACGGAGAAGAAGAAAGAACTTTAGCCTCTTCATCTTGGGTCCCAATACATTTGAATGACAAGAGTTACACCAAGAGTTGTACAAAGATTACATCTTGGGTCTTGAACGTGGTAGGAAAAAACATGACAAAATATTGGGTGACTTCAAAGTAGCCATGTATTGAATGCACAGTATTAAGTATTATCTCAAGATAATAATGAATAAAAAGTAGTGTGGAATTGTGCAAGTTGTGGGAGGGCTCATTCCTTCAAGGTCCAATTGAATACAAGCATAGAAATCAAAGTTAGTGAATTCTTAAATCATTGGCAACTATGATTGTCTAGTAATATGCTTTGTGCAATGCATGAGATTTGTACCTTCCTACCTACCTTCCTACCTATTATCAAGGTCACAAACTTAGTGTCCACTAGAAAAATTCTTATTGTTAAATTTGAATTTTTGTGTGGAAAGTATTACAATGTTTCCCCATCCCCAAATAATTCTTCACATAGGAAATTCATATGTTTTTAATACCAATTTCATTAATCATATTATAAAATGCATAATTAAAAAGGGTCCAAATTTTATATCACCACAATCAAAGAGGAACATGGTATTTGTTGATTGCAATCTAAATAAAAATCAAGCTCAAGAAAGCCTCCATACAATCTACTCAAAACTATTGAAAACCTCCAAAAGTTTCCAATGCAAAACACTTATTTTGTGATAGAGGGAGTATTATATTTTAAACTAAGGGTGAACTTCCATTCAAAGTTGCAATTAGAAAATAATTTTCAAGTTTTCTAGAATTGGAATTACTTTTGTTGAGTTTAATGATGTTTATACTTATTTGTAAACAAGGAGAAATTAAATTTTATGAATAGCTTTGTTTGGTTGTCAAACTGAAAGCAACCAAAAAATGCAATAAAATGAGTTTTTGGTTTAGTTTCTTAAGGCTGAAATATTGGATAAATGTAGATAGGGACACAATTAGGTTGAGGGTCTATATTGGGTATGCATACCTTATATTTACTCAATTACTATTCACATTACTAGTAGAAATGATCATATCAAACTTCTTATCTTCTACCCTTATGTACCAAATGTGTTTTGTAAATAGTGAATATATCAATCACAAGTGGAATGGAAAAAGAGGTCAACTAAAGACTTAGATTTGGTGTGTTTGTCCCTTGTCATGGTCAGATAAAGTGCTTGGAGAGTATTTGGAGGGGCCGTGCATGCAACTTTAAACATAAATCCATACCAATCCTAGTTTTTCAAGCCTTCTATATAAATGAGGAACACAATGTTTTTCACATGGACTTAGATAGTGAGATTAACATCAAGTTTGTTAAATTGAAGTGACGCTAGTTAGCTAGTACCAATCTCAGTAGAATTAAGATATGTATACCTAAAATGTCATCCAATACAATTGTGACCCTTATGTTGGGGCTCAATCATGTGCTCTTTGCATTCTAACCTAATAAAAATGTCCAAGGTGAGTGGAATTGGGGTTCAAAGGGTGTGGAATTAGGTTGAATAATCACCATTTAAAAACTTCCAAGGAACACCTCCATAGGCTAAGAGTCCTTCATTTTTCCATCTTTTGAAGGGACACTTTTGGATTACCATTGCAACCGTGTAGGGAGTCCTAAGAACCACAATAGGTGACGGTAGAACGCAGTTTTGTTAAATCCTTTGTTCCCATTTTGCTGACTTCGGAGGCTTGCAAATGGCATGGATGTCTCAGAAACGTTTGTAAGCTCCTGTTGATTCGTGAACAGGGTTTGAGTTTGTAATAAAAATTAGGAACATATTATGGAGAAAATTGTCAGTCAAGCTAAGTTTTCCAATGTGACCTGCTTCTCAAGAATCATCTGAAAATTTATGCTTATATGGCAACATTGAGAACGGATGCAATCAATGTGAATTACTTGTGTGGAGGTGGGCAACTTGGGGACACATTCGCACAAATTGGGGCAACCTTGGGGATCGCTAAAGTACTTCGCCAAAAATATTCAATTTTTGGACCAATACGTGCATTCTTCATTTCTACAGTAATTTCCAAAGTCATCCGTGGGCCACTTTTTGGCCTCAACGTCCTTCCAAGGTTATAAGGTAGAGGAGACGAAAACTGTTACGATGTAAGCATGACTAGACTGAATGTCTACGGACATTGATCTTTGAATAGAAATGGGGTAGCATTTGTTATCATTAGAAATAACATTTGATCTCAAGAGAGTTTGGCAACTTGTGCCCCAAACTAATATCTCTAATGAGCTCTACAGTGATCTCCCGAAGCAAGCACACTGCTACAGATTAAAGTGACGCAAACAGTATTCTCTAAGGTTAGATGTGCAACCTGCTGTGTAGAGAACATATAGCAGAATTTCAGGGGATCATCAACTGAACAGGTGGACACTTGCTTTACACCACTTTCCTCATGTTGTACAGTACAGTGGGGCTCAATAAGTCTTGCAACCCCAATAGTAACTCAAAGGCATATACTGGGGCAAATACTCTCCTTCAGAATACAATGCTGGCATGTTACCTCGGATATTTGATGGAGATTTTTGGCATCTGTCAAGCTGAGTTATGTAGCTTGATGTGACTGGTGACACTTTTCAAAAAAATCCTTCTTTCCGACAAGTGGATCACTTAGAAAATAGTAAGCTCAGTTTAAAGGTTGAATGTTGAACTTGGAAATTTCATTGAAGGAGATTAGAAATAGTGGATTTTCACAAGCTTTGGGATTGACAGGATAGACATAAGAGTGTGCATACTTGTAGTGATTTTTGTTTGCATACATAGTCTAGAAGTTTTGTGAGAAAACATTGATGTTTGTGTAGGATATTGAATATGTGACATTGCTAAGAGTTCTAGAAGCAAACTTTGTAGAGTTTTAAGTAGTGTCAATGAACTTTGCATCATGAAAGGAGGTTATGTACCAGATGATGTGAGAAATATGATACTTGCCATGAGAGAAGTTGGCTTGACATTGGGCAAAATCAGAGACAGTGTAGGAAGACCCAAATCAACAATTTCAACGGTCTCGAAGAGATACAATGAATGTAGCTTTGTAAAGCCAACAAATAAGCCTGGTAGGCCACATAAATGGAGTGATCAAGGTAGGAGAAGGCTCGTGAGAGATCTTAGTAGTAATAGCCATGCTCCTCTTGCAGAACTTTGTGAGAATATTACACCTCATGTGGGCATGGGGACTTTACATAAAGAGATTCATGAGCTTTGTGTTAATAGTTGCATTGTGGTTAAGAAACCGTTCTTGAATAATATACATAGGGCTAAGAGGTTGGCCTTTGCAAAACAACACGTGCTCTAGATAGTTCATGATTGGAACAATGTGATTTGGACAAATGAATCATCATTTGAAGTTGGAAAACAATCCTGTTAAATTCGAGTGTGTCGGACAATTTATGAATGTTACAATTGGGATTGCTTAGCACCTACATTCAAATCCGGGAGGACTTCAATTATGGTATGGAGTGCTTTCACTGGCTCTACTAAATCTTATTTGGTGTTATTCCCTCCTAACAAACGCATTACTGCGGACTTTATAGAGATAGTATGTGAGGAAGCATTAGAGCATTATTATTGGCACCATGACCACCATGAACACCTCATTTTGATGGAAGATGGTGCACCAATACATTGCAGCAATGCACAAAAGTTTGGGAGGAAATAAGTTGGATTGACAAAGCTTGAATGGCCAACAAATTCTCATGACCTCAATCCTATTGAGATCATGTGGAAGCAAGTCAAAGATCAAGTGCAAAAAAGACTTAGACCCCAAAACATAGATGAAATGTGAACAACAATGAACTTAGCATGGGAGGATATACCTAAAGACAACATCTAAAAGTTGATTTCTACTATGCCAAATTGAATGGAAGCTGTGATAACAATTAAAGGTGGTAGCACTCGATAGTAGTGGATGTACCCCTTTGTTTGAATCTAGTTTCTATTGAATAAGACATAATGTAAAATTTGTGTTATAGTAGGCTTCTACAATACTATAGCTCTCTAATGATATCTTATATGACTACTTTTGTTCAAATCTTTTTGTAATACATTAACTTCTTTTCCTTTGCCTTGAATGTGTTTGAAAGAAAATCATGAAACTCATTAAAGTCACATAGAGGAAAATTTTACCTACAAAGTCTAAGTTTTTGTAATACGAAAGATGTAGACAATGATGTTTCCAAAATACATGTGCAATCAAATTTTTTAAAATCATCACATTTATTTTTCATTTAATTATTATCTATAGCCGTGAAAAACAAATAAAATAATTCACCAAAAATGGAGTTCTTATTTTTGAACATTGAAATTTTATACGTTGGTTAAGATTCCATAAAGCAATAGATTTAATAGGATAGTTTTGATAGAATTTTCTTAAAATTATATTAAAAAGGAAAAGTTTGAAGGACTTCATAGCGGGGTTGCAAGACTTATTGAGCCCCACTGTACAGTACAGTACAGTTTCATCGATATCTCAATTTTTCTCTGGAAAACTGTCATTACTTTAGTTGCTGTTCCTTTTATATTGAGGATCTTGTACATCCACCACTGCTTGAACTGTCCTCGAGTTTCATGAAAATAGTGTACAAAAGCTTTGCATTGTTTGTGTCAATACTTACCTTGACCTCACAGTTATCCTTTACTCCATGGTGGTATGAACCCCGAGATTTTCACCCTGACTCACCACTTCATTTTGGCTGACACAAGGTTGGCAATCCCGTTTACCCGGCTTAGAAGATAGTTCAATTGTAGTTTACAAACTGCGTACCTGACGGCATCCAATGTCATACTTCCAGACATTGCTGACAATCTTAAGAGCACTTCCGAGGAGAAATCAGTGCTCTTCGTTGTTGAGATGCACGAAGTTGGCAGGCAGAAGCAGGGTTGAGACAACCTGCCATTAGATCATCACTATCCAAAAAGATGCGCAATTAGCAGCATCCAGAATTCAAGTTTAAACGAAGAATTGTTCTCCTGCTTTTAACAACATCTGCATTGTGAACGCTTAGCAGCAGCTCGGTTTTGCGAGAGAAGTAACTTCTTTCGTAGAAGATCTTGCCGAAGCCGCTCAGCTAATTCTTTCCTCATCACCTCCCTCCTTGCGCTTGCCTAATTGCATTACACCCAGACCTCTTTAATGTTGAAGCCTTGGCGGTCAATCCGCTCGTGATTATCAATGGAGTTATTAAACATTGTGACAATCAAAATAGTGCTGCTTGTAAAAGGGACATTAAAGAAGTACATGGAGTCAGGAAGATGGTGGTACAAAATTTTTTCACACTTTTCAATCTCCTTATTATCACATTTGTATGGAACTTCTTGTAACAGGAGGATGTGATAAGTTACTACTGGATTGATTAGTGACTAGAAAATGAGTTTGAAAATGTGATATCAAAAACAGCCTTGGAAAGGGAATCCATAATCTATTTGTGCACAGTCTCGAGGTCATGTCAAGTGGAGGTGCAACAGGAAGATGAAAAAGTGCTGACCACTCATTAAGCACCATGCATGCTTTCTACGATGAATGTCAATTTTGAGTGTTGTTTGCTTGTTATCTACACTGGAGAAGGTGAGTTCTCACGACTGTCATGCTGAGGTCTGGGTGTAAAGGAACCTGAGAAAAGATGAAAAGAACATATATTGGTCGTGAGAAAAGAAACTACTTACCGAAGAGATGGCGAGGACTATCTCCTCTGTAGTTTTTCGAGCTTCACAGCTCTTAGGCCGGGCCTGAGTTTCAGATGGCCCAAAGCTGCGCAAGGAAGTGGATGCTGAGCCCAAATTCATCCATGCCGCTCCTGGTCGATACAAGAACTCCGCGTATCCTCGAGCACTCTGCAGCTCAGAGACAGAGGATCAACATGCTTACAAACAGCGAATATGTGCTCCATCAACAAAATGATACAACGGTGTTAAGAACGTAAGACTACGTCGTAAGCAAGGACAGAATGACAGACCACAAGAGTGAGATCTTCACATCCTAATACTGATATAGCAATAGTACTACTATAGCAATAATACTACAATAGCAATAGTGTGAATGCCAGAGACTTCGTACTGTAATAAATTCACCTCTTCGATATCCTCTGGAATATCCTCCCTAATCGGATATTCCACGATCAACTGGGAAGGATCTTTGGATAGTGGAGTGTCTTCACCAACACCTTCCAAGTACCTTACTTGCTTCTTCCTTCTTCCTGTCAATGTCATAAACATTCAATAGCCTTTGTAAGCTTGCACCTTTTACTTTGAACTTGCACAGCTACTATCCTTTAGCTCCTATTGATCCTTTTCTACGTAACAAATGACAAGATTGCAAAGCAACATATTACCATGAACTATAGAATTAGAATGGTGAATCTGATTTCTTGGGTAAATCAGAGGGACTCTAAGAAAATGTTAGTACGTAAAGTTTGTTAAGGAGACCCTGTGACCCCTTGGAATTACCCATGATGGCCTGAATCTTGGGGATCCATGATGCCCATTTCCCTTTTCCTTTATGAGATAAGACCATAGGAAGGTTGGGGATGTTGAAAAGACATGATGCAGGTAAGAATGCACATGGTTGCAAATGAATGGCAGTAGTAAGGACAATACTTTGTTAGTGCAGTATCTTAATATCTCTAAACAGAAAGGTTGTAGTGCTTCAATGATTAGAAGGATGTTGGATGATGAATGTTGTGTGATACTGGAGAGGAAAAGATTGTAGTTTCTGATGGAATGCTTGTGTCACCTAGTTTTTGAGCGACTAGGAGATTCTGCTGCTTCTTATTCTCAACAGCGAGCCAGTGGTCCCGATCTGCAATGGGAGGTTTCTGAACACTTAACACGTCATGTTTCAGCACAATGCTTAACCTGAAACTGAATGTCATAAGCTTAAAATTGAATATATAATTCTTGCATACGAGTTTCCAACATTGACACAGCAACAGTCTCCCAGATGATAACAGATTTCAGAAATATACACCCGAGGAAAGGGAGAGGGAAAGCGCACTAACATTAAGTTTCGGTGCTCCAGGCCTCCAATCCTCAAACAACGCCACCATTCTGTACAAGAATGCCAGTTGCGTAATTCAGCATGCAGTAATTTTCAACTGAAAATAGTTAGTCAGTCTTGCAAGTCAGTCTCAATTTCATGACAGTACTACAAAAATCAAACAGTTCTTGAACACATTGCAGTTCTATTTTATCTATTATGCATAATTAGGCAAAGAAGTTCAACCATCACAGATCAGCTAAAAACATGGTTATTAGTCAAATTAGATTGTTCAAAACAGTTTAGACAACATCACATGGAGATTTATTATGGGGCAGGCAAGACAAACGTAATAGAATTCATGGAGAGACTACCCTATGATTTATTAAGAGGTTCCCTACGATCACATACTTGTATCTACTTGAAAGAAGCTTATGTCACTATTTAAATCTTTAACTTACAATCTGTCAATAAAATAAATGGATATGCCTCTCCATGATTGACCTACTTCATTGCCATCTCCCCATGATTGATGTCCAAATTCATTAAAAAAGTCTGATATTGAATTTGTTTAGTACTTCCATCAGTCATTTCAGCTGCATATGTACCACCAAGATTTGAAAACTCAAATACTAGAAGATAGAATTGATTTTCAGGCACACCAAATGCAAATGCAGAAAGGGATTGAACTGGCGGGTGTTTAACTTTGGTGTGATGAACCTCGGCTCGGTTGATTCACTCACTTCTGTGAACACAGATTGAGTCACATCTTCCTGCAAGACCACTTTCTTGCTTTCACCTCCTCCTGTAATGACACCTGGAGCAGTATTTTCCTTCACGGAATTACCTTTCCCTTCACCAAAAATCTTGTTGACAGTGACACTCCCTTCTGGTGCTTGTTGAAGCTCAGTAGCAAGGGCAGAAAGCCCCCCATGTTGCTGCTGAGCTTGTGGAATGTCGAATCGGGAATGCTGGGCCATCTCCAATAGATGAGCATGAGCCTTTGAAATAGTAGTCGTAGTAGCCCTGCGAGGGACTTGGGTTGGAATGGCGATGCTGCGCACAGTCGGTTTCAATGGCACCAAGTTTCTTTCTGTTGGATTTTCTGTCGGATATTGTTGTAGTCTTTTGAGGACTTTTACCTCAGATTCCTTCTTTCTTTCCAGTGCTGGAGAACTTCCCCACCATCCCCACCACTGAGGCATATCAACTGTCTATAAGTGAAGTCAAAAGCAGAGGATGAAATAGCAGTAGAAGAAAAATAGGAACCAGAAGAAAGTGTTCAAGGCCATGTCTATTGTAATCCCTTCCCAAGGATCTCAAGAACAGATATTCTACCCCTCGGGCGAGGAGACACAAAAGGCCAAAGAGCGGAAATCTTTAATTATAGAGTTACGTTGAGTTTGCATGGAGAATTGGAATGTACCGAGGAGATTTTATCTGCTTGACCTGTGCTTGCTCTCGCTTGGAGGTCTGCACAATTACATGCACATCACACTCAATTACCTTTAATGTAATGTTCACTTTTCCGTGCAACCCTGCACTCTTCTCCTATTAAACCCAAAGGTTGATCTAACACAGACCTTAACAAATGCAGTAGAGAATGTGTTCGCATGGGCAACTTTGCGTGAAGTAATTGAATTCTACAGCACTATTCTTCAATTCCTGTTCAAGGAATGCAGAACGTCAAGGCTCTTTCAATAAGGTAAGGAAATTCAAAATCGCCACTCTAGGCATTGAGCAGGTTCATGATACTAGACAGGTCAAATTTCTATATGTTCTTGTTGGCAAACGAAAGAAAGTATTAACATTCCAAAGAATGCATTATTTTGTTATTGTACAAAATGGCATGAAGGTTCAAAGTTCTATTAGTAGATGACTTCAACAGATGTCTTAAGTGATCTACATCCTCCTAATCAATATATACCCATCGTCTAAGATTTTAGGATGCTCATTCTGCGTGTCCCAATCTTACCAAGAGTACAAGGCAGTACCGTTGTATTGTATAAAATCTGAAGGACCAAAAATTCATGGTTTGAAAGCAACCAATTCAATTGATCATATTGAGAAAAATAGAATCAAGATATCACCAGAAGCAGTAACAAAATTGCATATGTAAGTCAGAAATGAAATGATATTGAATATTCTTGTAAAATCCCCAACTCAAAACGCCTCTGAAAACCTTTAGGCCAAATTTGAGTGTCTTGGTCCTTCAGATTGTTAGAATTTGTGTTAGATGGTGCTAACCTGTGTAACATGTGTAGAGGATGTAGTTCGAGGGGAATTCTTCGCCGGTTGCTTTTTAATCTGGTGAGCCACATTCCTCTCTGAACTTCCACACGAGTTATGAATATTTAACCAATTTCCCTACGAATGCCTACGGTATTCAATAAGTGAATAATGGTGAAACCCTCAGTAAATATTAGTAGAATAATCCAGACACTAACATTCCAGTATTCATAGCACCTTTAAAACAATGGTAAATTTTGTAAACCTTTCTGTGGTTGAGGATGACGTATCCTGTCGAGTAGGTTGGGTTTTTTCTTAGGACTGTTCTTCTTCTTCTTCTTCACCTTGTCTTGGCCTGGTGGGTTGGGTGCTGCATCCTTTTTCACGCGAGGCTTACAGATCTTTTTAACAGTCTTTTCGGGTTCTTGCACCTTATTGTTCCCCTTTGCCATTATGATCTATTCATTACCTCAATAGAATATTGTAAGGAGGAGAAAAAAAAGAAAAAGCAGACTCAAGTTCAGGTTTGCAATAAAAAATGTATCTCACAGAAGCTTTTTCCAGTCAGCCTGCATAATATTCTAGAGAACCCCTGTTGAGCACCCTCTGAATTGGCAAAAAAGATTCTTTGAAGAATAAAAAGGAACTCGTATCATATATTTACAAGGTTGAGATTAATTTGAACAAATGAAAGCTCCTCAAACCAATGAGTCATGCCTTCAAATATGAGAATATCTCAGAGCTCCAACACTGCTTGATGTGCTCTGACTTGACATGACTCTGCTCTAAAGCTTTGTTGAATGAATTTGCTCCAACTCTTTGTTGACGTTGCTCTCAAAATGTGCCATACCACTAGTACTCAAGAATGTTATATGGACTTATTTATAACTACGGTTCTTGTTATCGAAATCATATTTACCTGTTCATGAGTTGTAAAAGCCTCGAAGCAGGAGAATCATGGTGGAGTGGCTCCAGGTGGTATTCAGTAAGCTTGAACAATAGGTTTGCTTAAGGAAATAAGCGCCCAGTCCACCTGAAATCGCCATGTAAGGGTAAATGAAGCCGGAACCTTACAGGTGATCAAATCAAAAAATTATTGGATAAGCGCTGTGAGGTTTAAGTTTCTACAGATTAATACCCAGAAGAACATCAAAGAAGGAGCTAAACGCCCTTGTCTCTATCCCAAATAGAAACGTGTAATTTTCAAGTCTCTTTCCATAATCCTCAGTGACTGAAAAACTCTAATCAATAAAATTTGAACGCCATTGTTCCCATTACCACAATTCACAAACCTACTAGCACAGAGAAATTCTGTCTTTGGAATGATGGGCCTCAACATGCTCCTATTCCTTATAACCCAAGCCTCATTTTCATTGGGCACCAGACCTTTCTGCATTTCAAACCATTGCTAAGTGATTCACTAATATATAGTGAATCTGCTGCAGCTAAACCCTGAGTTTGTATAACAGGGCACTTCCTCACTATCACGAAACTTTTAAATTCTTCTAACAAAGAGCTATCAGTAGTACTGCGAAAACATTTGACCTAATTTTCCAACAGCAATCCAAACCCTGACGTGTTAGCTCGCAGCTCCAAAATCCCACAGGCAAGACTTCTAACTTTTCTACAGATGTCAAATCTACGATCACTTGACAAGAACAAGCAAGAGCAGGAGGAATTCACCATAGAATTTCGGAAGTCACAGAGCCCTCACACTTCCGAAATTTTGGATTGGCAAGAACCAAGCCCTTGGCAGCAGCGACGTCGGTGCCCCGCCTCGCATGGCCTCCGGAAAGTGAGAGTCTTCGAAGGGACGATGCGAAAGCAAGCAAATGCAAAAGTTGCAGCAGAGGAGATACGAAGGACGCAGGTTTGCCTTGGCATTTCATGTCCACTACTATCCGTTCAGTACCTATTCAAAGAGAAGGGTTATTACCAGTTTCCATTTCCTTTCACTTCACTTCATATCCCTCCCTTGTGCTGCTGACATCTTCGGTTCTGTTCCATTGCAGAAAGACTCCTGTTCCCTTCCGTTGTTCTCGTTCTGTGGATAGACACAGAAGACTAGGGGTTCCAGACTCTGTAGGTTTGTTAGCTGATTGGGCATCACTCATGTGAGTCTCCTCTCTTCAAAATACAAGTCCCATGATGAGTTTTGAAAGATGATTTTGACGCTGCCTTCTTCTCTGCTCTATGCCAACTTAAAACACCCCTTGTTAGTTATTCGTGAGTAAAAGAACATGACAAGCCACAGGAGTAACAAAAGAGTGACAAAAGATGTTACTCCTATAATGAGGGTGTACTTTTCAGGTTATTGGACTAGCATCAATGTATGGATTGTGCGCATTACAAGCCCAATCAAGGGACTTGAAAGTTACCGAGCATGATTATGACAGACATGCTCTCCATTTCCAATGCTTAGTTGCCACCTCTACAGAAAAGAGCTCCAATTAGGTTATATGCCATTATGGACGCGTTCTGCTTGATCCAAGATGGACCTGGTCTGGGATAGAGAGGAATCATCGACACCATCAAATCCCCAAGGCGCGCTGATAGAATCTGAAAGATAGCTTTCTGCACTTGAAAACTTCGAAACCTATCTCACACAAAATATCATTAGATATAGCTGGTTCGTATCTGTAAACGAGCTCAAGGCCGAGTATGAGGAAACCTTAAAGTTCATGATCATGATCAGACGCATCTAATTTGGGATTCTCAACGAGTCTCAAACAGTCCCTCAGCCGATAAACAATTCTTGGAACACATCTGGCATGTGCTCCTCTGCTTGTAGTGAAAGGCAAACATGAGAATATGAATCCAAGAAACACACAATAATCGCAATTGCATTACATGAACTACATCATGCGGTGTATACCCAACCTGTACTGCAGAGTACCAACAATGAATCAAATTGCGAACAAACATACCTCAATCTCTAGGATCTGGTTGTTACAAAGTCATAAACGTAATATCAGTCAAAGCATGGTCAAGGAAACGCAGATTTGTATTTTACAAGAAGTCACAGAACCTATTACAGTGCTTGATTTGAACCTAGAGAATCAGAATACCATTTTTCCATCGTTTTCTCCTACAACAACCTGCCTTCAGAACAATCTTTCAAGAAAAGAAACCAATTCAAGACGTCAGCCAATGTGGAATTCCTCGGTAGTACTACTAGGATTGATGCGAACGGAACTGTGGACATACCCTCTATTCGAAACTAGCCAGAATGCATTAAATGTACAACTCGAAATCCGCTTATTGAAGCTTTGTGACCTCAAGATGCTTTTCCAATGACTAAATCAATTTCTTTTTCAATGCGAAGATGAACGTCTATGTACACCTATATACACAACGTCGTTGAATACTTCCAAGGAAAACACTCAGTAATAGACCTTAGGCTATTAATTTGAGAATCAGGCAGCAGGAGGTCCAAACAGCCATAGAAGCTGCCCGAATCACGATGGGATGCCTGTAGATCCTGCAAATTGTACGGTCAAAGACAGCAATTCGTTCAGTTGAACCTTCACTCGAAATAGGAGACACCAAGGATATTGAAAGTGCAAGAAACTACTGAACTACCAGAGAAATAACAAGGACCACAGAGGTACTTACGATAGTGCTGTAGCACCCCACGAACCAGCCGTGTAGATATACTTCCCGGTGGTCCACAATGAACGCAGCCTTCCTTTTGTCTCTACCTTCGAGAATGCTTGCGCCATTGCTATAGAACAATACCAACAAATCAATACGAGAAAAAAGAAAAAGTATTGAGTTCATCGGCTTGATGAAGGAATATTGGTCTACGGAACGTATAATTCTCCCTCATCGTGCATAATCCCAAAATGTTAGAAATCCATTCAAGAGGCAATATTACAGTCAATCCTATGGAAACTCCTCATCTCAAACTCTCCAATGTAAGCTAGATATCGACGGGCTAATCAAAGCGAAATGTAATGTGAACGCGAATCTGCTCAGGCACATGATGTGCTTAAACATACATGAATGAGCTCTCTCAATGAAAACACAAACCCAAAGCATTGGTAAGAAGAAAGCATACTACCTTGTTGTAGCTCCTTTGGAGTCAGATTCTGGCAAAAAGAACACGAACACGTGTCAGTAAGCCATCGCAACAATTGTTCCATCACCTAATTTATGAAGAATACACAAATGTTTTGCTCCAAGTAAAAATGCTCCTTTCCTAAATTTATTTCCAAAATTTGTTCCAAATCCATGCGCTCTGTTACTTACCTTGTTATCTTATTCCAACTAGATAACCTTCAATATTATACCGATTGTGCTCCTAGCATGGTAATTAAAGCTAAAGGGAAGACACTCGTTACTCTTCTGCCAAAATCGCTAGATAAGAATTGAACCAAAATGCGCACTTTTCGAAAGTCACCTGTAATTTTAACGAATTGACCATTGTACAAACAAGTTGTTTACTGCAAGTAAAATGAGGAGCAGGAAACCGACCTTCGCCTGTGGAATTGATGATATGTACCGAGCTATAAAACTCGCAATCCCATCCACAATATCCTCCTGGCTGATCAGAACATAACCATCGGTTCCCAGACCATCTTTCACCTCCTTCGTTTCCCTATCCATGTCGTTCTCTGAAAGCCACAACCACCAATTCGGGTCATCCACATCCGCTTTCACATACATGCCATCTGCACGACAACAACCAAACTTGTTAAAAGTGAAGACAGGCAGTTGCACTTATTTCTGCCTTATTCTCTTCTCACATCTATACAAACGTTTGTTTTTCTAACATCACAATTAAAGCTAGATGACAGCCCAGTCGTTTTAACAATACCTTAAGGACAGACCCAACCCGAGGGGCTTGGGTTTAAGAGAATCTCGCAATAGCATCATCAATACTTAATATCATTCTCTCCAAGAGATGTATTTATCATGCTAAGTCGCGGGTTCCAAATCTCAATTTCAATGTGTGATTCTTGCATTAAAAAGTTTTTTAGAATTTTTGTAACAGGAGCTTAGAGGTTGCCCATTGCCTTGAGGAGGGCAGACACTCATCATTGATTAGCCTTTTGAGCAAGCTTCATGATGCGCATGTCATAAACATTCTGAAATCCAATTCTGGGCAGCTCTCTCCAGGACCCAAAATAACCATTAAGAGTTAATAAGAATTCACTCCTCCTGCCTACTTATCAGGAGACCCTCGTGCACTTATAACGAATTTTATTTCATACAAAACAAAGTCATGATTAATTAGGACTCTAGTAACTTTTTCAGGATGAAAAATTTCCATAAAAATGAAAATACCTGCAGTTGTCAAGAGCGTCGTATCCCTCGACGTCGAGCCACCATCTCCTTCCAGCGACTTCAGCTTGTCCAAAAAGGCAGGCGACGCCACGCGCAGCTTCAATTGCTCATAAATCTGGCTCCCCAAACAATGCATATAAAATACGGAAATCGGGGAAATAGCTCTTTCAAAGAAAACGAAAATTCAAATTCAAACCGAAAACACTCACACCTGACCAATGCACATGATTGCTACGACAACAGAAAGGGCCAAAAAAAAGAGGAAAAACAAGGGAAAAAAATTCGACGAAAAGCCACTGCGAAAATTCCAATTCTCACTCCCATGCAGCCTCAACCAGTGCACGTACAGCGCCAACTAATACACAAGCTAACAACGGCCGAAAGAATGGCAATACAAAGAGGAAAACCATCGGATATAATTCCAAATTCCAATTCGAATAAATTGAAAGACAGAAATTGAGAAAGCACTGACCCCGATGGATCGATCGACGGAGAATTCGCCCGTGGCCAATTTCTGTTGATGCAACTCCAGAAACGCCTGCTCATACATGTGGATGGTCGCCCGGAGTCGCGCGTTCTCTCGGCGCTGGAGCTCCAGGTCGCTCTCGACCTCGGCCCAGTCGTCCCAGCAATCCGTGGTGGCCTTGTCGTCTTCGGCTTTCTTCTGCCGTTTCTCTTGCCGCCACTCCCAGACGCCCACCACGGCTTCCGCCATCTCGCCCACCGCCACTACGGTCTCCCCCACGCCATGCACTCCGACCATCCTAAACCCTAACCCCGAATTTGGAGCTACAATTGGCGATGGTCGGGTTGGGCTGGGGTGGAGAAGACGACGTCGAGGAGAAGGCGAAGGATTCGCTTGTGGGGAATTGCGTGTGTGGGATTGGGGGGTGTTCGGGTGTTGGATGAAATTGGGTGGATGAGCGCGGGACAGGGAGTCCTCATTCGTTGGGAGTGATTCAAGAGAGAGGAGCTCGAAAGAAGAAGAAAGAACTGCAACCATTCTAAGCAGCTGGCCTATATGAAGAGTTCGTTTGGTTTAGGTCCCACATCAAACTGTGAAAAGTCATTCCAAGTAACCCTAGACTCTGTACCTTCGTGAGAAGGAAAACTCTCACGTTATTCATTGATTAATGCAGCATAATTGTAGGTTACATATAGTGTGCAAAGTGGAGATTGGTGTTCAATTGACCAAATTTAAAGAGATGTTTGTAGGCTTATTCCACATATTGTGTACATAGAAATTTGAGGAGGTATGTGATTTGGACATCTAAGATGAAAGGGATGGTCCAAAACTCATTTGATTAACCCTAGAAAGGCCCTTGGGGTCCCTCTATACGATCTGTATTTAGCTTTATAACTCTTCAATTATGGTTTAATAGATGAGTTATGATACATTTTTATTTATATACTATCTTGATCATTAATTTACCTTGTACTCAAAAGTATTTGGTCAATGTTTTCCTATTCAAATACCACTAAATACATAATATACTATATGGCCACAAAGGGCTTTCAAACCCTTCTAGGGTTAAGGTAGTTTGCTCTTAAAGCGACCATCTAAGAGTTGATTGCCTTTTGGGGGAAGCAAAATTCCTTGTAAAAATTTTCATTCAATTTTAGTAGGAAGAAAAATGGAATTGGCATCTAATCCAAGTTGTTTCATATTTTTTGGACCTTTGTGGAATTAGTTACGAATTTTAGAAGTTGAAATGCAACTATCATTGAAAGCAACCATCTCCTAAAATGTGCACTTTTGGTACATTGAAGAAAGAAAAATGTATTTGGGTATCATGATTGCCTTTAGAGCATGGGTGCTTTTAGAGCAAACTACCTTAGGAATTCTTAATGTATGAATTATCTATCTATTTTTCAATGATTCCTAACTCTTGGACTAGAAAGGATTTTGAAAGGATTTATAGTTTGTACAAATAAAAGTGAAATAAGAAAAGGAATCCTTTTATATATTAACCTTTGTTGTGAGGACTAATTGTCTTTTTGTAGAAAGTAGGGGTATGGTGACTATGCTTATAGTCATGTGTGGGTACGCAATGATCTTTTGGATTACTTGCATTGGCAAGGTTGTTTGCTTTATGCTTTTATCATTTCCTTGAATATTAGCATGGGCATATACTTTTTGTATTGTCAATGGGTAAATACAAGATTGTAGTAATTGAGTAATAGAATTGAGTGTAGATTTGTCTAGGTGATTTGTATGAACAATTGGATGTTTGAGATGTATGTTAATAAGATAGATCAAATTGAGGCTATCTATAAATATATGAACAAGTTCATGAAAATTATTTGTACTAAGGTACATGTACTAAAAAATATATGGATTGCAGTCCTTTCTACTCACAAGATGTTTTGGAGTCCAAGTAGTCTAGCAGAAAGTTATATTTTTCCAATAGTTATAAATGTTGTAACCAAAAATTTTAAGTAACTAATTGTTTGAACCAAGAGGTTCTTTTTGGGGTGGTATGAATGATTCATCTATATAGTAAGTGTATGGGGGTAAATACCTAGTGTAGTTCTACTATTGTAGTCGAGTAGAAGAGTTATGCTCGGTGTACATAGATGGATGCAATGGTTGTGGTGGGGATATATGGAGGTGTTTTGTGTCATTTAGTGCTTTTGTTGACCATGATATTGAGAAGGGGAAATTTGTAGAAATGATTTTTTAAATTGTAATTCCATGGTAGATCATTGGATATTTATGATTAAAGTATTGATACCGAGAGATGTTGTACATGGTGTCATTGATGTGTACAAAGTATTTGTAGGGCTTGAGATTCTTCAAAAGGGGTTTTCTTTAAATGTCTTGGTCATGTAGGTTTGAGGTATGTAATAAATTTAGCATCAAAGCATGCGAGGATGTGTATGTTACAAAATTATGTTTTAAAATGGCAAAGTATTTATACCAATTTTTGTTAGGGCTGATGATGATGGTGTTGGATTGGGGGTTGTGTGTTGATGTCAATCAAGCCCAATATTAACATTGGCTTATGTCTTCTTAGGCAAGGATGTGAACTAGTTGATTACCTTGTTCATTAGTGAGAGCACTATAAGAAAACATGAAGTTTTTGGGTGTCTAGAAAAACGTGTGACGACGTCGAAGTTGGCACAAAAAAAATCAGCACTAGTGTCACCTAAAATTTGTTATAATCAACAAGCCAAAAACATGGAAAAAAACATCCATTTTGAGCTTGATTTTTTCTAACATCACAAATAACATATTCTTTTAAGCTCCCCTAAATGCGCCATGTGGGCAATGAGAGCCACATGGCAGGGGGGTTTCATCCACATTGTCTCTGATGTGGCACCTAATGTGGCATTTGACATGATGGCAGGAAAAGTAACCTGGCATGCCTTGTCAATAAACTTTTATGTTGTTAAAAATTTTTGGTGTTGCTTTTTGAGACGTTAAACTAGACTTTTGAGATGACATCAACTGGTGCATACCCTATTCATAAGGCAAGATCAATGAAAAATAATTATATAAAATAAATTAAAATAAAAAAAATAAAATGAACAAAAAAATTATTGAATTAAAAATAAATTACAAAAACTTACCATCTACCATCAAGAGATTTTTCGATGGTAAAATGAACAAATTACTTCTTTGAAAGTTAGTGAGAATGAAGGGTAAAAGGGTCATATTTGTATCCATTCTCCGTCCATGATGAGACAAAAGATATGAGATAATTAGAATATGGGAACTTGATCATTGTACATGTCAATGTTGTTTTAGACGTCTACATATTGTTTCAAACATTTGGATGTTTTTGGAGACATCTTATATGAAACACAATTCTTGTTTTCCATATCCCATATGGATTGTTTCACTTCCTACCATCCCACGTTTCTAAAGACCAACTCTTTTCATCTATGATGCATATCCATCCATTTTCCCTTTTTCACAAAGTATACTATGTGGTTGCCATTTCCCTCAATTTTTCATATATGGTCAAAGTTTTACCATAGACCGTAGTAATTTTACTAACTTATTGGAAGTCAAAATGGAGCTACTTGTTGACATGGATGTCTATGTTTTTTTGGACGTCACAAAAAAATATAACCATGTTTTGTCTAATATCACTAAAAACATGTCCATCTATAGTGACTATAATAAATCGGAGGGATAAAGGCCAATGTCAATGGTACCCATTTGATCTTTGCCTATTCTGACCTCCTCATATTGTTTAGCATATTGCACAACAGTGGCTAGATCTCTAGGATTCTTTTCTTTTAAACAAATTTTGAATTCTAGGGGATATAATCCTCCCATAAAAATTCCTATTAGATATGCATCTGGAATCCTGTGACCTGTCTATTGTTGCAAAATATATTTCATTCTACTATAGTAATTATTTACACCTTCTCTTATTGTCATTCTTATAGTTCTTAATCATTCTTGTAATTAAACTCTCCGTAAAAGCCAAAGGTCTAAACCTTGTTAAAAAAGCATCCCTCAATGCATTCCATGTTCTAAATGGACCATTAGTTTGGTACCATTCTTGGGCAATTCCTATTAGGATGGCAAGGAAGGTAGTGAGGTAACTAGCCTTAGGAATCATATTGGCCGCACAAACTATGCTAAAATGATTTAAATGGTAGTCAAGATCTAAGCCTGCTTAACCATTATATTGAGGTAAAGTAACAAGATTTAAGGGTCATGGTTGTGCCATGTTATAATTGTCCAACCATGAATCTTCCTCAAAATTTAAGGTCCTATAGTCAAAGTCTAAATCGTTTGGTAATTCTATTTGTAGTAGGTAAAGGTGATTTTGGAAACTAAATGGGTCAATATTCTTGTCTAAGTTAAAATTTTAAAATTGACTTGTAGATATTTCTAAATGCGGAGGTGTTTCAAGCATATCTATGTTAACCGAATTTGTAGTGGATGCTCTTAATTCTTCTTTAACCCCTAAAGTCTCAAACATGGTTTTTTGGCATTATAGATATATTGGGCAGCTCACTACGAGCGGAATTTTCCGTTTTTTCTTTGAAATTTTGATACAACATGTGGTTGAGGAGTAGCTTTAAGGCCCAACAATTTTTATAAGTTTTGGCTACATGGTTAAAAAGTTATTGTATGATATGTAGTTTCTTTTCCAACTCAGGCAGCTCAAGCAGATAAAAAAAAATCACTTTTTTCAAAATTAAAAATTTGAAATTGATTTTCTAGATTTCTATATATGTGGAAAGCTTTGAATCATTCCATTTTGATCAATTATGTGAAAGTTATGAGGAATTTTACTTTGTGGGCAATTATGGATTCTCTACTCTAAAATAAACTTTGAAGTCCTTCATTTTACTCAATTTTTAATATTTTTTGAAAAAAATAAAATCATAGGATGTAGATTTTTTATTACAACATTACAACCATTGGGATTGTCAATTTTCAAATCCATAACAAAATTCTTAACAATTTAGTATTTTCAATCATTATCTACTTCTTTCTACTTACTATTTTTTTCCTATATGTTGTACAATTCCAAATGATTTGAAATTTTTCAAGCATGTAGCTAATTTGCCTTGAAGAATGAATTAAAAGAGACACATACATTTTGGACATTTTTTCATACAAATATGACCTCGTGAAGAGCAGCTGCCCAGTTTTTCCTAGGGACAAAAAAAGGATTTTAGTCAATTCAAATGCTAATATCTTGCAATCTACATGGTGAAAATTTATGAAATTTTTTCCACATGTTCTCAAACCGTCTTACTACAAGATCCTATGGTTACATGTGTCCAAAAATGTTTTTTTTCTAAAATTTGGTTCTTGTACTAGAAACAACAGTTTGGGAGCGTTTTTGGTGAAAACATAGTCAAAAACGTTTAGGGGTTAATAGGGGTTAAATAATTTTCTAGTCTCTCTAGCACACTAGGACTTTGTTGACTCCAAGTATCTATCAAATATTTTGAAAGTATAGCATTGGATTCATAGTCATAAATCCTTGGTGTTGGAAATAAATATTCAACTAGTATGGAAGTTCTAGGTGGACTAATTGATGATTGGAATAAGGCTCGATTTATTGATGTTTCAATAGATGGAGATTCCAATTCATTTAATTGTGAAGTAACAGTAGCTTCAAGGGGAGTTCCTCTCCCTACTATTCTTCTATTTGAAGATCCTAGTTGTATGGTAGAACTAACTTTAAAGTCAATACTTGACCTAATTATTTCACTTTGAGATTCATCTTGATTAGTATTTGTTACTAACTTTTGAAATTGTCTTAGTAAAGAGTCAACCATATTTGGATCTTCTGGACTAGGTGGGAGTTTAGGTGGTGAAAAACATGGGTTAATGTAAGTGGCTATTGATCTTCCATATCTTGGCTTACTTTCTTCTTGTATTTTATGTGTGGCTTCTTCTAATAATCGATTAGGAGTTTTGCTAGACATTTAGTGAGGCCATAGACAAAAGACAAATTTCTGTTGGATAAAAGTTAACTCTAAGTTTTTTCAACAAAATCCTAGGAAATATTGGGGACCCATTATTGTATTGTCTTTTTGAGGTAATGAGCTCCCTATGCTCACTAAGTTGTTTGTTTCAACTTGTCTAGGATTTTTATACCTGCTAAAAGAAAGTTTAACAACCGATATCGGTTATTGTTCTACAATCTAATATAGTCAAAAATAGTTGGACAAATTAGACTAAAAGATGGGCTTTACACATAAAGTCTGGGATAAGTGGAGTTATTGTTGGTTTTATTGGACGATAAGTAAATTGATAAATTCTATCAACAATCTTATTGCCCATCCAAGCGGCATAAACTTTGGGTACTTTAGTTTGAGTTTGAGATTTTAATTTTTTGTATTGATTGATTAGGTAGTGTAAGGAAAAATCAAATAATAATTCACCACTTTTCACAACAAATCCTTTTGGTAGTTCAAGTTTCTCCCAAATTTTACTAAAAATAACTTTCTTTCTGTCTAATAGTAATTATTCTATTTTTTGTTTTAACTGCTATTCTTTTATATGGTTTCCACTTAGTTAGAATCCTTGTCCAAAATACCCGTTTTTATAAAGACAATAAAGGGTTATAAAAAGACAAGGTCCGAAATAATAGTCTTCCACTATTTCTAGGACTTCCCATGGAAATAGGTATTCCATTTTTATTCATCTAGAATTTTTTTAAATTTAAAATTTATTTTTTAAACTCAAATTCTTGGCTTAATTCCTTGGTTTTCCTATTGTCTACTATTGTTACTAAATATACATTTGTTATCATAGATATTGATACAATTTATATTAGATATAATATATATATATATATATATATATATATATATATATATATATATATATGTTCTCTTCAATGGGATATCCTTCAAAAATAAGCTACATGCTAAATTTGTACCAAAATATGATAGTTGAGCTTATACATCCAGCTCTTAATAACCGGCCCCTCCTGAGACTCATGAATAGGGAGATTAAAAACCAACTGTTTTCTTTCTAGACTATGTCAGAAATTAAAAAGATTTGATGTCTTTTTAGGGGAAAGAGCCTTAATTCACCAAATTAAAGCCAAACCTGAAAGTTAGTAGCTAGTTGCATGAATGCAATGAAAACTGTGGCGCCTCTATTCCCCACTTGGACTTGTCCATACTTGTCTCACAAATTCACAACAAATCAAGGTGTTGCTTGAGGATTGATTAAAGTTTTTTTATGCTAGGAGAGGATTGTACTAGCTCATAGTGGAACACAATGACAATGTGGAATGGCAATTACTACCTCTTCTGAGCACATTGTCATGCCAAAACAAAATTTTCAATCCAAAAAAAAGGAATTCCAAAGGGGGTCCACATGGCAACATCTCATTTGTCCTTAGAAGAGGTACAAAAGTCAATACTTCAGATTGTACATCTAGCAAAGTGAAACACATGAAATTTTTCATAGGACTAAAGATGTTGAAAATGGTAGTTATAAAATCATACAACATCAAAACTACTTAAACATTTCTTTGCAGAGTTGTGCTGGGAACTACACTATGAAATTGTTGTGTAAGTTTAGATTTCCCAAAACTACCAGAATGTACTTAGGTGGAGCTACTATTTCATGAGCATCCATTTAAAGTAAATCTGTTTTTGAAGTAGCATCTTGCTGAGTGCCATTGATGACTATGATTGCCTTTGGATCACAATGCAAGTGTATAGGAACATCATATGTACCAAACGAATCACATGAATAAAAAAATATATAAACATATTTGAAAATAGTCAAACAACATACAATAAAGTCCAAGACAAAGAATTTGAAAATGAGAAGGCAAAGTGGCTTTAGAACAATACTTGAAATCACATAATCGTGAGCAGCACCTTCTCGAGCCTCGTCCATCTCCATAGCCAAGCGTAGCCGGCCCAAGTGAGCCAAATGGGAACCAGGGTTTGTGTGTTCAAAAAAGATCTGAATTACATCATTCATTTCAATAGCTTGTGGATTGATCATGCACTTCTAAAGTGCTGAGGCTTTGCTATACTCCATCCCACCTTGATGGACTCACAAAACCCATGAAGCGGAGGGAATGTATTGTCCAGATTGTAGCATTGGAAGGAGTGTGCCCGAAAGCGTACTGCCAAGTTGTTTTTGCATTTTGTATTTGCAGTATGTTGCAACTCTCTCGATGAGATTTGTGTGAGTTCGAACAATTCGGTTCTTTGCGAAAAGAGTACCATGCTTGATGTACTCCTCAACTCCTTCAATTTGTTCAACTGTCACGTTTCTTTGAATGTACTGAAAGTGGTCCTAGCCTTTGTCTTTGATACAATAGCCAAGCATTCCAATAAAAGTGTGTAGCCCAGTATTACGAAGGGATTTTGGGAGAATGTGATGGCCCACTGGGGCATTTTTTACATCATCCCATCCAAGATATTGTTTAATTTGTTTACTAACCATGGCTACAGAAGACGTCAAAAGTCTGTACACCATTTGCATGTGTAGTCTGCTTAGACCGCTACCTCTCTCAATTGAATAGAGGCCCGAGATGCATTCTTTATCAAGAAATTCTTCAACCTTTTCAAGAAGCTTAGTAGAGATGTCAACACTCCCAACTAAAATTGTCACATTGACATCCATTTCTTTTGGTTGCATTGAAGCACATGTTGTTGGAATTTTTTTCAAAGCATTCTTTTTCAATGGTGGGTTTTTCAAAGCAGGCTTATTCTTTGCCTTTTGCTTTCTAGTAGAATTTCAATGAACATGTTCAGCACTAGCACTTTCTTGTATTCCAGTGTTGGAGAATGGACACTCTTCAGTGTCTGTTGTTTTGCCTCTGCGGGTTGTACCTTTAAGAATTTGAGATATGGGTGGCGCTAGGATGCAATGCTGCAAGATAACAACAACATAGCTGCAATAGATTAACCACCTAGTACTAACATCAACATTGAAGAACTATACACCTGTGTATCATCCAAAACAAGAACTATGTATTGCCAAAAACTAGAAGCTGACCTAGGAAGCCATACAACAAGTAAAGACTAGAAAGAGAAAAATTTGAACATTGGACAGATAGACTATCCTCTGAACTAACCTAAGCTAAACAAGTATTGAATCTAAGGGAATTGAATTAAACTAAAGTAGGCAGCTCTAGTGGAAAACGTCGCAATCCAAGTCTCCAAGCAACATCAGCCTCTATCCTCGTCAGAGCTTCAAAATGGAGGCGCAGCCCATCAATGGAGCAGCAATGAAGCTTGGGGAAGCAACAACAAAGCTTGGCGGAGCAACAACAGAACTTGGTGGAGTAGCAACGGAACTCACAAGTGAGAAAACTCAGGAAGAACAATGTTTGAGGAAGGGTGCCAAACCCTATCAAGAGATCAACGGACCTCATTTTTTACAAGGACAGCCCAGCATCGACGACTCTTAGGTGCTTCTAGTTTTCTCTTTAAGTAATCAATGGCCCGAGATGACCACCAATCACGAATTTGGGTCCACTCTCATCAACGGCTCTAAGGGGGGTTGTTTTTATTTTTCGAGTTCATCAATGGTCCCTATTTTTTGATGGGCAAGGGGGGGCATCATAGGGTTTTGTTGCTACTTTAGGACACATTGTCAAGAGTTTGGTTCAATTTCGGCTAGTGAAAATGGTATTGGGCTTTCAAAACAACAACCAACAGGTGATGTATAAGCTCAATTAATTTTGTTTTTTGACTTAGTTGTGGTTTTGAGCTTGATTGAATAGATTCTCTAGTGAAATAACGATAATAAGTAGTAGTAAATCTAAAGACACCTTGTATGCATCTATTGGCACACTAACAGTTTGCTAGATGGCATGGGTACAGGTGAGGATTACTACCTCCTAGGAATTTTTTTCAAAAAAGTGTCGAACAAGTCTATGGGCAGATGAAGAATTTATATTGTTGATTTGCATGATGCTGGGACCACCAAATCCCGAGCATTACTCAAACTCATATTTGCTTTTTGGCTTGTTTGTAATGGTAGTTCATCAAAGATGATTTTTTGTTTAGTCTGATATTCCTTTGAGTGCATGTATCTTGACATAAGAGTACAGTTACCACAAACACATGTGTTATGGCCAAATAGTATTGCTTACGGCTTGATTGATCACCAACTAATAGGAATTATTAGTATTCTTATACTCTATTTCTTTTGTTGAGAGCACTTGTTACAACTCTTGATTATTGGAACGTTTTGACATGAATCCAATTGCCAACCATAATGTATATGCAGGATTTAGTTCAAGTCTCCTTCCCTTCACATATCTTTGTAATACAGATCTTCTCAAATTTGAGATTTTGTTTGGTACTATCAGTTGTCTCCTCTTCATAAAAGATGTTTTCTTGTTTATAACAAGAATGAATCAAAAGTCCTAAATATGAGTAGGATTTTCGAATGGGAGGTAGAATCTACTCTGACCTTATCAAGGAAGTATTGAAAAAAATATTTTTTTATATCTAATTTAATACAAATTTGCTCTAAACTCCCTAATTTCACGTTGTGATGGGTGAAAATAAATTAACGTGTTAACAATAGTCCTAAGTTGAAGCAATTTGTCTATAGGAATTTCAAGTTTTCCTAGATGATTCAATCCTTTAACTATAATCTCAAAATCTAAGTCGTAGGAAATGTGAGAATGTTTTGGAATTGTTGGTTTAGAAGTCCTAGTTGCTATGTTAGGGAAAGTAGGGTTATGAGAACAAGTAGGTGTATGAGATTTTCTTTTTGTACTATCAAAGGCTTGCTTCTTAAAACAAGTTTTCTTAATGTGTCCAATTTCCCCACACCAATGACAATGGTTTTCCTCTCTAAGTCCTTGTATTTTTCCTTTGGTATAAGACCTACTTTCCTTTATGTTCACGTTTTTAGAAGTTGAAGTAAATGATTTTAAGGAGTTGGGAGTACAATTATTGTTTAGAAATGTTTCTAAGGGTATGGGTCTATTGTAACGAATTATAGTAGGTGTTGGTTCTACTATGTCCTTTTTAAGAAAGATATCCGCTAGAACATTGTCTATTATTTCTTGACTTATTTTTGTACATTGACCCATGAAACCAAAATCATAATAATATATTTTCAATTTTTATAGTGTGTAAGTATCCTTAACCTTTTATCAAATTTGTTCCTTAATTCAAAAGTTTGATTTTTAAAGGAATTTTAATAAGAAAATCAAAGTTCATTCAAGATTAGTGTGGAATTCTAAAATAGAAGATATCTATTCTATTTTCTTTATATTTTCCTTGAAATTTTGAATTTAACTCAAAATTTGAATTATTTTGAATTTAGAAAAAATTTAAATAAGGTATTACTATTTTACACTTTAGCCACTGATAGCTAAGACCTTTTTCCCGACAGCAACGCCAAAATGTAATATAGGGTTTTGTTTCATTCCCAAAACACAAGAAAACACAAGTATAGGGGTTTATAAAGGAAAAGGTGTATTCAATCTATTGTTTATATGACTAATGTCACTTTTCAAATAGACTAATACTTAAAACTTGAAAATACCTGGTTTTAGTCTTATAATTCACAAACACTCATATTCCCAGAGGTAATAATTTCGTGGACAATCCTTTACCAATGCAAACACAATGAAGTCCTAGTCCTATATAGTGTTCTACAAGGTGGTCAAATAGTTTGGTCAAAACTTCAAGTTTGGTCATATTGTCTTATGCAAAGTATAATCTATAACATAATCAATTTCCAGATAATACTTTGAAAATATTACAAATAATTCATTAATTATTCCTTTTTATATGTATTGGTCAAATTGTCCAATAAGTGCTCGCCATGAACAATCCTAATGCAAAATGCCTAACTCCGTCAATCCTAGGTCAAATTGTCTCAGTTAATGGAGAGTATGCAAATTTGGGTGTTGTACCCAAATTTCATCTTTCTCCTTTCTCTTTTCTCCCGTCTTTTGAGGTCAAATTGTCAAATAGTCCAAATCTCACAAACACTGTTAATTCAAACACCAACATTATAATAAATTATGATTTTGACCAATATCAAGTACCTAAAACCAAAATATACAAATCAACCAAGCTTAAAGAATTGAAGATCAATGACTTTAAAACGTGTAAATAATCATAAGAAACTCTTAAACCATCTTAAAACTAGGAAAATCCAACCCTACAAGCGTGGAATATAGCCTTTAACCATGAAATCAGCCCCTATGGGCGTGTTTAGGACCTAAGTCCGTGAACTGCAAACCTATGGCCGTGGTGAGCCTCCAGAATAGAGATTTCAACCCAAAATAAGGATTTCAGTGATTTGGCCCTATGACCGCTCGATTTGGGCCTAAGGCTGTGCGTCGCATCCCATGACCGTGCGAAATCCTTGATTTCACCGCAGACTACTGCGACCTCCTACGCCTGTTTGTGTGACGCAACAATCTCAAATTTTTTTGTTCGTTTTTATCAAGTTTACAAAAATTCTGTTCTGATTCTTACTCAATCAATCAATTCCATTTATGCAATCCTCTCAGTGCTCAAAATTCGACAATCTTGTAATATTTTGGCGTTTAGTAGAGAAGCCAAACCAATAGCCACATTCTGCAAATTTTGATCAGTTCGTCCAAATTTTCTAGAGTTTGCTTGTGATCCTTACTCGTGTAGAATGGAAAGCAAAGATATTGAAGGCAAAATATGTTCATATATTATTATGATAAGAGAAGTTATAAGATAGTTTATATACAGTACATGAACAGTTGTGTCTATTCATTAAACTAACAGGTGCGACTCTATGTCTAACTTATGCTAAGCTGGTTAACCCCTAAAGGACCAAATGGTGTTTTTTGGCAACATGGAGATTTCAGGCAGCTCATTACAGATGGAATTTTTATTTATTTTCTTTGAAATTTTCACACAACATGTGCCCAAGGAGTAGCTTTAAGACCCAACAATTTTCATAACTTTTGAATACATGGTTAAAAAGTTATTGTATGATATGTTGTTTTCATTGCTTAGTGGGCAGCCCGGGCAACAAAAAAAACTTCTTTAAAAATCACTGCTTTTTTAAATAAAAATTTGAAATTTATTTTCCTCATTTTTATATACATGGAAAGCTTTGAATCATTCCATTTTGATTTATGAGATGAAAGTTATGAAGAGTTTTAGTTGTCAGTAGTAGTTTGTGGGTAGTAATGGAATCTTTAAGACCTTTCTTTCACTCAATTTTTAATATTTTTGGAAAAAAATAAAAACGTGAGGTGTAGATTGTTTATTAAAACAATTTAACCATTGGGATTGGAATTTTTCAATTCCATAAATAAATTCTTAACAATTTAATATTTTAAATCATTCTCTACTTCTTTCAACTTATTATTTTTTTCCTTTATGTTGTACAATTCCAAATGATCTAAAATTTTTCAAGCATGTAGACAACGTGACTTGAAGAATGAATCCAAAGAGTTACAACCATTTTGGACATTTTTTCATAATGATCTGACCTTGTGGAGTGCATCTGCCTGGATTTTTGCAGGGCCAAAAAATGGCTTTTTGTCACTTCAAATGCTAATATCTTGCAATCCAAACAGTGGAAATTTCTGAAATTTTTTACACATCTTCCCCAAATAGTTTACTACAAGATCCTACGGTTACATTTGTCCAAAAATGTATTTTTTTTCTAAAATTTGGTACTTATACTAGAGATGACAATTTGGGAGCATTTTTGGTGAAAACATAGTCAAATACTTTTAGGGGTTAACTATCTAACACTCCCCTTGCAGTTGCAACAATTATACTGAATTATATTTGGTTTCTTATTAAAGCCATGGGTCTTGGATGTAATCTGATATTGATGAATCAGAGCATCTCCCCCTTCATCAAATTATGGAAGAAAGTCCTTGAGCAGCTGAACAGAGATTATGCTTGGTTTGCGGAAGCGATTTGGTGAGAATGTCAGCCCACATGTCTGATGTGGGGGTGAACTCCAGGTGGAAAACTTGAGAGTCAATTTTCTCACGGAGAAAGTGATATTTTATATCAATATGTTTAGAGCATTCATAATACTTAAGATTTTTGGCAAGTGTAATGCACGCATGATTATCACAATAAAGAGTGCTACATCAGGAACTTCAAGACATGTGAACATGGTGCCAACCTCCATACCAACCTAGTATGGATAAAATGACACTAAAATGACCTGTATGCTGCCTTTGGTGTCAAAATGGCATCAAAACAATCTGGCCCAACTTTTCTGATGTAGGTAGATGAACATGATATCCCAATTCGGTAATTAAGGCTTGAAGTCACAATAATTCCTTTGTGGCTGTGGCCGCAGCAATATATTC
Source organism: Straminergon stramineum (assembly GCA_963920665.1). NCBI lineage: Eukaryota > Viridiplantae > Streptophyta > Bryopsida > Hypnales > Calliergonaceae > Straminergon > Straminergon stramineum. The sequence continues at coordinate 16,106,104 of OY987270.1, forward strand.
TGCCTCAATGGAAGACAAGGCTATAACTGATTGCTTTTTGCTTTGCCATGATATTAAATTTCCATTAAGTTGGAAGAGATAGCCAGAAGTGGACTTGCGACTATTGATGTCACCAGCCCAATCAACGTCAGTCCAACCAAGAACGGAATATTTAGAGAGATTGGGAGAAGAATAGTGATAGACTAAACCCCAATGACAAGTATGTTTTAAGTAGCAAAAGATTCGTTTTAAAGTTGTCCAATGACGAGGTCATGGATTGGCCATAAATTGTGGCAAATGACTTACTGGAAAAGCTAGATCAAAGCAATAGCAAGTAATCAGCCATTGTAAGCAACCAATAGTTTGAGCATAAGGTATGGATGCCATAAGGGATAATTCTTCAAGTGTAAGATTCTCTACTTGAGTGTGAGAGAAGCGAATGCCAACTTCAAGCGGTGTAGAAACGAGTTTACAATTTGTCATGTGAAACTTGACCAAGAGATCATTAATATACTTGTCCTAATATAGAGTAATTGTCTTGGCCGTGTGATCTCGGCTTACTTGAATACCTAAGAGATACTCCACATCGTGGTTATCTGTCATAGCAAACCTAGTAGTGAAAATAGCTTTGTGAGTTGAAAAGTACTAGAGGTTATCAGAGACAAGAATTAGGTCATCAATATAAAGGCCAAGGATAATAAAAGAAGAATGAGAGGTCTTAAAGTAGACGTTGGTGTCAGATTTACACTTGAAAAATCCTTGACTGAGAAGGAAGTCATCGAATAATTCATACCAAACGCGCGGTGCTTGCTTGAGTCCATACAAAGACTTGTGCAAGCAACACACTTTGGTTTCAGAACCAGGTTCTATAAAGCCTTTAGGCTGAACAAGATAAATTTTTTCTTTTAAAAGACCATTTAGGAAGGTTGTTGTAACATCCATTTGATGAGTGTACAAGTTATGAAGCGTTGTAAGCAGGGTTGTTCTGTCGAACATGTTTTGGGGTTTGGGTGTCGAGTTGTTCGTCTGATGTCGCATATCGTATAAGACGAGTGTCGCATATACGAGACAAATTTGACGAGCGCGAAATTAGGGTTTAGGGTTTTCGGGCAGGGCAGCCAAAATTTTTATCTTACATGGCGGGTTGTCAACAATGACGTGGAAAGCTTTGACCACGTCACCATAGGCGACTACGGGTGGGGCGACCGCGGGTCCTAGAATGAGGGCGACTGCGGGTTCAATTTGGGGCGACTGTGGGTCCTAGAATGAGGGTGACTGCGGGTTCAATCCGGGGCGACTACAGGTCCAATCCAGGGCAACTATAGGTCGAGGGGGGGGGCGAGTGTGGGTCCATGGGGGGCGAGTGCAGGTCCAGGAGGGGCGAGTGCGGGTCCAGGAGGGGCGAGTGTGGGTCCAGGGGGGGCGAGTGCGGGTAGAAGGGGGCGACTACGGGTCTAGGGGGGGAGTGCAGGTCTAGGGGGGGTAAATGCGGGTAGAAGGGGGCTTAGGGGGGCGACCACAAGTCATTTCTTGGGCAATTGTGGCTGATGGGGCGACTGTAGGTCTCAGACTCAAGAAGTCTTCTAGTTCATGACGATGGAGGCGGCTGTGTATGGGGCGACCGTGGGTTAGGGGCGCCAGAAAACATGAGTTTGAGTTTCCCCCCTTACAAAGTGGAGGGAAGGCGTTCAAACTTTTCAAGTACCGCTCCCCCCTTTTCTGAGGAATAACTCCAGAAAATCCTAAAACTAAGGCATTCAATACTAAGTGATCAAAAGTTAATTAAGTAATAAAGAAAGCAAATTGGTTTAGGAAGTGGAGATTTGGAAAAGCCCTTTTTCCTAACATTTCATTTCTCCTTCATCCATCCTTGTGGTCATGTCAAATTCAACGTAACCATTTCCTATTTTAATTTTTGGAGGGAGTAAATTGAGAGGAGACCTTCCCTTTTAGGGGAAATCATGTACAAAAAAAATACTAACATCGTGGGATGCACAAAGAAGAAATCTTCTTATCTACATAAGAAGTGGTTTAAGAAATGGAGACTTGGGGAAGCTCTTCTTCTTGACATTTTATTTTTCCTTCGTGGTCATGTCAAATTCAACGTGACCATTTCCTATTTTAATTTTTGGAGGGAGTAAATTGAGAGGAGACCTTCCCTTTTAGGGGAAATCATGTACAAAAAAAATACTAACATCATGGGATGCACAAAGAAGAAATCTTCTTATCTACATAAGAAGTGGTTTAAGAAATGGAGACTTGGGGAAGCTCTTCTCCTTGACATTTTATTTTTCCTTCGTGGTCATGTCAAATTCAACGTGACCATTTCCTATTTTAATTTTTGGAGGGAGTACATTGAGAGGAGACCTTCCCTTTTGGGGGAAACCATGTACAAAAAAAATACTAACACCGTGGGATGCATGAAGAAGAAATCTTTTTATCTACATAAGAAGTGGTTTTAAGAAATGGAGACTTGGGGAAGCTCTTCTAATTGACATTTTTTTTTTCCTCATGCTCATGTAAAATTCAACATGACCATTTCCTATTTTAATTTTTGGAGGGAGTACATTGAGAGGAGACCTTCCCTTTTGGGGGAAACCATGTACAAAAAAAATACTAACACCGTGGGATGCATGAAGAAGAAATCTTTTTATCTACATAAGAAGTGGTTTACGAAATGGAGACTTGGGGAAGCCCTTCTCCTCATCATTTCATTTTCCATCCTCCAACATAGGAATTTCAATATAGTCCTCCCCTTGATACATCAAGGGGATTTAAAACACATTTGAAGGGGTGAATGAATATTCAATTTATTGAAGATTAAAAAGTTAGGAAATGACACTTTGAATGGTTTTTATCTTACAAGTACAAGGTTTAAGAGTTCAAACATTTTTACGACATATAATGAAAAGCAACTCACATGTGTGTCATTTTATCCATCCTAAAAAATAGAAGTACATTACTTTTGGACTCGCATACATGGAGAAGGTCCATGGTTTTTCTATAGGGTTTAGGGTATAGGGTTAGGGTTTAGGGTTTGGAAAACCCTCTTCAATTTCTCTAATTAGTCATACTAAAATTTCTGTATTTATAGACTAATTCTGTAGTATTTACTAACTACGAGCATTGAAGGACATGTCAATTATAGTGTATGGAAGATGCAATTAAGCTTGACTTCATTAGAGTTGGAGATGGCTCACATCTTGTGGTATGTTGGTTCCTGCACTGACGTGACTTTAAGATAGAGGTGAATATAGGTCTTGGGCGAGTTCAGGTCTTGGGCGACCGCGAGTCTTGGGCGACCACGGGTGAGGGCGAGTTCGAGTGTTGTTGTTGTTGAGCCCAATTTGGTGGATTGGGGGGCGACCTCGGGTCATGGGCGACCGCGGGTGAGGGCGAGTTCGAGTCTTGTTGTTGTTGAGCCCAATTTAGTGGATTGGGGGGCGACCTCGGGTCATGGGCGACCGCGGGTCTTGGGCGACCGCGGGTGAGGGCGAGTTCGAGTCCTGTTGTTGTTGAGCCCAATTTGGTGGATTGGGGGGCGACTTCGGGTCATGGGTGACCGTGGGTGAGGGCGAGTTCGAGTCTTGTTGTTATTGAGCCTAATTTGGTGGATTAGGGGGCGACCTCGAGTCTTGGGCGACCGCGGGTCATGGGCGACTGCGGGTGAGGGCGGGTTCGAGTCTTGTTGTTGTTGAGCCCAATTTGGTGGATTGGGGGGCGACCTTGGGTCATGGATGACCGTGGGTGAGGGCGAGTTCGAGTCTTGTTGTTGTTGAGCCCAATTTGGTAGATTGGGGGGCTACCTCGGGCCTTGGGCGACCGCGGGTGAGGGCGAGTTCGAGTCTTGTTGTTGTTGAGCCCAATTTGGTAGATTGGGGGGCGACCTCGAGTCATGGGCGACCGCGGGTGAGGGCGAGTTCGAGTCTTGTTGTTGTTGAGCCCAATTTGGTGGATTGGGGGGCGACCTCGGGTCTTGGACAATCGCGGGTGAGGGCGAGTTCGAGTCTTGTTGTTGTTGAGCCCAATTTGGTGGATTAGGGGGCGACCTCGGGTCATGGGTGATTGCGGGTGAGGGCGAGTTTGAGTCTTGTTGTTATTGAGCCTAATTTGGTGGATTGGGGGGCGACCTCGGGTCTTGGGCGACCGCGGGTCATGGGCGACTGCGGGTGAGGGCGAGTTCGAGTCTTGTTGTTGTTGAGCCCAATTTGGTGGATTGGGGGGCGACCTCGGGTCTTGGGCGACCGCGGGTGAGGGCGAGTTCGAGTCTTGTTGTTGTTGAGCCCAATTTGGTGGATTGGGGGGCGACCTCGGGTCTTGGGCGACCGCGGGTGAGGGCGAGTTCGAGTCTTGTTGTTGTTGAGCCCAATTTGGTAGAATGGGGGGCGACCTCGGGTCTTGGGCAACCGCGGGTGAGGGCGAGTTCGAGTCTTGTTGTTGTTGAGCCCAATTTGGTGGATTGGGGAGCGACCTCGGGTCATGGGCGACTGCGGGTCTTGGGCGACTGCGGGTCAGGCGAGTTCGAGTCTTGTTGTTGTTGAGCCCAATTTGGTGAATTGGGGGGCGACCTCGGGTCTGGTAGGGTGACTGCGGGTCCACGGGCGATTACTTGTCTTAGACAAGGCGACTGTGGGTCTAGGGGCGAATGTGGATCCTGGACAGGGTGATTGCAGGTCCTGGACAGGGCGACTGCGGGTCCTGGGCAGGGCGACTACGGGTCCTGGGGCGACTGCAGGTCCTGGACAGGGCGACTGCGGGTCCTGGGGCGACTACAAGTCCTGGACAAGGCGACTGCAGGTCCTGGACAGGGCAACTGCGGGTCCTAGGGCGACTGCAGGTCTTGGACAGGGCGACTGCGGGTCTTGGGGCGACTACAGGTTCTGGACAGGGCAATTGTGGGTCCAAGGGCGCATGCGGGTCCTCTGGAGGGTGACTACTGGTTCTGGGCAGGGCGACTGCGGGTCCTCTAGAGGGCGACTGTAGGTCTTTTGAGGCGCGTGTGGGTCCCCTGGGAGGCGCCTGCGGGTCTTTTGGGGCGCCTGCGGGTATTTGTGAGGCATTACTCTCTTTAGGCTCCGACTTCATGTCTTTGCCTCACAAGTCGCCAAGTACTTCCCACCCGCGGTCGCCTAGGAGCGTGAACCCGAAGTCGCCCTATCTATAATTGCCTATAGCCGTGGTCGCCCACACCCGCATGCGCCCCTTTAGGATGCCATGTAGAAGACACATGTTTGCCACATGGCATCCAGGTGGCCTCACGGGCAGGGTGAATTTTAAAAAAAAGTCAAAGCTAAGTTTGACTCTATTAGACGGACAAGAGGGTCTACTTGACGTGTTGGACGTCGTGTTCGTCGTGTTGTCGAACTGTCCGCCGGAACAACCATGGTTGATATGCATGTCTATGTTTTTTTGGAGATCACAAGAAAACATGACCAGGTTTTGTCTAACACCACTAAAAACATGTCCGTCTACAATGACATCTATTTATTTTCCAATTTAGCCACTTACGTTTTCCTCAACATCAAACCAAATTCTCATTCATGTGGATGTTTATTGTCCAACGCAAGGTGTTTTAGAAAATAGGTTACGTTTTTGGTAAACAACACAAAAACACAATTTTCTTATAGTGACTAGAAGAAAATGAGGGGTTTTGCGACAACTATTTGCAACTGGTTTTGTAGTTGCATGAGACGTTTGCAACTACTTGACAATTAAGAGCCCACCATTGCAATAGACAAGTTGTACTCGTTGCATATCAGTTGCAAAAATTTTAAGGATGTTTCTCATCCAACAACCTACTTGAAAGTTTGTCAATGAACTCTTTTGATGTGGTTGCTTATGTGGAAGTTATTTGTGTGCGACTAGTTTGCAACTAATGTGCAACTAACATGTAATTGGTTTGCTACTTTTATACAACTTGTCTATAATTCATAGATTTGGAAATTTTAATTTGCCAAATCCAAAAATTTCTTAAACTTTTAATATTTATAGATTTTTGTAGATTATAAAAATCTACAAAGTGTAAAAATCTACAAAACGTAGAAATATAAGAATTTCATTATCAAAATTCATTACACAAGAATGTTATAACTTATAATTCTTATATGTCTAACCTAATGGTGTTCATGACAATTGATATGGGACAATTAATAAAAGACTTAATAGTAGTTGTATTTTAGTTGTTTCCTAGTTGCATGCTAGTTGTATTTTAGTGAAAGTCTAGTCATTTTTTAATCAAACTTTAGTCGAATTGTAGTCGTACTGTAGTTGCAGTCTAGTTGCAATGAAATTGCTTTGCTATCAAATTTAGATTATATGCAATTGTGGATAGACACATTGGACTCTACAAAATGTAAACTTGTCCACATTGACAATTTTGATGAATATTGGATGTAAAATACCTTACATTAATTCTTATGGTTAGTACCAATGACAAGTTGCATCAAGAGTTGGACACTAAAGTAGACTTGGTTGCTAGAGTCCAACAATATACGTATCAACACTAGCGAGATTCAACTCCTGCTTTTTTCTTGTTTCAAGTTTATGAGTTGCAATGCAATATGTACCTTAGCATACTCACTTTTGAAAAGAATCAAAAACTATCAAATGAGCAATTCAACAATGCATGGGAAACAATAGACAAGTTTGACAATATGCGGAATCTCCTTTATAAGATGATAGTACGAAAAGATCTTATTTTGACTAATTGGTCAACTCTTTTTTATCTTATTGCTGATTTGGGAGTAAGAGCATTATTATATTATGTAAATCTGGAGAAAAAATTAAGTCAATGTCGGCGAGAGGATTTATTGAATATACCCCAAAGAAAGATTCGGATTGTAGACCAACATACTAAAATGAATCCAAATTTCTTAGCTCAAAAAGACATCCAAAATAAGTGGAGATTAGGATTGACCCAATTACAAGAGCACATGAAGAACCAAGGTGATATTATTATCTTATTGACTACAGTGACAAATCGTAAAGCTGTTGCATAAAGAGGTGAGCTGACTACTAGTCACTATTTATACAACCTCCAAAATGGATATATCAGATTATCCAAGACCTTGGATGCCCTTGAAAAAGGGATTTTACTTATAAGTAATGTCAAAGAAATATCTGTGTTTGATTTACGGCTTGCAACACATCAACCTTCACCTTGGATTACATTAAAGACTCCAGTTCAAGGTTCATCTCTTACCTAACGATTTTTGGGACATTACTATCATATGTTTGACAACATAGCTATTGAAAGTCCAATTCCTTCCTGGAAAGCCCTAGAATGGCTTGTGGAAGACCATGGATTATCAGTTATAGAACATGAGCCATATGACAAAGTCTATGAGCATATATCTACGAATTGGCAAGAGAACCCCCCAGCAGTAGTGGTAACTAATAACCACTTTTGCCCATGTAAGAGAAGGTACAAATGGAATCCCAAAGCCACAATTGATTCTATATTGGCCAATTATACCAAGAGCATTGGATAGTGTAGTATCATGTGCTTGAGCCTATGGATCTTTTCATGAGGAGCATATTACACACACAGATCCAGTATGTTTTCGAGCAGCTATCTTCTATGATTTCTTGAGGATGATGTGTGAGACTCATGGTATTATCATTAATGTCAATAAATTTGATAAATTATACCTAGAGTTCCATATTTTGACCAAGATCCAATATGGAAGCACTCGATGGTTTCAAGTACTAGAAGTTATGGTCATTACTTATTTCTTCTGGGGAGCCCATCCGTCGATTATCAATCAAACAAATCGACACAAGCCTTTGACACGATGGTTAGCAAACCAATGTTCCAACAACCCTAAATTGCTTGAGGAAAATCTGGATATTGAGAGAACAACAACTAGAGCACATACGAAGCGGATTCGACATCAAGACCAAAGATGAAACAAAAGACCTAAATACTATTGACAAGGTCGTCAATAGGCTAAGTAGGGGGCTATGTAGACCAAAAATTTAGAAAAGGATTAGTAATTTTAGAAAAAATAGCTTATTAGGGGCCCTTTATTAGAAAATATACAAAATAAAGTTAGAAATAAAGTTAAAGTATCCCTAATAGTGTAAATAGGGATATTTACCTAGAATGAATGAAAAATAAAAATAAAAATAAAAACATACAACTTGGATGAATGAGGTGTGACTTAGGTCACACCTTTTCACAAAAGTAATGCCCGTTTGTTTTTAGAACTATAAGAACTTAAAAATAAATAAAAACTACGGCATTGTGAGATCCAATTTTTTTTTATAAATATATTATATTGTGTATTATGTTTATTGTGCTTATGGTTATTATGCAAGATTGCATTGGTATAATTTAAGTTTGTCGAAATTCTTGCTAGGATTTAAGTTGAAATTTATAATTGTGAGATTTGTGATTATAAGGATTTGTATTTGTTATCATGAGAAATTAAGTAGATGTGTTTGGGTGTCTTGTGGAGAAAATTGTGAGTGTCTGGTTATCATTGTGTTATTCTATACAATTTGTGCAATTCCGGGAGAATTGCTAAACTCACAATTTGAGAATGTTCTCTCCATCTTTGAAGTTACTTTTGTGAGATTTTCAATTTCAAATTTGTCAGAGTTGTAAGAGATCAAGAATTTGAGGAATGAGGATGAATTTTAAATCAATACTGACTAGGGAAGAAAATTCTTGGATACTGAAATTCGACTGAATTGAGAGGCGAGAACAATTTGGTGTCGCATTGCTGGATACACCCCACGAATCTACAACCAAAGAAGTTAATTGTTGCAATCACGAGAGATTCAAGCTTCTCATTTAAAGTTGCGATCGGAGTTGCTACAGCGCTTGGCTTGGCTTCATTTTAGGTTCTTCAAAATTTGGAAAGTTTGGTCAAAATTGGATGGTTGATGGGGTCATGCAGATCAAATCGATTGAGTGAATTGTTAGATAGTTAACTAGCTTAGCATAAGTTAGACATAGAGTCACACCTGTTAGTTTAATGAATAGACACAACTATTCATTTGTTGTATATAAACTATCTTATACCTTCTCTTATCATAATAATATATGAACATATTTTGCCTTCAATATCTTTGCTTTCCATTCTATATGGTATTAGAGCTGATATGAATCGATCTGACCATGTGTTTTCCTTCACAGCCCAGTGTTGCATGCTCCAGGGAAGACGTGCTTGACCTATTCGTCGTTGAAGAAGAAAGAACTGAAGATGATAATCATTTATGATTTGTTAATGGTTTTTTTCAACTTCCAATCAAACCTACATTTCAAGAAATCACTAAAGAACAATAGCAATGAGAAGAACCCAACGAAGAACAACAAGTTGAATTCACGAATGTTGCATATATAATTTCAAATGCCCCTGCAAGTTTTATTAGTGCACTAGCTACATTTAATGAGCTACATCCACATTTTTTTGTTGAAGATGGAAGTTTCATGACTCTGGCTATTCATTAGGAATTTTAAGACATACAATAATGGCCAACCTTGGATTAAGTTCAGCTTCAAGAGCTTACTATATTCCACTGTTAAGTGCTACAATCTATGCAACATGGAGCATTAAGCTAGAAATGCTACTTGCCCAGTTTGAATTGTGGACTATTGTTGATGGTATTGAGGTTGCACCTCCTGTCTTTGATGTTAACCCCTAAAGTTCTACGACTATGTTTTCACTGAAAATGCTTCAAAACTGCCATTTCTAGTACAAGTGCCAAATTTGGAAAACCCCCCTTTTTTTTGACACATTTAACCATAGGATCTTGTAGTATACTGATTTGAGAGCATGTGGTAAAAATTTCAAAAATTTCCACAACATGGATTGCAAGATATAAGCATTTAAATTCATTGAAATCATTTTTTGGGCCCTACAAAAAACAGGGCAGTTGCACTTCACAAGCTCACTTTTCTATGAAAAAATGTCCAAAATGGTGGTGCTTCTTTGGATTCTTTTTCCTAGACAAGTTGGCCACATGCTTGAAAATTTTCAGATCATTTGGAATTGTACAACATATAGGAAAAAAAATAGTAAGTCGATAGTAGTAGAAAATGATTCAAAATACTAAATTTTTAAGAATTTAATTATGGAATTGAAAATGGCAATCCCAATGGTTGCAATGTTATAATAAACAATCTACATTGTATGATTTTATTTTTTTCCAAAAATATTGAAAATTGAGTAAGATAAAGGACTTTGAAGTTTATTTTAGAGTAGTGAATCTATAACTGCCCGCAAACAAAAAATCCTCATCATTTTTGACTCCTTGATCAAAATGGAATGATTCAAAGCTTTCCAAGTATATATAACTCTAGAAAACCAATTTCAAATTTCAGTTTTTGAAAAAAGTGATTTTAAAAAATCTGCCTGGACTGCCCATTTACAAAAAAAAGCAACATATTAGGCCATAACTTTTGACTCGTATTTCCAAATGTCATGAGATTTGTTGCATCTGAAAGATATTCCTTGTACCCACCTTCTATTAAAATTTGGGTCAAAAATATGGAAATATCCAACCACACGTACCTGCCCAAAATTGCTATACAACCAAAAAATGCAGGTTGGTCCTTTAGGGGTTAATGGTCTCTCTGCCTGGAAGTTAAAAGAATCTAAAGCAAGATCTGATATTCTCTTACATTGTGGTGAGAAACAATTAATCTCACTTTGTCCTTTATTCACGTCAAAAAAAGTTTGGGAGCGCGTAAAACAATTATATGAAAAATCCAACAAAGCCAATCAAGTCCATCTTCACAAACAATTGTGTCACCTCAAATGTTTGAATCTGATGATGCTATCAAATTCCTAGAAACCTAGCAATCTTTACTACAAGAAGAAACCATTGCTGGATGCATTTTCACAAATTCATAGCAAGTTAATTTATTACTAGGAGCACTTCCAAACTCCTGGAGTGTTTTTATTACAATCAAAGGTGGAATAGCAGATTTGACATTTCCATATCTGCTCTCTAATATTCTCCAACAACATGCAAATAACTGCTCCAAAATTGGGTATTCCAAGACCACCACATTCCATGCTAAAGGAAAGTTTCATAAACCTTAGTCAAATAAGCCATCAAAATCTCGTTTTCAAAAATCGAGTTTACAGGCTTCTAAACTCCTTGCTCGACTTCCAACTAGTCAACCTTGTGTCATTTGCCATTATTGTGGCATACTTGATCATAAGGCTAATGAATGTTGCAAAAAAAAGCGTGACCTCAGTCTTAACAAAACACTAATCAATAACTTCACTATTGATGATACAACATATTTGTTCTTAGCTATTGTCAACACTTCAATTAATTGCGAACACTAGTACTTGGACTTCGGCACTAGCCAACATATGTCTCCATTCAAACATCTCTTTTGAGATTATCAAGAGTTGGATAACCCCAAGACAATTTTATTAGGTGATAACAACTCACACAACACTTTAGGATTTGGTTCCATCTTAATTAAACTCCCCAATGGCCACACATTACTAGTTCAAAATATTCTCTTTGTACCAAGCTTAGCAAAGAATTTGCTTTCTATAACTCAAGTCACAAACTCTAGCAATACAATTATGATCTTCACAAAAGATACATGTATTATTAAGACCACTAATCCTAGCAATCGTCAATGCATGACTTTTTGGATTTCCAAATCTGGCAATCTATTCTCTTTGGGAATTGGTATTGATCCTCCCATTGAAAGCAATGTAGTTACATCTATTGGAACATCAAGTAAGTCTGACTTGCTCACTTTAAAGTGGCATTATCGACTCGGCCATCTTAATATTTGCTCTTTGAGCGTCATGCAAACCCAAGAATTAGTTACAGGTCTACCTCCTCTCAAATCTACACTTTCTTTATGTGTTGATTGTACTTTAGGCAAACAACATCAAACACCCTTACTTTCTAGACCTGCTACAAGAGCCATAGCCTTGCTTGCTCTTATTCATACAAATTTATGTGGCCTGATGCAAACTCCTTCTTTTGGGGGAGCTCACTATTTTCTTATTTTTGTGGATGATTATTCACATTATACTTATATCTACTTCCTTCAGAAGAAATCTGCAACCTTTCACCATTTTCTGGAATACCAAGCATTGGTGGAAAATCAAACCAATCACAAAATCTTGATCTTACGCTCTAACAATGGAGGTGAATTCACTTCTAAAAAATTCACTCAATTTTGTTCAGAGCAAGGCATTCAATGTCACCTCACCAACCCATATAATCCTTCCCAAAATGGTGTTGTTGAGCAAAAGAATCGAACTCTTGTTGAATCTACCTACAATATGCTTCACGCTACTCAATTATCCAACTCTTATTGGGATGAAGCTGTATATACAGCATGTTATTTACAAAAGTACTCTTACACCTCAACTTTAAATCAATCTACACCTTATCAACTTTGGACAAGCACAAAACCACATCTCAGTCATTTGTGAATCTTTGGTTGTATAGCATATGCTCATAGTCCTGATGAGAAAAGAACAAAGCTTGACTCTAAATTTAAGCCATGCATCTTTGTAGGGTATGGTGACCCTCTTGGAATTAAAGGCTATAGATTATACGAACCCTCAACTAAACGAATTTTTAGTAGTCGTAATGTCATATTTTTTGAACACTCCTTGCTTAATCGGAAAGCTATTCCAAGTTCCACTCAAAGTTTTCCTCTAGATCCTTCTACTTTCAATCAAGTAAACGATCATTTTTGAGGATTCTACTCCATAATTGCCACCACCTGTAATTTAGCTAGAAACACCACTTGGAACACCCAGTTCAGCCAACATCAACTAGACTAAAACTCCCAGTTCCAAACCTATTATTTCCCCTCCCTGACGTCTAGCTAATCATACATCGTCATCTCATTGTCATACTTCTCCTCCTCAGAATTCCACTCGACCCAATAAAGGCTAGTGGCGATCTTGCAAATTTCGTAATGAAAGTTACTTTGCGTGTGCTTTTATAGCTCAAGTTACTGAACCAAATTCAGTCCAAGTTGCTCTCTTTGGCCCTGAGGCTAGTCATTGGCGAGCAGCCATGCAAAAAGAATATGAATCATTGATGACCAATAAACTTGGACATTGGTTGATCAACCTTCTAATCTCTCCATTGTTAGCTCCAAGTAGTTGTTTCAACGCAAGTATAATGTTGATGGCACTATAGCATGCTACAAAGCTTGCTTTGTGGCCTGTGGTTTATCCCAAAAAGTAGGTATCGACTATCGAGAAACTTTCTCCCCAGTCATAAAAATGACCTCCTTAAGACTACTTTTTGCACTTACAACCATGGTTGTTCCGGCAGATAGTTCGACAACACGACGAACACGACGTCCAACACGTCAAGTAGACCCTCTTGTCCGTCTAATAGAGTCAAACTTAGCTTTGACTTTTTTTTTAAAATTCACCTTGCCCGTGAGGCCACCTGGATGCCATGTGGCAAACACGTGACTTCTACGTGGCATCCTAAAGGGGCGCATGCGGGTGTGGGCGACCTCGGGTGTGGGTGACTACGGCTGTAGGCAATTATAGATAGGGCGACTTCGGGTTCACGCTCCTAGGCGACCGCGGGTGGGAAGTACTTGGCGACTTGTGAGGCAAAGACATGAAGTCGGAGCCTAAAGAGAGTAATGCCTCACAAATACCCACAAGCGCCCCAAAAGACCCGCAGTCACCTCCCAGGGGACCCGCACGCGCCTCAAAAGACCTACAGTCGCCCTGCCCAGAACCAGCAGTCGCCCTCCAAAGGACCTGCATGCGCCCTTGGACCCGCAGTTGCCCTATCCAAAACCTGCAGTCGCCCTAAGACCCGCAGTCGCCCTGTCCAAGACCTGCAGTCGCCCTAGGACCCGCAGTTGCCCTGTCCAAGACCTGCAGTCGCCTTGTCTAGGACTTGTAGTCGCCCTAGGACCCGCAGTCGCCCTGCCCAGGACCTGCAATCACCCTGTCCAGGATCCGCAGTCGCCCTGTCTAGGACCTGTAGTCACCCTGTTCAGGATCCGCATTCGCCCCTAGACCCACAGTCACCTTGTCCAAGACAAGTAATCGCCCGTGGACCCGCAGTCACCCTACCAGACCCGAGGTCGCCTCCCAATTCACCAAATTGGGCTCAACAACAACAGGACTCGAACTCACCTCACCCGCGGTCGCCCAAGACCCGAGGTCGCCCCCCACCTGAAGTCACCCCCCAATCCCCCAAATTGGGCTCAACAACAACAAGACTCGAACTCGCCCTCACCCACGGTCACCTATGACCCGAAGTCGCCCCCCAATCCACCAAATTAGGCTCAATAACAACAAGACTCGAACTCACCCTCACCCGCGGTTGCCCAAGACCCGAGGTCGGCCCCCATTCTACCAAATTGGGCTCAACAACAACAAGACTCGAACTCGCCCTCACCCGCGGTCGCCCATGACCCGAGGTCGCCCCCCAATCCACCAAATTGGGCTCAACAACAACAACACTCGAACTCGCCCTCACCCGTGGTCGCCCAAGACTCGCGGTCGCCCAAGACCTGAACTCGCCCAAGACCTATATTCACCTCTATCTTAAAGTCACGTCAGTGCAGGAACCAACATACCACAAGATGTGAGCCATCTCCAACTCTAATGAAGTCAAGCTTAATTGCATCTTCCATACACTATAATTGACATGTCCTTCAATGCTCGTAGTTAGTAAATACTACAGAATTAGTCTATAAATACAGAAATTTTAGTATGACTAATTAGAGAAATTGAAGAGGGTTTTCCAAACCCTAAACCCTAACCCTATACCCTAAACCCTATAGAAAAACCATGGACCTTCTCCATGTATGCGAGTCCAAAAGTAATGTACTTCTATTTTTTAGGATGGATAAAATGACACACATGTGAGTTGCTTTTCATTATATGTCGTAAAAATGTTTGAACTCTTAAACCTTGTACTTGTAAGATAAAAACCATTCAAAGTGTCATTTCCTAACTTTTTAATCTTCAATAAATTGAATATTCATTCACCCCTTCAAATGTGTTTTAAATCCCCTTGATGTATCAAGGGGAGGACTATATTGAAATTCCTATGTTGGAGGATGGAAAATGAAATGATGAGGAGAAGGGCTTCCCCAAGTCTCCATTTCGTAAACCACTTCTTATGTAGATAAAAAGATTTCTTCTTCATGCATCCCACGGTGTTAGTATTTTTTTTGTACATGGTTTCCCCCAAAAGGGAAGGTCTCCTCTCAATATACTCCCTCCAAAAATTAAAATATGAAATGGTCATGTTGAATTTTACATGAGCATGAGGAAAAAAAAAATGTCAATTAGAAGAGCTTCCCCAAGTCTCCATTTCTTAAAACCACTTCTTATGTAGATAAAAAGATTTCTTCTTCATGCATCCCACGGTGTTAGTATTTTTTTTGTACATGGTTTCCCCCAAAAGGGAAGGTCTCCTCTCAATGTACTCCCTCCAAAAATTAAAATAGGAAATGGTCACGTTGAATTTGACATGACCACGAAGGAAAAATAAAATGTCAAGGAGAAGAGCTTCCCCAAGTCTCCATTTCTTAAACCACTTCTTATGTAGATAAGAAGATTTCTTCTTTGTGCATCCCACGATGTTAGTATTTTTTTTGTACATGATTTCCCCTAAAAGGGAAGGTCTCCTCTCAATTTACTCCCTCCAAAAATTAAAATAGGAAATGGTTACGTTGAATTTAACATGACCACAAGGATGGATGAAGGAGAAATGAAATGTTAGGAAAAAGGGCTTTTCCAAATCTCCACTTCCTAAACCAATTTGCTTTCTTTATTACTTAATTAACTTTTGATCACTTAGTATTGAATGCCTTAGTTTTAGGATTTTCTGGAGTTATTCCTCAGAAAAGGGGGGAGCGGTACTTGAAAAGTTTGAACGCCTTCCCTCCACTTTGTAAGGGGGGAAACTCAAACTCATGTTTTCTGGCGCCCCTAACCCACGGTCGCCCCATACACAGCCGCCTCCATCGTCATGAACTAGAAGACTTCTTGAGTCTGAGACCTGCAGTCGCCCCATCAGCTACAATCGCCCAAGAAATGACTTGTGGTCGCCCCCCTAAGCCCCCTTCTACCCGCACTCGCCCCCCCTGGACCCACACTCGCCCCTCCTGGACCCGCACTCGCCCCCCCTGGACCCGCACTCGCCCCTCCTAGACCTGCACTCGCCCCCCCTGGACCCACACTCGCCCCCCCCCTCGACCTATAGTCGCCCTGGATTGGACCTGTAGTCGCCGTCATTCTAGGACCCGCGGTCGCCCCACCCGTAGTCGCCTATGGTGACGTGGTCAAAGCTTTCCACGTCACTATTGACAACCCGCCATGTAAGATAAAAATTTTGGCTGCCCTGCCCGAAAACCCTAAACCCTAATTTCGCGCTCGTCAAATTTGTCTCGTATATGCGACACTCGTCTTATACGACATGCGACATCAGACGAACAACTCGACACCCAAACCCCAAAACACGTTCGACAGAACAACCCTGATATCAACAAGTAGCTCCATTTTGACTTCCAATAAGTTAGTAAAATTACTATGGTCTATGGTAAAACTTTGACCATATATGAAAAATTGAGGGAAAGGGCAACCATGTAGTATACTTTGTGAAAAAAGGAAAATGGATGGATATGCATCATGGATGAAAAGAGTTGGTCTTTAGAAATGTGGGATGGTAGGAAGTGAAACAATCCATATAGGATATGGAAAACAAGAATTATGTTTCATATAAGATGTCTCCCAAAACATCAAGATGTCTAAAATAACATCCAAATGTCTAAAACAATATGTAGACATCTAAAACAACATTGACATGTACAATGATCAAGTTCCCATATTCTAATTATTTCATATCTTTTGTCTCAGCATGGACAAAGAATGGGTACAAATATGACCCTTTTACCCTTCATTCTCACTAACTTTCAAAGAAGTAATTTGTTCATTTTACCATCGAAAAATCTCTTGATGGTAGATGGTAAGTATTTTGTAATTTATTTTTAATTCAATAATTTTTTTGTTCATTTTATTTTATTATTTTAATTTATTTTAGATAATTATTTTTTATTGATCTTGCCTTATGAATAGGGTATACACTAGTTGATGTCATCTCAAAAGTCTAGTTTGACGTCTCAAAAAGTAGCACCAAAAATTTTTAACAACATAAAAGTTTATTGACAAGGCATGCCAAGTTACTTTTTCCTACCATCATGTCAGATGCCACATTAGGTGCCACATCAGAGACGATCTGGATGAAAAAAACCCGCCATGTGGCTCTCATTGCCCACGTGGTGCTTATGTGGCATCTACATGGCGCATGTGGGGGAGCTTAAAAGAATATGTTATTTGTGATGTTAGAAAAAATCAAGCTCAAAACGGATGTTTTTTTCCATGTTTTTGGCTTGTCGATTATAACAAATTTTAGGTGACATCATAGTTGATTACTTCCATGTTAAAGTCAATGTCCCATTACGTTTTCTATGACTTCCAAAAAAACTCAAGTTTCTTATAGTGAGTGAATTGCATAAATTAAAAGTCTACATTTTGGTGTTTTCTCATAAAGACCATTCACATTAAAAAAAATTCAATTCCGAGTACCTCACCTACTTCAATGCTAAAATTTTCACTTCCTTTACAACCTCGGGGGGACACTTGGATTGAGTTAGAAGACCACACGAGTTAAATCATCTAGGATCCTTTTTATTCATGAAATGTAACATTTCTATCAAATTATAAATTTTACATGTAATGTAGGGTGCTTTAAACTCAAAAAAGGAATGATTTGAGAATCTAATAAGAATATGTTTAGAATATTCTAGAATATACCTCAAGTATTCCAAATATGTGATAGCCCCCATTCAAATACCTTTTTCACGCATGGGGTTACAATAAATATATGTTAGTGATCCCTTGGGCTTTACAAACAATAGTACTCAATTCCTAAGAATAAGGCCCATCTACATGTTGCAAGAACAAGTTCTTTGATTTAGATATATAATATTGTTTTTGAAGAAGATTCTTTAGGGCCCACATGTCTTGTTTCACTTTTATTTGAAAATCATGATAATTCAAAATTTTCAAAAAAATAATTAAATACAATGTTTTTATTCATATATATTTGCAAAGTGGTTGTATACAAAGATGACTCTCACATTTGAAAATATGGTCATTGCCATGTCCTCGTGTAGTTTGCATTACTGTTTTATTAGTGCATTCACTACATTGTGTATTAGAGGTACTTATAAATACAAAGTGTTGTATGCAATGCTTCACGTGCTTCAAACTAGATATGATTTTAGTGACTATAGAAGGCATTGTTTCAAAGTTTCAAATTTTTTAGGGTATTTATTCAGCAATACCTTTTGTTTCTCAATAATCATGGTATGCTAGAAACAAACCAAAATTATGTATTTTGGTGTACATGGTCTCTTCTTTAGGATGGAGAAAGTATCAAAATTCATTTTTTATTTGTTTCGCTAGCTCATACTCAAGTCTTGTTTTAGATCATATAATGTGTTCTTTGTCCAAGTGCCTCATAAAAGCACTACATTTCCTAACCTCAAATCCCCAAATTGTTTATGTATTCCGTTTCATGGTTGTTCTTTGTCATGAAGAACTACCAAACTCTTTGACATTGACACTTGTTCCTCACAAGAACAAGGGGTAGGACACAAACTAGAGTTTTCAATGGGAATCCAAACACCATCCTACTTTGTTTCAAAACTCAACGGCCAATGGCATGCAAAAATCCTTCCATTCTTGCCATTTAGCAAAGGAGGAGACCTAATGTAGTTGATGTTGTAGCTGGTGCCAAAAGGACCAATTTTGAGATTTAGATGGAGATTTGATAGACCCTCCCAAATCCTACAAGTACAATACATTCTAGGTAAGAATCTAGTGTATTGGGTTTGCTTATACAATAGGGTTGCAATTTTATTGTGTGTACCTTAACAAAGAGCCAAGCGGATTCATCATTTCATGGAGCCTTGTTCGAACAATTCATTTCTCATGAACTTACTTGGGGTGGACACTCACTACATTTTAGAAACAACGTGTGGAATAAAATAGATAGTGGTTAATTCATTTTGGGTAATAATTATGAAAAATTTACAAATAAGTTAGTGGCCAAAGAAAGTGACAAATCTATTATAAGTAATGTAGATAGCCAAAAATCTGGGTCATTAGTATTCTATATATGTAATTTAGGGGCTGGAAATTAGAATCCTATATATTGTATTTACTACAACCGGCATGTACAACTGGTTGCACCAATAGGCTAGATGTATAGTGGATGAATTGTCTAGCAGATGGTTGCAAATATGGATGAAGTTGTGAGGGTTGTGAATTCTCAATTAGGTCTGGGAAGTTGTCTATTGCACTATTTGCTTTTTTCTCACATTAAGGTAATTGTGCAAGGGTGAGCTCGCTAGTTGAAGCAATTTGAAGGCAAGATAAGAAGTGAGGGTTTTAGGATGCCAAAATTGTACGTGTTGATACCCTAGAGTGGTTTTGCTACCTAGATAGACTATTGTTGAACACAACTAGTTGTAGCTTCGGAGATTTGGTTGGGGTGATTGTTTTTGGTGGTGCCTTATAAATTTGTTGCTATTGGAACATAAACTTCTTGGATTTGGTCTCGGTTAAGGGTAACCTCTTGTCCTTCTTCCATTGCATATTTTGGGCTCCATTAAATTAATTTTAATTCAAATGTACTTGAAATCACAAAGGTTTATTTACCCACTTCATGTGGGCTATAGATAGGGTTCAAGGGGTCCAAGTAATGGTGACTCAAGTAAAGATATTCATGATGGAGAATGATTTTTCTATCCCTACATCTTATAGCAAGGTGAAGATATTTGAGGACAAAATATATGCTTCACTCAGGGATCAATTGGAGGAGAAAACAACATTGGAGTGGCCATTTGACTTTTGGGACAATTAATGAAGAGTGCTATAGAATAAGGTTAAAGATGGAAGCCTTGAATGACGTGGTTGCAGATGTTTACATTTTGCTAGTGGATGTGCAATTAGAGGGTGAAGAGGCCTCCAAATGGCGTTGACTAGACTATCATGCTACACAAAGTCCACCAAGAGATAAGGATGGGTTTTTTTTCCCTCATTTATAGATGAAGAAGGTGTAGTGCAAGTTGTAGATCCCATCACAAACTCTAGGGTTACTAGAACATCAGGGGTCATTGTTTCTTTGGAAAACAAATTGCATTCCATGCACATTATAAAGGAGATTTGAGAACGCTACCTTGAATAATCAGAGAAGATGAAGATGAATTTGAAGTGCTCATCACAATAAGACAATCAATGGTTGTTGAGGACAATCCATTTCAATGGAAATGGAGTAGTGAAGATATTTTGCATTGAATGCTGGAAAGAGA
The DNA here is from genome assembly GCA_963920665.1 of Straminergon stramineum. NCBI lineage: Eukaryota > Viridiplantae > Streptophyta > Bryopsida > Hypnales > Calliergonaceae > Straminergon > Straminergon stramineum. Next base: position 16,126,454 of record OY987270.1, read on the forward strand.
TAACTCAGATAAGTGGGGACAGTGGAAAGCATGACAAAACCAACATTCAAAATTTGTTCAACAATTTAAGATGGAAGCACCTATTGAGTACAAACCATGTGAAGAATTGGTGTGCTGATAATGACGTGCAGTGTGTTGATCATCCGCAGTCCATTGTGCCAAAAGGGAAGGCCACTCCATTGACTCCCAAGATGCACCTAAACTCATAGAAGAAGGAATTTTGATTGTGGAAGCAGTAAACAACAGTTTAGGGGATTTGCAAAAGCCTTTTACCTCCATTCTTGATCTCACAATGAGCTTGCTATGCTAGTGATTCTTGTGACCCGGTGAGTTTGGGAAAAATTGTGAACTGATCATGTACTCAGAGCAGGCAAATGACAATTTAATGCCTGGTGAATTGATGTCTGCAACATGAATCTCAAAACCATCCCTGAACACGCGGATAGTGCTCAAGCTATGGAGCTGAAGACCAAAAACTCTTGAAAAAAATTCATGTCCTACAAAGTGTTCACATCATGTCATGTACAAGAGTAAAGTAATTCTTTCATTTGCCTTCAGGGTAGGTTGTTTATTGATTTGTCTAAATCGAAAGCACTAACAATCCCGTTCATGGAGATCTACCACAACTCTCGTTTGTAAGATTGTCACTGTCTTTAGTTAGTTGGGTTTGCGACATCAAACTGGTGGTAACACTTGTTTGCTCATACACTCAATTATAATATTTTATGTGAAAGAGCTTTCTGAAAGTAGGGGTAGAGACCCCTTGTGAACCTCATGTCTAGCCCAAAATACCGTAAGACGGAGCCACAAAATTTTGTACATTCAAGGCTTCTTCTCCGCAATGGGCAACCTAAGAATTGTGTCAATCCTGATACTTCTCCACATCATTCTTCAATTCTAAGAAAATATGGTTGTTGTTAAAGGTAGTGCAACATGCACAGACAAGCTCGGAACTTAAGTTACTAAGGACTCACTGGATAAATGGATGAATGAAAATGGATGGAGAAGCCAGCGCTTAAGGGTTTGCAACCCCTAAAGATCACCGACAGCATACAAAATGGGATGTTGGACAATTATGAATGTATTTTTTCATCTAGACAATCTCTCAGTAAGTATTTTTTGCAGTGAGAGCTTTTGAAGACAAGTACACTAGTTTGTCCTTACAGTGAATAGGAAAAATTAGCTTCACATAAAAAATTAGTGTCACTACAAAAAAAATTGGATATTGGTACTAAGGAATACAATAATATTTCAACTTGCACTAATTCAAAATATTGTGGTTTTGGTAAATGAGTGTCACACATGTACACTATTAGAATAGATTATTGTACCATGTTTAGCACAAATGTTGTCAAATATTACAAGAACTTTGCCCTTTCCCCCCCAAAAAAATTGAAGTAATCACCATATGTCCTCATGGGCTCAAAATCTTCAATTGCCCATGGCTTGAAGCTATTGTCATCCTACTATTCATCACCTTTGAATTGTTCTTGTTTCAATTGAATATTCACAAAAAATCTAGACTTCATTCAATTGTCCTATTCATATGTGGGGAAATGAATTTACTCATGACTCTAACTTCTTACAAGAGGGGACCAATGGTATTTGTGAAGACTCTTCGACATAAATACTTGTAGTACACATGAAATGGGTTAAAATATTCCTTCCTTGTAAGATGGTGTAACCATTTGTAAGTTCATTTTGTAAGTTAACACGCACCAATACGACAAATCAGTAATGCTTGTGCCCAATTGCGCAGAGTGCAGAGTGGGCAGAGTGAAGCTTTCAATTGTGAGAGCCCTGATTTGCAAAGCATCGATCCCACTCATTCGTGATCATTTCACGAGGGAAATTTGTGTTCAATCTTGTGTCCTAACTTGTACAATGTTGGTAACTTCTTTTCTACTTCTCGAAGTCAAATATACAAATAATTATGTTTGCATGGAAGGCAACATGCCCACGAAATGCGATGTTCGGTTTCTGGGGTCAACCCTTTGAATCTCTCCATCGGAGTATGACAACCAAATTTCTGCAGGGCCCGAATGACACACCATAGCAACGAGGACAACAAAGCTGAGAAAATCCTAAACCAGCGTAGAGTGATTCCCGGTGACCAAGTCTGCTTCCGCCCAGATTCGTCATTACCGCGTTGAATTGGGAACGTATTCTTCTGTCGACATGTTAAGGGCCGTAGTGCTCAACAAAGCTTCAGCTCTTTCCTTGTGTCTCTGTTGTTTGCTCTTACCCACCGTCGGTAGGTTCCAGAGCTGGTCACCACTGGGAGCTTCTTCGTTTGCAGCGAGAGACTGGGTTGGGAGCGCCGTCTTGATCGAGCTGCTTGCTTCCTTATTATTGATTCTGCGGAACTGGTGGAGCTCTTTGGAGGTATTACGACTGAATTGCCGATAAGTTTGGTGTTCGGTGGCTGCTTGATTTGCTGGGCGATTGGGGTCGGTGTGAAGGAGACTTCTCGCTGCACTTTTATTGCATTTCCGGGTACAGTTCGAAGTCACTTCAGTCTGGGATTGCTGTGATCTTCTGCAAGGGAGTTTTAAGAGTTTGCCATGGATTGAGGAAATGAAACAGAGTTGACCACCTCAATTGAACCATTACCACCTCCTAAGTGGTAAACTCAATTTCATTACCACGATGCTAAACTCTGAAGACTCCCTTGTGTTGTTCGTGGCGTCTCCTTCAATCCTTGAATCGGTAGTGGAATCCTGGCTGGACTTGCCTGGTATATAAGGTAAAACAGCCCATTACGGACCAAATGGGGGGTTTGTCCTCTTGTCATTTCTGAAATTTTCTATTTTTTTTCCAGAGAAAGCCAAGTGATAGAAATGGCGAGACCATTTGAAACTATATTTTTTCGACAAAATGTGAATTTGTTATGAATTTTTGAAAAGTTCAGCCCATCACAACCCAAAAGACTTTGTAGACTATCCCAAAACCATCAAAAATTGATCCATAACACTCATCTTACTCACCTATAGCAGTCACAATATTTTCTAACACAAAAGACCTGAAAAAGGCACTTCCTACAATGAACAAACACTAAAAAACTGAAAGTTCCTATTGCGGTCACTAATTACTCCATTCCAGTTAGCTAAGACATTAAATGTGGCCCAAATCTCAATAACTAAAAGAAAACTGTAATGGAATCATTCTTAGAAGTCCGCAATGGGTAAAAGGTCCATAATGGGTTGTTTTACCTTAAGGTAAATTATCCCATTCCATTCCAGACCAAACGGGAGCAAGCCCATTGTGGGCTAAATGATGTTAGTGGTGTACATTCAAGTTCTGAAATGTACACCACTAACATAATTTAACTCAGAATGGGCTTGTTCCCATTTGGTTTGGAATGGGGTAGTTTACCTTATCTCTCAATTGCTTGTTGTGTGATTTTTTTACTTCAATCTGGGTTTTTGGTAATGGATGGAACAAGCTTTTGTTTTTTATGTTGTGCAATTTGTTTTCATTAAAATTTGAAATATTTCCTACCCCTCGGTCTCGAGACAATTGCCATCACAAGTTAAAATGCCCTAGTGACCATGTCTCCCACTATACAACACTAATTTGTTGTATTGGTGCATGTCATAAAATGAACTTACATATGGTTAATTCATTTCACAAGGAAGGAATATTTAAACCATTAGAGGAGATTTGATGGCACTATGAGACTTTTTTAGGTTTGTTCCTATGCTGTGAATTGGCCATTGCTAGCCAAAAAAAAATTCAATGAAAAACTGTATTTCAAATTATTATTAGTAATTAAAAATTAATAAAATTTTCATTATTTGACATGGCAATCTCTCAAACACGTCAAATTGCTTCTATGGCAGAGTTCCCAAAGTTCCCATAGTCCAAGAACTTGCAATCTTCCGAAGGCCCCAAAAATCCTCTAATGCCATTTCATAAGTAGATAGCAAAAGGAGTCTTCACAAGTCCCCCTCTTTTAAGAAGTTAGAACTATAAGTAAATTCATTTTGTTACACACACTAATAGAACAAATTTCTTTAGTGAAGTCTCTCTCTATATATTATTGTTTTTCAATTGAAACAAGAACAATTCAAAGGTGATGATGAACAATAGGATGAAAATTTGGAGCCCACAAGGACATACTTTCGTACTTCATCTTCTTCTTTTTGATGAAGTTCTTATAATATTTGATGACATCTATACTAAACAAGGTACACTTATTCATCCTTATAGTGTTTGTGACACTCATATACCATAGTCACACTATTTTGAATTAGAGCAAGTTGAAATACTATTGCATAATACCAATAACCATTTTTCATTTTTATTCATTTTTTTGTGGTGACCATTCTTTCAAGGTGACACCAATTTTTCCCACTCCGTATTTTTACAAATCAGTGTAATTATCTTCAAGACTAATCACCGCAACAAAAACCAAATGAGCCGATATTGCCTACGGTTTGCAATGATCGAGATTGAGTAGGTCATCCCTGTGACCTTTGTGGATATCCTACTGTACAGTGATGTACATGCTCAAATTAGCTAAGCCTACTTTTCAGTGGGAACTTGTCTGGACGCTTCCGGAGTTTTCGGATGATTGGGTCTTGTCAGCTGGCACATTAATGTTTAAAAATAACTACTTCGGTTGAAAGGCGCAGTCGTCGAGGTGGGACAAGTCTAAGGATATTGATGGATCACTTTGGGGATTTGACTTTAGAAAGAAGACGCAGAAGGTCAGGACACCCAAACCGTCAAAATAAGCAATGCTGCATAGTTGGAGGCACCTTTTTCGAGAGAGAAACATTTTTGGGAGTACTGCTTATTAGCAAATTGAGAATCATCAATTTTCAACAAATAACCCGAGCATTGACCCGAGCATTGACATGGCGTGAGTTACAAGTAATAAGAGTTCCATCACAAAGCATTTTGAATAAGTTCACTACAGGTTAGGGACACTCTCAGAGAACTGGAATTCAAGTAGCACAACTACTTTCTAAAATCTAATGCTATGTATTCAACAAAAGGTGAAGAAGGGAAGTAGTACCGAGGAAATCTCGATGTGCTTTATGTAGCAACAACTTCACATAATTTCAGCAGAAAACTAGGCAAATAACTCGAGCATTTCTACAGTAAACAACTGACACTGCTGGCAATATAGTAGTAATCGTTTAAAACAACTCGAACTCAGACCAAACTATGTTCTGATGCAAACATCCTCTCTTAGAGATATGTTCTGAGGTAATGACTAGACACCGATCTTGGGCACATCAAACTTGATCAATATACTCGGAAGTATGGAACCTGCATCTAGAGACGACTTGCGACTAACCCAGGATATGTGTGAAAAAGCTTAATCACAATTCTGTCGACCTCAACAGAACTTACTAGTATCCTACACAACATAGGAACATTCGGATTCCAAACCTACGCTCTCTAAGCGAGTGTATCTGTACCTCTAAAACTGCGATGCATTATACAAAGCCTCCAAGCCAAAAAAGTAATTTGTGGGCTCTCTAAACAACAAATTGCACAATACCAAATGCCCTCCCGATGAAGAGCCCCCGATACAGCTGAGGGTTCAAAGATGAAGATGGAAGCTGATCTTGAAAGAAGGTAAGAGTATCCTGCTTGAGGCTTGGCCACAACTTGCTAATGGAATTTTCTGGCCCCTGCAAAGTTCCAGATGTAAAGAAGCCATTGTCAATCCTAGGCAGCAACCGTCTACACCTCTTTCACTTTCTGCGTGCCATTCACTTCATGCATAGGGCTTCCATTGATTGGGGTGGAAGCGGTATTCACGAGTTTATTGCTGCTTGACAACCGTTTCACTCCGCTGCTCACCATCCTACCAGCTCGAAACACTCCGGAACCCACCATACCTACACCCGACCCTACTGCATTCACACCAGTGCCCACAAGCTTCACTCCACCTGAACCAACAGTTGATATTCCAGTGCCCACCAACTTTGCACCTCCACCCACAGCATCCATCGCACCTCCGACAACACCACCGCTCTTCGCTGCTCGCTCTTCGAGAAGTTTCTTCTCGGCATTCATGGCGAGTTCCTGTTCTTCCTTGGTGTATGGGTGGTAAAGGAGCTGGAGGCATAAAGGTATCCACCAATTAGGGCAACACTTAGTAGTACAGGTCCGAAAGTGAACGACGCTATGGAGATCTCTAGAATTGCCATTTCAGGAGTTGATATGGCGATAGTAAGACTAAACCTCTGAATCCAAGAAGTCATACGTGCATATAAACTAATACCACACTGAAGAAGAAAAATATGTAACCCAACCATTAGTCGCAACCATTCGAGTCACAGAGTGATCTGCAATAACATCAATAACCATCAAAACCTATATAAACTTGAAACATGACGGGAGAAATAGAGGCATACTTACTTTGAATGTGATGGTACCACGATCACCTTTATCCTTATATCTGAGTGTGTCCAAATGTTTAAGCAACTTTTGAGTGAGCTCAACTTCAGTGTCTGGTTCCAAGTCATGCAGTGGCACCGCAGTTATGCCAAGTTCTTTATCTGTTCCAATATCCTCGTCCTTGACCTGTCAAGATTGAAGGTTACATCATTGCGTTCATTACTAGAAATGAAAAATTACTCTAAAAACTAGCAAAATGGCAATTCAAGGAAACCCTACGGTACAGAATCTAGTGCCTCTCTTCACAAATTGAGAAACGCAGAGGTAGACAAGTCTGCGCACACATGTATTCAAAGACACAAACCTGCAGTATGAGAGTCTGCGTTTCCGTATCCTCCACATCAAATTCAAAGACGTTATGATCCTTCCATTCAGGATTCAGATTGCTACTAATCGTTTTGGTTTTCTCCTTAAAGAGAACACGCACAAACAATCGAACGTAGGGATCTGATTTGCCGAATCTCTCCTCGTTTTTCAGTCCTGTAGCCCTCACTATAGTGACCTTTAGCCTACCCTGAAGCTTCAATCCCAAATCACTGCAAGCAACCACAACTATGTTAAACCCAACTTCTACGAATGTCAAGACAAAGAAATTCCAAGACCTGAGAGACCCAAAGAGACTAACATTCTCTTAATGGCGAGGAAAAGCATTAAATGACAAAAAGACATCACATGTCAATTTCAGTTTCAAATCCAATTTCTAGACAGAAAATTGGAACAACCAGTGGTAATCGATAACTTAACCACCACAACTTGGATGAAAATATCAGATTTTTTCAACATGAATGAACGTGCAGAAAGATCCACCTTATGATGTCCGCAGGAGTGTCACCAATTGGCAGTACAATTCTGTGGGGCCACTCTAATTGATCCGCAACGGAGCTAGTCACCAAATCCTTCACAGCGAAAACATACGATCAGAGAATAGTAATGTCGAAAACAATCATTCGTAACTTCTATACAAGGACGACATGAACTTCGGCATGAGTACAGACATCACAGCACAAAAGTGCACCCAGATCATCTTCATAGCTATACAAGGACGACATTTCAGGACAACATTCAACTCGGACATGAGAACAGATATCACAGCACAGAAGTGCATCCAAATCATCTTCATAGCTACAAGTGCTATGAGCCCAGTCAGGATATACGCAAAAAAAAAAGATATGAAATCCTCGGTTAGACCAACAACCTCAATCATGTCACCAAGGCCAGGAATGGCTCCAGTGCTACCTCCGATTACTTTAAGAGTGTATTCAATTTGAAATTTCGGCTGCACACGGAAAGCACAAACAGCTGTTACAAGACGCTGTCGAAAATGCATAAACCTCTCGTCTTCTAGTTACTCAAGTAGCAATGGAGTTCGAACTAACTCTCGAGCTACAATAAAGTTCTGCTGTCTTACAACATCGGATTGTAAAGTTTCATACTCGATGTCAGAGACAGCTTTACCTTCGGTAGAAGAGCAACAACGAGAGCCGAGATACAGGGTATCTCGTCTGAGAGTTGGCAGATCACACGGACTGTTGCAAAAAAGGACAGTTTTCTAAGCTGCAAATTGACAAGGATGTGATCATTAGCCCTTGACCTTGACTTACAAACTTGAGTAAACAGGATTTATACAGTAATTCAAATACAAAACCAGCTTAACGAGTTAATCAAATTCAATCAGAAGAACACGTATGGATTTACTATATCATTGTCAAAAATCACAAGGTTGACAGAAATCCCTGCACAGCAAATCTCAAAATAAAAAATTCTCTGAACTTCTTCCAATCATCAGCAAGATGATCAAACGCGTTCGGATCACCACATAAAGTTGTCGATAATCAATTTCCAAGCACCTGAACAGGTAATTCGGTGCCCATAACACCAATGTTAAGTACGATATCGCCATCTCCGCCCCACTTGAAGTCCAGATCTATATGCACTTGAGATTTTCGCAGCCTCTGTATCTTTATTCCTGGACCAGAGAAGACAAAAGCACTGTCACCATCAACCTACAACCAAAACATGAAAACAGCACAAAGATTCCCAAGAACAACGTTGGACAAAAATCAGGCGGTGAGGCCTTACCATCAATCTGAGGTGCAATTTTTCCAAGATGAAACTTATCCAGTTTGAGGGACGATATCCCAATAGGAGTGTATGCCTTCAGCATTGGTTCAAGTTTCATCTTCACCAATTCTTCAGCGGCCTGCACGCTCACAACAGTACAAAAGTTGAATCATGGACTAAATCTTTCTTGAACCAAAATCTTCTAGGAAAGCTGAAAAGATAGATTACACAAAGCAAACTTAATTGCAAAGGTGCTTAAGGTCTAATAATTATGGAATCAGTAACAGGTATGTACCTGTACAACAAATGGCCAAAATTTCACCAGAGTTTTGTTTAACCAGCCCACCTGTTCAAATCACCGAATAGAAGTCAGTCTTACAAAATGAAAAGATCAGACTTCTAGCTCAAAGAACTCCTCCAAGCTAAGACCAATGACAGAAGACTCTGTACATCAGACTAATTGCAGACTGACGAAACGGTAAAATGGTTCCATTAACAAATAATAGGGATATAAACTCTCGTTAGAAATAAAGGGAAGGAGAAAAATCATGAAAACAACAGCAAACGAATAAGTTAGTACCTTCTCGAACTCTAAGGTTGCAATGTGGCTTGGATAGCTTGTTCCACAGAGCTTCTTGAGGTCCACAATATCTATAAGGTTGAGTAGCTCAATACCAGTAGCCTGCCATGGAAATAACCACAAAACGATCATCTCAGAACAATCTCCCTTGCAAAGGTTTGTACTAAAATGCTCCAAAATAGTGACTACAAATACCAATACTCAGCTCCGACAAGATACACGTAAACCACAACAATAGACAAACTGACAAGCCAAGAGGAAAATAAAATGCAGAGAAGAACAAATAAACATCGACTGCCTACAAAGAGGGGAATGTGACATGCAGTCCACAGTAAAACCACTATGCGAGGCAAACTAGACGACGCAATGTTCGACCCTAAAAGAAAACATTCGACTTGCATGCGACTTGTTAAATTACATTGTAAAGGTTCCATTCAGCTACACCGAAGAACAAGTGAAGGACGATTGTAATGCAGAAGAAGGTAACAAAACTCGCAGCTAGTGCTTCGTCTTGGATGAGAAATATACCACTGTTTTCTAGGATACCACAATCAGAATTCACAGAGAGGGAAGCACGAAAAGAGAGACAGGTTTTTTTCAGGGAGAGAATCCTTCAGACTAGTCACCTTCTGAATTCTGCTCTTGCTCCGTTTGTCCATCATATATTTTAATCCAGCAACAAGTCCCACCCCTACCAGAAACCCGAAAATAAGCCCGGCGAGCACCATGCTGGCAATCTGTGATCCAAAGAAGCACGTCCCCGTTGTATTAATCACTGATACGCAGCCCCTTGACTTCGTCACATCTAAGTCAGGTGCCCCCTGCCTTCTTCACTATTGGTTGCATATCTAAAACTAAGGTTTCCTTCAAGCCAGGAGCCCTCAAGCACGAAAAGTCGCTCACTAGATCTTGCTGAAAACTGCTGTGCTCATGCTGACTACATGGCCACCACGGCAGAAGTGGATGCCCGCCACGACATAGCTCAAATCTTGAATCCTTCAAGGGATCTCTCCAGAGCCGCCTGTTGCCTGTTACGCAAAAGAAGAAATATAGACCAAGAATTGAGGATGACAAGACCAACTATCCATTCCTGCAGAAATTCTAGTGAACCCTACTAATTCCTTATTTTACATGAAAACTGCTCAAATAAACTACTCTATCCGCAAGCATCCCTAAAACCTCCACGAATCTGCAAATTATACCTTCGAGTTGCACAAATACCCTTGCATGGACAAAATCACAAGCTCCCGCTATACTTCAAAAAGACCGAAAACGCGAAGCACACCATTGCGCTACCCCGCATTTTTCATTACTCTAAAACATGGCAAATTCCGTCGTCTTGCCCTGACAATCAATAGATCTAAAAAGATCTAAAAAAGTGAACTGCAAACACTCCATGACTGCAGAAATTCAAGTATACAACTACATCCTATTTTCGAAGAGCAAATGCACAAACAAGCAACTCCCCACGAACACCTCTCCAAATCCTCTCAAGAAATGCAAATTGTGCACGCAGCACTAATACCTCCCAGTCTACTTCAAATAGCTCACAACCTAGCCATCATCACAAAAATGAAGCACTCCATCACGCTACCTGGCATTAATATTATTCTAATCCATTACAAACACTAACTCGACACTCGTGAGATCTACAAGTTCTTCAAACCTTAACTCAAAAAAAAAAAAAACTGGTCACTTCCGACAGAGTTTCCAATGCTCAATCCCTCGCCTAAATTTCTGCGGCACGGTGATTATTACCTTATCTCAAGGCGATTTTTTGGCAGGACATGAATGCGTCCAACACGGCTACTCCAGCCACAACAGTACCACCGACTGCCGAGGGTTCCAAAAAACGAAATGGCGTCCGCGTTTGATCAAAACGGTCAGGAAAACGGCGAGCGAGGGCTCCTTGCGTCGCTGCACGCGGGGGAGGGATCGAGCAACGGCAATGCCGGGTTCACGAGGCAGGAAAAATCTAATGGAAAAGCTGGAAGAGCTCGAACTGCTACTGCAACTACTGCTGGTGACGCAGCCGAGACTCTCCTGGCACGATCCTACCGTAAGGCTTTGGCCCGCTTTTCCTGGGCACGGGTCCGTCCTAAGATCGCGGGAGTTCCCATCCACGCCGCCCGTCCCGGTGTTTTGGTGGGTCGACCCGTTCCGTCCACCGTTTTTCAACGTTAGGATTCCGGGTACCCTGCAAGTCCCTATAACTTACCTGCCGAAAGGTTTGTTTCTTTTTTGTTTTTATTTGGGGTTTTTTTTGGGGGGGGCAGATAAATGGAGCAGATGAACGTTCAAGTAAGATACTCTGGGAGCCAATCACTTTGTGAGATACAGTACTGTACAGTGCTGCAAGTTTCTATACTGAATAGGGGTATTAACCCTTGAAAGGCCCTTGGGGTCCCTCTATACGACTTGTATTTTGCTTTATAACTCTTCAATTGTGGTTTAATATGTGAATTATGATACATTTTTATTTTTGTATTATCATGATTATGAATTTATTTTGTACTAAAAAGTATTTGGTCAATGTTTTTCCGATCAAATACCACCAAATACATAATATATTGTACAACCACAAAGGGCTTTTAGACCCTTCTAGGGTTAAGGGGACCAAAAAATTAAAGGGACTGATTGTAGAAAATTGTAGATGTTTGAAATATGATGTACATCCCCCAGACACTTCAATACCTACTAATGTACAATAAAGGTAGATATTTATATTGTGTGGAATGTCGATTAATTAGTATGGGTCCCCTTAATAACCCTATTCAGTGCAGTTGGTGAGGACCTTGATTTTCAAGGTTTTTGAAAAAACAAAATGACACCATTTCTTTTAACCCTTGAACGTTGGGTTGGTCACTATAGAAATCATTTGTTTTGACACCATGTGTTATCATCTACTTTAAAAAAACAAAAATATTAGTTGGACCTCAAACTATTGTAGATAATTTCCCCTTTCTACCCCTAATTCCGAAGATGAATAGTTGCACTTATGTCCTACAAAGGAAAATTCCTTGTCATTCCTTGGACAAAAAACATCCACAATGTCGTTTATGGGTTGACCCGCAAGGACGTGGAGGACTAAATGTGTTTGATGTATAAATTGGAGTCAGATAATTGTAGGCTAACCTCTTTGATACGGCCTTGTCCTTCTAAGGTTAGAACTAGTTTAAAGTTTAGTTGGTTCATCTTGACAAAGAGAAAGAATTCTAGCTAACACATCTTAACATGTATTTTCATACATTTGAATTAGCAATGACCTCTAAAGTTCCAAGAGTTCCCTTGGGGGGATAGTTGAAAGGTTTGGACAGATACTTGTGATTTCAATTTTTGACAAAGTTTTTTGAAACCTTTTACCAAGATAGGGATATTGATTAGCTTTTGGAGAATGTCATTTTTATTTCAACGAGTGCCTAGTAGAAAAAGTTGTGCTACCCTAAACTGGAGACATGCAGGGGGGGGGGCAATCCAAAAAACATTGAAATAATTTTTAAGAAAATTTATTTCTTATGAATTATATTTTTTGGTCTATTTGGAAAGATTTGATTCAATCTATTCGGATAAGCAATGTGAAAATTATGAAACTTTTTGTTTTGCTAACACTTTCAGGCTTTTAGCTAATTCTTGAAATAATAATGTATCTGATGTGTTTATGAACTCAATTTTAATAATTTTTCAAAAAGAAAAGTTGTAGGTGTTTTATTTTTCTTTCTAGAACAATCTCATTGTTGCAATTGATGTGTTTCAATTCCATCTTAGAGCTACTAACAATTTAGTTTTTCCTTCTACCTTGCATGTTCTTTGACTTTACAATTTTTTAAAGAATGAAATTCACAAGGTGTATGTGAATTTTTTTTCCTAAGCTTTCGGCTCAATCATTCAACTCAGAATAAATTTAATTCACATTCTATAGTACAAAAAAATTTAAGTTAAGTGATTCAAAGGCTTATAATCTAACCTAGTTGGGAACAACTAAAAACTAATTTTCTTCACTTTAAATGTTTATATCTTGTGATCAATGTGGCCAAAATTCTGAAATTTCTACTAGACATTCTCATATAGTTGAGCGCAAGAACCTGTGGTTGGATATAAAAAAGAAAAAGAAAATTTGAAATCATGTTTTGAGGATTGAAAATGGTAGTTTTGAGTGGATTTTGATGAACTAATGGCCTTAGGATTTTAGGAGTTACAAAATTGTACACTCCCACTACTCTCAATGGACTAACATTGGGTAAAATTCCTATAAATAACACAAGGCAATTGTCTCTTATATAGTCAATTGATACATCAATATTTTCTTGATATGTATTTGGTTTGTGAAGTGAATCTTTGAGGAGGTCCCCTTTGCTTATTGCTTCAAGTATGTTGTTTGTCTTCGTTTGAAAATACATAACTCGCTTTCAAAAGTTTAGCTACTTGATTTAACATCCACTTTATAAGCAATTTCACTTTCCAATTCAATGTCAATAGTCAAATCAACTTGCATAATTCAACTATGGTAATTGCACCTAATTAGGCATTTTAACAATAGAAACAATGCTCAATTGCTTATTTAGATTCATTTACATGTAGTTATCTAAATATCTAAAGTTTCAATGGTCCCTTCAAAGGATTTTTGAAGGTTTGAGCAGATACCTATAATCTCACTTTTGAAACATTTTTTCAAGATCGAAAAAATTGATTAGCTTTAGGGGAATATAATTTTTATTTCAATTGGTGCCAAGGAACAAAAGTTATGCTACAGTAAGCCCCAAATAAGCAAGGGCAAGAAACAACAAATTAAAATAACAGCTTGAAATAATTTTTAAAAATTATTTCTTGTAGATGATATTTTTTTCTACATGGAAATATTTGGTTCCTTCCATTTTAACAAGTAATGTGAAAGTTACGGAGTTTCTTGTTTAGTGAGCTATCTTAGCAAATTCTCTCTCTATATATAATAGATCTATTTTTGAACTTTCTTCTATCTTGCACCTAATTCAATTTAAGAAATTTTTATAGAACAAAAATTACAAGGAGGGGTTTGGATTTATTTTCCCAAACTCTCAACTCAATTCTTCAACATAAAAAAACTTAAATTCAAAATTTAAAGTTAAGAGGATTCAAATCCCTCAATAATCTAATTAGGCCATCAACCCCCCAAAATTGATTTTCTTCACTTTAGACAAATGCTTATATCTTGTGATCAATGCTATCAAAGGTTTTGGAAATTCTCCCAATTATTCTCATACTTGTCTAGTGCAAGATCCTATGGTTGGATACGCCAAAATTAAAAACAAACATTCAATTTTTTTGAGTTGTTTGCATTGAAAATGGGGCAATTTTTAGTGGTTTTTGACCCATTAAATGACCTTAAGACTCTTTGGGTTTAACCTAACACTTACTTCCCAACTAATACTCCCATAGTCCCATGTTGAGAGAGAGATTACTGTGACCCTATCATGTGCACGACAAGATCAAAAATATAGTGTCTAGTCCAGCAACTCCAGCTACTTGTCAGAATGTAATATGGGACCACTGCTTCCATGCCCAAACTTTGTCCCAATTCAAGCAACCCAGCAGCAGCAGCCACTCAGCCAAGATTGTTCATCTCAGTCTATCGAAATAAAATAAAATCCATTTTGAATCTCCCAAAGAGGCTTTGAAATCAAAAGGACCGATGGACTGTAAAAGAAAGCTTTTTTGTTGGCAGTGAAAGAGTCTGTCTGTCTGTCAACCTGACTCTCCGTTAGTAGGTATCAGTGGCCTACCTTAGAGTATGTGGTTTGGAGCTAAAGATGACATACAGTAGGAAGCGAAAGTTCTTCAAACTCAACGGACTCAAAACATGTGGTACTTGTGAATGGCTCGATCTGCCACCTTATATTAAGTTATCCCTGCAAGGCTCTGTTTTTTCTCCTCAACCTTCATCTTGGAGTGCCTGTAAGATAGACATTTTCATCTTGCATTTCAAACCATAGATTGGTCGTGAGATGGCCAGAACTGAACCCTCTGATCGATCTCGAGTGTACTTAGAATATCCTGCAAATGAATGGGAAAAAAAATTAAAAATCACTGCTAGGCCTAGTATGATTGAATGACAATACGAAACGGAAGCAGGTGTACAATATACAGAAACTGCATACATTACTATCATTATACAGTAAGTACTGGCTCAGAAATCTTGTACACTCTACATACTCATTAGCATATCCACCAAGGATGTGTTGAGCATTGACTGAGGACCACCTCCTATCAAATACCACTTGTTCACTTTCTCTCTAAGCTTACCAGTATTAGGGCAAGAGAGCCATCTTCCAGTACCATGTTATAACATTTCAAGTAGTTTCAGTAACAAAAATTTTAAATATGTTATGTTTAGGATAGGATGTGTAAACTTCAAACATGGAAATGTACTTCATGTCTTATGAACTTTGGTTTGAGGCTTGAATCAACATCCTCATGATGCTTGCTGGCCTCAAGAGACCAGAGCTGTCTTCTTCTTATGAATCTAACTACACCTACACCTAATTTAGACCATTTTCAAAAACTAACTACTGCACATTCTTGCCTAAAATGTACTCCCATTGTTTATGAGAGTTGATGAATCATTTCAGAAACACTTATTTATAGCACTTTGAAAATTTTATAGTTTGAGGTAACTACACCTAATTGCGATTGCTTTTTAAAACCAACCTCTACCAACAAATTTTCTCGCCTTAAATGTACTTCCTCACTGTTCATGAGTCTATGGACAGATTTAGAAATGTCTATTTTCAATACTTTGAAAATTCTTATTTTAACAAGACAATGTCCAAAAAATGCATTCTAAGAGAGTCTAAAATCCCCATTTCAATACCAACAAGAACCTACAAAAAAAAATTTCAATATAATAGTGAAAAACATGCTGAATTGTTCATTTGTGTGATTTTAGGTGTAGTTACCATCCATTCATCAAGTTGAAATTGAATTCTTGAAACAGAGGAAAATTCAAATCATCCTCGAAATTTTATACTCCGTACAATGTCTTAAGGTATATTTGCACTTGGTGTTAGGGCTGATGTTTGCAATGTGAATCTGGTCCAGAAGTAAGTCTAAATTCATCCCTAAGATCCTCAATAACACCACTCTTTAACATTGAGTGTGCACATACCTTTAGTCTACCAAGATTGTTAGAAATTACTTCCATACTGTTACTGAATTTTCACAAACTTGTTCCTCGCATAGTCTAGACATCGAGCGAAATGGAGGTTTGTGGAAAATAATCCCAAAGTCGATCTTGCATCAAATTTCAAAACCTTGCCAAGAAAACAGAAAATCTGGGTAAGGACTCACTGTGTGGTCAATGCATCTTGCATTGTTGTACAAAGCTCAACACACATGGGCTCCTGCTGTTTGTTTGTTCACAGGAGGGGGCGGGGGGGCTTGTGTGGTACCAGAGCCCAGAGGCCAGAGGTATCATCACCTGATCACCTATCCCAATCCCAGTACTACCTTACCTTACTCACTGGGATCCGCAACGTCTGCTTTTCCAGGGGGCTCGTAGCTACAGTAGGTGTGTAATATGTACAACCTGTTTGTTCGTCACACCTCTGATCTTGTATCTAAACTTTCTTCTTTCTTCCTACGGAAAAAGCAAACATACAATACATATGGTAGTCTTAACCCTTTAACCCCTAAACAAAACACCCAAAGGGACCAAAAGTGTCCTCACATAGTTTCAAGTCCAATTCAAAGTATTGTAACTTTTGCATCTGATGTCCGAATTCAATGAAATTTGTTGGAAAAGTTGCGCTCTTTTTTCTAGTTTGAGTGGTAAGAGTTTTACATCAATCCAAGATGAAATGATTTTTTGGAAGTCAATTGAAGTTCACAAGTTGTATTTGAGTTCACCAAACTGCATTTGATGGCTGCAACTTCGGGAGCTTGTATCTCCTTCATCAAATGTTTGTTTTCAGTAAAATTTGTTGGGTTTCGTTACCCCTGAAGTCTAGTTATTGCAGTAGAATTTTCATGTCAATCTAAGATGTTTGGAATGTTTGGAAGCAATTCAAAATTCAAAATCCCGACATTTTTATATTATAGTGTGCTTTGGTGGCTTGTATCTTCTTCATACAATGTCCGTTCCCAATAAGTTTTGGGGGGAAAGTCACGCATACTAGTCTAGTTTGTGTGTCTAAAATTTTATTTCAATCCAAGAGGTTATGAGGAACTGAGAAGCATTTTAGTAGAAGGAGGTTCAAGTTTTGATGTGATTTTCGCAACTTTTCTTGCTATTTTTTGACATTTCAAAGCCATTTTGCAAACAAAAGGAGTCAATTGAATGATATTTTTTTTCACCAATGTGTTTGTACAATGGTTTTAAATCACTTTATAGTTTAAAGTTTTTTCATTTGAGTACGTTTAGAAATCGAATTTTACCTCCAAATGTGTTACTAGGAAAATTTCAACATCCTTTTTCAACACTAATACATTATAATCTTGCAATCTATGTGGCCAAATGACTCCAAATTTGATTCATATCATCTACAACATGTACACTACAAGATTGTATGGTTGAGACTTCTATACTTAAGTGGCATTTTGATCTATGATACTTCAAAAGCAATGATGTCTTTAGACCCCCCAAAACCTTGGGCTTTTAGGAGTTAAGGACCATGGTTGATCTAGGGGACATGCAAACTATTTTTGCTACAAAACTAAAAAATTAAAATTACAACACTTTAGCAGTTTAAAATGAAGATGTGACCATGCATATGCATTGGACGTACAATGCATTTTACAAACATGTGTATTTTTCTCATTTATGTCCATCTTTCGTCAGTAATTGCCATATTTACAACCATTTTTGTGTTAGTATTTTGAATCCCATTTCTACATGCAAGTATGGATTGGGGTGATTCCTAGCCTAGTGGATGTGGTTCACAAATCCCCACATCCGTTCCCCATGGTCCTTCCCCAAATTTTTCTCCAAATTGTGCCCACCGAGCAAAAAGTGTCCAGATCGACCACAATATTGTTGACCAATCCTTAAAGGGTTAATGGCCAGAGTGAATTGACACCCTTGCTCATCCGCAAGGGAAAACACTGAAATTTTGTATTAGACACGCATGAAAAAATTTGCAAATTTTGAAATTCACATTTGCAATTAGATGCCCCAAATGAGTTAGGAGAGATCTACAAGATAAAATTTTCAAGCACAAAATAGGGATCTTTTATTTTACCTACACCATTGGAATGATTGAGGGGGGACGCTGATGGTCTTAACTTATTTGAACTTCTTTGATAGTAATTTGAGCTCTTATTTGACATTGGTAAAAAAATATGCTTGAATGATACTAAGATTTATCATTAGTTTAATTGGTCATGTAATGATATTTGAGTATTGTAGGAGTAGGACAAGTTCAAAAGTTTGCATTGTCGAAGTTCAATTATCACTCAATCTATAAGGACGTTTAATGAGTGGAAATCGATGATAATGTAACACATGATTGGAATGTTTCCTGAATTTGTTGATGGATTTTGATGGAGGAAGGCTTGCTTAAAAAAAGTTATATTTACTACATATTTGAGGATATTTGAAGACATTTGAATATATTTCTTGAGTGAACTCTTTGGGAGTTTCTTAGCTCCATTGGGGATTATTGTCCATTATTCATATGAACTCAATTTTCCTCATGGTTAGATCAATAATTATTTCTGCTTCACTACCATTTATTAGGAAACTCTTGAAATTTGGACAAATTTTCATCTAAAAATTTCAAGAATGAATCAATATTCATTAGTGGTTGTCATAGATAGGTTTTCAAAAAAAAGTATCTTTCTCCCTCCATGTGAAGATAACCACCAAGTGGGGCCTCAAACTTATATGGTTTCTCAAACGCTTGTCCCCATTTATTTGGGCCTTGAATGGTAACCTTCATTCATCCCACATCACCACATACAAGTGCTCAATAGCAACCAATAGGGCTTGAAGCATTTCATGCTTCAAGGGTGACAATTTAAAGGGAGTCTAGTGGAACAACTAGATCCCCCATGCTTTCAACTTTGAAAATTCATAAAATATTGTGTGAATGTCAAAAAATTGTGAAACAACATGCCCATTCTAATGTCAAACCTAACTTGAAATGTTGGTTAGTTTCTCTTGAAGGGGCTAACATTAAGGGTAGTCACACCTTCTTCACTACAAGGAAATTCTCTAAAGAATGAGAGAAAAGAGGAGCCAATTAGGAGCCAAAGATCATGAAGAAGGTTTGAAACCCCTTCTTGTTGTTTGAGGAACGAGAGTAGAGAATGTACAACGAGGTTTACAAGTGTAGAGCGTGTGTAGTCGGTGAGGAATGCATGATGAAGGTGCACAATGCAAAGGTTGTGCGGACTTCAAGATGAAGTAGGAAACACCCGAACATGAGCTCCGGAGCAGAATATTTTCTTTCTATGAAGAGTTCTCTAGATCCAATATTCACATCCAGAGGACAATAATGGACGTGGGGAACTTTTTGCAAGAGAAGAATATTTTTCCAATTGGAAGCCAACCCTAAACCACCACATCTCCATTCTTCCAAGAATTTCCGTGTAGTAAAGAAGGTGTGACTACCCTTTTTGGCTTAGAAATGAAATCTTCATTTGGACCACCTACCTAGTCTGGTCCAAACATAAAGAGTGACGATTTTTGGTGCTTCTACCTTGAAGTTAAATTAGCTATGTGTTTTGTATGATACTAGCACAAACCAATTGCAATAGAACATTGAACTTAGGAGAATATAGATTGGCAAGACAACCAATCAAAGTCTTATAGAACTAGATGAAAACATTCAAGATGACAAAATGAAACATTGGGGATGAGAACGTGACCATATTTGTGACAACGGGTCCTTGGGTGATGACAAATCATGTGACAATTAGTTGTATTTCATTATAATAGATATCCGGAACTTCAGTTGGGTTTGGGGCTGTGGTACCGTGCTGGTGCCCATGCATGTCAGGGTATCAATATGTCGGTTGCAGGATGAACAGAGTGTCGCTACTTCCGTTTACTGTAAGTTAGTTAGTAACTTACTTGCATGATGAGGAATCTACTGGAACCTCCGCAAATTATTTCAATAGAATACTATAAATAGAAATACTTGATTATTAGAATTTGGAAATGCATAGTCAGCACTGAGTGACTGAGTGTGCAAGGCAGAGAAAAAGAAAAAGAAAAAGGTCGGTTGGTTGGTCGGTCCAGGTTGCGTCGGGGCCTCCGGAGTTGGGGGGTGGGGGTGGGGGTGGGATTTCCCGTTGAGTGAGTACCGTATAATAAGCTTATTATTTCAGCTGTTGGTCATCCTGGAAAATGGTCCGTCTGTGGAAATGGGGTGGGTCGGTGGTCTATAGAAGTATTCAAAGAAAATGAAATTCTAGAGTGGTAACAATGAAATCCGTTTGGGGGATGGAAATCACTTTTCATCTATACTATTAAGTGTCGTGCTGCCTTGTACCATTACCACATCCAAAAGAAAAGTAAAATGAATTTTCTATTTTTTAAAATTAAAAAAATAAATACAAAAATCTATAACTTTCACATCATGACGCCAAACTCCATGAAACAAAGCCTCTTGCAAAGCCTGTGCACCCCTCCTTGCAAAGAGCTTTCAAAAGGTACCAAAAATGTGACTGGGGATAGAAGGTCTAGGAGATCTCATTGTAGAAACAAACAACTGAACCTAAGGTATAAACAAACAAAAAAAAAAAAAAACTTTTCTGGAACATCCTTGAAACTTCAAGGCACCACATTGATTCCTATTTTACTTTCATTTTTGAATTTTTTTCTCATGCTTGGAGAGTAATCTACAAGATCTGTATCACCTTTGTGAAGAGATTACTATCTTAGTTCAGTAGTATAAGCACATCCTAATTTTTGAACTACTCTCAAATGGGAGCAAAGTAAAGCTTACCCATCTGTTCAAGCATATCAAATGACCAAATAACCATGCCAGAATCATCACATTACTAATTTGGGGCTCCATATGTACCACTAATTTCCCTTTTGCATATCCCGTGTGCCTAAGTTTACTACAAGTTGAGTATGTTACAACCTCAGAAGTGATATACTACTAGTTCCACAAACTCCAGCTTCAATACATGCAATTATAGACAAGCAACTAAACTAGTGTCCGGAGAGTTTATCTATAATTGAGGCTAAGCTCATTACAATCCTTGCTTTGGAATGTTAGAACTCTATCAATTCCTTATTACGAAAGGAATCAAAAGAACAAACATAGGAGTAATTTCAAGTCTTGCAAAAACAATTTGGGAATGATTCAAGAGGCCCTAGATTTCACCTGTGCCCATCCCAACAACCACACAACAATGTAAGGTTAGTGAGGTACACGAGGTATCTTCAATCCACGAGCGCTTGTTATCGCTATCACAAGAAAAATACCTAAATCAATCAAGCAAAACAACTTCCATCAAATGACAAAATCGCATCTTAATCTGATGACCATTAGAGCTTTGAGCCATATTTTGCAAAGGATCCACGTAGCTTGATTATTTCCAACAATTGTATCTCAAAGGAGTGGCTACTCTTCATGTACAACTCACAGCAAAAAAATCAAATTAGGTGGAGAACAACAACCAGCCAAAGTAGGGAGAAGGAGAAGAGTGATCAAAAAAGAAATTTTCAAAAAAACAGTCGTTGTCACTATTCCTCTCCATGCCTTGTCCTATTATGGAGCTAAGCTGCCTAACCACAGGGGATGTTGGTTAGTGAATTTAGTTGATTTAAAGTAGGCAACAACCACCTATCAATAAATTTTAGCCCTCCAATTGTTGGGCATTAAATTCATACTGGTACTTCAAGCCCCCATTGCTATGGATTTTCCTGTAAGCCCAATCTCTTGCAAGAAATGACAAGGGTAGTAGCTGTAAAAATCAGCAGTACTTCTTATAAGAAGTACAATTCAATTTTGTAAATGGTTATATAGTCCTTTTTAAATGTCAAAGCTTTTACATGATTAAAACATCACATGGTCAAGATATCATCATAGTATCTCACAAGTTTACTACGAAACTTGGAATTCCAAGAGACTCCTTTTGATGTTATCTCCATGCTAGGCCCAAACCTAGGATGTAAATTCTAGAAAAACAAATAAACAAACAAACAAACAAAAACAAACAACTAAACCTAAGGTATAGAAATGTTTTTATTATACCCATTCATTTTGATGATTTTATCAATTTTGATGATTATTTATCATCGATCACATAATATTTTATAACCAAGCAATGTTTGGCCCTCTTCTTGCTAGGAAGATATTATGCTTTGCTAGATGTTTCAAAGGGACTTATTAGGTAATTCAAGGATTAGGGGTGATTGAGGAGCCATATGAGGCAATTTTGTTCAATGCAAGGGTCTTCTTTTCAAGGATGCAAAAGGAATCCTTGCCTCATTAATATGCATGTGGAGACCTAAAAAGATCTTAGGAAATGACCACTCTTGAATTTTCACCATTAATTTCTAAAATATTACAATATTTTGAGGGTCAAAATAGATTCAAATGTTCTTATTCACAATAAGTCTAAAGTCTTCATATATATTCCCTTTATCCAATAATAGTAGTCCTTTCTTGTAATAATGAAAGTATTAAAGATTTGGCAATGATTTTTTTATATGTCATGATCAAATGATTCTATTGTGAACGTGCAAGGTGACCTTTAAAGTGCAAACATTAGAAGAGATTTCAGGCCCGCAGAGGGCTACAAGTTCTCAAATTGCAGGGAACATGGGAACTGCAACACAGTAGTACTGTAGCACCAATGTGACATGGATGAAGTCTAGCCACATCATTTAAAATTAAAATTAAAACTTTTTTGCAATTTTAGAACAATTTTTAAATTAAAATTTTTCTAACAACAACGAATCATTCCCTCATTACATTGGGAACAACAAAGTGAACAGGCTTGAAATGGCCCTCCGTGGGTTTGAAATCTCTTCTAATGCCAAGTGGATGTGGCTATTAATTGTGATAAAAAAGGTTAGAAAGTAGAAGGTTGCAATAGATACAAAGTACACACATGAATAAGGATAGGGTATAAACTTGATCTTCTCAGTGTGTTTTGATTTGCACAATATTGGCTTGGAATCCAATAGATTCGATGAAAAATTCAATGTCTTTTGGTCTTTCACCCACTAGTTTCAAATTGCCTTAACGATTTGAATTTTTTGAATTTTTTTGATTTGTAAAATAGATAACAAACTAGACTTCTTGCTCTTCATTTCATTTGTTAATTAATGTCAAGAATAAAAAAATCATCTTCAATCCTAAAATCATGCTTGAAATAAAGGAGACAAATAATTTGAAACAATGAAAACAATAAATATTGTCATCTAACAAAAACTATGTTCAAAGCATGCCCACTTTTGCTCGGCCAAAGAGGCACTAGAAACCCAACTTGGCGAGCACTACCTAGAGCCCAAGCAAAGACGCTCCCTTGGTCTCAACGTGGGCCAGTGAAAGTGTCCCTTGTTGTCCCTACAATTGTTGACTTTTCCTACACTCTTGGACTTTCCATTATAGCATGTAGGGGGGATAATTTTTTTATAATTTTGCACATAAAGATACAATGACAAGAGTTGTAATGATGAGAGAAATTTCAAAAACTCAAACATAAAACAATGAAAAGTGTTGACAAAACAGCCAAAAGATGAGAATAGGGCCAACCTAGAGCCATTAAAAAGTGTAGGGAGTAGGGGTGGGGGATGAATTGGCTTCCAACCCCTAACAAAACTGCATCGGCTATTGATAGTAAGTAGGGGTGGATATGCTTTCAATTGGCTCTTGCAATGGTGGTATCAAGGTTATTTTTAAACTGACTAGAGTTTTGTCAATTGACTGTTGGAAGCTTCAAGTATTTGATTTTAATTGGAAGATGTTTCAGTAGCAAGAATTTTTCCAAATTTCAATTTCAAGGTTTGTAAATTTGCCTATCAAGTCTACAACTCCCTTATATTGCCGTGATATATTTCAATTGCATTCTGAAGGATGCCAAGGTTTGATTGAAAGATTCGAGTGAAGATCTTGGTCAAGAAGTGCAACTATAAACATAATAGAGTATAATATCTTAATTTCTAGTGATAATGTGGCTCTCATTTCTTATGTCTATATGAGTTTTGAACTATCCAGACTTTTTGATTACATTTACTCACATCTAATAGCGACTTTCACAACAAGGTCAATATAGACAGTTGTTTCAATCCAATTGCAATGTTATGACTCATTGTTTCCTTATTTTCACACTGACTTCTTGTTTCAATTTTAATACTTACAAATAATTATTTCCCTATTGATACTAGAAGCTATGCTTCAACATTATTCCCAATTGTTTGAATGCTTATTGTTCAATATGACATTGCAACAACATTGCATGGTATGAGATATTGTTTTTTAATTGTTTAAGGGGTTGTTTCAATGGCATTCAAAGTTTGAGATGAAGAAAATAAACATTTCTCAAGAATCTTAACCCTTCATTGCCTAAAGCCTAAATGGGTTCAAAAACACCATTGCTTTTGAAGTATTATAGATCTAAATTTCATTAAGCTATAGAGATTTCATTGGTACAATCTTATAGGGTACTTGTTTTAGATGACATGAATCAAATTTGGAATCATTTGACTTGATAGATTGGAAAATTATAACGTTTTAGTATTGAAAAAGGATGCTGAAATTTTCCTAGAAACACATTTGGAGGTGAATTTGATTTCTAACCTACTCAAATGAAAAAACTTTAAACTATAAAGTAATTCAAAACCAACATATCAACATATCAGTAAAAAAATATCATTCAATGGACTGATTGTGTTTGCAAAATGACTTTGAAATGTCAAAAAATAGTAAGAAAAGTTGCAAAAAACACATCTGGGGTTGAACCTCCTTCTACTAAAATGATTCTCAATCACTCATAACTTCTTGGATTGATATGAAATCTTAGACACACAATCTAAACTAGTATGCACAACTTTTACAAAATAATTTATTGGAAACAAACATTGTATGAAGAAGAAACAAGCCGCCGAAGTTCACCATAATCCAAAAATGTCCAAATTTTTGAACTTTGAATAGCTCCCAAAACAACTTGGATTGACATGAAAATTGTACTACAATAACTAGGCTTCAAGGGTAACATAATCCAACAAATTTTATTGAAAATGAACATTGGATGAAGGAGATACAAGCCCCAAAGTTGCAGCCATCAAATGCAATTTGGTGAACTCAAATTGAACTAATGAACTTCGATTGGCTTCAAAAAATTAGTACATCTTCTATTGATCTGAAAATTTATGACACAAACTAGAAAAGAGAATGCAAATTTTTCAACAAATTTTATTGTATTCAGACATCCGATGTAGAAGCTACAACACTTTGAATTGGACTTGAAACTATGTGTGGATACTTTTGTTCCCCTTCAGTAATGAGGGTTTAACAAATGGAATCTTTTTTATTATCACATCTACTAAAACATATAAATGTAGTGAGAAATCCAATTTTTTTTCCTTCACTCATCTTTAGTTGAAGCAAAATAAAACAATTTTTTCAACTCAAAATTTATTAAAACTTTCTAAATTACTTTTTAAAATATTTTTAAAATGAAATAATTTCAAATAATGTTTTTGATAATTCAAGTCTATATTTAGAAATTTCCAAAAATTAAATCCAAAAGTATTCTAATAATAGTATTAGAAAAATTCATCTTATGTACATTTTTCCAATTTATATAGGATTTGATTTTGCATTCAATTTCTAGCCAAAGCCAATTTGAAACAATTTTAAAAGAAGGTTTTTAAATTTCAAAATCTTTAGAATGCAACTTGTTATTCAAATTTTAAAAAGAAAATATAGCTTATATAAACATTAAAGCTTATATTAGAGTATTTATTTGTCCTTCATTTCCTATGAATTCATTACAATATTTGTTTTAAAATGATCATTTAAGTAATAATTTCTTTATTTGTATAATGATGAAAATGCAATTTTAGTTCCAAATCCATTGGGACTACCATTACCAACAGTGCCTCCTAACTCTATTGCAACTAATAGCAAGCAATTTAATCACTTAGCTATTAGCTTTTGGAAAATTTATGCAATGTGTGCATACAAGTTACAAAGATTTATTAATAATGGAAGCTCTAGCTTCAAATAAATGATCACCAACATATCATCATAGCAAAATTTCAACTCTAGTGACTCCTTCATTATCTCTTTGTATTGAAATGAGACTATATGCCCATTTTCAATTCTATGGCCACCATTGACAATACATGTCCCGGCTTGGGAATCCAAACACTTGAACAAGTGGGGATTAACAAGAGTTGGAGAATGAAATGCACCGCATTGAACAATCACTTTGGAAATTACATAGAGGGGATTTGTACACAAGTTTGTGATGTGCACTTCCCAAGTAGGAATTCCTACTCCCAAGCTCTCATCTTGTTGGATGCTTATGTGAGTCACGTGGCATGGTCCACCATGTTTATCATTGAGGTCTTGAAAAATGATTGTGGTGTTGACCACCGCATGAGATGCAAGTCTTTTAGACTAGTACAAAATTGGTCAGCCTACCTCACAAACTGCAAGGGTGGCAAACAACATGAAGGCAGTAGCAATGATTATGAATGATGCCATGACACTCTAATTTCTTGGAGGTACAAATCCTTAAGCAATTGTGTCAACTATCGTAGGGATCAAGACTTGGCTCTTGCCTAGGATGATGTATCCAATGACTAGGTTAGACAATTCCTAGCTAGCAAGACTCAACTTTAGACACCTTACAAAAAGTATGACTTTTGTAAATAGTTTCACACATACTAGTAGGATTAGTTACTAGTGTCACTTTAGACTAAACAAAGAACAAAGGAAAGTGTATCTTAGATATAGAAATGGCTTGGTTTATATAAGTCTATGCAATCAATTCTACCATTGAAGTTATGATTGGTAAACTACCAGTACTAGTAGGAACTTGTGTTTTTTTGGACGTTAGTGACAAACAAGCATGTTTTTTGAAATAGAAGCAAAAAAATGGGATAGTGGGTATAGAGGCAAAATCGAATTGGATGTTTTAGAAAACATTGGGATGTCTCTGGGCAAAAGGAGTTGATTTCTTATACAACTATGATGTTTCGGGAGACATTGAAAAAACGGAGACGCATTCTACACAATGTCCAATAAAACAACTTGCCACGTTGGCAAAGAATTTTGGTTTAACAGTGAATAACTTAGTAGAAGTTACTATGGGCTAGGGTACAACGTAGACCACATAGAAAAACATAGAGGAAGTGTAACTCCTTGGAGGCTTTTAAAAAAGTATTGCACAGAGGGAAAAAAAATAGCATGATGACTATATTTTCCATTGCACTTCTAGTGTAGCTCTAATTGTATTAATAAGTCTTGAAAAATTAGTCTGTTGCATTCTACATTATCTAATTTCCATAAATATGTATTTCCATTGTCCCATATATTTTAGAATTGAACATAAATTTTTCTCAATTTTAGAAGATCATTTTTCCAACAATGTATGAAATTCAATCCGTCCTATTCTCATTGAAGTCTTGTGTTTACCTTCTTGTAAACAACAAGCCATATAGGGTTTTTAAAAGATTATTTTGTTTATTGTTGCATTCTATATTTGTAGTGTGGAAAAAGCTTGGGGAACAAAACTCAAGGAATTCCCTAGTGGTGGTTCTTTAATTTGGGAAAGGTCAATTAGTCTATTGTTTTGTATCTAAGGTCACTTTTAACGTAGGATACTCACTCACTTTAATAATTAAATAAATAAAAGATGAATTTCATTAATTAGTTCAAGGAATGTGTAATCAAATTCTAGCCTATTCTAGTATTCCGTCCAATTCCTGTGGATGTAGCCACACGACTTGACATCCCAGTCCTATACTAGAATTCTAATGTCAATTTGTCAAGGGTATATCAAATAATCATGGCTCCTGTTCTATCGACTTAATCATCCCACATATAATACATATATTGCCACATACATACAATTGCAATTCTTTAACTATTTCTTCAATTTTAATCCATTGTCAATTGGTCCAGTAGCTAATTAATTAACCTAATTACTACAAATGCAATTATGCGAAATCACAATTCTATAGGGTTAATTTGTTACAGTTATGCAAAGCATGCAAAAGTTTAAATTTCATTCCTCTAAATTACGCTCCAGTCAATGAGACATAGCTTCTTTCTTTCTCTAGCTTCCATCCGCCATCAACAACAAGTCAATTGGTCCATTTTACAACATCATGTTAGATTCTCACAGTCTATATAAATTTGCTATTCTATCAATTTGACTGAATGCTTGTACAATAACTAATATTGTGGAAAAGCTGTAAAATATTTCTAATGAATCATAACTAATGTCAAATTGTCCAATGCTCGACTTCCATATAACTTAATGGACAATTGGCCAATCTTACTTTAATCCAAATTGATAATCCACACTTACACAATATTCTATCTCTACAAGTGCTATATCAAGCTGACTAATTGACATCCCAACTACCAACAACAACAAGATTATCACTTAAATATACTTGAACAATTTGCCAAATATTCTCCAAGTACTTAGTCACCTCATCTGCATGTCAATTTGTCCATTGTTCACATACACATAGACCACATCAATGATTAATACCTTAATTCAAAATTATCTCTCCCAGTCAATTAGACTACAACGACAACCAATTTAACACATTAACACATGTTGACAATTAAACTAAGTAATTCCAAAAATCTCTGCCAATCCCTAGTTACTAATTAATTCCACTATACTCACTATCTAATTGACTCCTTAAATCAGCCCATACATGTAGTTGATTTCACAGGCTACAACTACCTACATACACATTGACAAATTGTCTTACTTAACACCCAATCCCTAGGTGCTCAAGGTTTATAACACTTTACAGACTATTTGTCTTCTACCTCTCGTTTAACTGTCTAATTGATTTTAATTCCCATTTCTAAGAAATACCAATCACTAATAATTTTGATTACTTTCTTTGATAGATAATTAGACAATATCTAAACACCAATAAAACTAATCACCAGTTTTAACTTCTATGGCTACAAACCTTGTCCAATTGACTTCAAAATTACTACCATCTCATACATAACTTCAAGAACTACTTCATTCACTATTGTATTGTTCATTTGTTGTGAAAGTTGTGGTGGACTGGGCAGGGGCTCGAAGCCCCCTTAAGACTAAAAACAACAAAACTGAATTACAACAAAAAGTCAGGCAAAATAAAGTGCCAGACTACAAGTCTCGGGTGACAAAAAATTGGCGACTAGAGGCTCACAACCTGAGCCCTGACACTTTCTAAATACTCTCTATTTTTAATTCTCGTCCTAAAGTCCTGTCTAATCACCATACCAGCATGAATCGTGGATGTCTAGGTTGCTTCCATTACTTTTTTTGAGCTAAAGCCCAGGGTGCCATACTTGGCGTTACAATGACCAACCCAGATGTGCCAAATCATGAAGGATCTGAGAAGATCGCAAGGCTGGAAAGCAAACACATATTTGCCTAGTTTAACCTCCCTTGTGGGGCTAATTCTGCTTAACAGTGCATCCCTGAAGCACGCTATTCTAGGCACATTGTAAATCAGACTAAGTGCATTGAACTTTTGCCACAGTTCTTTAACTAATCTGCACTCCTAGAACAAATGGGCAGTAGTTTCCATGGAAAAACCGCACAGTGGACAACCGTGGTCTGCTCCGTGAACCCTCCTTGATAGCCATTCGCTGGTGACGAAGCCCCTGTTTAGAATTTGCTACAACAGCATGGCTGGTTTTCGAGGCCTTGTCTGGTGCTAGATGAGTTTGAACGTAGCTGTTCTACTCGCCTCAGAGTATCCCTGCTTGATCAGCTCCTGCATCCCAATGGATGTATCTTTCTTCTGCCTAAGGCCTTCTACATATCCCCTTTTAATTATATACCCAAAAAATGGGCAAGATCCCATGGCACCAATCTACCCCCATTGCCACTCTCTTGGATCCCAAGGCAAATTCAGAATGCTGTCATTCCAGTAAAGCCAAATTGAGTTCAGCTCGGCTGGAGGTACCTCAGGGTTACATTCAAAGAATGATCTCTTCCCTGCATCCCAACCTACGACCCTCACTGGGTTGAAATTTTCCTCTGGGAGGCTCATGTGCCCTTGCTCCTTGATGAGACGCTCGCTCCCTTGTTGTTTACTGAAGCTGACTACTTGGGTTTCCCCTTGGTCATTCTGTATGTGTAGGAACACACGGGGATCCCTCTCTCCCTGTAGCCATGCCACCTTCTGGCTGGTTGGAAACCCCCTTGGATCCCATGGTATGTGCAAGATGATGAAGAGCCTACGTTGACTTGTCTTTTCTGTAACCGCGCCTTGTCTCAATAGCTTATTCTGGATCTCTTCTGCTGTGAGCGAGTTCTTTGCCTTCTCGTCCCAGAGCTGCTTCACTGTGTTTACTTCCGCCTGGGTCCAGAGGTGTAAGCCTTGGTTGGGACCTAACCCTAAGGGTGTATTATCGGCTTCTAAAATCAATGGATTGCCAAACAGTGGCTATCGCAAGATTTTACCGATTATTTCCGGATTCTTTTGAATGAGATTACCCCTAACTGCTATGAATGCCTTAAAGCATGCTGTAACTAGGGGGGAATGATTCTCACGTTTTATACCTTTGCTAAACAGAAGCCAAGTGTGAGCTCGATGCCACTTGGCGTCTCCTAAGGGTCAGGCTTGTGCAATTTTCTATCTCATTAAACTCTTCCACGGCTCCTCTCCGGGTGCTGAACTATGTACTACTAATTTAGGCAAAAGCGCTTGTGTTTGTAAGAAAGGGTCAATTAGGCCTAGTCCACCTTCTTCCGGTGACAGAATACACGTGCTCCATCGCACTCTCGCTACAGTCCAGCCCTCCTCTCGACCGGTCTAGAGGTATTGGGTAATCACACCCTGGATAATGTCGCATATCCTGGGTGACAAGCCATAGTAGGCTTCGATGTACCAACAAGTTGCCAGTAGCACCTGGTTGTAGATCAGAACTCTCCTGGCTTGCGAGATTGTTTTGGCTGCCCAGTGTCGCAGCTTAGATTTAATAAGATCCACTAACGGTATAGTATTTGCATCATTTGGCAAGTGGAAACTTATAAGAGGACCTGAATATCGAATGCCTGACCCTGCTGGGACCCATGTGAGTCCTACATCTTCCCCCCACTAGAGGTTCCGGAGTCTATGCGACGCCCATATAGCGCTAGACTTATCCCAGTTAACTTTTGAACATGAGGCTAGACAATACAGCTCCAGTACTTCCGTAGCTCTGGCTAAGTTTCGGGTTGTACTTCTAAGGTATAAAGAGGCATCATCCGCAAATGATGCATCTTTTACTTCTTTACCGTTTGGTAATTTAAAACCTTGAATTCCGTATAGGGGGTCTTCCAGCATAAATCCTAAAGTATCAAAGACCACAATAAAAAGAAATGGTGCTAGGGGGCAGCCCTGCCTAACAGACCTAGATAGTTCGAATGTTTCTCCAACCTCTCCGTTTACAATCATTGCCGACATGGGATGGACATACTGCGCCATCACTCCTTTAATAAACTCCTGGTGGAAACCCCTTTTTGCTAACACCTCTTACATGAAGGGCCAAGAGATTCGGTCATATGCCTTCTCAAAATCTAAGAGCATCAGAACTAAATCCTGATCCAATTCCTCTGCATAATGGATGGACTCTTGTGCTAGGAAAATATTATCTATTATACATCGACCCCTGACAACACTAGTCTGATTGGGTCTAATGATGTCCAGGAGGATTTTCTGCAACCTTATGGTGAGGATTTTAGCCAGAATCTTGTAGAAAGAGGCAAGCAATGTGATCGGTCTAAAATTCCTCATTAAAGAGGCATCCCCCTTCCTTCAGTAAAAGCATGATAATACCTTTATTGTGTGCCTCCGATAGACACCCGGACTCCATGACCTCTCAGGTTGCCTGCAGCAAATCTCCCTCCAACTCTTCGGTGTAGACCTTAAAGAAATCCGTTGGGATACCGTCCTCCTCGAGCGCGTGCCTGGAAGTTAACTCCTTGATCGCATCTCTCAGCTCGTGTAGAGTGATTTCACCTTGTAGGTGGCGGTTCTGCTTCTCTGTGACGTCCTGTGGCACGCTGTTGAGGACTCTCCTCCTGACTTCTGCTAATTCTGGTGAGCTAGCCTCATCGGCGTAAAGCTTCCTGTAAAAATCTATAGGGGCCTCGGCTTTCTCTTCTTGATCTATGAGGATGTGTCCATCCACCTGCAACTGAGCTACATGTGTGCGTTTATTCCCGTCTTTGAAATGGTTGAAATACTCCTTTGTACACCATTCTCCCTTTCTCAACCATTTAACTGAGACCCGATGATACTATTCCTCCAGCACTCCTAGTGTAAGGTCCTGCAGTTTAGAAGCTACCCAATTCCATTGCTCTACCGCTACTGTATCCCAGGGACTCGCTTGTAACCTCCCTTCTACCTCGTAGAGTTTACAAATGGCCCTGTTCTCCTCACAGTATCACTATGTACGCACCTCTTTCTGGAACTTTATAGTTGCGTTTCTGGCTCTTTCTTGCGCAGCTATCACCCATGCCATCCACAAATCTTCTGGATTGGGTTTGACCTCCGCCTGCCAGGCCTTGAGGATGATTTTTCATGATTTGTGACTGCACAGAGTCTCCATGTGAAACCCGCTAGGCCTAGTGATAGGTTTCTTTTTAGGGAACAGCTTAAGCTGGACCGGCGCGTGGTCTGAAATTCTCAGGTGCGGATGCATATTCAGGTTTCCGCCCTGTTGACCAAGAGTGTGGGAGAGGTATATCCTATCGATGCGTGCTTTTTTGTGGGCTATCCCTGCCCTGTTGTTGTCCCAAGGAAATTGTAAGTCTAAGGTTTTTTGGATGTGATCCGACTCCCAGGTGTCCTGTAGGCCGTAGTGGTGTAGCAATCTTGCCCACACTACTTTTTCCTTCTAGTTGGGAATTGTGCATTTTTGAGAACTCCCTAGTCTATCGGATTCTAGCTCAACCATATTAAAATCTCTTGCCTAGATGTATCCATCTCTAGGTATGTTGGCATTCACTAAAGTGTGCCATAATTCCACCCTATCTAAGGAGGTGGTGGGGGCATACACATTTATAATTACGAGTAACCCATTTGAATCTGATTGTATCGTGATGTATTGAGCTCTACCTTCCTGTAGGATCCCCTGCTGTCTGATATGGCTGGCAATTTGCTTGGACAGTAGAATTGTTGTGCCCGCTCTCCAGCGCTCCCTCGATCCTATGTTTTTGATTGTTGGATTCCAACACCTAACTCCTCCTGCAAATGGTAAGCTGTGGCAACGTCTCTTGCATCTTTCCTCAGATATCCAATGCTCCTGGAGGAGGATCATTGAGGGGGGCTCAGCCATCCACTCAAAGGCTCTTCTGAGATGTACCTGCTTTTGTGAGCCATGGGTACCTACCCTCACGCCTTTGATATTCATCATGACCAAGCTAAATTGTGCCTCCATCACTTAGGAGCTGTGGTGTTGTTGTCTTGCATCTCCGCCTCGAGGGTGGATTCCAAGGTGAGAGGGTTGGGGCTCTTAGATGTCCTGGATTTCGTGGCTTTTGGCCTAGGTGAAACTTATAAGCCTGGTTGCCAATCTTCCAAGAGTTTGGGGAAAGTGAAGACTCGTGCCTAGTCTTGGAGCAGCAGATTAGCTTTGGTCTAACCGCTCCCTAATTCTAGCTCCTTCAATCTATTCATTGGTAGCTACATCAGCGCAACGTTTTTAAGGCATCATGCTTTCTATGTTACTCACAGAATCGCCAAAATGGTCAATTCCTACGCACCTCCCTTAGTGTCCCACCTGGACAACCATGCCACCTGGTCCCAATCCACATATTTGGGTGGTTTGGTGACTGTCACTTTAACATGAACTCTTAGAGCGGACATGATTGTCTCTTTTATTTCTTTCATCATGTTCTCACCTTCCCTAAATTCCACACCCAATGATGTGGGTATGGTGGGTAGCTGGTCCATTCCCTTGGCCAGGAGCACCTCCTGATCCTCATCCCTGGCTTTATATATCACTGGCTAGATTGATATGTACCTTTCCTTTGTTTGTGTCGTCCAATTGGAGTGGATTTGGAATGCTTCCTCCAGCTCTCCTTCTAGCCATGCCTCCCACCAAGCGGCAGGGATGTAAGACGAAGCCCGTCCTTGTCTCTGCGACAAGAATCTCCCTTGTAACGGGTTGTCTGTCACGACCCTCATCAAGAGGCGTGCCCGGCCACCTTGGTGAGCAAGGGGGACGTTGGGGGTGACTCCCCAAGCCTTGCAAGAGATGAGGTCAGGGGGACTAGGGGTCCCGAGCGATCAGAGCGATGTAGCGCTCTGATCCGGACAAATTTGGGGGCATGTCGCACATGCTTGAAAATCTTGTGAGAAGACGCGTCCATGGGTCTAAAGAACGCGAGAATACGAGTTGGGAGTCAAAAGATATGGCTCCTCAAAGTTGGTAGTGTCCTGGCCGCGTCTTGAGGCATAAGGATGTGGGAAACAAGGTTTGGGAGGGTTCCTTTGAGCCAAATAGGGCATGCCACATATCATTAGAAAGCTAAGGAGACAAGATTTCTAGAATGATAAGGCTCATGAAGAGATGAGCTTTGAAATTAAAGTTATGGGCATCCAAAGAGGGTAGAGTCCAGGAGAACTACACCTCCCGGGAGACTCGTACCTTTGGAGGGCTATAAATTCCTCAATACTTATTGTATTGGGGAAAGTGAATAGTGCAAGGTGATCTAAAAAAAATTTAGATCACGAAAATGGGCTCGCATTTGGGATTTGGAGCTCGGAGCTAAAAGTTATCCCGATGGGAAGATCGGGAGTCTTTTGGGGGTCCGGTTTGGGGATACCACTTGGAAATGGGTGGTCTTCCAAGATGGGGTGCATCTTGGGGGTTCCTGGTGACCTCTAGTATGGGGGGGGGGCTACCGAATCCCACAGAGAGTACTATGAGGAGGGGTGGTCTCCCTCCTCCCTCCCGGATGGTGCCATGGTGAGCCTAAGTGGCCCCGGGTGGTGAGGTTAGTGTTGGAGCCTCACCACCACTTGTGTGTTACCGTGGAGTGCTTGTGCACTCTTTGATACCGGTTGGGTGGTGTCCCACTCCACACTAGGCCATGGTGTGAGTCCCGTTTGGTGAGTCCCGATTAATGAGTCCTGAAATGAGTGGGGAGTTGGGTCCCATTTAAGGGCGGTTAGCACCGGTGGGAGTAGTACCTCACCGAGTGCTTGGACATCAATGGAAGTTCCGCCCCATGTCATCAAATGACATGCCCGGTGTCTTGTGGGAGTTAAGTGTTGGAAGGAAAGGATTGGGAGTCATGGAGGAATGGGGAACCCCGTGACTTGAGTTGGAACCTAACATTGTGGGTGCGTGGCATGTGCAGTGTTAGGAGAGCGTGAACCTTGGTAGCACTAAAGTGTTAAGTGCTTGGAAAGTGAGCTTAAGGTGGTAAGTGTCACTAAGGGGCGCGACACTGTCGGTCGGGAATTCGTTGTTGGGTGTAATCCTTTGTTTTGGCTCCGCTGCAAACATCATCCCTAAAGGGCAAAAGTTTGAGGCTTGTCATCTGCTATCCTCCTTGAATGGGTTTTGGGTGGTGTGACATGGCCTTTTCTGGCCTTCATTTGTGAGATGAAAATTTGGCACAACTCTGGGTTGTTCAACAAGAACCTGTTTCTCCCTCACCAATTCTTCATGTTCAGCCACATGATTAAGTATATTTGGTCTGTGTACCATCTTCCATATGGGGTCTGTCTCCAATGTCTGTCTCTTCTCATGTTCCTCCTCCCTAAAGGGTGGAATTTCGGGGGGCCCGGAGGAGGAGGATGACCCTGCCTCATCGTGCATGACCCTCGACCTAGCCACTATTTGGCATACACTGTATGGTACCTAGTTCCCTGAAGGGACCCCGGGTGTTTGGAAGCTTTTTCTGGATGGAGAGGCCTAAGTAGAAGGCAACATTGGAACCTGTACTGTTTCCTTCGCTCCTTCTGGCTCCTTCTATTTTTGAGTCACTGAAATGGGGGAGACCGAAGCTCCGACCTTCCGCGTCGGAGATTCTAATGCCTCTCTAGTTCCCTTGAGCTATGACTGAGGTTTCCTCCTCTCTAGTGTGTGGCCACTCTTGTCCTCTGCCCGACTTTTGGCCTATGGACTCGTCTGCGTGTGTGGTTGGTTATGAGGGGTAATCTCTTGCCATTGTCCCCTTGCATGGTTGCTCGCCCGTTGTTTCTTCTTCTTCGATGTAACCATTGTAAAACTAGCCTCCTCCAGCTGCCCCTTGGTTGGCTTGGTAGCGTCCTTCTTGTGTTTGTCTTGTGAAGGCTTCTGTGTTGAGGTTTTAGGTTTGTTCAGGTGGCAATTTGTGGCGTTGTGTCCAAATTGCCTGCATCTATTGCATTGGTTGGGTAGTCTTGAGTAGCTAACCTCCTAGATAAGGGTAGAATTTGCAGCTTGACGATCCCTTAGGCCTGGTATCCGAATGCTGCCTAGTAGTTTAGATATATCCTTCACTCTTGCAGAAATCAACAGTCCGCCTTGCCTCTTGTACGCCAGATCTTTATGTTCCACCGAGATGACTTCCCCTATGAGACCAATGAATGCCTTCAGCCAATCCTCTGCTAGGAATATAGGATCTAGCCCTGGGAATTGGACCCTAATCAGATGACCAAACTCCATATTCGTGGGCAGGTTCTCGAGTGAGAAATCTTTGCGCCAGGGGAAAAATTTGAGTGTTTTTCCCTCTTTTTGTAATGTGCGTGTTCCAATCACTATTGTGGCTACCTCTGCTAATGAGAATTCTACTCTAAAAAATCCTCTGGCTAGGTTTTGAACCGCACACACTGTGTCCGCAAAATGGTCTACAACGAGCTTGTGGATCCACACATATCCCGGGGATTGACCTGCAACCCTACCTAATACCATCCGAAGGTGCAGTTCTTCTCTCGCGACTCTGATCTATTCCAATTGTTCTGCAAATAGCATGAGTTCTAGCTCCCAAAGCTTGTCTATCATTGGGTGTGCCTGCTCCTCCTTACCCTTCACCTCTGAGTTAACTTAATTAGGGTTTGGCTCCCTCGCGATTTCCTCCCTGATCTCCAAAGGAGGTGTTCGCCCTTCCTCTACCTATGTGTGCTTGGGCGAGCTCGTGCCAGCTTGGTTCTATTCCGTTGCCCTAGGACCATCTGAGGTATGCCATCCGGCTCCCTCTATGTCTGGTAACCTTGTAATCTGTGCATCTTCCATATAACAATCCATGTTTAATATCAGTAAGAAAATTGCCTATCCCGTGCAGGTAACGACGGCTGCGTCCTCCTGGAAGAACGAGCCTATTGTTTTAACACTCAAACAAAATGAATGCTTTAGTACAGTAAGGAAAGCTTCCCTAATACCAATCAACACCCTCTCCACTCAGCTTGGACTTATGAGTTGTTGCGATCATGCACGACTTGTTAACCCTAACCCCGACTCCAAAGTTCGAACCTCCCAAGTGTCCATTGCCTCCGACTGGTCTATGACTCATGTTCTTGAAGAAAATACTCCCTTGCAGTTGACTTTAATTGCTACAACTACACACACCAAATGAGCAGAAGGGCAGAATCGGAGCCTACCCTTATCTGTTCCTCTCGGTCCCCATTACCCCGTCGGAGCGGTGAAACCCTAAAGAACTTTCGGGGGATGCTGCTAATTCTAATCTCTCTTTGATCTAGTATTGTATGCCGCTCTTTAACATCGCGAGTGCTTGTCTTTGAACCCTCACAGTGCCAGAATGATCCCTCTCGACCGGAAGAAAAAAGTTTTTGCTAGATACCATTTCTAGCACTCTTGCGAAATACTAGAAACCCTAAAATCACTCTTCCGAACTGCAGTGGATGCTATTCTAATTTGCTCCAGGCATGACTCGTTGCAAATGACTCGCTTTGGAAATGCACTCTTGACTCAGTATAATCGCTCAAAAACACAACTCCGAATTGACTCTACGGGCAGGAAAATCCTTGGGCCGGCGGCAGCCAAGGAAACCCTAACCGTGTGAGGAGCTGTCCTAAACGTATGTGAACCCTAACAAGCTCGAATAACCACTCTATTTGACTACTATCAACTGTTGGATGTAAATCTGCAATAAAAACTTTAATAACTTCGTGAAATCTGACCTAAATCGGGGCATGAACCTGGACCAAGGAGGTGCGGCTCTCAAGCTCTAGGGTTTGGTGGGTGATGGATGATGATGTGTATTGTTCATTTGACATTGAAAATTATCAAAATAAAACTATCTTACTCAGTTCCTTCTCAACTTGACTAATAAGCTAAACATCAATATGAAATACGCCAATCCCTGGCTAATTGTCCCTCATGATATAAACTTGCCAATCCTTGGCAATGCTAACAACTTGACTCACACACACACAAGAAATCTTCATTGCTTCCCACAACAGAGCACGACTAATTGACAATCAAGAATCTGCCTATCCCTGGCTCAAGTAAGAAATCAATGCACTCCTTAAGAAATTAGTTGCTCTCAATAAGAAAAAGACAATTTGACTTAACTCACGGCTCACGACTATTCAACAAACAAAAGATTAGAAAACAACTGCCAATCCCTGGCTAAGTAGCACAAACAAAAAGACCACCAATCCCTGACTACACAATCAAATAGACAAATAGGCAGATTTGCTTTAGAATTGAAGGAATGCACAAGTACATTTGACAAGGCAAGCAATCGCTGCAAATGCCGAGAGAGAGCAATGAAAATCACAGTCTATTAGTCTTATGCTTCTTGGCCGTAACTAACTCACAGTTAACTACAATGTCTATTTGTCTAACTACCTTGATTCCAAATTAACCCTAACTCCCTATTTTGTTGTCTAATAGACCTTTTCATATTAGTATGTCTATTTGACCTAATTCGCATTCTATTCAACTGTAAATCTATCTTAACTGGTCCATTAGTCTTTTACTTTCAAAAATTACAAAAGTAACCCAAAAAGTATGTCTACAATATTGAAGTAATTTCATTCCTCTTTTACGTGGCATCCA
The DNA here is from genome assembly GCA_963920665.1 of Straminergon stramineum. Taxonomy (NCBI): domain Eukaryota; kingdom Viridiplantae; phylum Streptophyta; class Bryopsida; order Hypnales; family Calliergonaceae; genus Straminergon; species Straminergon stramineum. The sequence goes on from OY987270.1 coordinate 16,165,655, forward strand.
ACAAGGATGAAGTGGCACATGTGCCACATCAACACACTTTGATACCATCTAAAAATTTGAACAATATTTTTATAGACATCAATAGGGACATCAACTGTAACATCAACTGAAACGTCCAAATGTTTTTTGCAATATCAACTAAGACATCTCGATCTTTTTTGTGATGTCAACTTCAACAACTTTGTATAATTCAAAAAATTCAAATATCCCATATGGTTTGTCTTCCCTCCTACCAACCTCTTGTATAAATAGCTTGTTCTTTTTTGTCAATATACTCACAATAAGTGGCTTTTCAAGCCATACTATGTAAATACCAAATATAGTGTATGATAGATGGTGTTTGTCTAAGTTGATATTGTAAAATGTTTCAAAAATTGTCATTGACGTCAAATCTTATGTCTCAAAAACTATCTCGACATCGAAGTTGTTGTCACTAGAAACAATATCAAAATTCTTCTTGATGTTGAAGTTGACATTGTTCAAAACACTATTAATCTTTTCAGACATCATGACGTTAGGTCCTATGTCAATTGCCACATCATCTCCAAATTGGGTGAAAAAAATTCCATGTGGCATTGCCCACCCGCTTGGTACTTACGTGGATGTGACGTGGTTGCCACATGGTGCACTTTTGGCCCCTTCTTTGACCATGTTTTATATAACGTTCTTCTAAAAACAAGGCATGTTTTTCCAAATTTCTACAGGTTTTTGCCATGTCAACCTTGATGGATTTTTCAAGATATCCACAATAGACATGCTTCACATTTGAATAAATGTCAATCCACATTCATGGACTTGTCAAAAAAACGTAGGATCCTTCTAGTGCAGACTTACACAATTATTTCTACTACTGAGGTTGTGATTAAATAAGGAAAAAGAAATAGCAATTCCATGTGGAACTATCAATCCATTACTTTCAATCATAAAAACACTCATACACAAGTAAACACCAACAAAAGAATTGAGTTAGAATTATTTATGCTAAGACTAAGTAGGCATTCAACAAAGTTTACATTGATTATGGCCACAAAACACTAAATGTCCACTCATACAATTTGCAAAAATGTTAAAAGTTCTTTACAATTAAAATTTGTCTCCTTATATCACATATATATACTTACTAGGTCTTTGTTTGATGCACTTTATTGTCTACTCATGTCATCTATGAAGGTAATGAGTATTTTAGAAATCTAGGGTTTAAATCATTTGTCCTCAAGAATGTAATGTATTTAGAAAATAATCATTTTCAACTATGAAAGCTCTTCAAAAAAAATTTGCATTTTGCATAGATAAGAGGGATTGGGTTCTTTCTCTAAGAAATTAAAGTGCATGGACATTTTGTAAATTAGACACAACAATCCTTAAGCATTTTTTTTCCAAATGTATATTAAGGGAAACTTTTAAGTTTACCCATGTTTTCAAGATGTTTACTTCAATTAGTTCTTGAAACAAAAATAGGCACTTAATGAAACAAGTTGCATCCTTCACATAGAAATAAATGGACTCTCTTTCTATGCATGCAAAATATGCAAAATGCAATTATTTTTGTTGTCATCCAAATTAAAGGTGATACAATTATAATTTATCTCTAAGATGATCCTTCTAGGTAATTTTGTGATTGTAAAATTATTTTAATGTATTTGTTATTATTTATTGTAACATGTATAACAATATTAACAAATGCATTAAGGGTATTCACTTGCTTAACAATGTAAAAGTTAGTTGGCCTCTTGAAGTCTTACTTTCTAGCTCCCCTTTTATATTCCTTTTCTTCTATTTAAAAAAATCTTGCTCAATGTATATACTCACCACAAACATGATATTTTTATAAGCTTTCAAATTGTACTTAATTAACAACTACAAGAATAATGCATTACCAAATCACCTTAAAATGTTTGGATGAGGTGGAATAAAGACTACAAAGATACACATGTACTAGAGTACAAGGCTTTATCTTGTTAGATGATAATATCCCAAAAAATGACTTCTATTGAAGTTTGTACTACCATACAAATATAAGGTAGATCAACCTATGATAGGTAGAATGATTGGTTTGCATTGTTCACATTTTTGAAAATTTCGAATCTTTTTAGCATATAAAGACAAACATGAGAAATGGAGAGAGCAAATGAAATTTTATTTTTTTGAAAAAGTATGAATTTTATTTGAATTTTTGAAGTGTACTACCCGGTTAGCTCAAAACAATCTATAGGCTACTCCAAAACCATCAAGAAGTGTACCCATCATGGTCATCAAACCACCTAAAGCACTAAAAATATTTTCTAACATGTCTGCAATATTTTCTAACATGGGCATGATATAAAGGAATAAAATATTTAGTTCTTGTAATGAATATAGACAAGAAAGGTGGAAGTTCCTAGAATAGTCATGAATAATTCCATCACCATCACTCTAAACACTAATTTTGGCCATGAACCTACCCTATGAAGTCCTAATTTCATTTTCTAGATAAAGTATGCTATGAATTGATGGAAGATTGTAATGGGTGGTTTTGTAGATGTCTACATTAGAAAGTTGCCTTATCATGTGATGATTTACTTTATATTCCATCATTGTCTTCATTTATGGTATTAAGTATTGAGTTTCTATTCTAGCATGCCTTATATCACCTCTCATTATGCTTGCATTGTTGTTTTTTCCAATGACATGCTTTTATCACCAATTTTGTATTAATGATCTTTGAATCTTGTTCCTTTTGTGTATAGGACAACAATTGAACCTAATGGAGTTTCATGGTTTCTTTTTGTTGATGGTTAAAGATGTATCAATTTTATATATATATATATATGCCTCATTACAATGGGCAATCGTGTTGAAAAAGGGGCCCATGTATATATTGTAAATTTGAAACCAAGATTGTTTAATGCAATTGAAAACCAAACTCAACAATAAACTTATCTAGTTGAGTTTAATATAAATATATACTTCACATCAATTAGAGATCCTATCACAGGTTTAGTTTAAATAGTTTTTTTAATACCATATATAATGAGTTGGACCTTGAAACAAAAAAATTGAGACTAATTCTTTTATCTTGTTGAGTATTCCAATTCAACTATGGCTAGTTGAGAATATAACTTTCTAATGCATGTAGACTCTGAAGGTGGGCTTTTAGAACTCTATCAAGATTCTTAAGTGACTTGATATGCAAGGAAGGCTATTATGCCTCTAGCCACTTGCTATAGGTGTTCAAAATCTTTTGACTTGCTTATTAATGTTTTGCAAGAGCATATAAAATAATAAGATTTTCCACATTTCTAATTCTGAAAGCTAATTCTAAAGAGGGAGCCAACCTCATGTTCTTCACCTCTAAAATAAAAAGAAACTAAATTAAGGATCAATCTTGTTGGCATGCATGATGAAGGATTGTAAACTAAGACCATGACTTGGAGTTTTGACCTAAATTCAAGACCAATGGTTGGGCTTCAATTCATTTATTACCAAGATCATAGTTTAGCTTGCAACTCCTTCCCCAACTTCTAGCCCATTTTAAGATTGCCTCTATTTGCCCCAAGTCTTTATTTATTTCTAACAATGTATTTCATTATTTCTAAGACTCTTTGAAATTTCAAAAACATTCATATGAAAAATGGTTTAAAATGCTAAATTTCCAAATATTCTAGTGTTTTCAAAAATTAGATAAGTAAAGTCAATTATCTAACGAAGAACTGCAAAATGTTTATAAAAAGGACCACAAGCAAACACATTCAATAGAAGGCAAATGTTTACAATGGTTGAATGACATTAACCCTTTAGATACCAAACGATTTTTTAGAACACATGATTTTCAATACCTACTAATAAAACATTGTTCTTTAAAATGAAAATATGGAGTTTATTCACAAAGTTATAGCATAGAAAGTGGAAGTGTACTTTTTGGTGTTTTAGAGTATTAAGTTAGGTGTATATTCCATGGAGCATTTTGCAACATATTTAGTATTTTGCATGGATTAGGATTGGATAAATTGTACATTTCTCAAGGACCTCATCACATTCTCAACCGAATAGAGATAAAAGCAAAAAGAAACAAGTACAACAAACCTGGACATGAAATTAGACAATCTAATTTTTCCAATGGCACATTGCAAGCAAACATTCAAAGTTTTGTTGAATTTCAATTTAGAAAATGTAATCCCTACGTTTTTGGGTGCAAGCTTATTCATGTGTTTATTATGAGATTAGAAGGTTAAACTTAATAGATAAACACCAACTTTATAATCTTCCCCAAAACAAAATCTAGATATTCAATCTTTATATGCCATTGATACCCAAGAGTTCATTGTTACATATTAGCATAGAATGTCATATATTAGTATATTTAAAGCATATTTCTAGTGTAAATTGTGGTAGTCAAAGATCTTTCACAACTTGGAAAGCAAGAATTCATGTACATTTGGTGTAGTGCAAGATTTCTAACATCCTATAATTTGCTCAAAAATTTTAATACGGAAGAATTCCACATTATTCAAAATTATGTGCTTAGAGTGACTACTTTTGGCTCCTCTGGCAACGACACTAGTATGTGAGCCTAAAAATGCGAGCCTACAAGCCTTGAGCCTAGGTATAAATAGGTACCCTACCCCCATTGAATGTGTATAACATACATATATGTGTATAATATCTATAATGTAGGTATCCTATGACCATAGAAGGTGCCTATAACATAGGCACCTATAATATAGGTGCCAAGACTTTTAGGCTCATGGGCTCAAGATCCTAGGCTCACATGCTAGCAATCCTCTCTTTTTAGAACATATATTTTTAGCTACTTGGTTTGATATTGAAATAAAAAAAATAATTATAACTTTTGCAAAATTCCTTCAAATGCCATGAAACAAAGCTTCCCTTATAAATTAGGATGATTAACATCCATCTTAAAAATCTCATGCAAAAATTCGAAACAATGAAATTATTAAATTTGACCAAGTTCTCAAGAAAACCCAATGCGAGTTCTTTAGTCCTTCAAGGGCTAAAATTGACAATGATGTGGGCTTTTGGTTTGGATTCTTAAAAAATAAATGGGAGATACCCTAATAGCTTGCACAACAAGATTACTTTCTTAAACTTTCAAAGAATTTTTTCAAATGGAATGAATCAAAGTCTTCCATGAAGTTATAAAAAAAATTTATGAGATTTTTCAAAAAAGATTTTTATTTTTGAATCTTGAAAACATTTCAATTTCTTCATTCTAGAGCAGGTGTGCTTAGGGCAACATTTATTTTTTGCTCTTGTATACCAATTGGAAAATTGGTGTGTATCCCTAAAATGCAATTGTTTCCTTCATCTTCAAGAAAAAGTTAAAAAAATCAAACTAAATATTGGCATCATTGACAAATACTTGACCTTTGGAATTGGTTGCAATATCCTATAGAAGATCAAAACAAAATGTTATATTCTATATAAGTCTCATAGGGGCTATGATTTTGGATTTCATACTAATTTCATACTAAAATTGTAAGAACTCATTTCACAAATAGTTTTTTTTCATGATTTTTATTTATTCATTTTTTAATGGACAAGCCTTGTTTTTTTACAAGGAAAGGTATAAGCACCCAAACATAGAGTAAATTTGGTGTCTTAAGGTAGGAGGCTTGAAATCCACACAAGCTCTAAAATTGCCCACCTCCTTAAATGTACATTGTTTGTACATGAGTTTTTTTCATCTTTACAGGGATGTACCAACAATGTACATTTGAGGAAGTGGGCGATTTTAGAGCCCTATGCCATTTCGACTTCAAAAATTCGTAACTAATTTCACAAAGCTCCAAAAATTATGAAATGACTTGGGTTAGATGTCAATTCCATTTGTCTTTCAAGGAAAATTTACTGAAAAATATTTCAATAAGTCTCACCTCCCCAAAATTCAGTTTCAGCTCTTAGATGGGCGCTTTGTAGACCTCCTACCTTAGAGTATATTTGGTGCCTTAGACTAAATTTTTTTTTAAACTCATGGAAAATTTCCATTCATTAGGGAAACAATACAGCAAACCAGGGAAGCAAGTTCTCAGAGAATTGTTTTCCCTAAGATTAAGGTAGATAGTTCAGTGCAATAACAAAACCAAAGCGACAACACTTTCTCACATATCTTTTTATAAAAATTCAACTTCTATTCTAAATATTTTTAATACTAAGGATACATGCCTATAGTATTGTGAGTTTGTGTACCCCGGTCCCTCAAAACCCAGTGAACTTTCATTCACCCAAGTGTGTTATAATTGCAAATGCTTTCTGTTTTTTTTATTCAAGAGATTAGTAGAAACCTTTCTCTTTGCACATGTGATAATAACTTATTGGAGGAAGAGAAAAGTGAGATATGGCCATGAGGAAAAAAGCATCCTAATTTACGGTAACCATGTATTAAAAAGTGGGGATGATGGGTGGACTTCCGTCCATGCTTCCCTTGTGGTGAACTTTTCATGGGGCCCCAACAAGTGGAGACAGGAAAAAAGGGGTTCTCTTACTTTCCCAATGGATGTGACAATGATGCACAAATATGATGGACCAACCAACAAATGATCTAGGGACCTAGATTGTGGGTTTAAAAAGTTTATATTTTAAAAACTGCTTTACTCTTAAACTTAAAAAAATTGCAGCCTAGGACTTGTCCTCTGGTTCTGTGTACTGTTTCCCCTTGTCAATGGAAATTGTCTATGCATTTCAAAAAAAAAAAGTTTATAATTTAGTCAGGGGCTTCAACTGCCATTCATGTTCATTGTATAAAATACTGTTGTGATTGAATATTATGATGAACTGTAACTTACAGTTGAAAAATAGTGTGAACCATGTGAGAAATACTCTGGGGACAGAATAACTTGCCCAACATGGGAGGGAAATCTTCTTGGCAGACATAAGGGAGCCGACCCCTTTCTGACCACTTAAGCAGATACACATACTGCTAGGGAGGTTTCAACAGTGGGGAAATTTTTCCCATGAACAGAAATAGAGTTCATAAGGTTTCCATAATTTTTCAGATTTTTTTTCCTCACAAAATAATTACTACGAATTTTTAAGCTGAAGATTCTGTTCTACCCATATTGGTCATACAGACCTTTCTCTTTTCGACCAAGGGCTGGTTGCAAAATCCAAGAAGGGCTGGGTCCAAATTTGAGAGTCTTGTAGCCATTTATAATGCACCACGAACTGCCCAGGAACTGTGCCAGCATTAATTGTTGCTAATCACCTACTAATTGAAATTACTCCACCCTAGGTAGCCAGACTGGGTCTGTGATTAGTAAGGGGTCGGCTACCTTAGACCGAGACCCTTTTTTTCCTTTTATTTTGGGCACTGCAGACTGAAGCAATCGTCACTCGAGTGATGAAGCTATTTACATCCATGGGAATGGATGAAACTTGCAAGAAGTGGATGAAATTTTATTTATTCATCCCAAAGTGTGTACAGTCATCCAAAAGAGTGATACCGTCCAGAAATTTGGTGGCAGTTTAATGATTTCATCTAGAGAAAAAGATAGAATAACTTGTCAAATATTCCTTGTAAAAAAATTTGCATTGCTTTTTAGCAAAAATTTGCTCGAAACACCTTCTTTGATAGAGTAGGACCTACCGTGATGGGATTATGGAAGACTTCCCCATTAGGTACAAATTCCGAACCCACCTGCAAAGGAAAAATTCCATGGTTCATCCAAATTTCGGATGCAGTTTTGAGAAATTTTGAGGGAGGTCTTTAGATTGGATGAAGGTTCTTTCCTCAAGATAATTCCCTCGTAAATAGTCTTCATCCTAAATGTGAAAACTTGCAAAGGTTGATAATTCCCTATCATACAAAAGCTACTCACAATGTACTTGAAATTTGACTATGGTCACTTGGTAGTTGACATCCACTTATTTGATCCCAATATTTTACAATTTGCGGTGACCCTCTTGAACCCCTAAAGTTCCTTGACTATGGTCTCACCAAAAATGCTCCAAAATTGCCATCTATGGTACAAGTATCAAGTTTTAGAAAAAAAACGTTTCTAACACATGTATTTGTAAGATCTTGTAGTGCACTGATTTGAAAAGATATGGAAAAAATTTCAGAAATTTTCACCATGTGGATTGCAAGATATTAGTGTTTGAATTGACAAAAATCCTTTTTTTGGCCCTTCGGAAAACTAGGCAGGTGCTCTTCACAAGGCAACATTTGTATGAAATTTTTTCCAAAATGATGGTGCTTATTTGGATTCACTCTTCAAGGCAACTTGGCTACATGCTTGAAAATTTTCAGATCATTTGGAATTGTACAACTTATAGGAAAAAAATAGTCAGTAGAAATAAGTAGAGAGTGATTTAAAATACTAAAGAATTTTAGTTATGGAATTGAAAAATGCCAACCCCAATGGTTGTAAAATTGTAATAAACAATCTACATCCACTTTTTTATTTTTAAAAATATTGAAAATTGAGTTAAATAAAGGACTTCAAAGTGTATCTTAGAGTAGAAATTCCATAATTGCTCGTAAACTAAAACTCCTCATAACTTTCATCTCATTAATCAAAATGGAATGATTCAAAGTGTTCTATGTATATATAAATCTTAAAAACCAATTTCAAATTTTTATTTTTGAAAAAAAAATTTATTTAAGAATTTTTTTTGAGTTGCCCAGGTTGCCCTCTGAGTAATGAAAATTACATATCATGCAATAACTTTTTAACCATGTGGTTGAAAGTCATGAAAATTGTTGAGCCTTTAAAGAAAAAACTCTTTTTTGTGTTGTATGAAAATTTCAAATAAAAAAATAAAAATTTCATTTGTTGTGACTTCCCCAAAATCACTATGTTGCCAGAAAACATAGTTTGGTTCTCTGGAGATTAATCCCTAAAAGACCTTGAGGTAGTCTAAATTTCCAAAATCTGTGAAGATATATTAGACTTAGCCTTGTGGAATCATGGCACCCCAACAAATTCAAATCTTCAACGAAAGGAATTAGTGGAGTTGCACAATGAGTGAGATACAAAGATTAAGTAACCATTAAAATGAACCATTGTCCTAGAATGGGCCTTTTAGGATTTTGGGTAGATTCCTACTATGTCAATTTTTCCTATGATTTTTTGAAGCTTTTTGTGAAGTGTAGGAATGTACTAGCTTTAAATTGGTTTAGGGTGCAAATGTTATGTCCTCATAAACACATTCTATTCAAGCTTAAGCACCCCCAAAATTACCAAAATTCAATTTTTTTCTATATCGAATATGTTTATATATACAATTCCATCCTTGATTCATTGCATTTGGATTAAAAATTTTTTAAGTTATGAAGAATCATGTTGTGTGGGCAATTAGAGCATCGTTCTAAAAAAAAAAATTAATCCATAGGATTTGTTTCTGAGCCCAATTTTCACAATTTTTCAAGAAAGAAAAGTTTTTTAGATTTAGATTTCTTGCTACAACAATATCACTATTTTTATTGACAAGTTTCAGCTCCATTTAAAAATTATGAATGATTTCATTTTTCCTTCCATCTTATTACCTACTTCTACTTAAGAATTAGTTAAAGGATGAAAATTAAAAAATATTCTTATAAATTTTGTTCCTAGATCCTCAATATTGCAAAGACTTTATTATGTGCAACCCTACTTTGTACCCTACTTTGTAAAACTCTTTAGTTTCAAATTTTAAATTAAGAGGATTCAAAGTCTAAAAAATATAATATAACAAGGTACCAAAATAATGTATTCTTTCACTTTAGACGTCGATATCTTACAATCTACTTGGTCAAAAATTTGAATTCTTTTCACCCATTCTCATACAAGTCTTTTTGAATTTATAGACAACTAGTATATAGCAATTAGGCTCTTAGGGGTTAAAAATAAGGGAAAATAAAATAGAGAGGCAACACAAAATGAATAGAATACCGACAGTAAGAAACAACTTGAAAGGGGGGAACTCCAGGGAACTCCAGAGTGACGAGAAAAGAAAGAGGAAAGTAAGGAAAAAGAAAGGGAAAAGAAAGAAGGGAAAGAAAGGGAAAAGAAAGAGCGCTGAGTAAAAGACGAGAGAAAGTGAAAAGAGACAGTGAAAAAGAAATGAATCCGCTTGCTTTCCCCTAGGAAAGAATAGAGGAAGAGAAATCCGAGGTCTGCACTCTGCAGCACATTCCACAATCCGCAAGCGCATCACCGCTAACGCCCTCACTCCCTTTGCAAACATCCATCAATCGACACGCACACACTCTCTTCCACGCTTTCAGATATTGGGGGAATAATCCAGTTTTGTGTGATCTCTCGGCCATTCGAATTGGTGTTGGTGGTCAGAAAATCCAAGCGCCAGGGACTATGAACTTTGTAGAGAATTTTGGGGTGTGATGTGATGTGTATTTGATGTCATGTAGATTGGAGAATCTAAGTTTTCATCAAGGAGCAGCCGCAATGAGGGGCAATGTGGTGACCGAGGTAAGTCGTCTTTTCTCTTCTTCCGCTGCTACTCACTTCCTACAACACGTTTCATAAACCTCTGGCAAGGATGGTTGATTTTAGAAATTTTTCAAGGGTAGAGGTTTGAGTGTCGTAGAAGTTGCAATTGGATACATTGTTGTTACCCTAAGAGAGCATCCTTAATGGCGAGTGGAGGCTTGTGGTTTGAATTTGTTGATAATCGGTTGCCGAGGATATGATGTGGATCGCTGTAGGTTTTTTAGGTGGATTAGGTTTTTGTTGTGAGAAATTTGATCGGGATATCGATTTCGGCACTGCCCGGAGGAGGGTGTGGAATCCTCCTCGACGGTGTCTGGTGATATGGGCGGGGCAAGAGGTTTATTTCTCCATTTGTGTGGAAACCCTAATTTGAGGAACGGGTCTTAGTCTAGGTTACATATTAGAGAGATTTTTACTTGTTTTTTACATTGAACTTTGCATCGGAGCTGAGTGGCGATGATTCCGTCTTGACTGGAAACTTGAAATTGGAAATAGTCAAATCGGAACGCCGGGTAATACAAGGTTCTGGTAACCAGAGATGACGTAATAAATGGTTCTATTAAAAATCACAGATTGAGGTTTTATGCTCAATCCTCAAGCAAATGATATCTTGTTGGAAGGCTACTGCAAATGCGCTTCTAGTGAGCAGTAGTATGGCTCCTAGTTTTGTAGTACTGGGAATGTGAAGGTGTGTAGCAAATATGACATCAGACTACGGAAAGAGTGAGCCAACAGCAGTTCGTTGTTTTCGGAATTCTTGCTCAGATTATGTGAGTTATGGCTTGATGGAAAGGTGTGAACTATGCACTTCTCACAAGCCATTTCCCTCATTTTGAGATTGCAGCGACTGATCGAAATTTCCTGGCTAGAGTTTCAAAAGATGTCGGCCAGGCTCTTACACCCGGCGTTCTTGTTTAATTGAACTATTTTCTGAATCATGTTGGAAATCATTTTCTTTGCAGGCAAGTCTGAGCACCCGGGTGCACCAGTGGTGGGCTGCTGTGCCTTGTATAACTGCAGGAGTAGTGTTTCTGTGCTCTGCTGTATACGTTACCTGCTTGCTCTTCGGATATGACTACTTCAGCCAAGTCTGCCTTCTACCGGAATTCATAGTTGCTCGTGTACAAGGTAATTTATTTTTTCTTTGACTATCTTGTCATCGTGGTCATACTGTGGAATTTGAAATCTGCCATCAGTTACCTTGAGGCCTTCGATCCTTGGTTTATGATTGAGTTAAATGGTGTGTTGTCCCTCTGTTACCTCCACATTGAACACATGCCAATTCTTGTCTATATTCTTTATAAAGTTTGTCTAATTTTATGCTTTTATGGAATGATAACAATTCATAGTTGCATGCAATTATAATAACATAGTTTTGGTTTCTTCCTCAAATTGAGGTTTTGGTTCCACCTTGTACCTCTAATTAGGTCAATTATTTTTTGCACCTCAAGCGTTTCTAAGAAAAGGTTTGGCCCTTTATTACGTTCCATTGAATGCTTCTCGTCCAAAGTCAAACACTTGGGAGGATGACTCCTGTGCCATTGGTCGCATGCATTCAAAGTGTAAGTCAACGGAGAGGTGACACACCATTGCTGATAGGTTGATTCATTTGCCAAATTATAAATGATTGAAGCTTTTATCGTGCCTTATCGACTTTGGATGATACTTCCCATATATTTTGATTGCGAAATTAGGTTGATATCAGTGTGGGATTGAGACATATGTACCTTGATGAGGGTGATGCAGTGTACAGGCCTTATACTTCCATTATTTTCCATGCGTCAATATTGCATCTCGTTTTCAATATGCTAGCGCTGACTCCCATTGGGAGTGGCCTGGAGCGCATGTTGGGCTCCGTCCGTTACCTCCACGTTCTCTTTCTTATGGCCACCAGCAATGCGCTGATTGAGGTTGTCATTGCATACCTGGCTGCCTATAACCCTGTGCACCCGTATTCCGCCTTGATGTACGAGTGTGGCATAGGCTTCTCTGGTGTTATCTTTGCAATGATAGTCGTGGAAACCAGCTTGAACGCTGTTCAAACAAGAAGGTATGGTATATCGTTTGCTTGTCGGATATTCTCTGATTTACGAGGAAAGATTTAATGTGTTAATGTGATCTTGCTTTATACGTTCTTAGTTGTTTGCATCACAGGACTGGGCCACTTTTTTTAAAGCACATAAGCAGGTTCTTGGCTCTAAGGTCATAATTCCAAATAAATACGTATCGTATAAACTACGACATATGGGGTGGGGTAGATCTGCTGAATCCAATTATACCAAATATACATTCAGTAGTTAAGTTCTTAAGCAAATAGTGTTCATTTGTTGGTGACATCAAATTCTATACTTTATACCTGGAAATATATGTTTGCTAGAGACTGAATTCTTTTCTCAAAATGCGTCTGAGGAAAAGTTTACCGTGCTGTTTTGAACTTACACTTTGTTGGGATTATTGGGTGCAGTGTGTTTGGATTTTTCTCTGTCCCGGCAAAATGGTAAGGAGATCTGCTCCTCTGAAGTAGCCCTGTTACAAGTATTTGTTTCTGAAATATTTCTTCTTTGATGGATGTTAATAATCATTGAACCCATTAATACCCAAATGGCCATAAGTGAGTTAAAACAAATCATTTAGGAAGATTCAAGGAAGGTAACAAATGTATAATAGAAAGAAGAAGTCATACTCTACATTTTTGAACAGAAGTATGATTTGAAAGTTACAATTATGGACTACTGGCTTCCAAAGTCAGGGGCTTTTTATTGTAACCTTGGGGACTTGGGGCTTCAGTAGATTTTTTTTTCATAGTATCTAGACGGGAGTAGATTGCTTTGAATCTTCAACATAATGATCTCGCTCAGTGTATTGGACTCCGGCGACCAGGTATCCTTGGGCGCTTCTGGCGCTGTTTCAGTTGTTGATGCCAAGGGCGTCGCTGCTTGGACACCTTGCCGGCATTCTCTCTGGTTTTGCTTGTAAGTGTTTCCTTTCATCTTTTCAGATCCTTAGGAATGTTATGATGTGTGATATTGTCAGTTGTCCAAACTCTCCCCCTTGGTTCATAATACCGTGATTTTCACATGCTCAACCCCTAAGTGACCAAGCTCAAAATGAAGAGTCTCCTTTGGAACTTGGATCTCAGTATGAGAAACTTTCAAACCATATGTCTGTTAAAAATATTGGGTATGATTTCTTCTTCCTATTGGTACATTTTGATACCTGCCTTAAAGCCTCGTGAATCATTTATTTTATCTCCTAGTGGCCACTTTTGACCATTTGGGCACTTAGGGGTTAAGCCCACCAAGTTGAATTAGGTGCATGCACCTTGCTCGCTTAGAAATGGAAATGCCATTAGGGTTCTGTTCAATGCTTAAATTTTGTAGCATCAATGAAATGACTCTGGCTTCGATTTCTTGGTTCCATTGTTTAAGGTATAATTGAGTGATGAAGTGAGTAAGAGAAGTCTAAGCCTCATGATTTTTGTATCCAGATACATATGGCCTCTTCTACTATGTCATGCTGAGTTCCACCAAGTATGCGTCCATCGAAGCGTTACCTTTTATGGTGAGTATCGTACTATCGCTTCTTGGCGGTGTCCCCTGTATGTTGTTTGGAGCCCATTTTTGTGCATGTTGGGGTACCCACACAATAAGCCCTGTTTTTCTGAATAGGTTTGCACCAAAATGGGATATGTTTTGATTGTTGTTATCCTCAATACAATTAATAATCCAATGTGGGTCCTTTTATTTAGTACTAACTGAATCTTGCAGGCCCCTCTTGTTAGGAGACCTGGCTTCATTGTTGGAGGCAGTGGTGGCACAGCCCCATTCTCACTTCCTTCCATCTCTATGCCTGGGTGAGAGTGCACGGCTCCCTATTAGGGTACTAGTTAATGTCAGTGCTCATATTGTGGACATTTGTGCAATATTTTGCCATTTAAATTCTGTTGACTGTTGTGTTATCGTTGAATCACTTTGAATGAAGTTTTTTGTAGTTCCAGTAATTGGAGGGTTCCTTTTGATCTCAGTCAATCTAGTTGGAGAGTTTAGAGCTTATCATGATTCACCATGTTTCTTCTACGTTTATAATAATATCTAGTCTTGTAGCAATAGTCATCCCTGCTGAACGGTGTAGTTTGCTGCTTTGTGGTTGTAGGAGCCACGACTTTCCCTCGGTAGGGGGAGCTGTGAGCAGATTGCGAAGTTGGTTACCTCAAGCGAGGCAAGAGTCCACTGGGCCAGATGAGGTACACGAAGATTCCTTAGGGTAGCTTATCTCATGGTTGATTCTGGTGAATTGTTTCTCTGCTACACCTTATGTGTTCTTCTCGAGGTCGGAAAGCTGAGATATTGATTTTTTTTAATTTCTTCCATTTAAAAAAAATTGGTAGAGCTTTGATTTTGCTATTCTATGTTTTGATATGCCAAACAACGTATTCAAAGTTCTTGAAGATCAACAGCATTATACACCTACAATTATATATTTTGGCACTTTACATTGCTTAAGATTGCTCCTATTTTCATTTCATCACTCATGGATATGCGAAGCCAGAATATGATCTTCCTAGGTTTCAAGAGCATCACGTGATCTGTTTCTTTAATGTTCCTTTATATGCGATGCAGAGATTTCCTGGTCGTGGGCAGGTATTAGGAAATTCTGTTCCCCCGCCACCCCCGCCGGTTAGGGCACCGGTATTCTCCGGTGTTTGGAGGCCCAAACCGAGTACCAATCAGACAGAGTTGGAAGCAAGGCTTCTAGATCCCAGCTCTCCTGTGTCGTCACCTGATGTGCAGCAAAACTCTTCATCCACGCAACCTCAAAGCAGGTTTGTAGTATGAATTGCTTTCATTCCATTTTTCAAAACCGGTTTAGGAATATGAGCTCGCTATTGTTTAATAAATATCTCAAGTGCAGAAGTTTTTTTCGGCCATGATCCATGGACCTCCGTGACAAGTTCCCATGTGGTTTAGTACAATCATGCAACTGATGCCAAGGATTTGGTGCATTGCAGGGGGAGTATTCAACCGTTGAGCAATCCAGTTGGCAATCAGGTTGCAACCTTATTCTGGTTTCTAGATGATTTGCTTGATTTGTATTTCTTTTTCTTTAGTATCTATCTAATACGAAGAGACTTTGTTTTCTACCTTCAATTCTCTTCTCGTAAGTTGCTAAAATTTGTAAAGGGTTTGTTGATGTAGGAGCCAAAGGCAGATAGCACTGCAGTTGCGAGCCTTGTTGCCATGGGATTCGACAAGGTAAGACAATTGGAATATTATCTTTAGGATGTAATTTTCCCTAATTTTATGATTGTGTTCACGAGCTGTGTAAATGAGTCCATGACTTAAGGATGCCATTTTACTTGAATTCGATATTCATGTGCTGTGTAAGGAGTCCATGACTTCTATCTCAGAGAAACGTTTCTGATCTCAATTTTCACGTGGGCATGAGCACTATGTCTCCGTCATTCAGTGGTTTCCTCTTGCTCAACTTTTGATGAGGTTTGTTCTTCTTTTGTGGATGCAGACCGTAGCATCAAATGCTTTAATTGCTGCGCAAGGGGATGTTGCAATGGCAGTTGATATATTGAGCTCTCAAGAATGAGACATGGCTTGGTGTCTTCATCTCCCAGTAATGCTCCAAGGATAGTTTGATTATGGAGTTTGGAGAGGGTTGAGCTTGAATTCCAATACTTTTGTAGGTTGATTTACATATGTTTAACCCACATTGACTTACTTCTCTCTTGTGCCAGAAGCAGTTCACTTGACAGATTGTTCACCTTCGATATGCATCCATGACTAATAGTATATTAAGGAGCAGTTGCTGTGATATTGTGACCATAGGTGGTGCTGATTCAATGAATGTTAGTGTGCGTATTCTATAATGAACATTTCGTGGGTACACGATGACAGGTTTTGTGTTCATTGCATGTCCAATGCTAGGATAATCCATTGGAATCAGGAAGTTCCTACCTAATGTGATCTTGAGATGGAATGAAAATTGAGGTTCACTTTGTACAATTTCTGCAAGTGTTTATGTCAAGGAAGCTTGGAGTATTTCTGTATAACCCAGTAGCTTGTGTTCTGGTCATCCACATCTTAAAACCGAGTGTAGGAATATTGAGAAATTTGGGTATTCTTTGCAAATGGGTACAAACAGTACATTAGCTTTTCAAGGTTGGTCCTTCGTGGAACTGCTCGCCTTCCTGCTCGAAGTATCAGTTCTGTTTTGCAACTTAAAATGCTTTGCATTCCATTCCCTGTAACTGGTACTCGTTCTGACCGCAGTGGTGAAATTTTATGCATGATTCTTACAACCTGTTGACTGAGTCTGAAAGAGAGCAACTGAAATGGTGAATGCTGATACTGTTACGGGCAAATGAAAAGGCTTTCCGACAATCACCACCGGAACTAAAGCAGGAAGACCACAGTTGGAGTCATGTTAACTTGAACAAAGCAGCAAATGCATGCTGTCACCACAGTGAAATCACATTTGCTGCTCGATGGTCCCAGGTTGCCTTCATCTCTTGTTGTCTTCATCATGAGCAACTCTAATGGAGGTCGAGGATGGAGACTACTCAGCAACTAGTTTCCACAATATTTTGTGCTGGAGAGTTTTTAGCTGAGCAAACAATGTCTGACTGAAATTTCACATGAGCTACTTTAGGACCGATAATTAGAATGTCTTATGCCGAACAACTTGCAACTTAAGATAGAAAGAACTTGATTTAATCCACACCCAATGAGACGGGAGGATTTTGTTGAAATTTTACCAATATGACCTCATACCTTTCTTGTGGAATGTATCCAACTTTACACATGGCGCTACATGAATGTGAAGTAATAAAGCCTTTAGTGAAAGATTTTGGAGGCACTTCAAACACAACAAAACCATAGGACGCTGTAAGGAAATAAAAACTTCATCCGAAAGTTCTGTGAGAGATTGAGGGTTTACCAAGAAATTTGTGCATTATGATTACAAGGGTTGTATTGCGGAGAAGTTCAGAACCTCAAAAAATGGTGGTCACGGCAGAAGGAGATCGAGACTGCAGCTGTGAAATGCGCTGGACTTTGGTTCCTAATTTTCTAGGAAGAAGTTTGCTCTCGGACAGGGCAACTGCGAAGCCGCGTCTTTGAAAGAAGTTCTCATAAGCAGCGTCGAAGGTTGGCCCGTTTTAATTGTTTGGTTTTTGTTCTCAGAAATCAATAAATGAATTTCTGCTTAATTTCCTTACGCAAGTTTTTGAGACTCGATCGGTCACGAAACTGCAGTTGGGGATCTTGAATTTTGAACCGCAGAGCTAGTGTGCTTCACACCGTCTCAGTCAGTGGTGATGCAAGCTCCCGATCTTGAATGTAAAGCTCCCGATTCTGCAATGTTTTGTGCTGGTTCACGAAGTAAGAGTTTTTTGCAAATTATAAATGTCACAAGATAGTCATTTCAGATTCACATGCTTGAACATATGCCCGAGCTTCAGTTGAGTGACTATTATGACTTGCACTCTTTTCTCCAACTGATTTCCATCTTGTTTTGTTATTCTTGACCATTGTTAACCATCGCAATTGGCACTGCTATTGATCCCACATAACTTCCGTTCATGGAATGACGATCTCCCTCCTATAAATCTGCCTCAATGTCAACTGTCCAGGCATGGTAATACGGTCTGCGCCACCTTACTCAACACGATCTTCGGCCCGTACTTATAGGATTCAAAAATGCCGAAAATGTGCGCACTCGAGAACTCCTCTGGTAATTGATTGTGGTAATCTTCGTTATGCATCAATGACTAGTAAAGGGGAATTTGGGGTGCTAATTTGACAGTAGGTGGTTCTGATGCAATGAATGTTACTGTGCATATTCAAGCATGAACATTTCACAGTTTCTTAATCACAGATTTCGTGTTCATTCCATGTACAATGTTACGATGAAGCATAGTTGTTGTACTGAGATCAGTTTATTCTTGAGGTTCATTTTGTTCGGTTGCTGAAAATACTGCAAGTGCCCGTGTCAATGAAGCTTGGAGTATTTTTGTATATGCCAGTACTAGCATGTTTTAGGGTCACCCATATCTTAGAACTGAGTGGAGAAAATATTGAGCAGTGAGGGTAATGATTCTATTCAAATGGCAACAGCTTGGGGGTAGTGAGTGGTTGGAGTAGCAACATACGTGTGAATAAATGATAGGGTATTTTAAAAACATGGGAGCAAAAAATTATAAATGGGTTTAGAGTAATATAGGGTATCAAAAATGGCATTGGATGTCTTTAATGTATTATAGGGTATGGAATAATAGGTCCTATTAGAAAATTACATAATGATAACATGTGAAAAAAAAAATTTAATAATTCATAACCCCCTATAAAATATTAGTTGTTCACACATGTATCCTTATTTTTTTAACACACTGACCCCCATGGGCATCAATCAATGCAAGAGTTTTTGAATCAGTTTTTTAAGGTTTTCAGTTCACATTTAAAATATATGATTGGCTTCGTTTCTTACATAACCAATGTGGCAGTGTAGGTGAGAAGGAATTGGGGTTTCCAGTCATATCAGGGAGCAACATTGGTCTCATGGACTCGCACACCATAAGTGTTGCAAACTTTGCCCAGATGAGTCTTCCTTAGCCCTAAAGGATATGTCAATGCGGACCATGTTGCTAAAACATCAAAATGCTGCATTTTACCTCTGTATACAAATGACATTTTTATATTACTTTTTTAGAGATGAGATTTCGTGACTTCTAAAATCTGTAAGCTTATATTCAATTCAAAGTGAAGAGTTTTGTTGTGCAGATTTAATAATATCAGGAATCGTTGAAATATTGAAATAATCATATCAAGCACTCAACAAGCTCAAAAGATTTGAAACTGTAATACCATACTAATCTTGTGCACTACAGTGGGAGAAAACTGTAGTGTAGACTAGATTTCCATATCATTCTATGAGTAGAAATTAAAAGTATATTTTAGTAGACCATGGTTATAGGTCCAAAATTGAGTTTTCCATATATTATTTGTTTTAGGAATTTTTTAGATTTCCAACCACCAATCATTACAAGCACATCCAAGGAATTGTCACAAGATTTTGGATGAAAGATTACATTCATTCATCCAATGTTGTTCATTTAAAACTTACTCCTAGTCATCTAGTTTCTTGTGGCTTGTGATTGTTTTGTGGTTAAGGTGGACTAAAGCATGTAAATGGCATGACACACTTTCATTCAATCATATGCCATTCTATTTTCATAGTTTTCCTTTACTTATGCATGATTTGCAATGGCCACACACTACAATTTTTAAAGTTGTTGATCTTTGAATGGGATTGAATTTTAGTCCAATGTCCAATTTGGGTGGTTCTTGTGCCTATTCTACATAGTTTTTTGATGCATTTCTAGTGACAACATTCTAAAGCCCTAAGGTAAGAGCACTAAATGCCATCCCTATACCCAATGGTGTCAGACTCTACAGAGCATAATCATTTCAAGTTGTAAATGTATGTAGACAGTAGAGAGCTTATTTTTTTGACCTAAAATGATAAGATGTCTATAGTCCAGCTACATTTATGTTCTAGAATGAATTCCTAACCTAGAAAGGGACACCATTGGGTACATGGATGGCATTGGGTACTTCTCCCTTATTAAAAGATGTATTTTCATGGAGCATATTTGTTGATTGCATTGATGATGCCTTAGCACAAAGACACCTGTAATAATTGCTTTTGGCATCCACAATTATATGGTTAGACTTTGTGGAGTGACAGTTGTTCCTGCACAAGGTAACTGTGAACAGTTTGGAGCATTGGAAGAGCAAGTTCACCAATTGTGCCTAATTATATGGATGAGATGCTGACATTGTTTCATACCGTATTCTACTGTAGGTTGGTTTCAACACTTATGTTGAGATGGGTTAATATATGTTAATTCAAGACTGTAAGAAAATGTCATCTTTACTTAGCAAAGCTAGTAATGTTTTGTTTCAACTGTTTGTTTCTAGCCTTTCAAATTTCATAAAGAGCTAAATTGAAGCCTTCATGTGAATCTTTCTTTGCCTTTCAAAGATTAGTCTACAAATTGAAGAAACTGTAGACATGCTTCGAATTTTGCTTAATTATTTACAAAACTGACCCATTCATAGGCTAGTTGACCTACAACTGTAACTATTGCTCCTGCTTGCCCACCCATGACTGAGGTCATTATTCTTGGGAAGCATTTCAACTATTACAAGCGTTCTGTAGGTCTTCACCAGGGCTTTCTTTTTGGACTAGTGTCCCCTGTGCTGGCATCACTGCACAGGCCAGATTTTGGAGGGCCAGATTCACAGTGGTCAGATTCTAATAGATTTGGCAAAATTTTGCCAAAAAAAAGCCCTGGTCTTCATGCACAGAATTTGAGACTTGCAAAGAATTTCAGTGGACATTTGAGATTGGCAATGGCTGACTGTCCAAGTAAATTGACTTTCGAACTTTCGATCTACAATTTTCTAACAACCGAATGAATGTTTCTTGCAATGCAAAATCAATGAGAGAAATTCTGTTGGAACCATGCTTTGGGGGGCAGTTCTGAGGAGGGGACTTCCATGTGCAACGATGTTGATGAAGGTCGGAATTAAATTACGAATTTTTATAAAGAATGAACTATTGCAAGTGCAAGCTCATGGTGTCCTCATCTCCCCCAAATGCTTGCATGACAATTTAATTCAAAATTTTTGAGAGGATGAAGCTTGATTTCCATCACTTTTATTTAGTAGCTTGATATGCATGCGTTTAACCCATCTTGCAGTTCATAAGCTACTTAGTAGTAGTAGAATAATTAGCCACAATTGTGTTGATTACATTACTGTTGGTAGTGCTGATTCCATGAATGTAACAGTGTAAGGAATTTCATTAAAATGGCACCATTATGCAGCTTTGGCACTTTTACGATGTAGACCACTCAGTCTGAAATGTACACAAGTCCTAGATGTCACTTTTCTGGTTTAGATCACGAGGTCAGAAATGTACAACTGTTATAGATGCCACTTTTACGGTTTAGACCACACAGCCTGAAATGTACACTTGTCTAGATGTCACTTTTCCAATTTAGACTACATGGTTTGGAAAATGGCTTATGAAATAAGCCATTTTTATGAAATTCCCTATTACTTTGTATATGAACATGTCACAACTTCTTGATTATAGTCTTGGTGTTCATTGCACAAATGTCCTTGGGAATTAGGAATTAGGGAAGTTCCTACCAAATGTGACCTTGAGATCAAATTGCATTTCAATGTAACAAACATTACAACAAATATCACTGTGTGCAAATACTCATATCAAGGAAGCTTGGAGGTTTTGTGTGTAATCAAGGAAAATGTCAAATTGTGATCTAAAACTTAATTAGAACTAAGTGGAGGAAATTATATTGAGAAGTAAGGGTATTCTATTTTCAAATTACTAGAGTTAGCTCGCCAGTTTTCCAAGGTTCTCACCTGGGGAAGAGTTTTGAGATGAGATATAGGTCTTGATTTCTTACAAGAGCTCTAGGGGAAATGGGGTTCCAAGTTAGGTTGGAGAGCATTATGGTGTGGCCATTTGGATAGAATTGAGGTTGAAGCTACTAGCATTTACTTGGTCTCATTGGGTTGCATGTAAGGTAGGGACACCAAAATGTGTGAGGTGGTGAAAAGCGTCATTTGATGAGATGCTCACATTGTGTACATCTCTTAAATCAATATGTACCTATTTTTGAATAAATGGTTTTAGAACATCTACCAAACAAACCTTGGCTCTTCATAATTTTTGCAAGTAGTGTCCAAATGATGCATTCTTTGGTGTATTGAAATCTTTCATCACTTGTCAATGAGAATATACAAGAATTTCACCAATCTAAAACCAGAAATGGTCTATATAAAAAAAAAGGTGGTAGTTATGGGTGTCACAACCTTACAAGGAATGGGTGTGTGGGTCAATGATCGATTTTGAACTATTTCAAGTGGTTTTCAATGTTAGATTCAATTACTATTTTATTTTTATTTTTAAAATGATATTGTAGATGATAGAAACTAGAAGGGATGGACGGAGGGGGGGAATAGTAATTATCTAGGACAAGCCTTTACAACACTAGTGCAATTTGGGAGGGATGGAGTTTGAGAGACTAAAACTTGTAGAGAGTGCAAAAATTTTCCACTCAAAAAAACATTGACTAGAAGTATTTCCTTTCTTACAAATTATATTCATTATTTAAACCATATCTCTACAGAGCAACACATTTGAAGAAGCACAATTGAATTTGCACATCTATAAACGTATAGTTTGAATATCCCCATCTAGAACTACACTAATGGTAGTCCTACATTTCAATTGAAGGATTTGAGCTTTAAGGTATTGAGATTTTAATCCCTAAAGTTCTTTCATGTTTAGAGGCTCAAAATTGATTCAAAATATTAGTCTCCAAAGCAAGGTTAAAATCTTCAACTATATTTGTTTAATTTAGCAAATCCAACCATAGGATACTTTAATTAACTTGCTAGAGTACACCCCTAAACCCTAAAATTTCAAAAATAAAAAATCCTATCTATTGTAAGATCATGATGTTGGGATCTCAAAAAGAAGTATTTTCAATTCTCCCCATATGGTTAAATTTCACCTTCCAAACATTTCACCGAAAAGTGTGTACATCCTACAACTTGCAACTCTCCACAATATGTTGAAAAAATAATTTGGGAATGAATATTAAAAATTTCAACAAAATATGATTTTATATTCATGCTTGAAAAAGAATAGTAAGTACAAAGAAGTAGAGGATCATTTAAAATACTAAATTTTTAAGAAATTAGTTATGGAATTGAAAATGCCAATTCTAACGATAGTACTTTTGAAATAAATAATCCTCATATTTTGATTTTTTTTCCCAAAAAATATAGAAAATTGAGTTAAATATAGGACTTCAAAGTTTATTTTAGAGTAGAGATTCCATAACTATCCACAATCTAAGACTTTTCATAACTTTCATCTCATTAATCAAAATAGAATGATTCAAAACTTCTAGGTGTATATAAATCTAGAAAACCAATCACTACTAGAAAACCTGTGTCGCCTTCAACAAAATCTAGGTGACGTAGTTTTCTACTAGTGAATTTTAAATTTGTATTTTTTTTCTTAAAAAAATGATATTTTTTTGAGTTGTGCGTCCATATTGACTAGACTTCTAACCAAAATATAAGGCCAAAAGATATTAGATATTATAAAGTAACTTTTTAAACATGTAATCAAAAGTTATGAAAATTGTTGCACTTTAAAGCTACTCCACAAACATATATTGTGTGAAAATTTCGAAGGAAAAAATGAAAATTCCATTTGTAAATGGATGATCAAATATGCTATGTTGCCAAAAATGCGATTTGGTCCTTTAGGGGGGTTAATATGCATAATGAAATCCATATCATGACTAGAAGTTTTTTGTATTCAACAATTGAAAGTCATATATTTGGATAATGATATTTCATCTAAATAATGATTACAAGCATTCAAGTAGGCACAAGGGTTTTCAAGAATACAAAATAGAGAAAAGATGCATCTTTACATCATAGCATTAGTAAAAGTGATCACCGCTTTGTTACTTCTTTTTGATTTATAGAAAGGTCTTAAGTTTAACCTCTGAAGTCCCAAGGTCATTTTTAGGTCAAAAACCACTCAAAATTACCACTTTCAATGCAACAAAAAAAAATTTAGACATTTATTTCTTTTACATATCCAACTATAATATCTTGCAAAAGACTAGTATAAAAATATTTGGAAGAAATTTTAGAAATTTTGACCATATTGATCACAAGATCTAATTGTTTAAAGTGAAGAGAATAAATTTTTTTGCTCCTAGCTAGATCAAATTATGAGGCTTTAAATCTTCTTAACTAAATATTTTTTAATATAGAATTTGAATTAAAAATAAATAAATGTTGAAGAATTGAGTTGAAGGTTCAGAAGGAAAAATTTCTAAATAAAATTCTCTGATTTTCATTTTTTTGAAATTATTAAGTGGAAGTACTAGACACAAGATAGAAAGGAAATCTAAATTGTTGATAGCTCTAAGATGGAATTGAAACACACCAATCCCAATGGTAAGATTGTTCTACAAAGTAAACATTCTCACCATAAAAACTGTTAAAATTGTGTTCATAAATAGATGCAACACATAGTTATTTTTTTATAAGAATTTGCTAAGATTGCCCACAAAATAAGAAGCTTCATAACTTTCACATCAATTATCCAAATGGAATGAGTGAAATATTTCCACATAGAAAAAATATAATATATAAAACATAAAAAAATTAAATATTTCAAGTTTTCGTTTTTATTTTGCTTTCCAACCTTGCCTATTTTGTGCCTATTTTAGGATAACTTTTGCTCCCATGCACCAATTGAAATAAAAATTATATTTCCCCAAAGCTAACTAATTTTTCAATCTTGAATAAAAAATTCAAAAAATCTTGCTCAAAATTGGCATCATAGGTCCCTACCCAAACCTTCAAGAATCCACCAAGGGGACTCTTGAAAGTTAAGACTCTTGGAAATGCATTTCCAATGACAGAATTTTGAAGTTCTATTTACATAATAGTAAAAAGTTAGAATTATATTTGGTGGAAGCAATATCCCACTCCTATTGAGGATGCCCTTAGAGAAGAAAATAAAAGGCAATCCTATGTAGCCAAAGGTACTAAAGTGCGCAGATCCATTGTGGAGTGTCAATCCAATAGCGTTCTTATCTACACTTGTACAACATTTAAGGGCCTAAAATGTTCAACAAGTGGAAATAGGGATGCACTTGGGGTGAAGGTCTATAATGGGTATGCATATCTTATTATATCTAGAGGGTGTAGTTAGGATCCACCAAAAATGTTTTTGAACATAAATGCCAAAAAAATTTAAGAGAATTAAATTCCATTTTTGTGTGAGATAAAAATAAAATTTTCTATTGACAAATATTTGCCTAATCAAAATCTCAAGTTTATTTAATTATTTTGGAGGGAATGACAAACCTAACCACCAGGTAGGGTACTAAAGCTAGTGGACTGACTATCTCCTTGCTCGCATGTCAAGAATAAAGGGCAAAGCCGAACATCACTTCTCCAATGATTGTGTACACTACTCATATTGGAACCCTATGAGGGAAAATTTAAACTTCCACTACGCCGCAAATACTTCACAAGGGATTAGATGTAGGGTGATTGCAAGAAACACTTCACGTTTTTTGATCCAATCGTAGTTTTTGGCCATAGGACTAGTAGTACTACGAAGACTTGTCAAATTTACACGTCAACACTGCGCCTATGAATCTAAACCATTGATTTCAGCGCCTGTGAATTTGGACAGTTGATTTAGTACTATGTAGTACTAAGGTAAATCAGCCCATTGTGGTCAGATGACCCATAGTGGTCACCTAGCAAGTCACCCCATTGTGGGTTTTTTCAGACCCCATCATGGGTTTTATTAGTAAATGAGATTTGGACCACAATCAATGTCTTACCTGACAGTAATGGAATGATTAGTGACTGCATTAGGAACTTCTCACTTTTTAGTGTAATTTCATTGTAGGAAGTGACTTTTTTAGACCCTTCACATTAGAAATTATTGTGACTGCTTTAGGTGTGTGAGATGAGTATGATGGATACAAATTTTGTTGGTTCTGGAGTAGTCTACAGACTCTTATGGGCCATGATGAGCTGAACACTTCAGAAATTCATAGCAAATTCATACTTTGTCAAAAAAATATAATTTCAAATGCTCTCATTGTTTCTCACACTTGTGTTTATGTGGAAAAAAAATGAAAAAATTTCAGTCATGGCATGAGTATGAACTCCTAATTTTGACCGCAATGGGTTGTTTTACCTTATAGAGTACTATGGAGTACTACAAAAGCCACTTGCAACAAAAAATAGGAAAAATAAGGTCTATTGACTTTTTCATTTTTAGTAATTCACAAAAAATTCAAAAAATTCCCAGAAAAAAAGTCATTTTGCTAGAAAAGATTGCACTCCTATTTCACCAAAAAATTAATATGTAGGAAATTTTTTCCCTCTTTGTAGCCTTTGCACAAAGGAAGGTCCCTTTGACCCCATGTGCGCAACCAACATGTTGCTATTTTCACGAAAGCTCTTCGTCAATCTTTGGAAAGGTAATACACCTCCAACATATCCAATTTATGGCTTCCAATTTGCTTTTTTGGGTCGCCAATAATACTCCCCTCCCCCCCCCCCTCCCCCCCAAATGGCCAAAATAGACATCCAATTGGGGGCAGGTTAAAAATAGTAAAATAATTTGAAAAAATTTGAAAAAATTATGGAATGTCTAAAACTTCTGCATCTACCTTCCTTCCAAATTTCACACCAAACAGACTAAGGATGCCAAAGTTATAAGCACAAAACCACTTGTCCAAGGGCAAGAAGACAAGAAATAGGACAAGTGTTTCTTGCAATCACCTTGCACTCAAAATTTTTGGGACCACTTATAGAGGAAATCAATTCATTTGACAAGAGAGGAAATTGACAAATTCCACCCACTTTTGGTTGGGAATTTTGGTTTCAATTCATCATAGAAATTATTGTGAATATGAGATTTTATAATGTCAATGAAATTTTCAAATTTTAAGCTCAAAAGTCTAAAGTCTTATTATCCAAACAAAACTATATTTCTACTACATTGAGCCAAGAAAACAAAATGATGATTTTAGGGGGAATTGAATTGTAGGGCTAGTACTACACTTGCATATGTTGAACCCGTGGGAGTAAGAATTTGGTGAAGTTTGACAATACAAAGTTCAAGACATTGACATTTTAAGTGAAAAAAAATGTGTTTCATTTGAACTTTTGAAGGTACCTCTCCAAATGCACCAAACACAAAGTAATAATCAAAAAATACTCTACAACGCTATGAAGCCAAAACATCAAAGGTTCAATATTAGAAATGGGGGTGGGTTGGGGATAGAAGAGATGGTTTTTTATACATTTTCCAAAGACCTCTCCTTCTCCTTTAACTCCAAAAATTTTTAGAGTTAACCACTAATTATAAAAAAAAGTCACTAAGTTTTAACTTTTGGAGAAAAGTTCCAAACGGCAAACAGATTGCACCATTGGCTTTAGAAGGCCACATTATCTATCCGATTGAAAAAATTGTTTGTGTCTATTTCCAAGTTCTTTATTCTAGCATTGGCTTAGTATGAAATCTTAACCATTATTACATTATCTCTAAAATTTCACATTTGGAAATTACTTCTGAAGTGGGTAGGATAAGAGCCACACTTGATAACTTAACAAAAATTGTCAATTTTATGAAAGTTAGTGTAATTTCTAATGGTTTTGAACTTTACAATGATATTGAAAATCAGAATTTATTTCTTTTTCAATTGTTGAATCAATTATGTGATCATAAACTCTAATCTTTGTACAAAGAATCTCAACCTGAAAATGCATCAAATATCTCTAAAATATATATCGAACTCATAATCCTATTCAACAAATATTTCAAATGTAGGGGCTTTAAGATGTAACAATGGTTCATATTGCAACCTATACTCTCTATGCAATCTTAAGTCTATAATGGGTAATGTAGTTACATGCTCTCAATTCCCAAAAAATATTCAAATATTGTGAGAACCAACTCATTTGCATGTTTGTCACATTGAGAATATTTCCAATTCTACACTAACAACTTCCTTCAATTTCTCTATAAAACAATCTGAAATGATGTATACCATCAAGCCATGATACAATTTCTTTTTAACTCTATTTAAGAAAAAATTGACAAAATGTAAAGCAATTTCAAATTAAAGGCACACAAAACAAAGTTTTAGACATAGCTAACTTTGAAATTACTTTTCTTTCAAACCACAACTAATTTTTTCTTCAAACTTCCATAGTAATATGTTATATGTTGCACACTACAACTTTCATATATTGACTTTTGGACTTTGCCTATTGATGTTTATGGTATGGTTGTTTGATTGAAAAGGTTCCAAAATCCATACTCAAGTTTGTTTGTCACGATATCAAATGGCTTCTTTCTTTCAACTTCAATTAAAATACTTGACATGAAATGCCAACCTCGATAGCCAGGTATGGTAGTAAACAATGTCCGGGAAGAACCAGTGGCTAGTTCAAAGTTAGCTAGTGGAACTGGTTACAATTTGAAAACATTGGCAAAAACCCGATGAAAGAACCAAAAAAATCGATTTTGAATGGAAAGTAGAGAAAATAACAGGACTTTGTACTTGAAAAACTGGTTCAATTTGGGAGTTGAAGGAAAATAGCCGGTAAAATTTTAAAAACTTCCTGAACGCTGGTAGTAACTATGCTTAGACACGTTAAATAATTGTGATAGCGGAGTACGGAGTACAACTTAGTACGGAGTAGTAACTATACTCACGTACTCCAAGTTGCATGTGAAGTAGGCTCTTAGAGCACTCGCACTGTCACACTGAAGAGCTGGCAACTCTATAATATTCCGAGTTCCGACACGCTCAGGTTGAAAAATACTCCCCCATCCTCAGATTTTTTGTGAGCGGGCCCTCCAAAAATTGAGCTTGGCACGGAATCCTTCACTGTGGAACAATCATCACCGACAAGCAATAATGGCCTCATGAATAGTATGCTTGACTTCATGAATAGTCAATCCACATATTGTTCAGTGTGTTGGATAATCCACCTCACAGTGGGGACTTGTGCAAGTGGAATCAACTACTGTTAGAGATTTGTGGAGCCCGTAATGAGATATTTGGTGACTCAGATTTTTCAGTGAGACATACGGTGAGTTCGATTTTCTGTGAGACACTTGGAGAGTCAGATTTTTTGTGAGACATATGGTGAGTCAGATGTTCTGTGCGACAGACAGTGGCGATGCTCTTCGATCAACTGCAATTCATCGATAGAAGGGCCCTTCTTCTGAGTCTGTGCGACCTTTTGTCAGTTGAACTGTTCAGAGGCTCCATCCAGTTTATGCCTAACTTACTCGGACTGTTGGAAGCGTGGATTAACTTATCGTGAAGCAGGTGCAACACGATAAACTTTTCAACAGTCGGTGACCTGATGCCATGCTACTGTAAAACTTTGTTTAACTTATCATGGAGAGCACCTTGTGAGTTTTGACTCAGGTAAGATCTGCAGGTTTGCTATCTCCTGGATTAAGCTTACTGTACTTCGTACAACTGAAGGTGTCTATTCAAGGGATTTTAGCACCTCAATGAAGAAGAGCGGTGCCCTGAAGGCTGCCCCAGTCGTTTTTGTTGCAAGTTGCCTCACACCGACTACAGTGTAACTTACGCAACTAAAAGACAAAAGGATTGAGGAACTCGAAATTAAGGTAAGTAAGGTTGAGGCACCAGTAGCCGATCATTTAATCTTTAGCCCTTGAACGCCGGGCTGGTGACTGGAAATCAGGCATTTTGGAACCGTGTGACATCATCCACTTTAGAAAAACCAGAAATACTCATTGGGAGTCGAACTTCTGTAGAAGATCTTCCCTTTCCACCCCTAATTCTGAGGATGAATAGTTGCAATTCTGTCCTACACAAGAGAATTCCTTGTCATCCATCGGACAATAATCGTCTGCCGCATCGTTCAATGGTTAAAGGACGAAGCCCCCATGAACAAGGTAGTTCGCAAAACTACTCCAATTATTGGACCAATACGTGCGTTCTGGTTTTCTACATTCAACAGTGAAGTCATTCATCAGACACAGAACACATAGAATGTCGGCTTCGATGTTTAAGGGTTAAGCAATTTTGGAGCATTTCATGAGCAATATGAGGTGGTAAAATTGTTTCCCATGTAGGAACTAGGAAGATAGGCACGTGAATAGTATCCTTGACTTCAGAAATAGACAAATAGTAGCCCTCGTGAATATTAGCCTACATCTTGTTCAGTGTGTTGGATAATCCACCTGTCACAGTGGGGACTTGGCAAGTGGAATCGACAGAGAAATTTGTGGAGCCGGTAATGAGACATTTGGCGAGTCAGATGTTCTGTGTGACATTGGCAACGCTCTTAGTTTGACTGCATTGATAGAAGAGCCTGTTTTTTCTGAGCGCAACCTTTTGTCAGTAACTGTTCCGAGGCTCCATCCAGTTTATGTTTATTTGGATTGTTGGATGCAAACAGTCGGTAACCTGATGCCATGCTACTGGAAACCTTTGTTTATCATGGAGAGCACCTTGTGACTCACTCAGGGAAGATCTGCAGCTTCGTTATCTCCTTGGAGTACCTTAAGCTTACTGTACTTCGTACAACTGTCGGTTTCTGTCCAACGCATAGTGGGATTTGAGCACTTCAGTTAAGAAGAGCGGTGCTCTGAAGGCTGCCCCTGTCGTTTTTGTTGCAAGTTGCCTCACACCGACTACAGTGTAACTTACTCAACTAAAAGACCAAAGGATTGAGGAACTCAAAATGTTGAAATTGAGGGAAGCCTATACTTAAAGTTGACAAACTGAAAAGATTCACAACACTAAGTAGTGAAATTAGGTTGCCTTAACAATTAAATTGACTTACCCCCAAAAGATACTTTACAAGCCATCAAAGTCAACAAAAATTTCTACATATATTTCCATTTGTACAAACGAAGGTTCATGGGTTCCAATTACAACAACACCTAATTCAAAAGTAGTGCATTCTTGTAATGTAATACTAAGTATTTATATAGTGTGGGGCAACCTAATTTCACTATTTAGTGTATATGGATAAGATTAATCCAGTAAGCACGGGCTGGACTCTGGGAAAATCATCCTTTCTAATATACTGTGAATCATCTAATTCAAGAAAACCAAAAGTACCCATTTGAGGTCAATCTACTAGGCAAGGCCCTCCCTTTATTGCATAAAATTCCAAGGATGAACAACAACACTTCTATTTTAAATGAAAGTATTCTCTATCATCCATTAGACATTTAGTGTCTATGGTAGCAATACACGGTTAACCTTGTAAGGACACCAAGGAAGTCCTAGATGAGTATTTGATGAATGACCTTCAAAGGAATTTCAAAGAGTTTTTAGAAAAGAAGAATACACCTATTCATCTTGGAATTTGATAAATTTTGGCAAGAGGGTCATTGCAAGAAACACCGGTCCTATTCTCCATCACAATGGGAGTCACTCTTTTGTTATCGGCTATAACTTTTGAAGTACAAGTTCAATGAGCATGAAATTCTATTGAACATGTCTAACTTGATGGTAAGCATTTTTTATGTCCTTTTCTTCTCCAAACAAAAAATTTCTATGTGCACTAGAAAGGGGTCATTGCAAGAAACACCTGTCGTTTTCCATAGCGTTTTGAAAAACCGATTTGTATTCAATGCTATAACTTTTGATTTATAAGTCCAATGCCCAAACCAAAAAATTTGGTCATACAATTCTTGACTTCAATTGTACCCTTTATTTTTCAAAAAAATTTCAAAAAAATTTATATTTAAGAATCAATTTCATTAATATGTCACACTTTAAGGTTTAGGGTTTTTTCAAACTAAATACCAATTCAAATTAATGATTTTTAGCTGAAATTTTTGTGGTATACTTCTATAGTAGGTAGACATGTCCCTACTAAAGGGTATAAAAAAAACATTATTTTATGTCCTCCACGTTTGCACAAAGAGGCCTCCCGCCTCCCTTATGAGTGCACTTATAAACATTAGAAATCTTTTTTACCTCATTTTTTTAACCAAATCTCATCACCATGAAGTCTTTTCCAATGTCAAATTTTTAGTTTTTGGAAAAATTTATTTTCCTATTTTCTACAAATTAAAATGTCCCAATTGAATTTTCTTCACCAGAATTCTATGTCCAAAAAGTTGTCCTAGTAAATACAATTGGGAAATTTTAATTTGTAGAAAATAGGAAAATAAATTTTCAAAAAAACTAAAAATTGGTTATTGGAAAAGACTTCATAGTGATGAGATTTGATTTTAAAACTGAGGTCAAAACCATTTCTAATGTTTACAAATGCACGCACAAGAGAGGCCTCTTAGCACAAATGTGGAAGACATGAAATAATGTTTTTTAGATACCCTTTGGTAGGAACATGTCTACCTACTATAGGAATATACCACAGAAATTTCAACCAAAAATCATTAATTTGGACTGGTATTTAGTATAAAAAAAACCCTAAATTTGAAGTGTGACATATTAATGAAATTGACATTTAAATATAAAATAATTTCTAAAAATTTCTAAAAAATAAGAAATATGATGATAATCAAGTTAACTAGAAACAGGGTTGTTCTGTCGAATGCATTTTGGGGTTCGGGTGTTGAGTTGTTCATTTGACGTCACGTGTTATATAAGACGAGTGTCGCATACACTAGACAATTTTGTCGCATAAGACCTTATCCTAGGAGCAAAGATAATTTGAAATCTCCCTTTATTTATGATCCATAATTTAGAATGTCATAAGTGATTATTAAATTGAGACACTTCAATAAAATGAAACTCAAATATGTCAAGATTGGAAATAGAAAGTGTTTTATTTGAAAGTCAACTTTAAAGTTGACTTTATTAGATGGACAAGGGGATCTACTAGACGTGTTGGATGTTGTGTTCGTCATGTTGTCGAGTTGTTCGACCAAACAACCATGACTAGAAATAGATTTTTCATTTTTGGCATTGGGTTTAAAATTCATAAATTATAGTGGATGACAAGAGAGTCACTCTAATTGTGACGAGAAAACAAGCAGGTGATTCTTGCAATGACCCAAAGCTCGTTTCACTTGGCTCTTGGAGCATATATCCCTTATTTTTTAGAAATTAAAAAAATCATTTTTGTTAACTTGTCATAAAGTGTAGTTTAGGGAGATTACTACATGAGGAGTCTCCAAATTTATTCATCTAGAGTTGAAACTTTCATAGTCTATTTGCAAAGTAGGAAAGCATATATCTATTAACCCCTCACCGCCCAAGGGGGCCAAAAGTGTCCTCAGATCAAATTCAAAGTGTTGTAACTTTTGCATCCGATGTCCGAATTCAACAAAACTTATTGTAAAATTTGTGCTCTCCCTTCTAGTTTGTGTGGTAAAATTTTCAGATCAATCCAAGATTTACTCAATTTTTGGAAGCCAATCGAAGTTCACAAGGTCAATTTGAGTTCACCAAATTGCATTTGATGGATGCAACTTTGGGGACTTGTATCTCCTTCATCCAAAGTTCACTTTCAAGAAAAGTTTGTTGGATTATATTCCCCTTGAAATCTAGTTATTGTGGTAGAATTTTCATGTAAATCCAAGTTGTTTTGAATGTTTGGGGGCAATTCAAAGTTCAAAATCCCAACATTTTTGAATTACAGTGAACTTTGGTGGCTTGTTTCTTCTTCATACAATGTTCGTTTCCAATAATTATTTTTGGAAAAGTTGTGCATACTAGTCTAGTTTGTGTGTATAAAATTTCATATCAATCCAAGAAGTTATAAGTAACCAAGAAACACTTGAGTAGGAGGTTCAATTTTTGATGTATTTTTGGCAACTTTTCTTGCTATTTCTTGACATTTCAAGCCATTTTGCAGACACAATGAGTCAATTGATTGATATTTTTTTTTCATCAATGTCTTTTTATGCTGATTTTGAATCACTTTATAGTTTAAAGTTTCTTCATATGAGTAAATTTTATGGACGTCATCTACAACAAGTGCACTACAAGATTGTATAGTTGAAATTTCTATAACTCAGTGAAAATTATATCTACAACACTTCAAAAGAAATGTTGTTTTTGAACCTATTCAAGCCTTGGGCATTGAGGAGTTAAAGAAAATTTTAAAATATATTATTTTAAGTCCTCCACACGAGTGCAAACAACACTCCCATTGTGTACAAGTTTTGAACATTGAAGATGGTTCTAAGATCATTCTTTTGGTGAAATCTCATTACTATCAACTCTTTCCAAACTATCAATTTTTAGTTTTTCTTAAAATTGATTTTCCTATTTCATACAAATTAAAATGTGAAAATGTCAATTTTCATGAGATTTTGCACTTTTCGAGCTCTCCTACTTAGAGAATTTTTTCATATTTTTCCTTCTTGGAGTACCTTCTTTTTAAGGGTTTATACATTAAAAATATTTTTTTTCCATTTTAAGAAAATTCATATTCTAATTATAAAGTATTCCTAAAAAAAAGTATTGTGGAAAACACTATAGAAAACACATAGTGTTCTTGCAATGACCTAGGACTACCTTTACAATAGGGTCATGTCCTTACA
Organism: Straminergon stramineum; assembly: GCA_963920665.1. NCBI lineage: Eukaryota > Viridiplantae > Streptophyta > Bryopsida > Hypnales > Calliergonaceae > Straminergon > Straminergon stramineum. The sequence goes on from OY987270.1 coordinate 16,200,274, forward strand.
AGATTAACTCTATAAGGATACTAATTAAAGATTAAACTTTTAAGATGAATGACTTCCAAAGAAGAAATGAAGAACATACCTATTAATCTTGGAATTTGCTCATATGGAATATTTGGCAAACTAACTTAGTGATAGAATTGTATCCATATTTAGTTATATTATCAACCGTGCTAGCTAGAGCAATGAGTAATAGAAGAGTTCAATGAATGAGTTCCAAAGAAACTCTAGAATCAGGCAAAGAATGCACCAATTCATCTTAGAGTTTAATCCTTTCGAAGACAATGAAGGGTAAAGCCGTTCAGAATGACAGACAATAATGAAGCGAATGTTCGGAATGGCTCAACTATCTAAGCTTCATAGGCTTAGATGACAAATTCCATCCTTAATGCCCGAATTAGGAGGTAAAGCCTATAATAAAGAACTTACATATTCCTATCTTCAAGAAAATCTCAAGTCACCATATGACGACAAGGTAGTTATTGCACCTTCTTCCATAGTTGGGTAGACTATGGTGGTAAGCACCCTTCCAACGCCTAGGTTTGAACTCGTGACCTCCTCACAATATGTATAAAGAACTACAAAAGTTTCTATGCATAGTTTTTTTAAATCTATACGCTCCCTCCAACAAACTTAAAATTCATTTGCAATGTTTTGTTTTTCATGTCAAATATGAAAATTTTCTTTAGAAGCCCCTAAAGTTGAATAGCTTGTCTCATGATACATGTATTAAAAAAACTCATATGTACAATTAGATTTTTAATGCTATTATTGTCTTCAAAGAATATTCATTTCATATATATAATTACATTTTTGGATTTCTTGTTATTGAAAAGGCTACAAGAGTTTTCTACATTAAAACTAATTATGATCCCTGAAGATTGGACTAAAATGCATTATAGATGATTCTAATCAAGGCCATATAATCCCTGGGATCCCTACAAAAATTTTCTCACGAGGATGCCAAGAACAGAAAGAGTCCGAAAAAGTGACTTCTTGAGGAAACTCCAAAAACAAAAAATACACCTATTCATCCAATAATTTCTGGCAAAGTAACTCCCTTTGACGACACCAGCAGGCCCACATCCTCAGCGATCGATTTCATGCGTTTCCGAGCCTCAGACTTCATCTTTCCTCCGTATAAAAGCAGCCATCCACACACAGGAAAGTATGCACTAAGCAGCAGCCATAACGTCTCAGCACACCTCCATCCCCGTAGAACTCGCAGTCAGTCCCTCCCTCCTCCATCATACTCCCAGTGAGACAGTCATGGCGACTGTAAGACCAGGGCATCATCCTGCCACTACCACAGTCCTCCTCTTTCTCCTGCTGGCATGCCCGACTCTGCAGCAACTCCAGGCCTCCCCTTTGCACCCCCGACCGCTATCTGACGACGATTTCTTCCAGGTCTTCCTCAGATGGACCCACGAGTTCGAGCGTATCTACAAGTCCTTCCTGGATCAGCAGCACAGATTCAACATCTTCCGGGACAATCTGCTCCACATCCTGGACACCAACGAGCAGGAGGGGCTTACGTACAAGCTGGGACTGAACAACTTCACGGACCTGACGCGCCACGAGTTTCAGGCGCAATACTTGGGACTCCTTCCCAGACCGGAGCTAATGCGATTCGCCCCGGCTGGAACAAGGTTTGTGTATGCGGATGTGGAGGCGAAGGACGCAGTGGATTGGAGAACTGAGGGGGCTGTCACGGGGGTCAAGAATCAAGGCTCTTGTGGTGAGTGATGAGTTTGGATGGTTTCTTGTCTTTGGGAATTTATGTGGAAGTTTTGAGGAGGGGTTTGATTAGGTGTGTTACCTTCAGTTGATAGATGTGTAGTTGTTTGGTTCATTGATTTTGGGGATATCGGTGTGAATCTGTGGTTTGGAGTTGCATTGAGGGGCTGCTAATGCAGTATGAGGAGAAGGTGAGATTGCGAGGGATTTGGGACTGGGAAAAGAGAGATTGGGAGTGATTTGGTTGCGTTGAAAATTTATGGAGAGTGAGTGTTGCTTTCTGTGGGGGTGATTGTCGGAGTGAGTGGCAAAGTTCTGTTGCAATGTGGTGGCCACACTCTTTGGTTTACTCACTGTGTTTGGGGAATTATGAGGTGGGCAGGCAGTGAATCTACCTGGAAGGAGTGTGATCAACTGAGAGCTTGCAACGTTCATTTTGTTCAATTAATTCATTTGGCATTATTCCAACACTTTGGCACATTAATTTCATTACTCGCAGCCTGAAACATCAATCTATACGTGTCTTAGTTTGTGGCCCGAAGTTAGACCTTGGTGAAGATATACAACACAGTCTTCTGCTCCAGAATTGAGCTTACTTAACAAAAAGTTCTGATTCGTGTGAATGGTGTTGTCTTCAAGTCGCTCGACTCCACCTCAATAGGTGCAGTACAAAAAAGCTAAGAAAGTGACCCCAGCTGAATTAGATAAACTTAAGATGGAGGTAGCTTGGTGTTGATTTCGATGGTCGCTTGATCTTCCATATATACACATAAGCTCTCTCCGTATCCACAGATAGCAGGTTTGCATTGGTTGAAGGTGCTTTGCATCCAAGACCAAGAGCGCAAATTCACCACATGTGTGCTTGTTCATCCCTCGCGTGGAAGTCGCACGATATCTAGTACATAGATATTAATTAAAAATTAGACTCTTTGATTCATTCCAGCCGCAGAATGGAACTGGAGGTTTTGTTCCAAGCATGTTTTGTGTATGAAGTTCCAGCATGAAAGCTAACCACATGACGAACTTGTCCACTGATTGACAGGAAGCTGCTGGACATTTTCAGCCACTGGTGCAGTTGAAGGAGTGTACAAAATCAGAAAAGGCCAACTCGTATCCCTGTCTGAGCAGCAGCTGTTGGACTGTTGTACCAGTAGTCAATGTTCCGATTGTTCGGTATGTAGCGGATGCAACGGCGGTTCGATGTATCAGGCATTTTTGTACGTGAAGGCCAATGGTCTTCACACCGAGAAGGACTATCCATACAAGATGAGCACTTCATTCCAATGCGTAATGCTCCAAACTTTTCTGGTGACATCTGCAGTTAATACTTTTCATTTGGAAGCATGCATCTCACATGGGTAGACCAGGCTAGGCTGGGAAGTTCGAGCTGCCGCCACAACGTACCATACACGCACTAACGCCACCCACAATGAATGCCTTGTGTTGAATTTATGGCACCTAATTGCTACATCAACTAAAATCCTAAACTCCAAAATTCTAAACCTCTGTTGATAGCTTTTAGCTTTTATATCTGTTGCATTTGGTATCCCAATACTGCATTCTTGGGTATGTTGGAATCCTCTTTGATTTGCCAACAGGAAATGCTTAAATTAACGTTTTTCAAATGATGATTGTGGTTATCAGAAGAATCCGTCTGGTCCAGTGGTTCATATTGATGATGTGGCCTGGGTGCCATGTGACAATCAAGTTGGAGATAATTTTCTTAAGGCAGTCACAATGCAGCCAGTCAGCGTTGGTATTAACGCTGATACCGACTTCCAGTATTATAAAGGAGTAAGTCTGTTACATTAATTTCATGTTTATTTTTATTTTTCAGAAGAGTGGTTTACAATAATTTCTTCTTCCATTTACCATGCCTTTTTTTTACTGACTAGTGCAAACTGCAAGTTCATCAATCTATCTATATATGACTCTTACATTTCTTTGATTCATTGGACTATGTTGATAATTTGATCTACTTGCTCCATAATTTTTTTTCAATGATCCTAATTAAAGATGATTATTGAACTGCAGGGTATTTTCAATGGTGCTTGTTCCAATTCTCCGAATCATGGGGTTTTGGTGGTCGGTTATGGAACGAGCAATGATGGCACGAAGTACTGGATCGTTAAGAATTCTTGGGGAACTTCTTGGGGTGAAAGTGGCTATTTCCGTTTACCACGAGGAACTGATGGGCAAAATGGGAAGTGCAGTATCAATACAATGGTTTCTTTTCCCACCATAAAGGATTCGTCGAAGGAATCCCGATTTTCCATCTAAGGGAAGTTGCACTCGACAAACTTGATGAGAATCAAGTTTCTCCCATCATTGCATGCCATTGGTGGTCTCGACACTAAATGTTTTGTGTTTTTTTTTAGCTTATGATCGATCATCCCTAATTCTTGGCAGTTGGCATTTGCTATGCAGAATCGTTTATATGTATTGAGCTTTACAGCCAGAGTGAAGGGAGTAGTATTGTCTATAAATAGCTTTTTTGTTTTGAGCTTTATAGCCAGAGTGAAGGGAGTAATATCCTTTGCGGCTAGGGTGAAGGTTAGGGAGTAATCTTTACTTGCTGTGTTTGTACGTTACATCAATAACTTTTTGATGTTCATTTTAATAAAAAGTGGTTTGTCGTTGTATATAAGCATTTCAACAATATAGAGTTTGTGAACTTAATATACAAAAGTATGAGTTGCTTGTGGCTCATTGTACTATGTTGGGCCACATGCATAGTCACTCATTTTAATGTACTGTACATGAATCCTATTATAAAAGTAAGGCTTGAGATTGAAGAGAATACATACCAGTCGTAACTTTGAGGATAACAGTTGGGCAAACAATCCAATTATGTCATTGATGATTCTCAGTGGTATCAGTTGGTATTACAGTCGTTTGTGGCAATCTATGATGGCTCCGAGAGCTGTTACTCAGGCACAACGAGATCTCAGATTAGTGACGCACCCTGAGGTTTGCTTAGGAGGCTGCCTGGGAGGTAACCAGTCGTTACTGAATGCCTTAACACCCTCCTCAATTGCCATCTCGTCATCCTCTTCATCATCGCTCTCTGCAACCCGCTCATTGTCTCCTCCAACAACGTTAACCACACTGCAATCACAAGAAAAAATTGGCACTTTAGTCCCCAACGGACTCAGCAAATCAACAACCGGCAGATAACAAGGACACAAGCAATTTGCAAGATTTTTTTTCCGGACCCATCAATATTCATGACGTTCAAAGAACGGACCTAGATGTATGAAGGGCAGCCTGCCGCTGAGCAGCCCGTTGCTGCAAAGAAACTGCAAACTTAGACAAGGGACTTGCGCCTGCCTGCTTTTCCTCCTGGAACAAAACAAGAAAACTCCTGCGAGTAATGACAATCGCAATTAGAAACAATGATTGAAAAAAGAATAAGAATTGAAAAATGTACGTCATGCATATACCTCAAGTGCCGATATGTATACGATAATAAACACTCAAAGGAAGACAGTAGCAGACCTCTAGGAAAGACGCCACAGCAGAAATGTCCTTTGGAGAGAACGAAACACCGTCGCGTTTCTTCCCGACATACTCAACGTTCCATTCAATCTTAAAAAAAGAACGACAATTCAATTGACCTAAGTGGAGCTCGACCCTAAAGAATATATTCACTATTTGATTATCTTCTGATCGGCTCCCTTGGCACAAAAACAGCATAAAAACTCACAAGCCCTGATCCTATGATATTCAAAGTGTAAGAGCATGTACGCTGTGGTCATCCAGACGTACTGCGCACAAAGTTTTCCAATTCCTAAAAATTCTGCCCTTGCCCCCAAACTGACCTGGTCCACCAACTGCTTCATGAGTTTGCGAAACCTATCCACTTTCACCTCCCTCAACATTCGCCGAAGCTGCACTAGCGGAACCACAGACAACTCCGGAAACGCTAACTTACAGAGTAACTGTTCTGAGCCAGATGCTCAGTCAGCTGTTGAATCACTCCTGTCACACAGTCGTCCTGAAAAGCACGTGTCTTCACAGCTTGCTTAGGTACCTGCAAAAGGACAGAAATAAACTAATTAAGGCATAGTCCGGGGAGTTTTGTAGGAAAATAGGAGAATTTCCTAGCTTCTCGAAGGTGGCTCGGATTTTTCAAATTTTACCCGGAAGTGGGCCTAGAGGGTGTAAATTTTATCAGTTGAAATCCCACATTTCCTAATGGAATTCAGCAATTAGCTGACGTTTTTGTTTTCCAATTTACCGCTTTCCTAAATGTCAAAAATAAGGCCGGTTTTGCATTTTGGTGGTGGATTCTTATTCCCTCCCCGTTTTTTGGTTAAAGAGTTATTGTCTTTCACTTCCAATTTTTTTTTCTTAGAGTATCCTTGGCAAGAGTATCCTTGGCAAAGCCCCTATCATCTTAGGGTCAGGGATGCAGCCTTCGGTAAATACAAGGATCCAAATAGGGTCCAAGTATTTTCTAGAAGTTAGTTAGTACAAGTCAAGTATCATAAACTTATTATTCTAGAAGTTTTTCCAAGTCCCAATAGCAAAAGACAGTTGCCTCCAAATTTGTCGACTTAACTATTTTACTTGTTTGGAAATCCCATGTATTTAAGGCCAATTACATTAGATGCTATGAGCAAAGTATAACACACTAAGTATAGTAAAAAAAATTCTATACATCTCAAATTAATTTCCTAGAAAGCATGTGCATGGTTGGCTACCTGCCATAAAAAAGGCATGTAAATTAGTAATTTTCCTACATACTCTTAGAATGGATGGCAAAATTGACGAAATTTTTTTCTCTTACCCAGTCCATTACCAAGAATCTCCTTTTTTCATTCAAAACCACTTCTTACACTTTTTCTACCTTGTTCAAAAATTATCAAAATCAACCAGCTAGCTTGTAACTAAATGTTGGTACTCCTCGTATATTGAATTAAGGTAGTCTGCTCTGAAAGCAACCATTTAAGGGCTGGTCCACTTTTTTCATGGGTTTCTGTGGACGAAAATATTTTTGGTTTATTTTTCAGAGAAAGAAAAATGCATGTGGTTTAGTATTTTTCCAAGTATTTTTGAATTACTTATGAATTTTTTTTAAAAATTGTCCTATGCACCTATTTATGATAGTAGATTTGGTAAAAAGCATATACATGTAGTTTATAATGAGAGATGGAAAAACCAAGAACAAACATTTGGACTTGCAATAAATAACAAATCATGGTCCTAAATGCGACCATGCTTGTGTGAAATTAAATTAATAGATTTTTTATTTATGAAAAAGTAGTTTGCCTTCTAAAGTTGGCTTTAAATCAATGTAATTCAAGAATGTCCACTTATGAGTGCATTTAAAATTGGATTGAATCACATATTTGAACCATCTATATTCAAACCTTAAAGCGATCTCTTACAAATTTTAATGTGCACCCTTTTTATCCTTAATTCATTCATTAAGTATGAACTAACGGTTTAGGACCAGTAAATGTCCATTTTTGACTGAAATTTAGGGTTGATTTGAAGAAGGTAGTCGATTTAAGAGCAAACTACTATAACCCTTGAAAGGCCCTTGGGGGCCCTCTATATGACCTGTATTTAGCTTTATAACTCTTCAATTGTGGTTTAATAGATGAGTTATGAAACATTTTTATTTACATACTATCATGATCATTAATTAACTTTGCATTGAAAAGTATTTGGTCAATGTTTCCCTAATCAAATACCACCAAATACATAATTTACTGTATGGCTACAAAGGGCTTTCAGGCCCTTCTAGAATTAACATTCAGGGCTCTAAAATCTTACTGTGGAAAATAAAAGCAAAACACAATCTGAGATATTGAGTACGCAAGTTAAATGCAATCACAAGGTTTTGATTACATAATGAGAGACTCCGAAAGTCGAGCGTCAATATCTGGTACAATTCTAGACAATGCTGAAAATTCAATACTTAATAGAACAATGTCCAAATAAGCTTAGTACATGCTAAGTTACACTGCGATAGAATTATGGGGCCACTTGCCAATAAATTTCAATAAATATAATTTATGTTATAATATTTGGTATGCTCAGCTGCAATTGTTATTAGTTTCTATGATAGGCACACTTCTCTTAAAGTAGACAAACCCATTACCAATTTTTGACCCAATACCACCCAAATGTAGGGCCTTCATTGACTCTATGACAAAAATTTATGACAGTAGTATATGCCTTAACTTCATATTAACTTCACAATAAGATATGTATTATAGTTTTACATTCTCACTCTAAAATCAATGAAGGCCCTACATTTGGGTGGTATTGGGTATCGCGAGCATGGTCGGAGCACAGTATAGCAAGTGATGTGCACAATAACAAGATAGATCACAAATAGGTTGACTTCACCAAATGATGCTTCGTTGCATAAGTTAACTCCTAAATGAGCAAACTGCATTTTTTGGCAACATAGCAATTTTGGGCAATTCACTACAAATGGAATTTTTTTATTCCTTTTTGCTGAAATTTTCACAAAACATGTGTCCAAGGAATAGCTTTAAGGCCTTACAATTTTCATAACTTTTGACTACATGGTTGAAAAGTTATTGCATGATATGTCATTTTCATTGCTTAGGAGGTAGCTTGGGCAGCTCAATTTTATTTTTGAAAAGATCACTTTTTTCCAAAAAAACACTTTGAAATTGGATCTCTAGATTTATATATACTTGGAATGCTTTGGCTCATTCCATTTTGATTAATGAGATGAGAGTTATGAGGGTTTATAGTGTTCGGGTAGTTATGAAATCTCTATTCTAAAATAACCTTTGAAGTTGTATATATAACTCAATTTTTCATATTTTTGAAAAAAAATATAAAGATTGGGTGTAGATTGTTTACTACAACATTACAACCATTGGGATTGGCATTTTTTAAATCTATAACGAAATTCTTAACAATTTAGTATTTTGAATCATTCTCTACTTTTTTCTACTTACTATTTTTTCCTATATGTTCTACAATTCCAATTTCCAAATTATATGAAATTTTTTCAAGCATATAGCCAATTTGCCTTGAAGAATGAATCCGACAAAGTACCACCATTTTGGACATTTTTTCATACAAATGTGACCTTTTGAAGTGCAGTTGCCCGTGGGTTTTTTTGTAGGGCCCAAGAATGGATTTTTGTTAATTCAAACGCTAATATCTTGTAGTCTACATAGTAGAAATTTCCGAATTTCTTTCCACATCTTCTAAAACCATCATACTACAAGATCCAAGGTTGCTATTTTGTGAGCTTGTGAGCGTGAACTTGTGAGCCTGTGAGCATATAACTTTTTAGAGATTCCATCTAAAATTTTGGTTAAAATTTCCTATTTTTAGTAAATTTTATTAATACCTATTACTGTGGACCTATTACCGTGGTCCCTTGAACAACCTTGATGTGCCATTCATTGAACTTCACTAGATTTTAAGAAAAAACAAACTGATAATTAATTAGGATTCTTTTGAAATCAAATATGGTTGTTCCATTGAAAATTAGTTTTTTATGATCACTCCCTTCTTGCTACTTGGTACCCCTCTGCGTCGAGGGGAGCCCTCCCATCATGAATTTAAAAAGAATAAATAAATAAATAAATAAAAATCTTTTTTTTTTCAAAATTTTCCTTGGGTGGGTGGCTCCCCTCGGCGCCGAGAGGTACCAAGCACTAAGAGGGGAGTGATCAATCAAACAACAATTTGATCAAGATAGAAGAGTTTGATACCCAAGAGGTCCTACAAAAAGACAATGATCAACTAATCAACATTTGGGTGAAACTAAGTTCATTCCTTATACAAATAATTCCTATCAACCAAATATTTTCTTAAAATCTTAACAATCTTAACAATATTTTTCTAAAATGTTAACAAGTCTAATTACCAACACATTAAAAGATAAGCAAAGGTACTACCCCCAATAGTCCTAAGAAGATCCATGCGACTATAAGATAGTGATCAACAAAAATGAAACTTGGTGAGGCTAAGCTCTTTTGACACATGTAATGAAATCTTATCAACAATTTAAAAAAAAATCTAAAAAAATTCAATAATAGCACATCAAGAAAAAATTATTGGTGTGTTCCCATTGACCTCAAGAGGGTCTATGTTCTTATAGGACAATGATCAACCAATATTCTAAGCAAACTTATTTCCATCTCCATTCATCTTTCACATCAATTGGATTCTTCATCTTCATAATGTATACTACTAGATAAGATTCAAAATTAGAATTTTCATTTGAATTCTATATATCCACAGTAATAGGTCCACGGTAAAAGGTCCATGGTAGCAGGTACTAAAATTTACTACAAATAATAATATTTGATCCGAATTTTAAGATGGAATCTATTTTTTGAAATACTAATAAGTTTCTAATGTTTTTTCAAATTTCTAAGCTCAACGCTCATAGGCTCATGCTCACAGGCTCACAAAATAGCACCGTTGCTACAAGATCCTATGGTTATATGTGTCCAAAAATATTTTTTCTTGTAAAATTTGGTACTTGTATTAGAAATGGCAATTTTGGAGTGGTTTGGTTGAAAACATAGTCAAAGTCATTTAGGGGTTAAATTATGCAGAGTATAGTTTACATTGCTACCAAGACAGAATTGTTTATAATTGGATTGCTTCATAAAATCTACTAGGCTAGATTCTTGCCTAAAATGTACTCTCACTATTCGTGAGAGTCTATAGTTGGTTTTAGAAACACCTATTTTCACCACTTTGAAAATTCATAGTTTATTCATAGTGTCCCAAAAATGCATTCTAAGAGAATCTAGAATCTCCTTTAGACTACCAAGAAGACCCCACAATAAATTTTTCAATTTAATAATGGTAACATTACTTAATAATGCTGAATTATTTATTTTTGCCATTTTAGGTGTAGTTACTATATGTTAGTTGCCAAATCCTTCTAAAGAAAATATTAAATTCAAAAATATTAACTAAAAATTATAGTAGCATCTATACCTTAACCCCTAAATGTCCAGAATCATCTGTAAAAATTTACCGATTTGAGAAAAATCATCACAAAGTTCAATTTGGAAGAATATTTTGGAATTAATATAAAAATAAAAGTGTAGATTTTGATTTGTAGATTCCACCTATATAGTTAGATTCACCAATGCTATCACCAATATTTTAATTTTAATTTTGAAAGAGAAATTCCAAATTCCTTCTAAATTTGATTACAAGCAAAATATAACCATTTTTTGGAGTAAATTTTTTTTGGAATGGATTTGAAATGAAGTTCTCTTCACATGGTGATTTTTTGAAATTTTTGTATTCTTAAAATCTATGACCTCATTTTGGCAAATCCAATTTTGAACTAAAGTCAATGCAATTTGACCACTTAACATACTTGCACATTTGTAATTGTAGAAAAATATGTACTCTAGTAATACCAAATTCAACCCTTAGATAGGACAATAACTTGATAAAGTGTCTCTACAAAGTAAAATAACTTTTATTTAAGCAGTTAGGAGGATGAAACTCGAGTTTCTATTTGTTCATCCTCTAGAAAGTGGATGTTGGAGTGTTTAGGGGTTAAGTGAGGTTGTTATGTTTGTTTTGTTTGTTCCATTGATATCTTTTGAACTGAGTGTCCCTTGATTGCATTCTTAGTATTGTTGGAAAGCCCTCTACAAGGAGGGATGCATGGGCTTTGTTTTATGGCATTCTAGTTCACAACCAAAAAATATGGAATTTCAAAGTTTTTATGAATGAAAAAAGGAAAAATTTCTCTTATTTTTCTCTTATTATATGCTATGACAAGTTGACAACAACACATAGTATACTAGTCCACACATTAAATTAGTTTGTTTGTTTGTTAGTTTGTTTTGTTATAGTGAAATCTCCAAAACTCCGCGTCCCCAATTGAGTTCTTAGTACCATTAGAATGGTCTCTACAAGGAGGGGTGCACAAGATTTGTTTCGTGGCATACGTACCTCTAGCAAAAAGTTATTGGATTTCAAAGTTTTTTTGAATTAAATACTTAGGAAATTACCTTGACTTTTATTTTGACTTTGGCAAAGACATAGGGCATATTGATATTGGTGGATGAATACACACATATGGGTGATTGTATCCATTTTTTCCTTCCTTGGTTGCATACATTTGTTGATGCAAGTTGCTTTGCCAACCAAAAAAATTGGCTTGTCAAATAGAAGATAGTTTTTAATTAAAACTAGATTATACTCCATTAGGGAAAAAATTCTTATAGATGTGAGGTCATAAATTTAGATTTATGAATGTTTAAATATTGATTTCTATGCATAGGATTTAATGTTATAGATTTATGGTAGAAAGTATATGTTTTGGTGATGTATTTGTGATCTTTATATTGCAAGTGTAATATGTATACCATATTTATATATTGGCTACTACATTTTACATTTACTTGTTTGTGAAGTACATGGAATTTTTTACAAAGAACAATGCTATGTTTGTTTAAAGACATGTATTGTTTGCACAACTCTCATTTTAATGGAAATTGCTACTTTGAACTAGTTAAATAAGTGATTATGGAGCTAAATTATGGCCCATTTCAATTCATTGACTCATTGTCCCTTCAAAAACCTAATACTACTTTGAGAGGTCTGCAACCTCCTATTTTAATGAATGTAATGTGAAATCCCAAAGAGGATGCTTTGTGATGCAAAAATTTGAATGAGAAGAGCCTTCTCAACTCACTAATTGGGCCAAGATTTTCAAGATGGTCTCAAATATTTGTCACGATTACCCTATCCATCTCCACAATCTTATGAATCTATGGTCTACAATTTGAAATGGAGGTGCTCATTCTTACAAGGAACTCCATTAGAGGAGATATGAATCCATTGGAAGGCTCTGAGATTTCTTACTAATTTTAGTACTAATTAATCCATTGAGGAGAGTATGAGTTTGTACACATCATCATTACTATCACTATAAGAACCACTTGGCATGTGGAAATTGGTCGGAGCATATGCTAGCCATCCTCCATCACTAAGTTAAGAAATCTTGGAGATGGATTAGGTAGTGGAGATGAGATTGTGGAGATGGATTGGATAATCAAGAAGAATATTTGAGACCATCATGCAAATCTAGGCCCAATTAGTGAATTGAGAAGGCTCATTCCCACCCAAATTTTTGCTCTATTAAGCGGTCCCTTCTTGGGTTCAATTTTCCCCTAATGATTATTCATAATGGTTCAATCATGGAAGATGGAGCACATGCCTCCCACAAATTTCTACACACCAATTGGCCATAAGTGTACTTAGCTTAGAACCCAAAGTTCTAAGACACAAAGAAGAAGTATACCAAACAATTTTTAGGATAGAAGGGCGACTCATCACTCAAAGGTGAAAAAAGTTTTTGGGGGAAATATTGAGCAATAGATTCACTATTTTCAATGGATGTAGTTCAATTGCTATGTAATCTAGGGATGGTATTGCTCTATTATACATAACTTTTCACACTTTTGAATGAATACATGCATGTTTCATCCACATTTTGCATATTTCATCTATGTCAATGGATGCAAATAGCTTCACCATACCCCAATGTACATCTCTTTGCACATTGCCTAAAAATAATGATAAAAAAAATCACTAATGCCAATAACCAAAGGATTGGAAGACTAAGGTAGGAATACCATAAACACACACCAGTCCATAAATGTTTTCAATGTACCCACTCTTGCCATTTCAAGGCATAAATGACAAAAGCAGGTACATTCAAACTATTTTATGGCCTAGCACCACATTTATGATATTCCTACATTAGTCTCCTAATCCTTTGGTTGTTTTCCTACCTTATTAGCTTTTACTATTGTAAAATGGATGCTTGGACTTACAATGACAATGGAAATTAAGTACAAATGTAAAACATTTTCATTCAAACAACCATACCATAAGCATCAATGGACAAAGTCCAAAAGTTGATATAAGAAAGTTGTAGTGTGCAACATACTACACATTACCATAGAAGTTTGAAGAGAAAATTCCTTGAAATTTGAATGAAAACTATTTTCAAGGTTAGCCATGTCTAAAACTTGGTTTTGTTCACCATGATTTGGAATTACTTTATTTTTTGTCAACTTTTTTTTAGGGTTCCAAAAAAACTTTTTGTGCCTTGGCATGTTAGTGTACATCATTTCAGATTTTTTCACACAAAAATTGAAGGAAATTGACAATTACAAAATTGAAAATATCAACAATTTGGCAAACATGCAAATGATGTTGGTTCATACAATATTTGAATCTTCAAGGGGAATAGAGAGTAGTGGGATTGCACTAGCCATTGTACAAAGAGTATAAGTTACAACATGGACCATTGTTATATCTTAATGCCCTTGCATTTGAAATATTTGTTGAATAGGGCAATGCATTCAATTTATATTTTGCAGTTGTATAATGCATTTTTAGGTTCAATTTGGTTTTCTTGAGACTAGAGTTCATGATGCACATAATTGATCCAACAAATGAAATGAAAATTCTATGTCAATATCATCAAAACAAACTGAAATAATTTATGAATGTCAGTGTAATTTTTGGCAATTTTCATTTTTTGAGTTAATCATTGGCAAAATGGCACTATTGATACCCATAAGGTAAGCAGTCTATTGTATATTTCTTTGCAAATCCTGGATTGCTGTCTCTTAATCTTGTGTGGAGATGTTTGCACATGCTGTGCAATTCAATTGGAATTTGGAAGGCTGTGAGTTTGTGTTGCTCGTACTGAGTTGATTGTTGTGATTTGGAAGCGAACTGTGGCATAATCTCCCGAGTAATCCATGCCTGTATATAATAAGCAATCAATGAGCATTGTTGCTATCATCAAACTGCCTAATTTTCGATGGATCTTGTTGGAAATCAAAGAGAATTCTAGATCAAAGATTCTCTTCTCAGTCAAATTTTAGACACCGTATGAACATATTATGAGTTTTCAAAGTACTGTTAATAGGGGTATCCCAAATCAACCCTAAGCTTTCATGAAAAACAAAGGGTGTGGATTTTAAACAAGAATTTGTAGAGGTGGGTTTTAGAATGGGATCAAAAGTTAACCCTTACAAAGCCCTTCCAAGCCTTTGGGCATTGTTCTTGTAGAAAAATTGGAATCTTATTTGAACGTGACACTACTCACTTCAACACTATGGAAAATAAGTGACAAAAATAAATGCAATGCGTCAAATCTTTCTCAAATGATTCTTAAGAAAATATTAAATTTATCAATAATTGGATGAAACTTGTTAATAACCAAAGGCAATTTCGTGGATGAATGCACACGTTTGTTGGTGATCACATCCATTTTCCCCTTCTGTGAATGCCACATTCCATGATGCATGTTTTTTTGTCAACAAAAATCTTTAAAATAAAATTGGATGGTCATAAGGAAGATGACTTGCAATTGAGACTACAATGTGGCTTCATCTCTTGTTGTCGAATTCTTAGTTTGCTTTGTTCTCCACCTTTGGAGAAATCAATGATTGCATTATCCAAGATAGCTCCTTATTACTACCAAGGACTTTGGAGGCATTTGCAATCTAGAGTGTGCATCTCTTGTTAGTTTGGTGTCCATAGCTTGTTGATGCTTGTTATTCTCATTCCATGGACTTTTCCACATTCTAGCATTTGTAATTTGTTCAATTGTTCATGAAGGTACCTTTTGCATCATTGCTAACCTTTTAGATTTGGCATACTAGTCAAATCAAAGTAGATTTGTTCTAACTTATTTTGCTCGGTAGAAAAGACTATGCAATTCAATGAGATTGAGCAAGTTTATCAATCTTTAACTACTACACTATAATGGTTTGGTGACACATAATGCTAACTAGTGTTTTAGAAAATCGATTTCAAATGTAAATTAGACTTAAGAAGAAAAGAACTCTACTTGACGGGCTAACATAGATTTAGAGCATTTAAGACATATTAAGTAAAGGGGATGGATTCAAAGCTTTGTCTTTTAGGATGGTTTGGCCAAGGAGACTTGTAATAAACAAGTAAGTGTAATAATAATAATAATAATAATAATAATAATAATAATAATAATAATAATAATAACAATAATAATAATAATAATAACAATAAGAAAAATAAGAAGAATAAGAATTGTACGTAGAGTGAAAGATTCACTATGTAGAACAAGAATTTAAAAAAATAGACAATTAGGGATAATTGAAATGTGCAAAGCCAAAACTCCATTGTTAATTAATTAGAAACAAAACATAAAATGCATAACAAAGACCAAGAACTTTGATACAAACCACACTAGAAGAAAACAATGTCACAGTCAACAAAAACTAGCTGATGTTTTCTGAAAATTGTGTTTCAATGATTGAACACAAATTTTCTGAAACTGTGTTGCAATCAACACAAATTTTTAGTTTTTTGTCATAGAAAATAGAAAATGTTAGCTAGTTTTTGTTGATTATGATACAATTTTCTGCTAGTGACATGTCTTGTATCCTAAGGCTCTAGGGAAATTCTCCAAAATAGGAATTCCCACACAAAGTAGCTTATGTAAGATCATAGCAAAGAAACAATGTCCTAAATACTCCAATAAAATCCACAAAATTATAACCATTTGTTTAGTAGGCAAAATGTGTAGACAACAAAATGAGGTGTCAAAGCTTATAGGGACCCTACATCCTTCAAAAAGTGCACCCAACACAAAGAATAGAACAAAAATGCTCCAACAACACTATGTAGACAAAATGTCAAAGGTTCAACATTAGAAATGAAGGCAATTTGGAGAGAGAAGGGGTGGTGTTTTATACATTTATCAAAAGCCTCTCCTTTAACCCCCAAAAGTTTCTAGGTTTAACCTCTAATTACTAAAATAAGTCAAATTTATTGGTGGACTAAGTTTTAACTTTTGAAGAAAAGCTCCAAATGACAAATACATTGCGTCATTGGCTTTAGAAGGCCCACATTATCCCACCAATTAAAAATAAATTATACTTGTTGATTTTCCATTTCTTTACTCAAGCATTAGCTCAATATGAAATCTTAACCATTATTACATTATTTGTAAAGTTTAACACTTGAAGATTACTTTTGAAGCAAGGTAGGATACAAGCTACATTTGAAAACATCAAAAAAATTTCAATTTTATGAAAGTTAGTGTGTCTAACAAATAACTTTTAAGGAAATTCCAAAATCAAAGGATACATTGAAATATCCAAATATCTAATATTTGGGGGACAAATTACCTTTGCATTTGCAATTTCGAACATCCCTACAAGATTAATCCCATGAGGATGCCAAGACCAAAAAATATCGGAACGAATGACTTCTTGAGAAAACTCCAGAAACAAAAAATACACCTATTCATCCAATAATTTCGGCAAACTCCCTTGACGATACTGAGGTCCACGTCCTCATGGATTTCACATGTTTCCGAGCCTCAGACTTCATGTTTCCTCCGTATAAAAGCAGCCATCCGCACAGAAGGAAGTACGCAGCAGCCATAGCGTACTCTCCCTCGACCTCCATAGAACTCTCAGTCAGTCGCTCCCTCCAGTCCATCATACTCCCAGTGAGGCAGTCATGGCGACTGTAAGACCACGGCATCATCCTGCCACTACCACAGTCCTCCTCTTTCTCCTGCTGGCATGTCCGACTCTGCAGCAACTCCAAGCCTCCCCTTTGCATCCCCGACCGCTATCTGACGACGATTTCTTCCAGGTCTTCCTCAGGTGGACCCACGAATTCGAGCGTATCTACAAGTCCTTCCTGGATCAGCAGCACAGATTCAACATCTTCCGGGACAATCTGCTCCACATCCTGGACACCAACGAGCAGGAGGGGCTTACGTACAAGCTGGGACTGAACAACTTCACGGGCCTGACGCGCCACGAGTTTCAGGCGCAATACTTGGGACTCCTTCCCAGACCGGAGCTAATGCGATTCGCCCCGGCTGGAACCAGGTTTGTGTATGCGGATATGGAGGCGAAGGACGCAGTGGATTGGAGAACTGAGGGGGCTGTCACGGAGGTCAAGAATCAAGGCTCTTGTGGTGAGTGATGAGTTTGGATGGTTTCGTGTTGTTGGGAATATATATTTACGTATGAAGTTTCGAGGCGGAGTTTAATTAATTCGGTGTGTTGCCTTGCATTGAATTGATGGATGTGTAGTTGTTTGGTTCATTGATTTTGGGGATGTCGGTGTGAATCTGGGGTTGGGGTTGCATTGAGGGGCTGATATTGTGAGGAGAAGGTCACGACTGATTTGGAGGTCTGTGTTTCGTGTGCTTGGGCCGAGAGGGATTGGGACCGAGGTATTTGGCTGCGTTGAAAGTTTATGGAGAGTTGTGAGTGTTGCTTTTTGAGTGGGTGATTGTTGGAGTGAGTGGCAAAGTTCTGTTGCAATGTGGTGGCCACACTCTTCTGTTTGTACTTACTGTGATTGGGGAATAAGGTGGCCAGGCAGTGGATCTATCTGGAAGGAGTCTGATCAACTGAGAGCTAGTAACATCGACTTTGTTAAATTTAATCATTTGGCATTATTCCAATCCTTTGGCACACAGATTTCGTGACTTGCAGCCTGAAACATCAATCTACACCTGTCCTAGTTTGTGGCCCGAAGTTAGACCTTAGTGAAGATATACAACAGAGTCTTCTGCTCCAGAATTGCGCCAATTCAACAAAAAGTTCTGATTAGTACGTGTGAATGGTGTTGACTGTCATCAAGTCGCTCGACTCCACCTAAATAGGTGCAGTACCAGCTGAATTAGATAGACTTAAGATTGAGGTAGCTTGGTGTTGATTTCGATAGTCCCTTGATCGTCCATACACATGAGCTCTCTCCATATATCCAGAGATAACAGGTTTGCATTGGTTGACTTCAGGTCCTTTGCCCGGGTATGCAACTCCTATATTATATGGACCTGCTTATAATCACATATAATGCATTTTAGTCCAATCTCGAGGGATTTAATTTGTTTTAATGTAGAAAATTCTTGTAGTCCTTTTAACAAGGAATCCAAAAATGTCATTACATATATGAAATGAATATTCTTTGAGGACAATAATAACATTAAAAATCTAATTATATGAGTTTTTTCGATACATGTACCATGGAACAAGCTACCTAACTTTGGGGGCTTTTTAATAAAAATTTAAGATTTTTTTATTATAAATATAACACTATTAATGAATTTTAATTTTAATTGGAGGGAGCTTCTTGTATGGATTTTTGAAAATTATGCATAATTATTCAAATTCTTCATATATATTGTGAATTTTTTCTAATATGTATGCAACCCAACATTTTCTACATTTAATTTTTTTTTTAAAATTTGATCTTCACCTAAATTTTTGGTCTTTTTAATTTGATATAATTTTTCCGAAAGTCATCCTCTAAGCCAGTTTAATGCTAACGACCCCTATGTATAATACAAGAGTTGTGTACCCGGGGTCCTTTGCATCCACGACTCGACCAAGCCAACAATGCTAGATGGCAGGCCCATTTTCGTATGTTAAGGCCAATGGTCTTCGCACTGCGAAAGACTATCTGTAAGTTACAGGGAGGTCACTGCGTACCAATGCGTAATGCTCCCAACTTTTCTGGTGACATCTGCAGTTAATACTTTCATTTGGAAGCATGGATCTCCTGTGTGTAGGCCAGGCTAGCTAGGTGGGAAGTTTGAGCTCCCGCCACAACTTACCAAAAACGCACTAACACCACCCACAATGAATGCCTTGCGTTGAATTTGTGGCACCTAATTGCTAAATCAACTTAAATCCTAAACTCCAAAATCTTGCACACTTGGTAGCTTACACACATCTTGATTTTGAGGACTAACTCCACCACACCACATGAACACGAGAATCTTGTGGCGGTTTTCAGTCTTTAAGAACATCTGATAACCATCGAAATTTGAAACCTCTATTGATCGATAGCTTTTGCTTATATCTTTTTACTTTTATACCTGTTGCAGACGGTATCCCAATTATACTGCATTCATTGGTGTGCTGGTCAATTTGCTAATAAGAAATGCTTAAATTAACGTTGTTCAAATGATGATTGATTGTGGTTATCAGAAGAAACCGTCTGGTACACTGGTTCGTATTGATGATGTGGGCAAGGTGCCATTTGACAATAAAGCTGAAGAAAATCTTGTGAAGGCAGTCTCAATGCAGCCAGTCAGCATTGGTATTGATGCTCTCAATAGAGACTTACAGCATTATAAAGGAGTAAGTCTGTCACATTACATTAATTTCATTTTTTATTATATATTTTAGAAGGTTGGTTTTACTATAATCTCTTAGTTACTTTTCCCAGGAATTTGGTTGGAATTTTTTTGTGCACTCGACCAATGCTCATGGAATGCATGGCCCTTACATTTCTTTGATTCCTTTGATTATGTTGGAAACTTGATATATTTGCTCCGTACTATTTTTTTCAATGACCCTGAAGATGATTATTGAATTGCAGGGCACTTTCAATGGTTATTGTCAAAGACCTCCTAATCATGGGTTTTTGGTGGTCAGTTACGGAACAAGTGATGATGGCAAGAAGTATTGGATTATCAAAAATTCTTGGGGATCTAATTGGGGTGAAAAGGGCTATTTCTGTTTACCACGAGAACGTGATGGGTTACTTGGGAAGTGTAGTATCTATAAATTTGCTTCTTTCCCCATCATAAAGGAATCAAATGTATCCCGATCTTCCATCTAAGGGACCAAAGTTGCACTCGACAAACTCGATGAGAACAAGTTTCTCCCATCATTGCATGGCATTGGTGGTCTCGACTTTGACTATATGTGTTGTGTTTTTTAGCTTATGGTTGATCATCCCTAATCCTTGGCATTGGCTATATAATATACTTTACGTGTTTTGAGCTTTATTGCTAGAGGAAAGGGAGTAATATCGTTAGTAGCTGTTATGTATTGAGCTTTATAGCTGAAGTGAAGGAAGTTATAATGTTTGTAGCTTTTATGTTTTAAACTTCATAGCTAGAGTAAAGGGAGTAATATCCTTCTAGCTTATGTATATATTGTTTGTAGCTTAATACGGAGTATATGTTTTGAGCTTTACAACCAGAGTGAAGGGATAATATCCTTTATAGCTAGAGTGAAGTCTTGTATCAATAACTTTTTGATGTTCACTTTAATAAAGTATGGTTTGTCATTGTATATGAATATCTCAACAATAGAGAATTTGTAAACTTAGTGTATAAAAGTATGAGTTTGTTGTGGCTCATTGTACTATGTTGGGCCACATGTATAGTCACTCATTTTATTGAAAATCAACAATATTATAAAAGTAAGGCTTTAGATTGTAGAATACATATGAGTCATAACTTCAAGGATAGTAGTTGGGGCAAACAATCCAATTATGTCATTGATGGTGTTCAATGGTATTTGGTAATACAATTGTTTGTCGTAGTTAATAGCAATATGCTTGTCATATGTGTACCAATATGGTTGCGAATTTTTTCAACTATAGATTGATTCTTAACTTACAATATGCGAGTCTTCAAAAATGGATAACCTTTGTTATAGTGCAATATGGAGTACACTTGCCAATCATCATACAAACAAAATTCAAATCCTTCTCCACATGAATATAGAGATTTGCATGTTTTGAAATAGTTGGTGTGATCATTAAATGTCTTATTAAGATTCACCTTAAAAAAGCATGAACCAAAAAGATTTCAAATTTCAAATTTCAGTGCAGTTGAAAGGGGATGAAGCTAAAGTCTACATAAAAATTCCTTGCACCACTTCACACAATGTGCGGTCATTGGGTGCAGAGCAAAATCTTGATCCCATTGCAATTGAATTGATAGTTGAACCGTGCAGTTACTGTTTGGTAAATGGCAACGATTGTTGTTTGGTTTTAGGATGCGTGCGCTAAATGGCATGTTTATTCTACCGGTAATATGCATACGTCAAATTTTGGTGAACGCTACCACTCCAAAAAATGCATTTCATACGTCCATGCAATAAGACACTCTCAATGCACTAAGACCTCTTTAATATCACCTCACTGAATGCATCACTCCACTAAATGCGTTACATACATCATAGAAAATGACATTATCAAGACACTCAGACCTCTTCAATATCATTTTGTTGAATACTGGTATCACAACCTCTACTCTCACCAAGCCCTACTCCCCCCTGCTGTCCCACCTCTGCTCTTAAACCCTCCTCGGGTTCCCCCGGCGGAAGCTCCTCTCCCTCCTCTCCCTCCTCTGTATCCACCTGGCAATCCACCTCTGCTCTTAAACCCTCCGCTGTTACCCCCTGGGGAAGCTCCTCTCCCTCCTCTGTTTCCACCTGGGGATCCACCTCTGCCTCCTCTGTGACCTCCTCTTCCACCACCAAAACCTCCTCTACTGCCCCCTGCAGGGCCACCCCTGCTCTTAAACCCTCCTCTATTACCTCTCGTAGAATCGCCCCTTCCACCCCGAGTGCTCCAGCCTCCATTGTCCACCGCTTTGGAGTCCTTACGTCCATTGAACTTGGTCTCTTTCTTTGCCACGGATGGTGCTTGCTCTTCAGCATCAGAATCCATATCTGAGCCACTCCCTACTGACTTAGCATCATCATCATCATCCTCGTCCATTTCGTCCTCTTCTTCATCTGATGAGGAGAGCATCAGATCTTCCACAACATCTTCGTCGTCATCACTACCTGCAACTGGTGTAGCCGTCTGGGCCTTCTTGATCGCTTTCTTCTCAGGTTGATCCCTGCACGAGAAATAGAAGGCTAAACATTAGTATTCGGATACGGTGCATGTGAGGTTCAGTGTTTAACTGGCCGCGAAGTGCTCAAACTCAAAATAGAGAGTCCATGTGGAAGCTAATAGTCAATTATAGTACGTTTCAGAACATAATTCAAGAGTTAAAAAATGTAGGCTGTCCTTTCTTCTTTCTACTTGTACATTTTGTTACCTACTTTGAAGCTTCCTAAATGATTAGAACTCCTATAGATATGGAAACGACCACCTTTGGATTATACATGTGTCCAGTAGCGTGGCATAATGATAAAGCCTGTTATGTATCTCTTGTAGGCAAGTTAATACAAAAGCATAAACAATCCCTTGATTCAAAGAATTTGAGGACTAAGATAACTCCGCGAGCTGTTACTCATGCACAAAGAGGCCGCAGATTAGTGACGCACCCTGAGGTTTGCTTAGGAGGTTGCTTGGGAGGTAACCAGTCGTTACTGAATGCCTTAACACCCTCCTCAATTGCCATCTCGTCATCCTCTTCATCATCGCTCTCTGCAACCCGCTCCTTGTCTCCTCCAACAACCACACTGCAAGCACAAGAAAAACTTGGTACTTTAGTCCCCAACAAACTCACCAAATCATCAATCGGCAGTTAACAAGGACACCAAGCAATCTGCAAGATTTTTTTTCCGGACCCATCAATATTCATGACGTTCAAAAAACGGACCTAGATGTATGAAGGGCAGCTTGCCGCTGAGCAGCCCGTTGCTGCAAAGAAACTGCAAACTTAGACAAGGGACTGGCACCTGACTTCTTTTCCTCCTGGAACAAAACAAGCATACTCTTGTCAGTGATGAAAATAGCAATTATAAACAATAATTGAAAAAAGAATATGAATTAAATAAGTGCCGATATGTTTACGATAATAAACACTCAAAGGAAGACGGTAGCAGACCTCTAGGAACGACGCCACAGCAGAAATGTCCTTTGGAGAGAACGAAACACCGTCCCGTTTCTTCCCCACATATTCAACGTTACGTTCAATCTGAAAAAAAGAACCACATTTCAATTGACCTCAGTAGAGTTCGACCCAAAATAATGTATTCACTATTTGATTATCTTCTGATCGGCTCCCTTGGCACAAAAACAGCATAAAAACTCACAAGCCCTGATCCTATGATATTCAAAGTGTACGCTGTGGTCATTCAGACGTACTGCGCACAAAGATTTTCAATGCCTAAAATTCTGCCCTTGCTCCAAAACTGACCTGGTCCACCAACTGCTTCATGAGTTTGCGAAACCTATCCACTTTCACCTCCTTCAACATTCGCCGAAGCTGCACTAGCGGAACCACAGACAACTCAGGAAACGCTACAGAGTAACTGTTCTGAGCCAGATGCTCAGTCAGCTGTTGAATCACTCCTGTCACACAGTCGTCCTGAAAAGCACGTGTCTTCACAGCTTGCTTAGGTACCTGCAAAATCACAGAAATAAACGAACATTCAGCTAAAATCTTACTTTCGACGATAAAAGATGGCATCATTGTCGAGGTATAACAATCTTTGCATCATATAACAAAAAACAATACTTCGCCGTTAAGAGACACTTCCAGTAGTGAAGATGCATAAAAAATTGAAAACGCCCACATCACTGGCCTACCAAATTATTCCAAGAAATTAACTTCAAGCAGACTAGCCTAAATTAAGTTAAACTACAAAACAAAGACAAAATGGGGTTCATTGAACGAAGAAATCACAGAAAGTGGCAATCTAAGAATATAGTACCTTTATCATGGTTGAAAAATCAAGGCCATTTCCAACCCCGCCAGTTGGACTCATGTGCAAGTCTTTAAATTGTAGCATATCCAACAAAAGAGATGCAACTGGAACAAATGTATCGGTGGCAACTGAAAGCCTGTTGAGCATACGAACACACTGCAAACGGAGTGGAAAATAACGGGCTGTAGGTACCAATCGCGCTGCTCCATCAATGATCTGTGATAACGGATACACTAGTGGACGTAGATGTTCCTTATAGGTCGAAAGCACCCGCACCCATACATTCAAGGAATTAATGTATTGCCATCTATACACCTGCTTGAATGCTTCCTGCACAATCTCTCCAAAGCCCCTTTTTGAGAAACAGCAGTCACATTCAAAAACATAGCTACACAAATGCTGAGCAAGGAATTTGTCACAAGGCAACAAGGGTTTCTCAACAAATTCAGTCGTCACCACAAAATCAGAACATTGAATACGATTGACGAATTCAACAGTACTTCAAGGAACCAAATCAACAAGAAAAACTCAAATTCTTCGTCTTCAATACCAACCCATCTCAGACATGGTAAGCACGCTCTAGAAACGTTAATTCAATCTGATATAAAAATTAAGTCGAGTTTAAAGATATTTGGCGATTGATCATAAACCAATCAGCCTAACGATGATGTGGAAACAAGTACATTACATAGCAAAATTCTGTCATGTGCTTGGCCGTCGCTCGGTGCCTGTCATCAACACCGTTCTAAATATACAACCATGTTAAAAGGAAAGGACAGACGTAGAAATATCCACAATACCTTGGTTTTCATAGTAAGCGCATTGCGAAGCACAATAGCCAACTGCCGAATGAAGATGAAGGCATGCTGATATGCTGCCGCTGAATCAATGCCATAAAGCTCTACGACACAGCTTGCCATGAACTGTATTCTCGGAAGAGACGTTGGATTGACAAATCTGGAATTTGCAACATACTCTTTGTACATCCCTTTAAGGCAGGCTTCCAAGTAATCCGATCCTAAACGCAACGCCATCTCTCGAATGAACATAAATGACAATAATGGAAGGGCCCCTTCGCCACTGCCCCAGAAGTGCAATGAAACCTGTACATATAAGCAGAAGAAAGTCAACATTAGCATACCATTGCCGTAATAAGACCGCTCCAGATTATGATCAAGGATATATCAGTGGTCGAGACACTATCCAATATGTAGTATTTTGCACATCCATTACATAAAAACCAACCGTACAATACCCTGCACTATAAGAATGATTAAAAGGAATTACCTTCAAGTACTTTCTCGCCAATATGGGAAATGCCGCCAAAAAAATAACAGAAGCCTTCAACCGCCGCACAGTAAAAGCAATCATCTGGTTGTCCGTCATTTGATTTAGAATATGCAAGGCGTTTCCTAAATATGTTTTTACAAAGGGCTCTAACTTCTTCCACTTCGATAATTTTTGAACCTCCACGGCTCCACTTTTCTTCTCACTCATATCCGTCAGACCAAGCATTTTTTTAAAAACTCCATCTATTTCAACAAGGACATAAAGCATGATCTTGTTGAAGACATGACTATTAGATATGTTATATTTAGAGCCCATATCGTCCATTTCTCCGTCCCCATAATGGCAAGCTGTCCGGAAAGCACGAAGAAGGCTTTTCAGAGCTCCAATATGTTGTTTTTCCTTGACAGCAGCACACCACGTTTCCACCACAGCTGTCGTAAGACTGACAGATGTACCATCCTCGATAGTTTTCTCCTCTTCACCAGATTCTCGATCCATTCTATCGTCGCCATCCTCTTCTTCAGATTCCTACATAAAGCATGACAATCATTGACGTCAATTGCTGACCACACCGACTGCCAATAATTCTTGCCAAAAGAAATTTGGAATCAATCTGGTTCAGTTAACATGTACATGAGAAATCATCCTCTTCAAATCTTTTAGGTAGAGTACTATCACAAAGATCAAACCACTGAAGCCAGGATCACATCCCTGCAAATTGATTCTGATCTGAACATGAACAGCGAAACGCCGACTCAACCTGTCGAGTCAGTAAGCTACTCAAAGCAAACGAGAAACAGACGCATACCTCCGCATCTTCATCATCGAAGTCCAGTAGTTCCTTGTCATGCTCTTTCAAGAACTGATAAAATTCTGGATCCTGAAATCAAATTTCACCCAAACTCAACATTTCAGATCAAGAATCTTTAAAATCTTCTATAATTCATATGCATCTAATGGAATGATTACAAATATGTGAAGACTGTTAAATTATCCCAGATCTGTAGACAAATGAAGGCGAAAGAAATCCAACCTTTTGCTGCAGGTGTTCAAGTTGTTGCTTATGCTTAGAAACTTCAGATTTCAGAACTTTGTTCTGAGAACCCAATCCTGTGCCTCCTTCGTCACCATCTTCATCTTCGTCGTCATCTTCGTCATCATCCTCTTCTATCAATTTAACCAACAACAAATAATAAGCATTTCACCATAAGATTTACAGGACGGTGGATGCATTTCGATACGGTAAAAGTTAAGCCGAGGCGCTCATCAGCATGTTAACCATCCAACAAAAGACTATTCTGGAAGTGAAAGAAGTAGCCATACCCATCTCAGCCTTAAGATCAGCAATTGCCTGGTCTAGATCTTCATCATCTTCCTCGTCCTGGAGAAGATCCAGTACACCACAATCAGTATCTCAAGAAGTGGTGTAAATTCTAGTGCCCTCCATTGTGGATAAATAATATTAGGTATGAAATAGTAGCATTTATAGGAACTCGATAACTTCCCAAAACCTTATGCCCAATCAACACCTAGAAAAAATGAAATTTACCCCATCCGACAGTCCATCATCTTCGGAGACAGCCTCATCTTCGTCATTCTCATCCTTGTCACTCAAATCTTCAAGAAAATCTCCTTGCATCAACTCATCAACGCTCATATCCTGGACTCTCCTGTGACGACCAAGTCAAACTTCAGAACAAGACTACAATACAGCTACGAAAAAATTCAACTACAAGCAGCGTTAAATAAGCTGCCATCCACTATATTCTCCTTTGAAAGTAGTCAAAGAGGACGAAGCAGTATCCATTCAGCATTATCATTAACAATGAGCAGTGTACTTTGGCTTTCTAGCGCCTCCATTCTCCGATTTCCCTTTTTCAGCCATAGCTTGATCCTCCTTATAATCAGCAATAAGCTGTCCAGCTTTCTTCTTCCGAAGAGCATTGTTCATGGGCTTCAGCTTCCGCCTCCGCGCTATCGTGGCTCCTAAATGCTTCTGCGCGAACTTCTTCACGCTCTTCACCGCCTTCCCCATCTTGTCCCAAATTTGTCACCCGAGTCCCTGAAAGGATTGCCCTAACTCGGGCGTTTCCTTAAACCCTGAAGCCAATTCCTTAAACCCTAAACCCTAGCCAGTCTCGCACACGAATGCTTGAATGAAAATTTGAAACCGAGAGCCACTGCAACTGGCATTCATAATTGTAAAACAAAGTTCGCCACCAAGCATGCGTTGCAAATGGAGCAGGCGACCAAACAGCTTCCCTGCACACCACGATAGGGCAAAGGAAGGAAAAACCTTAATTCCAAGTGAAAAACTCGACCAAGACATTTTCGAAGCCGGAACCCTAAAAGGATTCCGTAGTCCCTATGACCGAGGGTCTCCCACATGAATCACCGTGTTGGACCTGGAGTGTATCGCCGTTGCCCTAACTTCACCCCTGCCCTCTTTAATATCACCTTTTCTTGAAGAGAGAGTCACGGAGAGCTGATTTGCGCGTATGTGCTGATGACAGTTCTGCTATGGAATTCGCCTCCTTCTCCGAAGCAGAGGAACTTCCGAAGCAGACCGCCTTGTTGTTCTGTTTCCGTTCGATCACTGAAATCTCGTCGCTAGGGTTTAGCGCAAGCTGACTTCGGAATTCGTAGCAGATGATTGATTTTAGCAATGGCTAGTGAGGAGGTTGTGGACGTGGGAGACGATGCGCAGCCAGGAGGATTTATTTCCCATTACGAGCAGCAGTGGCAGAGGACGTTGGAGCACGCCAAGACGTATCCTTACGTTTGGGCCTCTTACGTGGTGACCTTCGGAGGTTTAGGTATTTACGGTGCCTGGCGATGGCGGGAGCTTCGGAAGATTGAAAATCGAGTCATGCATTATCAACGGGAGCTTTTGAAGCGCGTACAAGAAGAAGCTAAAGCTGCCTCAAAGAAGCAGCCTTCTGTCGTTGAAGCATCGTCACCTGCTGTTCTTGCCGATTCCACAAAGAAACGAGATCCTTTAAAAACGTGATGCGTGTTGAAGATGGCATTCCTCTTCTTTTGGCAGCTCCTTTGCTGAGTTGCAGAGTAGCAGTAGTATAGTGAAATGAGCAGACCGATTCAAAGTAAGGGTTGGTCAAATTTGCTTTGCTTCGCATTGAGCGCTTGAGTAGAAGCATTGACATTTTTTGCGGGAGCCTTCTGTTCGATGGAATTGCAATTCTTGAAGAGTACAACCACTTTCTTTAAAGAGCGGATTCTTGTATGAGTTCTTGAATGGTGCAGTTGGTTTGTTTTGTATGTATTCGAATCTTTTGGGAAGGAATGTGGTGTCAATGTGTGTGTGTGTGTGACCTATTAGGGTTGTGAGCGCGTTCATCGACAATTCGAAGATATATGGCCGCGTGATGGAGTCCACTCTTGACTGCTGCTGGTTCATAATGTTCCTTGCGAGTATGTGCGAAATCTCAGTCATTATCAAGAGTGTTGAGAGATGCTCCAGTCAATCCTGTATGACTCTTGTGTCGTAGTGTATGTGTGTTACGACTCCAACCATCGAATTACCTAATGGCACGGAGCACACGGGATGGAGTCGAGTTTGTAGTACTGAATTCGGTTCTAATGCCGAATTTAATATGCTTTCTGACTGTTCGTTTAAGTTTTTGAAGAAGGAAGGCGTCATTGAATTTGTCATAATGTAGCAAACTTCATTGCTTCCTTATTAAAAAAATTGTCTCAAATGACGATGTTTGTGACAGGAAATTCTTGTGCAGCCAGCGAACTTTGACCTCAAGCATGGATAGGCTGAAATATTGGTCTGCAATTCACTTCTTTTGTTCAGTATGAACAGAATAGGCACATTCTAGCTGCCAACTTGTTTGGCACGGTTCATTTTGACCAGTTTAAGTACCATTGCTATCGACGACATTTGCGTCGAAAGTTATTGGTGCAAGCGTTGCTTCGTGCAGGGCGGGTCGTGGACATTCAATATTTAACTTGGACTTCAGAAGGGCGACGAATCACTGCGTTCTTACTCGTCAACAATACTGGTACTGGATTGTTCAATGTTTACGCTTTGTATCCCGTGGGTTTGAATTCTCTTACTGTAATTCCTTGGAAGTGTTTGCTGGCATTTAGTATTCAAATTATATATTATATTTCAAGCTTATAATTATAAATCACGGGGAGTGTGTGTTGACCTGCAGATCAGAGCGATTTCTGAATCGTGTTCCACAAGGAAGTTAGTTCTATGAGGAAAGAGGAATCGTATTGTGCCCAATTTGGTGACAAACTGACAAATTGAAGAGTAATACGAATTGTGAGTTATTACATCCGTATTGACTCTCGCGGCATACGAATTGGTCCTTCCACCCGTAAGTTACAAGACTGTCGCCTCCATGCACTTTTCTTCTTTCAGTTCAGGACAAAGCCACTAAAAGCAGGAGTAGGGACTCGTAAAACCCAAGTAAGTTAGACTTCTGCTAATCATAGAACGCTCATTCAGCAAGATTAGGTGACTGCAGCATAGTAATCTGATTCATACAAATTCGGACCTTATCTTGCAGGGACCACGAAAGGCTGGTGTTACAGTTAAGCCCAGGTCACAGCCTTGGGGCACCGACGTCAGATCCACAACAGCAGCGCTGCCGTGGCCATTTAAATGTGTCCAATCTACCAAGGACCTAGCTTCAATGTGTCAAACCTGGGGTGGCCTTTCCAGCTTCGAAGGGGCACTGCAGAAAATTATACTGGACCACCAAGAGATGTGCCAACCATGGCAAGGCAATGAAATGGCTTGCTACATTTTCAGTACTATAGCTGTTTCAGGTGGAGTTCCAATCCTTGAATTGAGTGTATCCGAAACAAACCCGACTTTTTCCTTAAATTGAGCTGCATGAGTCGAAGATTCAATCTCTTGACGTTTATAAACTTGTGGGTATGACTGTATACTACAGTTCAATATTGTGTGGAACACGGAGCTTTTGAAAAGTTGGGCTCTTCTTTTCTCTCTGACACAGAAGGAGCATTTCCAGAGGCATTGCAAAGTCTGTCTGTTCGGGCAGGCGTCTGCTTGCTGTTATCTCGCATTTGAGATGAACTCCCACCGCTCACGAGTTCAGAGCCTTCAGGCTCATCCCGTAGGGCTTCAGAAACACAGAATTTTTCGGATAAGTTACTCCAATTAGTGCACCACGCAGTGAAAATAGCTTTCATTGAATTTTGTTCCAAACGTTAACGATAATTAACCACACTAATTAGATCCAATTTTATCCATTTGGTTTGAATTGTTCAAACGTTCTTCACTATTTGAAATAACCTTGTAACAGACAGACCATTGTCCCCTCAGGGGCCAATGAAAGTTTGGGCAGGTTCCAATGATCTCAATTTTTGACATGATTTTTTTAAGCTTTAATTAAGGTAAGTTAGAGAACTAATTAGGTATCCTAGCAAATAATTTTTATTTCAATCAAGAGGTGTCTAGGAGTAAAAGTTATTTCATTGGAAGGTATGTCAATGAAAGTAATTGAGAATCTTATTTTGTAGCAATAAAAGCATCTTCATTAAAAATTATCTTATAGGAGTTGTTTTTGAACTCAAGTTTTAAAAAGTTAACTCCAATTCAAAATCTATAATGGCAAATTTTTTTATCTAAAAAGATTAATAGTCTTATAACCTTGTATAACAAGTTGCAAAAAAAAGAGTTCCTATTTACTTTAAATGCTAATATCTTGCAATCTTCCAAGTCATAACTTTCTTGAATCTCTTCTATGCATTTTCATGTTAATCTAGTACAAGATCTTATAGTTGGATATGGATCAAAAACAACTTTTTTTCATTTTACTCTTTGCATTAGAAATCACAATTTTAGAGTGTTTTTTTATACAACATAGTTATAGAACATTAGGAATCAATCTAACTATTCAAGCTAATTCAATTAACCCCTAAATGCGAGCCGGATGTTTTTCGTCCAATGAATAACAAGAAATTCTCTTGTATAGGACAGAATTGGTGCAACTATTCATCCTTGGAATTAGGGGTGAAAAGGAAAGATCTTCAACAATAGTTTGACTTCCAATGAATATTTTTGATTTTCTTAGAGTAGATGATGTCACATAGTTCCAAAATGCCTAATTTCCACTGTCACCAGCCCAGTGTTCAAGGGTTAAGGACCCCCCTACAATAATAACATTAAATTGTACCAATTTGAGAATCATGTGAATTTCAATTCCCCGTGATATGGAAGCTCACATTATGTTAGATAAGATCAATATCATGTAGTTTATATTGTTTTCATACTATAGAACCTCTATATTTGTTACCTCAGTAAGATTTAAAACCTCATATATGTTACAAAATTTCACACACACACACTTCTAGATCCTGTCAAAGAAAAATGTTAAACGTTACTAATTCTTCATAATATCCTTTGAATATATACCTTACTATGTTAGAATAGGGAAAAAGTTGATAAATTAGAATATACAAATAGGAACAAAATTGAGTACGTATTAAACAAACCCAACTTTAACATCCATTTCCAGCCAATTTAAGTTATAAACATAGGGACTACATGATCAAAGCATAAACCCAAGTACTAATGTTCATCGATGTAAAACCAAAAAGTAAAAAAGAATTAGGGTTTCTAAAATAAGTGACTTTGAAGTTGTTAGGGCTTGTACACTTTGTGTAGTTTGCCGACTTCAATTGCCAATTTTTCAACTTTGGCAATGCTCCTATCAATCTCCGTTCCAATCAAATCTATGTGCATTGTCTTCTACATTGTGTCAATTTGGTTGTGTCTCTTGCTATTGAAAGTTGACTTAGAACTACATCTCAAATAGCAAAACAACTTTGTTTTGAATTAGATAAATTCTTGTCTAACCTCACTATGAGGCATGCTTTGCAAGAAGTTGGGTTGGGTGCAAAAGTGCAACAGAAGAAGCCATGTTTGAGTTGTAAACATGTTCTTGCATACTTGAAGTTTGCTTAGAGGTATGCAATTGGATTCTTGATGATTGAAAACACGTGATTTATAATAACCAAACAAGATAAATAGTTTAACTCAAATGGTCGTTCATGGGGTTTGATTGGAAATGGCAAATGCATTAGTTGGACCACATCATATCCGTTAGTCTATGAAGAACAATAGTGGATCAATAATGATTTGGGGATGTACAATACCTTTTGGGTTGGAGCATGATATAAAATTGAAGGATGGATAGACATGTGTACAAATTTATTTTAAAAAATTCCTTGATGTCTACTATACAAAATTATAAATTAGATCAAAGTAGGTTGGTCTATGCAACAAGAGAATGATTTCAAGCATTCAAGAAAAATTGCACAAGAGTGGTTGGCATCACACACATCTCAACTCCTTCAATGGCTTGTAAAATTTCCAAATTTGAATTCTTCTAAGTATTTTTTTAAATCTCAAAAAAAGACTATAAATTCTTGATGGTTGTATGTTATTAAAGAGGAATCTATGCAAAGTGTGCTTAGTATATTTATCATTGTATATTATTTCCAATAGCTAAAAAAATTGATAAATTAAATATATATTATTTGTTCCATGTTATAATATTCTATGTATAGATATCTTTTAACCCTCCTTATATTATGATATCCAACTATATCGTATTATTTCATTTGGTATGATGGCCATCCAAGTTTTTTCTACTTTCATCAAAACTTCATTAAATTTCTATTATTTTGTCCAATTTCCATCCAAATACTCACATCAATTGACATTGTCTTCTTCCAATATTCTTTCAATTATGGTAAACCAGCCTATGACATGCAATCTATCCATAACATACAACTAAGGAATGACCTATTTCAGTCTTGTGTCAATCCATGATAGATTTTTTTCAATAAATGAGATTTGGGCTACTTTAGGCTAAATTAGTGGCCACTATCAATGTCTTGGGTGTTGGTGATGGAGTGAATAGTGACTAAAATGCTAATTCCACCTTTAATTGCAAATTTATTATGGGAAGTGACTCTTTTAGGCCTTCATGTAATGTCCATGTTAGAAAATATTGTAATAGTATTAGGTGAGTAATATGGCCATTATGGATACATTTTGTTGTTGGTTTTGGGATAGTCTAGAGACTCTTTGGGTCCAATTGGGTAGTGGTCAAAAATTGACCATGTCCTAAAATGTACATTGCAGGTACACTAAACCCTAAAGGACCATATGGTGGTTTTTTGGCAATTTTGGAAGCTTACTACAAATAGATTTTTTCTTTTTTTCTTTGAAACTTTCACACAACATGTATCCAAGGAGTAGCTTTAAGGCCCAACAATTTTCATAACTTTTGACCAAATGGTTAAAAAGTTATTATATGATATGTCATTTTCATTGTTGGCTAGTAACCTAGGTAGCTCAAAAATATTCTTTAAAAATCACTTTTTAAAGAAACAAAAATTTGAAATTGGTTTTCTAGATTTACATATAGGAGGAAAGCTTTGAATCATTCTAATTTGATTAATGAGATGAAAGTTATGAAGAGTTTAGTTTGCAGGTAGTTATGGAATCTCTATGCTAAAATTTGAAGTCCTTTATTTAACTCAATTTTCAATATTTTGGAAAAATAAAATAAAAACATCAAGTGTAGATTGTTTATCACAACATTAAAAATATTGGGATTGGCATTTTCTTATTCCATAACTAAACTCTTAACAATTTAGTATTTTGAATCATACTCTATTTCTTTCTACTTTTTTTCTATATGTTGTACAATTCCAAACGATCTGAATTTTTTAGAATGATCATAAGCATGTAGCCAACTTGCCTTGAAGAATGAATCCAATAAAACACCATCATTTTGTACATTTTTTCACATAAATGTAACCTTGTAGAGTGTAATTGCCTAATTTTTTGCAGGGCCCCAAAAAGTATTTTAATCAATTCAAATGCTAATATCTTGCAATTTACAAGGTGGAAATTTTTGAATTTTTTCCACATTTTGTTGAACTAGCTTACTAAAAGATCCTATGGTTGTATATGCCCCAAAATGATTTTTTTCCAAAATTTGGTATTTATACTAGAAATGACAATTTTGGAGTGTTTTTGGTGAAAAACATAAGGTAGAAATACCCCAAAGCATCCATGTTCCCATTCATGCATAGTAGAATTTTCTTGAAATATCCCTAGGCTTCCATTAAAGTGTCCATCTTGAGTTTCATTCAATTTTTCCCTTACTTACTATTGATTAGTTGATTGCTAATTTCTATTAGATTTCGATTTCAAGTCCACCTATGTGACAATTTCAATGGTCTAGAGAGATGCCACAATAGAGAAATATAGATATGAATATAATAACAAAATTCGACTCAAATATCCCATATCAAATGCATAAGGAACTAGGTTTCCAAAATACAACTATAGGGAGGGTGTAAGGGGGATTCCAAAAACTATATTGAAAATGTCATTTTAGTTAAAATTTAAGTGGCATGAATTTAATTGAAAATTGGTGTGTCTCTCACTATTCACTCAGAACCTAACCATATACTATCCACTTAAAACCTAACCATATTCAGATTCTCAAACTAAATTAACTTCAATAGTAATAATATAATACTAGTACAAAAACCTTGCAATGTAACATTGAACTTAGGAGAATATAAATTGGACAACTAGCTAAATCATCCTTACAAAACAGGATGAAAAACATTCTGGATGACATGATGAAACATTTGGGATGAAAACATGACCATATATGTGACAACGGGGTCGTGACATCAATTGTGTCACTCTGTACTTAAATATAATAGATAGATTCATAAGGTAGACCAGCCCATTTCCACTAGCTTCCTATAATCGCCATCCTAGTTTTGGCCCCATCACCACCATAAAACTCACTCAAGTCCATTCATTGCACTAACAATTTTAGTGCATCAATTTCAACTTGGGTAACCTGTCAACCTTTGATTGGTGGAAACTCCACTGTTAATAGGTAAATGTAATGGCGGTTATAGGTTTAGGATAGGACATTTATGACTCTAGTCTAGTGGCGGATTTGTAATTTAGGGCAAACCACTTTAAAAATTCATAGAAATTACAATTTTTATCATAAAATTATAATTCCACTTGGGTTTGATTCGTGAAACATGCACACACCTCTGAAAAATATGTGCCCCTCTTGGAGTTGGTCCTAATATACTCAGATTGCGAATCAGAGTGGTAATAGGCTGGTCTACCTTAATGGTAAAAATAAAAAACCAAGACACAGACTGCCAGAGTTCAGTACAGTAGGTGCTCGTGGTAACTTACTTGTGTCGACCCTTTCGGTCGAAAGGCAAGTCTTGTGTCGGGGTTGGGGTACTGGGGTGGTGGGGTCCACGTCAATGATTACGTGTTATATATAAATATAAACTGTTGCTATAATATGGAATTGAAACAGTTGTGTTATTCTTCATTACGGAGTAAGTTAGCGTAGATTCCTTCCCCAGCACTAGGCTTGCTTGGATCGGTGGCAGCTGTAAAACTGTTCCAAAGCCGGCGAGTTGTTCCTTCCAGATATTAAGTTAAAAGGTAAGATAGGAGGTCCACAAAGCGCTCAAGCTCTAACTTACTAAAAGCATCTTTTAACCCCTGAGTGCCCAACGCGTATTTACCAGAATCCAGACCCTTTGGAACTCATTCCAATAAAACTATCACCCAAAACAAGATCCACGGAAATTGACTGTACCGATTCATAGTGGAGACAAGTCCAAGACGAAGCGTGTGGATGAAAGGACAAATGATTTCACCGTGTCATTGAAAAGATTATAATAGTCAAATAGGGCAACTTTTCATTTTTCAGAGGCTGGATTTGAGGCATTGGGATGCTCAAGGGTTAACATAAAGATAAATTTTGCTATCTCACTACATTAATAATGTACATTTCAGAAGGTGGAAGCTTGTAGAGTCTGAGTGTGACTACTATGTTTCAACTTTAAAAGTTTGTGACTAATTCTACGAAGATTCAAAAAATGTGAAATGACTTGGGTTAGATGCCAATTCCATTTGTCTTTCTCAAAGAAAAATTCCTAAAAATTGACTTTGATAATTATATCCTCCCCAAATTTAATTATTAGACCTTAAATGGGCACTTTATGGACCTTCTACCTTCTTCTATTTTGAGGAGCTTGCACCAACGTTCTCTTGTAGACATCTTGCTCTATAATGTAGGATGCTCTGAAAGTGACCCTACTTTGAAAGTGACCACTAACATAGAAGTACATTTTGTTTTCTTCAATTTACCAATCATGCATATTTAGGGATCACTGTGTTTCAACTTCAATAAGTTTGTAACTGATTTTGTGAAGGTACAAAAATATGAAACAACTTAGAGTAGATGCCAATTCCATTTTCCTTCCTACTAAAATTTATTGAAAACTATTTCAAGGAGTTCAACTTCCTCCCAAATGCAATCAACTCTTGAATGAAGGTTGCTTTAAGAGTAGACTACCTTAATTGGTTACACTAATTTATGACACAAAAAGTCATCATTGTCACACTATTTTAACTTAGGACTTGTGAAATATTAATATATTGTTCTAATGTCCTTCAATGAATTTTTTGTTAGTAACAATAATCTTGTAGATGACACTAACTTTGCAGCTTAAATATTAAAAGAAATCATTAGCTTGAATTTTATGAAAAAATCTCCTACCATTTGATTGATTAGTTAATACAATTGCTCCAACTTCATCTGAAAGAGGCACCTTTCACAATCTTTTCATCAAAGTAAGGTAAGCATACCCATTATGAATTACAGGCTAATTCAAAACTCTACTTTTGAATTCATTTTGGTTTTGTTGCATTCTAATGTAGTTCTTACTAGTATGCCTTGTGCCGTTACCACAGTTAAAATCAAAGTAAAAGTATTTTTCTAATTTTTTTGTTCATAAAAACTTTGAAATTCAATAACTTTCACATTGTAGGATGAAACTTCACAAAACAAAGCTTGTGCACCCCTCCTCATTGAGGGCTTTCTGAAGGTACCAAGAACTTGACCGGGGGACGCACGGTCCGGGAGATCTCAACGTAACAAAACAAACAAATAAACAAACTATCATAATGTATGGATTATATGGAGTGTGCAATTGGGACTCAAAGTTTTGGAATTGGGGATGAAAGGGTTGGAATTGGGTTAGAAAGTCACCATTTCATGAATTCAATGAATTCATCCATGGAGCTTTTACACACATGGCAAAAGATTCATTTGTTGTTTCAAAGGTACATTACCCACCAACAAGTTTACATTCAAATTTTCGAACTATGAGTGTCACTGAAAATGAAGTGCAACTTTGATTGATCATATCTTCTACTTTATACCTCCAAACTTCATGAAACTCACACCAAAATGTTGAAAAACAAGTTCACTACCTTTAAAGTGTCATTTAGATGCTAATTCAAGCCACTCATGGAATAAAAATCGAATTGCATTGTCTACACTTCAAGTTGTGTTTGTAGCTCCTACATTGTGGTGGCAACATCAATGCTTCTTGTGCCAACACAATTCAGATTTTTGTCAATTTGAACTTCATGTATGGAGATCTAACCTCTCAATGCAAAACATGCTTGGCCCAAGCAATGTGGTAGCTTGTAAATACATTGTATTTGCGTTTTGGTGAGTGGGTATATCTCTAGAGACAAAATATGGTGGTAGCACTAGATGGGAGATAGTTTGTCAAAAATGCTATATTTGTATATAATTTTTTAATTTTAAAAAAAATTCTTAAGACATCATTAAATTATACTTCATTATCTTTCCAACGCACTTTGTGGTTTGTGATTTGGATCATTTTTGAGCATGTAGTGGCAATTCGAAATTGGAGGTTTGGACTCTGTTTTTGTAAATTGATTGTTGTGAAAGTAAACTTATTGGTGGGTACTATACAAAGGGGTGCTTTTGGATTTCTATTGGAACCATGTAGGGAAGAAAGAAAACCACATTAGAGTCCAAAAGGCAAGAATAGTCTTGCCTAGGGCCTTCAATGGGAAGATCTATGTTTTTTCTTTGACCACCTATAATGCATTTTTTTTTCCAAAATGAATTGTCCTAGATACATGTGAAACAAAGACCCCCATTTGTAATTCTTTGGCTCTAAAAAATTTGTGAATCCAATAATTGTATCTATGCACAATGATCAAATAATCGACAATGAGCTTCCTACCTTAGTAAATTCTTTTTGTGGTTAGTGCTTTATGACTTTAAAATTTCAAAAGCCCATTGAAGGTTCATTCACAAGTACTTATAAACAAGTCAAGTGACTTGACTACCATCCCTTGCCACCATCATTTATCACTTGCTTATTATTTCTATATACTCATGAGGCAACTCTATAGATGTATTTCAATTTTGCTTAACATGACCTTATGATATGGCTAATTGGTGTGGTAATATTCCAAGCAATAGAATAATCTTCAAAAAAAAAATTTTGTGGACCTTTTGTACCATTTTTCTAAACTCACTACAATCAAGCCTAAGCCATAAACATTAGGGGGTAGGCACAAACGATATTATAACACATATTTAGTATTAACATTTAATGCTTCTAAAAATCAATCTTGATCATATATAAAATTTACAAAATAAAATTTGTAAAAATTTAAAAGTAAATATACAATGATTATAAAAATAGAGGATGAAAGTACCAAAAATATAAGTTGTCATTCATCTAAGTTGGTTGAAAGAAAAAATCTCACAAAAAATCCTTAGTAGTTTGACAAGCCAATCTTCTACTTGCCTAAATTATACATGCTTTTGAAGTAATTGGATATCCTTGATGAATCACATGATGTCATTAGGTTTTTGCTCCAAAAATTTCTTCAAAATTTTAAGTGCATCTTTAGCATCTTTGAATCCTACAATTTTTTCTAACTTTTTTCAACTTTATCACTTATCAAAATCAAATCAAGGAAGTAGGGAGCTAACCATTTCATATCACTTAATACTTAATACTCGATATTTTATATTTTACAAAAGCACAAATCTCCATAATACACATGAAAATTTATTACATATGGAATTAATACTAATAGAGGGTTGATTGTATTGTTTCTTTGCTTATAACTTGTCCAAATTCTTCATTGTCAAGTTGGATTCCTTTATAGGATGATTACAAAATTGGTATACCAAATTTGGATGATCTTTTTTAGCATTAATTTATTGGTTAGTTTGTAAAAGAAGCCATTGACTATGAATAAGGGGGATTTTCTAGTATCTAGGAGGGAATTTTTTTTATATATGGTATAGCTTAGGATTCACCTTATAAGTATAAACTTGTAGTTAGTTTCAACATGTAGTTGAAAAAAATAATAATTTTGAAGTCAATTGAGGTTATAAAACTCCAATTTATTTTTCTAGGATTTCACTATTTTTCATCAATTTGTAAGAGAATCCATTAGCTTAAACAATTATTCATTCTTTTGAACATTATTCATCCAATTTGAGAAATGGATATTTGAAACATTTGATTAGGCCAAACTTATCATTTGCTACTAATGATAAAATTTGGAAAACTTAAACTTGAATTAGGAATCACATATCTTGAATTACACAATTCACCCTAAACCCTAAACAAGTACAATTCAACTAGACTACAATTAGAAAACTACTACACTACAACTAAAAGACAACTAGAAAATGACTAGAAAATTGTTATAAACAAGTTGTTTCTTAGTTGTTTTGCAGTCATTTCTTAGTTGTTCTATAGTTGCTTCCTAATTGTTCTAAGTCATGCTTAAAGTCATTTGTCATCAATAGTCACAAATGAGTTGCAAATAAGTCACAAACGAGTTGCAAATGAGTCATCCATTAATTGCAAATGAGTTGCTAACAAATCACACATAAACAAATACCATGTAAGCAACTACATCAGAAAAATTCACCAACGAAGTTCCAAGTAAGCTACTGGATGAGAACTACCCTCATTTCATTGTGCAACTAAAATTTGACATGTGACTTGTCCACATCAATTGTAGGTCTCCAAGTTATTATCACTTACAAATTTCTGATGCAACCCCAAAACTAGTTGCTCTTTGTAGTCACAAAAACCATCGTTTTCTTCTAGTGCTAGGAGGGCTTTTTTTTTACATATGGTGTAGCTTAGGATTCATCTCATAAGTATAAACTTGTGGTTAGTTGCAACATGTAGTTGAAAAAAATAATTATTTTGAAGATAATTGAGGTTATAATACTCCAATTGATTTTCTATGATTTAAGTATTTCTCATCAATTTGTAGGAAAAACCATTTGCTTCAACAATTATTCATCCTTTTGAACATTATTCATCCAATTTGAGAAATGGATAATTGAAACATTTGATTAGGCCAAACTTATCATTTACTACCAATGATAAAATTTAGGAAATTTGAACTCGAATTAGGAATCACATAT
Organism: Straminergon stramineum; assembly: GCA_963920665.1. Taxonomy (NCBI): domain Eukaryota; kingdom Viridiplantae; phylum Streptophyta; class Bryopsida; order Hypnales; family Calliergonaceae; genus Straminergon; species Straminergon stramineum. The sequence goes on from OY987270.1 coordinate 16,241,108, forward strand.
CTCAAATTAGCTTGGAGATTTCAAGAAATACACAATTAACCAACCATAGAATAAGGATAAATATTTTATATTTATTATCTAGAGAATATGGAGGGAGGTAATGAGGGCCAAGAAGAACTTTACCTCAATCAAGGATGTAAGTAAAATTATGCGCTTAAGGTAGCTTTACCCAATACCACCCCCTGACCCAATACCACCCAAATATAGGGCCCTCATTGATTCTGGAGTGAGAATATAAAACTATAATACATGTCTTATTGTGAAGTTAATGTGAAATTAAAGCATGTACTATTGTCATTAATTCTCAACATAGATTCAATGAGGGCACAACATTTGGGTAGTATTGGGTTGGGGGTGGTAATGGTTTTGTCTACCATTTTCTATAGTGGTTAATTTTCTTTTACTTGTTTTCCAACAACTAATTTAGGGTCTTCAATTTCAGTACAAATTTGAAATTTTCTAAATTTTATCATCAGGGTGATAAATAATAAGTTCCACAGTTTTACTTGCGGGTAAATAAAGGGGCTAGAGTTCACTGGCCCATATATAACTTACCCCTGAAAAAGGTCTGGAGTGAAAGAGCCCCCCCCGGGCCCCTAATCCTAATTACCGTACCCCAGAACGCCCCCAAAGCACGCAATTCGAAAAAGAAGCGGAGCCTGAAAACCCGGAATTGAACTGAGACCGCTAACGAAGCGGCCCCACAAGTCGACGGGAATATACTGTATTGCGAGGACCTATACCGGTATTTAACTTTTGAGATCAATTCGGTGATACTCCGTATTCAGATAACCCCGGTAAAGAGGCCGGCAAATTCAGCATCCGCCCTCAATAACAATTAGCATAGATTTGCTCAATTAGTCTGTCTCTTATTTCACTGCGGGAGCCGGACCTACGGAATCTACCCTATTTTTAGTTCGGTGACTGTCGCAGTAAATAGGGTGGAGAAATTTAAAATCAGCCTGTCAATAGGAATCAGTATAGGCGCGTGTCTCTCCCGTATCTTTTACCAAGTTAGTTAAGTACTGTACTGTACTTCCTGGGAGGTGGGATTGCCGGTATTTCTGTGGCTATGGCGGACATCTCGGACTGAGGTGGGAAGACCAGAGGTCGTAGGGCAACGACGACGGAAGGGAACTTAGCGAAGGTTCTCTTTGTCTGTTGGCAGGCGGTTTTTACTTTCCTCCACAGTGAACTTCGAGTGAGCAACCATTCCGCCGCGGTCTTGGCTATCCTCCTCTTGTGGCTTCTCCTTCTCCCCTGGGCCGGCTTCGCGAGGACGGAGAAGCGCTTCAGTTACGTTTCTTTTGGACGGCCGAAGACGCTGCACACGAAATTTGCGTGCATGACGGAATCAGGTGCGGCCACTAGGAGCGGGAGGATTCTTTTTTGTTACAATATTTTAAAGAGCTGGTGTGTTTATAGTTGTTTCTTGGAGTTGGAGTGAAGTCTACTTTTGCTGCTGGTGGGGAACCATGTCGGATTGCTGCAGTAATACGGCTTATCAAGCTAGTGCCGCGTGTGGACTGTGCTGATCTAACGCAGGTTATACGCGCTTATTAAGAGAAAGTGTTTAGAGTTTTTAAGAGGGAGGTTGGATTGGAGAGTATTGGTGGAAGTGAGGACAGGGATCTGGTGGTTCTAAGGCGTGCAGTTCTTGCGCTTCTTGGTTTGGGAGTGAGGATAAGTTGGAGTAGATTTGATTTTGACGGGCAGAGAGTCTGGCAAGTGAATTGTAAAAGTACATTGTTCCTTTTGAGATTGCATCTGTCGCGCGCGTTGGTCGAAGTTGAGTTGTTCGTTTCTTTATTGTCGAAATTGCTGTGAACCTAGAGGTCCTCGGAGAAGGCTTGCTTCTGTAAATTTGTCGTCCTTTAGACGAAGGGAAGAGCGAATTTGATTCGTTTGATTCGAATTAGAGTGAAGGTTTGGACAATTTTGGAAAGTTCATGGGATTCGATTTTAAAAGCCAGAGTAACCACGGAAGTGGAACTCTGTTTCCTCTTATAGTAGCATCTCACGGACGGCGGCAGCTTGTGCTGAGAGCTACTAGATCGCAGCACGGCGTGGTGTGAAAAGCGCTAGAGTTCGCTCTTTGAATCGGCATTTCTCCATAGAGTGATAGGTTCGCAACCATGTACGGATTGTACGGCGAGTCCGCTTGTGGATGCAAGGCGGGGGCGAGCTTATGGATAGAAGCATGGTTTGGGGATTGCGTTTACTCTTCCTGGGAGTTGACGTCGTTTTACTTCGGCCTGTCATCACTTCTGTTTTGGTTTGTCGCTCAAGTGCCGCAGTTTATCAGCAACTGGCGCCTGCGGAGTGCGGAAGCTCTTTCTCCGTGGTTCCTTTTTCAATGGCTTGCGGTGCGCACTTCTTTCCTTTAATGCTGTTATTTTTCTCTTTTCGTAGCTGAGAAAGGCTACACGATGTATGGAATGCTATTGGTAAGGTTGAACGTACGTAGGCATTGTCCTTTGGTTCTGTTACTAAGGTTATCAATGCGAATTCACGGTAGGGTAGCATTTAAGGTCCTGTTGTAAATTATTACAGCGGGAGTGACAAGAAGTTCGTTTCCTTTGGGGAAGACAACGACCTTGTTAAATTATCTGGTTACAATGGTGTGAGACAGGGGATGCTGGACTGGTAGTCGCACTTCTAACTGTCGGATAGATACTATCGTTGGAGGACGATATTGATCAGGGCAACGTATGCTATCTGAGAAGTTTCCATTGAATAGCCATGAACTTGTAATATGCAATAGGAATGGTTGCTTTTGTTCTGCTTAGGTTCGTCTCATGTTGTAGCTACTCAACCGTTAGTGATGTCTTGTATTACCGGATGACTACAATGTTCAGTGAAGGTTTTCTTACTCATTGATTTCGCAATTGTCACATGTAGGGCGATACTTTCAACTTCCTTGGATGTCTTCTTACTGGGGATCAGCTTGCAACTCAGAATTTGTCAGCCAGCTATTTTATGTTCGCTGATTTCGTAGTTATTAGTCAGGTGAGTTGCTCTTGTTTTAAAAAAAATTATAACAATTAAATTCTTTGACGCAATTAAGCAATTTCATTGCAAGGGAAGGTGAGTTCCATCTTTAGCTGATGTTCTCCAGATATCATTAGTGCAAATTCATTTTTCGAGCACTCATTTCTTTAATCACACAGGCGATGGTACTGATTATTAATACAATCGTTTTTCGATAATTCTCATCGACTGGGTTTTCCCGTTGTGCGATGTGTGCATTTCTGACTTGCCTGCAATTGTTTGTACCAGTACATGTATTATCAGAAACCGCATGATCAGGAAGAAGTGATAATTTCTAAATATGAGGATGCGAGGCAGCCGACGCTCGAAGGCTCAGTTGTGGTGTGCTCTCCGTCCCCTGTTCCGTCAGGTAAGAATCTTAGAAAAGGAGAGTCTTAAATGTACTTACCGCTTTTATGTGTTATGCGGCATTTTGGGGGAATCTATATGTCAAAGGTAGGACAAGCAACTTTTTCTGCATTGGCGAGCGTGAATTAGGGGATGAATTGAACTGTTTCAGTTGTTTATAATTGCCTCGAAGCCACACCTCTCAATAGTGATTTGTTTCTTTTGGCATGTTGAAGGCTAACCAAGATGTCAAAACATGTATGGGGTACAGATACAGACCGTTCCAGAGATATTGGGAATGAGGGGGAACAACAATTAAAAGGATGGCAGAAACATTTGGCAAACTATCAACGTGGAGAGGCAACACCTCTGCTGTTAAACCAGGCGTGGGATGACAAGGTTTCTGAGTATGAGAATCTCAATGCATGTTCTTCACAGACTTCTCCGTCTCCTTCCATGAACAGGCAGCTACGACGAGTTATTATGCAATATGGCTTGGAATACGGGCCTCCTACTGGACCACTTCTCAGAATACACCATGGACCTCTCAGGAAGCATGGTAAAAATGTTCGGCGAGCAGCTGTTACTGCTGTTGTCAGTCTGGTTGGCCTCGTATGTTTAGGGACTGCCTCTCGTGGTGTTAAAATGGGCAATCAGTCTACTGTCAGCACGATGGGATTGGCAGTTGGAAGAAAGTTGCTGACAATCTGCAAAGATCCAAGAAGACCTTGGATTAAGAACTTTGGGACTGTGATTGGGTATATTTCTGACTTGAACTCTTCTTATGTGTTCAACCTGCTGTTTTGAAGCGGGGGGTGAACATAAGACTCTTCTTACTCAGGGTTTTTGGCGATACTGGTGAATTTGTTTGTTTTTGCGTAGGTGATGAATTATACGGTGGATGTAGTCACTTTATTTATAATTTAGGAACTGAGATGTGCGAGAATTCATCATTTGAAGTTTGTTTCTGCAGATGGTCATCCGCATCGATGTACGTGGGATCTCGAATATCTCAAGTGGTTAAGAACAATGATCGCGGTTCCGTAGAGGGCTTCTCACTTGCTATGATTTTTTGTGCAATTGCGGCAAATTTCATGTACGGCATGTCCATTAGTATGCGGCTTTACTCCTGGTATGTGTGTTGTCACCCAGCTTCATTTACTCGGCGGTATCTTCTTCTTGATGTTGAATGATTTTATAATGAGGGACCTTCTTCATGATTTTACACGACCTTATAATGTAGCTAGAGCGAGAAGTAGTTTGATGTAACGCGCGTCCGTATCTTTTACACTGTACTGACCGACATTTCTCTACTGATTTCACAGGCAAGAATTTATCTCCAAGGCACCGTGGCTTGTGGGGAGCTTAGGAACCGTCTGCCTCGACATTATCATACTTTTACAGGTTTGTATTCCACACCTTCACAGCATGCATGGTTGCATGGTTTGATTTAGTGGAGAAGGCAAACTGTAATCTCTTGAGAAAACTGCTGACTCAAGGTTCATCGCATGGTTATCAGGCGCATTACCTAGCTCACTACGCTCAGTCAAGAAAGGACAAGCTGAGCGAGTACACACCATTGCTGGTCTGACGGAACGGGTCTTCGATTTTCTGTTCAAAGCAGCTCCAACAAGCGCTGCACATGATTGTACTTGTACCGGTATTGATAATCATACCTTGAGGATATTCGACAGTGGGTTTTTAACCTATTTTGAGCAATTTAAGATTTTTCCACCAATTTATTCAGAGTGGTATCCTATTGCATCAAACAGATGCTGCTTGTAATTACTAGCATTTGCCATCTCAGCAAGGCAGAATGAAAATCCATTTAGTGCTTGGAAGGTCTTGAAATCAAGACTATGCCATTTAACTTTGTAACTTTAAACCTTGAATCCCTTCAGGGTACAGATCAAATTGTGAAGAGTTTTTTTTATCCGTAAAGGGAGCGTCATACAATTGGTCCTTTCTGCATACGGTATGCATGTCTTTTGTTCAAAATGTTGGATGAGATAGGATATTTTTGATTCATTTGAAAGAGACCATAATTGTTCTACCTAATATTTTTGAATTTTTAAGGAAGTACGGAGTACTAAAATATGCAAAGAATGAAAATAGAATACCATTGTGCAGAATAGGAAGAAAACTGTATAGTAAAAGGTACACCCCCTCCTGCTGGGGGACCTTAACCCCTAAATGCCCAAGGCCTGTTTGGAGCTTCTTGAAATTTGCTGTCAACAATTACATAATTCTCTTGTATAAAACATTCAAGTACCCCAGAACTGTTATTCAACATGTAATGGAGTGTGTATGGCTATTCCAAAAATACTTCAAAGGCGGGTACTAGTTGCTAAGTTATCGCATTAACTTTGCCTTCCCGGCCCTAAAGAACTTTAGTGGTTGCACACCTACATTATATGATGCACAATACAAGAAATACTTCAATATAATTATATGCAAGGACACATTCTAGCTTATGGGCTTCTTATGGGGTAAAGTCGAAGCACCTAAATGTAACACTTATTTTGGATCTCTTGATATTGAAGGTGTGTATAGGAAAAAAATGATGTGCATGTGTTAGGAAATGTTTTATAAAACCAAAAAAATTGATATTGTATTTTTTCAAGCATATATGAATATTATACAAATTTTTGAAAACAACTTTGTAGATGCACCTATTGTAGACACTAGATTAACACCAAAGCAAGCACAAAAACACCCAAAAGAGACACACTCTAAATTTGGATCAAGTGTTAGTGATTGGCTATTTCTTGGAAGAGTGATAACTTCTTAGAAACCCCACTTGTCTACTTTGGGACCACAAGTGCTTGACATTAGGCTGTTTTTTAGGTGTCTATAAACAATTCGTGTTACATTTGGGTGCTTCTACCTTAATGCCAATTTTCAGGGCTAGGAAGGATTGGCCCCCCTTATTGCCCCCTGTTTTGTGCCACATAAATTTGGCATTGCTTCTCCTCATCCAACTGATTTGGGGCTTCTAATTGCAAATATGGATTCAGAATTTGCAAATTTAGTCATGCATGCCAAATACAAAATTTCAGAGTTTTCTCCGAGGATAAAACACGGGGCAATAAGGGGGTCAATCCTCCCTGGCCAATATTCAGTCCTATTATTTCCAATATATTCAATCCTAGTTACAGAAAGTTGATGGCAGTTCTACATTCTCCCATCGAAAATTAGAAATTAAACAGAACTCAAGATTGGACAAATCAGTATACGGGTTGAACTTTCAAGTATTCTAAGAAAATAGAAGGAAAAAGTAAAAACAAAGGTTGAATTTCTTCACAGATAGGTGCACATAAACAGTTTCTGTAGTCGTGTTTCCTGGTAGAAATAAGGAAGACGAATTCCAACCATGGATAAATTTACTGGACATGAGCTTACTTTTGAGTGTTCCAAGAGATAATACAGTTCTAGATTCAGTTTCTCCAATCCCTTGCAGTACCCTTATCTGCCTAGTTGGGTTACCAGACGGCAAATATATTGCTTCTGGAAATTTTGGCATCGATTTCAACGTCCCTGGAGCTAGAATCGGAAGAAAAATTAAAAATTACTCTATTCAAAAGCTCTCACTACATGCCTCCCTGGCCAGTCACACCAGTTGAGAAACTAATAAAAAGCTTGTATTGGCTCTTCCTCCCAAACCCTAGTTAAAAGCTCGCTGCCTCATCCATTTGGTGGACGACCACTTCTCTCCTGCCTGAACTTTGCAACCACCATGAAGGCTTAATGGGTCGACTGATCCATCCAGTTTCTGCACATCAACAGACATTTAACCGCAGAACTATGCTTGCAACTAATTTATACTAAATCCCTAATGCGTAAATAGGCAAAAGTTGCAGAAGTTGAAATGAATCATTTACGAAGGTCCTAGGACGAGTAGGAAGTTTGTTAAATAAACTATTGGCAGAGGAAAGTATGGCCGGCAAAAATGGATGGTAAGAATATGTTTAGAAAGTTACTATCATCTACATTGCACCACAATTGAATTTATTTGTCCATAGATCTTGTATGTGGTTGTTCCATGCGGAATTGGAGGTTTGGATTCCTAATGTTACTTCATTCTGCTTAGATTAGATTCTGCATAAAAATTCCGTATAGGATTGTTGCCTAGGGGTCTCTTACTGTCATTTACATTGGACATAGCAAAAACACCAATTCTATTCCAGTTTTCAATTACTTACATAATGTATGCATAGAAGCACTTTCAAAACTTCCAACCAATGTCAGGCACACATCAAGCTAGTTAACTGGACTCCGTTAAAGTGGACTTTCTATTTTGAGTTCAGACATCAAGGGTCAAGTAACATCAAATTGATGAAGATGCACCAATCTTTTGGTAATGGTATTCTTGTAATATGATTACTTCAAACATATTTTTAGCTTACCACCCAATAGTAAATGAGTGAAAATTTTAAAATAAAGGAGAGAATTATAAGATGGCTTCAGGAAGGCATGTTCCACGCATATGCCAGTAACCCCCAACCATTGACAATAAAGAGATATGGTAGGTGCGAAAAAATAAGAGGCACTTACCATGCTCCAAAACAGGACCGCATCACCTCGCTTAGGTTTCACACAGATGCCTCTTCTCATTTCCCCACCACAGCTACACTCTTTGTCTCCAACCTGAGATCAACAAGCGGCACAAAAGAATGAGTGACAGAGCGAAGAAATCCAAAAGATTCAAAAAGTAGATCGGGTGTCCACTACTGTCTTTATGCCCTAAATTGCAGGAGAGATCAGAAGGAATTTGAGATGATAGAAAGGATTGTACCCCTGGGAAAATCGTTTCACCCCCTTCAACACCTTCGGTCAGGTACATGAGCATTGTGGCCACACGCTGCCCACCCCGTTTCAAATTGAACTGAAAAACAAGGGCGCCAATAATTTGAGGCATCCGGCATCTGGCTTAAGGGCTTTACTTCTATAAAGAGATACACGACCAAATATGAACTAGCAAAAAACCTAGGTTCAAATGCAGATGAAGTGTCTATCAACAAATTTCAAATCAGAAAAACTATCAAGACATCTATGATAAATCAAGGTGTATGGCCTGCGAAACCAACTCTGACACGTGATTCCCTCTCCCACAAATGACCAGCTTTTCAGGTCTTCACAACTACTATAAAATATATGCACGTGTGAATACTATATGCACTTCTTGCAAGAATACTCGTCCCCAGCAAATGAGTACGCCTTACTCTCCATACATCATTTTCAGAGAGAGAAAATAGACACTACCTCATCAGAAAAGTAGTCGTGATGTGCCTTGTAATATTGATCGGATTCATACCTGGTTAGAAAGATAATTAATGATGCTCAGAATCACAAAGAAATGATTTGCATCTGGTAGAACCTATGACAGAAATACGATAGATTGGATTTAACTTGAACTCGTGATGACATATCCCAGTAGAGGTCAACTTTTTGCTAGTAAAAGATAAATCCAACATGAAGATGATAGCCAGTTCCAGAACTCACAACATAATAGAGTCAAGTGCAACTGAAAGCATTGACAATAAACACATCCCTTAACAAACTCACCGTAAAACTTGGATCAGTTCCCCATTCTCAACAGGTACCATAGAATACGTTGCAATCCGATTTTCAATTGCCTGAAGACAAGATCCATGCAAACCCACACATTGAAGATAAAAGGTGCAAACCATCGCCATTGAAAAGACTGAAAAAAAAAAACTCACACTTCCACCAACAGCCTTACAACCACAGGTGAACTCACTGACAGAGATGAAATATTTAATCAGTTCCTCACCTGAATAGTGCGATGCCTACGATCCTGCGAATTCAAGAACATGCCAGTGCTTGTTCGAACCTTGCTCTCTACTCCCTGTTGAAATTGGTCATAAAAATGCAACTGTCACACAGACTTTCAAGAATAAAACTAATAAGCCAGAGCACATTCCCATCACAAAGCTCACATTAGTGACTACAAACAGCTATCTTAACTCTGCTAAACATATCAGAAATTCCGGGTTCACTTGAGTGAAGATCAAGGGCTAACTCCAGCAGGCTTGATGAGCAAATAGTTAGATAGATACACTTGTTCAATTATAAAGGAGCAATACCACGTGGGTTTCCGAGAAGCAACAAACAGCGCAGACATTATCATGTGCATAAAGAAAAGCTAATAGTTGGGATACGTGCCTTGCCTGTGTTAGCATCCACAACTGTTGATTTCTCAAGTCTTGGACGTGCAAGATTCATCAGATGATCACATTCCTGCAGGGAATCATTTTCACCTTTAACGTCCGGTATTCATATAGAAAGAGGGCTTGTATACGGCATGAGAAGACAAGAGGAAGATACATTGCTCTCCAACCACACAATGAATATTTCTAGCTATTAAAAATTTCAATACAACAAACACCTGTGCCAATGAAAGAATATGGAACTTCGTTATTAATACGTTCGGTTCAAGGCCAAACTCCTGTAGACGTTACTTATCTTGAGAATTTGCAGTTATGTATGCAGGAATGAAAATGAACGTACATCAGCACTGAGGAAGTTATGCAACAGAATGATTCTTGGTTGCCAGCTGATAAATTCTTGCTTGATCTGCATTATAAAAGATGGCAGCCAACAGAAGGCTCGAGAGTTCATAAACAAATAGTAATGACAGTTATAATTAAAAATGTCCAGCTGCTGTCTGTGGAGCAGTGGTTGGCAAAGGAACGCTTTCTCAATTCGAATCAACAAGACAATCAGTTGTGCATAGTAGCAAGGAAACACTTAAACAATTAAGAATCTTTCTAACTACAACTTTTCACATCAACTGTTTGCTCCTTCACTATTTATAGATATGAGAGATCTTATCATGCTCCACGCATAAGGATACTCTACGTGCACACCATTCCCTTGCTCCAGATAAAACTCTAAGTCAGGACTCAGCAACTGATCTGCAACTCAATGAAAAGGTACGGAATAACGTCGCCAATCGACAACTTAAGATGCAAGGAAAAAACACCTACCAGTCCAACACGCAATGTTCTTGCACCTTCATCGTTGTGCCACAGAGATATCCCTGCAGAGCACGAAGCGGTGACATTAAAAACTATATCTACCTCTCGATAATTATCTAAGGTGGTCTAAAATCTAGCATTGTATCAAGCACCCTGCTGTAGCAATAACAAGATGACCATAAAGGACAAGGAATTTGGCTCACCCGATGCTAATGTTTGATTATCGAATTCCGACCAATCCCTTCTGAGATTGAGAAGCCCAGATCCTGTTGACATTCCCTAAATCAGTGTAAATCTCAGCTTTCTCTAAGTTTAGGATTCTATAACGCAGAGAAATAATATGAATAAAACAGAACTCATCCCATGCCAGTGAACTCGCTATCAGATCTTATCAGAGTTCATAACTTAACCGTTTACAGAAGATGGGACATAATAACAGAGGAACGCAATCAAAGGATGTACAAGAGTCGTAGAACATCATATCACCAACCATAGCGACTGTATGGATTTATCCAGACGAGAAACGTACCACTACTTTCTTCTAATCTTTTCAAGAACGCTAGCTGCAATAAGGCTCCTGCAAAAAGTTCAATATTCAAAATAAGAACCATTACTAAAAGATCAAAAGCTTGACGATTACGAGAGAACCCACACCATAAGCATTCACCAAGCGTTACAATTGCAGTCAAGACTACTTACCACCAGCCATGCCGATCGTCACAAATGTGAGGAGCACGAGGGCGTATCTAGAGGGACCCATTCTGGCAACACTGCTTCCTGGAAACCACACCTCAACGTATCTGCTTCGCAAAATTAATTTGCTGCTTGTCCGTCTGGAATCAGCACTTTCCTGTTCCGCCTTAAAAGCGCTGCTCACAATTCAACCACCAATTAGCATCTCATTACATTTCCCTTCCAGAGACAACACAGATTACAATACTGCCCATGAGTGTCGCCAAGGAATATCAATGAAGCCCTTCGATCCACAAAATGCTCGAACTATAAAAATCCCACTGAGACGACTTGACCACGCACTTGCTATCTCTCGGAAATTTCCCTGAACAGATTACCGACTTCGTACAACAAAGTGCCACCAATCGTAGAACAATGAAGAAATTGCTATAACATGTTATAAATGAAGTCGCCGGGGTGTATAATTGCACACTCTAATGAAGATTACAATTAATTAGCAAAAAAATAATTAATCAAAAACACTGCAAAAACACAAAAACGGAGAGAAAATAGAATAGCGTACCTGATGATCACACCTTGGAAATCACAAACCAAAATTCAAAAATCCATCTCCTCCAGCAGAGCGTGCACTGCAATCTCAACTCTCAAATCGAACAAAACTCGACATTGCCCTGAAAAATTACTTCTAGCTAAAGACCAGTCGAAGCGAAGCAACCTACAGGTCCACGATCAGACCACGATCGTATGAAGACAATCACGAAACTCCCCCGTCGCCGGCTGATCCTCACCACTTGTAGCGCAGCTTCGAAAGTTTGTAATAAACAGGCGACCACTTCCTCCAATTGAACCTCCTCGAATACACTAGGATTGGCTGAAACCTAGATCGTAAGCACAGAAATCAGCACTCCTGTTGTTTTAGTAGGCGACTGATTGTCGAGAAATGGTGATCGAACAGGAGCAATTGCAAAAATTCACGCATCGACTCAGCGAAGATCGAGCAGGGGAGCAGAACCCTAGAATGGCCATCCTCGGCAAGGGGGAGGTATGTTCCACGACAACGGAGGCATGTTCCGTTACGACGAAGATATTTTTCGTCCTACCGGAGGCATTTTCCGTGCGTGCTATGGAGAGACGGAGGTTCAATCTTTTGACGATATCGTCGCCGGAGAGACGGTCAAGGCGTAGGATCGTCCATGCCACTAGACGCACAAAATATGGTGGGCACAGCATAGTCGGCCACGGAGTAAGTTATTGACATTCTTACTGCCCCGTATTTTACCCCTGCAGAAAACACTGAATTTTTTTTATTTACCCCCATGATAAAATTTGTAAATTCCAAGTTCACATTTTGCAAATGGAGGCCCCTAATTATGTTGTAGGAGAGGTGAAGAAATACAAAATTTACGTGGCACAAAATAGGGGACAATTTTCACATTTATTCTTGGTTGGGGCAATAAGGGGGTCAATCCTCCTTGGCCCAACATAGTCTATATAACTTAATATGTGAAGATACTAAACCTTTGAAGGTTTGTAAGGGATCTAATATCTGATATTGTATTTCACTTGGCTCTTACAATACAAATTATGTACTAAAATATGGTAGGACATACACCATTGCTGAATTGTCAATTAACATATTTCATTTAGATGTCATTTTAGCATTTGTACGTTGTCAATTTGTCATGCTCACATACAACATGAAATATTAAGTAGAATATGTGATCAATTTACAACTTTTCATACATATAAAAGGTGCAATAATGATTCAAATTGAGAGTGCCATATATAATAAATGGACCTTAGTTCAACATGAATACAAACTTTCTGTCACTACTATATTCTTCAATTCTTTCACCTTGAGTTTTGTGTCAAATGCACACAAAAAACACAAGTTGCAACCCAAATTAGACCCTCTACACCCCCATCTTGCATGGCATATTGCAGACACTATAAGGGCCCCCTCTCTTGCACAACATTTTTTTCAAAATGTAGAGGATTGTTAGACATTTCACCATTGATTTGCATGTCCAACTCAATCATGGATCACCCTACAAAATTTTCACACGATTTCACCATACCGATGTCAAGATTATAACTAACAAATATTAGGTCCATAACTGTTGTTCAAAAAGTGTCAGGAGCATTTTTATTGCTGCAGCTACTGAGTTGAGGGGTTAACTAAGGGTTAAAATTATGGGAATGGAAGCACCTATCTCATTCAATCATGTCAATTATTGGGTTCAATCTGCATTATCATTGCATTTGTAAGAGTTCAAACCACATATGATAGAATGGTCAGTAAGTCTGAAATACAGACACATTGGAATGTCAGTCCTCAAGTACAGTACAAGGGACCAAAGCTGGGTACTTAGTACTTGAAAAACTCTGCAAGTCCCCCCTGCCAGCGAGTGTTTTCATGCCTTGTCGTAGTTCCTCGTGAAGCAATCTATGCGGGATTTGTGGCAAATGGGGCATGCCACATCAACTTACTGGCAACCGTAGACAGAAGCTTCTCCAATTTTGAATGAGTTGGTGGTCTCCCATGGCCTGGTAGTGGTGATCCAGAATCCCAAATTTTGGACCATTTAGGGGAACTTGAAACAATTGTGCTATACATTTTTAACCCGTAAAGGACCCAAGATTGATTGATTTAAGATGAAGTGGAACTTTCAAATTTGGCATGGCAATTTAATATCAACACTTCCTTGTCAAATCTGAACTTCACCTAATGAGAGATATCCTTTAAATTAAGATTAGGCTTATAGATTATCGTCTAGAGGACTTGTACTAAAGTAATTACACCAAATTGTGACTTGTTTTTAAAATTGTTTCATCTAGATTCTTGCCTAAAATGTGAGCCTTGTTAATATGAGAAATTAGGGTTGATTCTAGGTAAATCCATTTTCAGCACTTTGAAAATTCATAGTTTATACTGAAAATTGTCCAAGAAAACCCAAATCCCCTTTTCATTCTCAACAAGATTCAACAAAAACTTAGACAATTTTCTGATGCTCAAAGTCCTAACAATAGGAGTTCTTGGATTCTATAGTGGCGGACTAGATCATGAAAGACTTACTCTTTGCAAGAATCTTGAATAGTGTCAATCTCAAATAGTTTCATGTACTTTGTTTGGTCTAAATTGTCAATATGATGTGAATTGTTTTGATAATGGATAATAGGTTGAACTTCTTCAATTCTGGTATTTTCTTCTATATGAGAGTTGATTGTAAAGTGTATGCAATGAGGGATGAGGAGCCAAAATTTGAGAAAAACACAAGACAAAACTCTTTGAAACTCCTAAACTAGGTCTGATGGAGTTTGGTGCTGTATTTCTTTTGTATGAAGTACCATGCTTGTGAAGCCTTCCTTCGAAACCCCCTCTGCAAACTGGGGAGACCTTTACGATTACCGGTAACTCTATTGTCATGAGAAGAGCACCATAAAATGTAATGCTAGTCGGAACTCTGCATTCAGTTGGCACTGTGATCGGCACTTGTTGGCAGAGTCCATCGCTTGCTTGCAAAACATTGGCAATGCCCTCAACCAGTTTGTCTGTTTTCCTTCGGAAGGAAAGGCAATCACGTTGAAGGTTATCTGTACACAATAAGCAGCAAGCATTGCAAGTCTCTGGAAAAATACAAAGGGATGTGATATACAAATCACGGGATAGGTGAGATTTCTTCTGTCAAGATGTTGTGCTTGTCCTTGCAGAAATTGTGCAAAATCATTTAGGATAATTTCTAACAACAGAAAAGACGAACTTAATCACCGCATGCCTCTCAGTCTCTCACCGTCGATCGATTGAACGAAATAATGCACTTCTTGAAGATTTAAATTTCCTTCAAACCCTAACCCCTACCTCTAGGATGAATGACGAGAACACATCTAGCTATCGAGAAGAGGAACCTGCCATGACCAAGAAGAGTTTAAATTTTCTACGTGAGGTGAACGCACTCGCTCTCATTCGCGAACCGGAATTCAAAAGATTCTGCCCTTGCTGTTTTCCCATTCAATTCGAGGGCATCCTCGGCAAGAACTCGCCTCAGTCCGTGGAGATTTCAGCGCATCTCTGCGATTTCTCACCTGACAGTCCTTGCACACCGATGAAACAGACATTCTGCCAGGACTAAAGCGACTCAAACCTCCAAGCGATAGACTACCGGTAATGTGATCTTGTCAAAAATCTGTTGTATAACAGGTATACTTCATTTTACACTAACATTGCAAAGATTCTACCCACCTAACACCAATACAGTACTGTAGGTAGGTTCGAAAATCCCGGTAGCGGACACGCCTTCACCTCCATTACCTATCTCGTAATCTTGTGCACTCGCCTGCTGATTTCTGTTCGGAAACAGAGGTTCTGTTGAGCTTGTGTTTCAATGCGTTGCGCAAGCTAATGCATATATGTGTTGCTTGCTGCTGTAATGCTGCACTCGCTATTTACACGGTGAAGCGGCCACTATAAGTCGTGATAAACTTTCCGAATTTGTGTGGAGAGTTTAGAACTCGGTTTTGAATTGGCTGCATGTTACCCCGGAGGCTGGTGCGAGAGGAGCTGCAGCTGAAAGAACTTGGAATTTAGGCTCAAGGTTGTCAATGTGCCAGAGGCCTTCAACAGCAAAGTTATTGAAGCGAGGCTGTGAAGTTTCGGGCAAGAATACCATCTGTCAATCGTATATATATCCACGACATTTTCGTACGATTAAAATAGACGATGAAGCGCTTTTTAGAATAGCACCACCGGCTTAAGCATCTGGACATCAATGCTCGCCAAGATGATTTGAAAGACTGCGATCGCGTACTTCCAAACTTTGCGGGAGTTTTTCACAAAAGCAACAATGAAAACACCATCAACTTACTTGACGCTTTTCAGTTACTTTCATTACCTCATTGTCTATCTGGCCGGAAATCTGCTCGATATTCTGGAGTTCTTAAAGTTCAATCGAGATATCGGTACTCGAGGAAAGGTAGACTCCATGGTATCATTCACTTCTCTCTTCTAATTTCGGAAGGAAATGTGGGCTGGCAATTGACTTTGAGAGCCTGATGCATCCTCATGACGGTATAGATCGTGTCCTAGACAATGATTTCACGACGGTCACTGTGTGCAAAATCGGTGGAATAAATCAATGAAATGGTCCTCAGAAGCTCCGAGTAATTGCTCTTCCACAGACTAGAATCTCACGAGAGTTGGCGAGCTATGCAATGGAGTTGGACAATCCTTAGTGTTCATGCAGGGAGAGAATCGGCAGTGTAGGAAGTTTTCTTTAAACGTGCGAGGCATCTTCACCTGGAACTTCACCCTGCAATGCCCTATTGTACGAAGGTGGTGAAAGAGGATATTATATCAATCCACAGAAAGGAATCTACCAGCACGGGCTCTTTCAGCTCCTTCTGAGATATTTCATATCTGTGTGTTCAGCGCAGTGAAATGATTCAGATTTTCCGTGAAAATTGAACAAATTAAAGTACGACAGGCTTTTCCCGGTAACTGCCAGACTTGAACGATGGAAAAACAAGAAGTGAGATAGATCAAACCGCATTCAAATGGAACTCTCTAGTGACTTATTATGCTACCAGCAGTCGTTAGACATCATGGAATGATATTGTGTAGCCTTACGCTGGTTATCAGAGCATTGGTAAGGTGTACACCTTGGATGCGGTAGCTTCTTTAGACGTTGTCGAAAATCAGGACCATTGGTCATGTAGTTCTTGTTCAATCTCCATCTCATGAGGTCTCAGATTCCGAAGGAGATTTTCCGGAGTGTTGAAAGGATTCTGCTGCTTCAGTCTTCTGTCAATGATAACATTAGATTTGAAGAAATTTTGTTGCAGGATTATGCACCGCTCTGTAGAAGTATTGAAGATTTCTACATTCGACGGATGTACACTCGGGTTCAGGTATTCACCTTTCTAAATAAAAATTGAGATGCTCATGCCTAGTGAGTCAAAATCAAATCAAAGAATCAGAACGCTACATGAGCATTACACTCGCCCTTCTAGAATGTGTAGATGCTCGTGTAGTGTTGTGATTCTGTGATTTGATTATTTCAACCAAGCCAATTCAACATAGAGCGATCTATACTCATCCTTCTAGAAATTAATGGAGTAGACCATAATCAAAGTTTGGATAATTTGAAGTGTTAGTAATTCCAGTTAATAAGTGGCCCTGTTTCATCAGTTCCTATGAAAACTGCGGGGGAGATTGACGCGTTAAACATAGCTTTCTCTCCAATCTTAGAAAGGGAAGAATTCCTCCTTTCATTGATAGAAACCAGCATCTGTTGCTTGATGACCAGGACTGCTTCAACCGGCCAGTCGCCAGTGCTCCTGCTCCATGGATGGACGTGGTAGAGAGGGTTTCGTACGATGGGAAAACCTATGTGTGAGTCCCTAATAATTCATGACCGTTGATGGAGTGATTGGATTATACCTGCTTAACTTTCACCTAAACATATACTCCCTCTGTCCAGAAATAAGTGTCCACTTTGGACCTCATGTTTTGAAGGTTGTTTTGAGTAGATCATATGGAGACTTTCTTGTGTCCAATTTTATTTAGGTTTCAATGAACAAATGCAATTCTCTTCATTGATTCTGGTGAAATAAAGTCAGGAACCCTTTGAGGTTAGGCTTTTCACTATATGATCAATGAAATTGGTATCAAACGTTTTCAACAAAACTGCGGACAATATTTCGGGAGTACCAATTGTACTTGCAATTGAAACTTCGTGTGACTGCTGACGATGTGGTTTTCATGCACCATCACGTAAAACACAGCCCGACGAGCAAAACTCGCAGGTGCTTAAACCTGGGATCATACAATTACCTCGGCTTTGCTGCGAAGGACGAGTACTGCACACCACGTGTTGTCGAGTCTTTAAGAAAATTCGGCGTCAGTACGTGCGCTACAAGAGTGGACAGTGGTAAGTTAGCGAGCTATTCTCCACTAGATTCATCATTCTGGTCTAGTATGCGGACTGTGAAGTATCTTAGCACATCATTTCCAATGCAAGGACGGGAGAGACTCCATATCACTATTTTTTTGCATATAATCCATCTTACTTCAACTAATCACGACCTGTTCCACTACCTACTCTAGAACCCCTCAGCCGGGTTACGGGCGAGGTTCCAAGATTGTCCCATCAAAGGACAAATGATACGCTTGTGATTCCTCTGTAATAAAATCGAAAATAATCTCCCTTAAATCGTTTGATTTTGGTTTATTGGTTTCAAGGATCCCGCTGAAAGAAAAGAATGAGTGCTGGTAAAACATGTGTGGGAATGTAGTGTAAACATAAATAGAGAAGCTATGTCACTACGCAGAACAGAGGATAGTAACCAGGTACAGAGCAGTCACATTAAAGACGAGCAGAGCTCGGTGCTCTTTCATATCTTTAGTCCTATGACTCCTTCATGCATTGAACTTGTTTCATAATCATTAATAGTAAGCACATTTTGCAGGCACTAATGTCTTACATGTAGAGGTGGAGGATCTTATCGCGAAGTTTGTAGGGAAACCAGCAGCTATGGTGTACGGCATGGGGTTTGCCACGAATTCAGCAACAATACCTGTTCTCATTGGCCCGGTACATCTAATTGATTGAAAAATTTGTCTTGAAAAGGAGGCAATTTCTTACATTCCCATTTTACATTATGAATGTTGAGTAAGAAAAATTATCATATTCAGGTTAAATGTCTCGGAGCTTGCAGCCTCAAATCTCTTTGTTTATTCTGTGTAGGGAGGACTAATAATCAGCGACAGGTTGAATCATTCTTCTATCGTAGCGGGTGCTCGAAGCTCTGGTGCCAGAGTGACAATCTTCAGTCACAATTGTACGTCTGACACTGTTCATTTAGAAGTTTAGACAATCGACAATCTATGCACATGTGGTTCAAGAGCACAGGATATAGCCCAATATACCTGGCATGATCTACATACAGGATGAAAAAAGAACGTGACAATAAGCTATGTGTTACGCATAGATTGAATCAAGTATCTGTGTTCAAACGTTAGTATTCCTGGCTGTTCTACAGTATCCGTCTGATCTTGTTTTTCACGCAATCTTTGCGTAAATATTCAATTAACCCACTCACTCTTTCATATCTTCCAGCACCCTCAAACCTGGAGAAAGTCTTGAGGGAAGCGATTGTGAAGGGTCAACCCCTTACACATAGGCCTTGGAAGAAAATCCTTGTGATAGTTGAAGGAGTCTACAGCATGGAGGGCGAAATCTGCAGGCTAAGGGAGATCGTGGAGATTACCAAAAAATACAAGGTTTGTCTGTTCGGGTTCATCTCCTATCAAAAACTTTGGCATTTGACTGAAAGCTGTCTTGGGTGATGAATTCAAAAGGTGATTGAAAGTAATTTGCTAGACTGATGTCAGGCATATCTCTACGTAGACGAGGCGCACAGTATCGGAGCGATTGGGAAGACAGGAAGAGGAGTCTGCGAACTTTTGGGTGTCAACACCGACAATGTACATATTGTGATGGGAACATTCACGAAGTCCTTCGGATCCAGTGGAGGCTACATTGCTGGCTCCAAGGTGCTAACCAGGATTCTCAAGGATTTTAACGTTTTTTAATTTGTTCTGATGATTAAATTTGTTCTTTCAAAATACATCTCTGTAGGTGGATTTGCACAATGCACCTGAATGTTCCTCGAAAGGCTTCTAGTTTTCTGCCTTCATTTTTGCAAATATTTTCGTTGATTTAGGTTATGGTGTTCTGCAGGAGCTGCTTCACTACATTAGATCAATCAGTCCTGCTCACCTCTATGCCACTTCCATGCCACCTCCAGTAGCGCAGCAAGTCATTTCGGCTCTGAAAGTCATAATGGGAGAAGACGGCACCAATAGAGGTACCGGGGTTTCAATGAAATGCCATTCAATGATAAACGACCAATCTAGATTCAGTAGAATTCTGTGAGCCCATGGAATCTAAGCAGCCTCGTTTATGGCAAAAGCCTTGTGAGCCTCATCTGTTCAAATCTTCAAAATTTTCTGAGAGGGTTAAGTGATGATTTATTAAGGCACTTACATGTTGCCCACTACGACCCTAAAATATGAGTATTCTAAGACAAGAACAGATTCCTGGAATGTTATCCTTTTATCAGTCCACTAAAGTTTGAACCCTGCTCGAAATTGTGGAGACTCATACACCTTAAAATTTAGTTCACCGATCAATTCTGAAATGTTGCAGGAGAAAGAAAAATTGCAGCGGTTCGCGAAAATAGCAATTTCTTCAGGGAGGAGCTCCGCATAATGGGATGTGAGGTTCTTGGAGATGAAGACTCACCAATCATGCCTATCATGCTGTACCTCCCATCTAAGATTGCAGCCTTTTCAAGACTGTGCTTCAAACGTAATGTATGACAATCTCTTTACTTCTGATCTGTAAGGTAGAACCATTTCACTTCTTACTAATTGGTTAGGAACTTTAATTTTTAACTTTTTATCACGATCGTTACTACGGGGCAACTGTGTTTGTTGGCATTGTGAATGCCAGTGTGCTCCTTGGTGAAAGCAGTTGCTATCCACGACTTGGCAGGTGGCGGTTGTATCTGTGGGCTTTCCGGCTACTCATATCCTACACGCAAGGGCACGCATATGCATCTCGGCAGCTCACACGAAAGACGACCTCAATCAAGCCCTTCAGGTTTTCATGCTGACCTCTGCGATGTTATTTGCTGCATTCTCTACAAACTCTTTAATTTCACCTGCCAGCTAAAAAGTAGGTCAAATTGCACATGAAGGTAAACTGGGTACACAAAACGAGACCTACACCTGTCGAAACTTGCCGATAATTCAATAGATGCTATGAGTGGCACTAAATATCTAACATGATTCGAATCTCTTTCGACACTCCCTTTTTTCCATGCAGATAATTTCAGAGGTCTGTGAAATATGTCAACTCAAGTACAATCCTCCTCTGCGGCTGAGTGAGCTGGAGAAGGCTAGACTTGCTGAGAAGGAAAGACTCTTATGATTAAGATTATTAAGTCAAAAGGCAGGTTATGAAACTGGTTGGTTCAGCATTTTCGAGTCATGGCCACACAACAGTATCCCAAAGCGTACAATAATCCAAAATACTTCATGTAAAGTCTCTAGATTCATTTATGACCATTTTCACACCATACAAGGATATCGTTAATCTTGTTGACCTCCATGAATCCAACTAGAAGGTCCCAAATTTATTCCGTATTCATATGGTTTGAACATTTCTACGTTCTCACTCAATTTCCAGCCGCAGTATTTATATAGTAACCTAGCTGGCATTTAATACTTGCCAATCAAATGTGGGTAACGACTGTCTCTACGACGTCCCCATCATTTTGGCTTCCAGGGCATCTGACCATTCGAGCGCTTCTGCTATAAGTTCTGGGGAAGCTTTGCTTTTAGTGCCGGTGTTGAACGGGGGTTGCGGGTCATACTCATTGTACAGCTGCGACACTTGGGCGGTGAAATTATCCGAAATCAGTGCAGCAAGGGTGATAGCCATGTCAATCCCAGACGACACTCCCGCTGAAGTAATGATCTTACCCTGCCATGCAATCATTTTTTCGAAGTGCATTAGGTCATCTTCATCTACGTAGAACTGGGAATTCAATGAATCCAATGTTTGGTAGCATACCCGTTTAACAACACGAATGCTGACGGGATTCGCACCGTAGCTTGACAGCTTAGATAAGGAAGACCAGTGAGTTGTGGCATCGATTCCTTCGAGAAGACCTGCTGCACCCATCAGAATAGCACCCGTGCACACCGAGGTCGTATAAATCGTGGTCTTGTGTGCCTGAGAAAAGTGCCAGATTGCGTCAGTAATTAAGACGATAATCGGAAGCCGGCGGTCCTAAAGAGAATAGAGAAAATTTATGAAGACACTGTTTCCCACCTTACGAATCCAATCCAGGATTACGGTGTTGTTTACGAGCCCAAAAGCGCCAAGACCTCCTGGAACCACTACCACGTCCGGGCTTGGAATCTGCGCCTCATCAACTCAAACGCCAAACTCAGGTGAAGTGATGGGAAAGCTCAAATTGAAAAATCTACTGCTTGATTCCACCGCTAGTGTAGTTACTACCCCTGTACAAACACAGAGGATATGTAGATCAGACTGACATAATTAAGCTGCCAATGCGAGAACACTCAAGTTTTTGTGCACCTCGTCAAAGGACGCTTTGGCTTCCATGGTCATGGTTCCCAAATCGGAAATGTGTCCCCTTTTAAAGCTGACGAGCGTCACATTCACAAAGGGCATCGTATTCAAGATCTCGTAAGGCCCAACCACATCCAGCATCGTCATATTCTCAAATATGGGAATAGCAATCTGCAATTTTCGAGTTGAATCTCGAGTTCCTTCGACCATGGGCAAAAGGTACGAGGCTAGAATCACCGCCAAGATTAGGCTTAACGTTCCGAAGGCTCTGTATGTCGCCATTGAACTCTTCCTGGGTGTAACTAATCCTGCAGATCAATCAAACAAGCTCAAAACTTCAGCAACATTCTAATGCTTACGCTGGTACCAAATTGAAATTCAATGTGAAATTCAAAAATTCTCTGCAGAAGAATGTCTACCGCCATTGAACAGCCGAACATGTACCTCAGATTGTGATCGCTCTCTCTCTCTCTCGATGACGTTGGTGGCCCCTAATCTCTTCTTCGAGAGCCTGAATGTATTGGGTCAATCACCCTTGGCTTTAAATACGGCATGCCCAACTTCTTCTCAATTTGTACTAGCGTTCTTTTTTGAAGCGGATGCAGCGGAAGTCCAATTGCAGCGCCCACTTTAGACTCAACCCCGGGACTTCGACAAACAAACAGACAGTCGGTAATAATGCACGGACCTACGATTCGAAAACGCGTCTCGGAGTTTCCATTCAAGATAAGTTTCGCGCCTAGTGCTTGCAATTACGTTTTGATGATTCCTTTCATTGCATGAATAGTGGATGTGTGACCGCTGATATACTGACCATGACATCGACCGCACACAATTTAATTTCCTTCCCTCTCTTGTCATGCCAATATTTGTGGGGGCGTTTGTGTGGATGAGCATATCAGTTGCACTGCCAATTTTCCTGGAATGCGCTGCAGTGAAGAGTTGGACTGTCGACAGACGACCAGGTTTTGTCTTTCGCCTGAAATCCTCCCAGGAAATGCTCACCAAGGATCGACTTGATTATATCTTTAGACGTTTGTCATCTGTCCAACCTTCTATGTGGTTTCTCGAGAATAATATTTAATTACAGCAACAAGGTGGTCAAGGCACCAGGCTGGGAATTCAAAATTTAATGCGTTGTACTACCGGTGTGCTACTAGTACTGCTAGCAACTGTGCCCAACTGAAGGACTACACCGGATTCTTTTTTAAATTCTGAAAGCTTAAGGTAAGAGCACCCAAAAGCGTCCCTGCACCCAAAAGCGTCAGAATCTACAGAGCATAATCATTTCAGGCTGTAAATGTAAGTAAACAGTACATGGCTTATTTGTTTTGACCTAAAATGATAAGAGGTGTACTGTCCAGCTACATTTATGTTATAGAATGAATCCCTGACGTAGAATCTGACGCTTTTAGGTGCAGGGACGCTTTAGGGTGCTCTTACCTTAATCCAAAGCCCTTAACATTTTTCAACAAATAAATTAGCCATGGATATCTATTCAGACTTATAGTTAATTTTATTGATAAACATGTATCAACTCATTTTGCATCGATCAGGCTATTGGCTTCCTTTAAAGTTTATGAAACCATTTACGCAAACTTTGGTAACCTGTGTGTTGAATTTTGACTCACTGGCAGACAAAATATACTCGGTCTCTCTCCTTGTGGGCACAATTTGGCAATATTTTCACCACACGTGGAATGTGCGATCCTTGGTGGGAGGTCAGTTGGAAGCAAGGGATTCGCAAGCAAAATTGATTTTCCATGCAGAAAGTGAGCATGGATGATGACTGGTGAGATCACAAGCGGAGTAAGCTAATCCTTATCCAGAATGCGGGAACAATTATTTAAGAGATTGGCATGTTCAGGCTACCGTATTAACTTACCGCTAATGAAATGCTTTGTGTGGGAATTGCCAAATGTCAACAGGAATCTAAGATGTCAAAAAAACTGTTCTAGAGGAGGAAACTTCTCCTGGTCATTTCTCTGCACTGTGGTTTCAGGCACAGGCGGGACTTGTAAGAAGCCTTTCGGAAGCTTTTGTGGACTCTCAGTCGGGGAAGCTCAAACACTTTCAGAGCTGTTTCTGCTTGACTGTGCTAAATAAGAATTGCAGCGTTCAGTAAAGAGACGGTGTAAAGTAGAGATTGAATTGACACGCATGCACCACACGAAACAGAAGTAACTTAGTAACGACCATTTGCACGTGAGGGTCAGATTCAACAAGGAAGTGCCGAATTTGAATTTCCACGTCAGATTTTGAGAGCTCCAGGTTACCTTAAATCAATCACAGAATGACATGTGGGACTTGAGTGGGGGGCATTAATCACTTGATTTAGGGTACACCAGCCCACTACCGTTTGGCAGCCCAATTCCATCACCCACTCTTGGCCCCAATTCCACCTAAAATCCCCCGCAAGTCCCTTCATTCTATGACAAAATCAAGGTTTTCTATGACAAAATTAGGGGTTTTATGACAAGATGGGGTAATGTATCACTCCATTAATAGAGAATATTTAGTACTTCATTAAGGTATGTCCACACCTGGCACT
Source organism: Straminergon stramineum (assembly GCA_963920665.1). Classification (NCBI taxonomy): domain Eukaryota; kingdom Viridiplantae; phylum Streptophyta; class Bryopsida; order Hypnales; family Calliergonaceae; genus Straminergon; species Straminergon stramineum. The sequence continues at coordinate 16,265,893 of OY987270.1, forward strand.
AAGGATCAAACTTATGGGCGGTTGTTATAGGACAATTGTAAACGTAGTCACACTTGCAGTAATTGGCAAATGCCGATCCTCGCTGGAGGCTGACATGGCCCACAAAAACAGCAGTGCGTAGTTGGACCCCTGAGGATCTGATATTTTTAGTGCAAGTTATTGCGGCTAGAATTAAGTAACACTCCAAATAGCTCAAAACGTAGATTTGAGAGTTCTACGAGCGCTTCTAGTTAATGGGAGTTGGAGGGGTCGATTAATTAGGAGTGGCAGCAGTAAGCCGAGAACTATTTTGGGCAATTTCTGAAAGAGCAGCTTCCATCTCCACAAACAAGTGCGCAACTAACTTATTGTATTGTTGACGAAATGAATGTCCATAGCAATGCTCAACAAAGGTAATCATAGAAAGCAAAGATGAAATCAAACCGGACACTACTTGCTTAGATTGTTGCGGATAGTGCTACAATTTTGCTTTTAGACATTTGCTCGATCACCTGTTGTTTGTCCATCTTGTTGTTAACGCTCTACATGTACTACATGCTACACTTGTGTGTGTACTAGGAGTGCAGTGAGTTTCATCAATTGATAAAGTAGAATTTCTACGTCAATTCAAAGAGTTGAATTCAAACCGTTGCTTTCACAAACCAACAGCAATGCAAGATTTGAGATGGTGGCAGACAAGGCGAAAATGTATGATAGGGAGGCTTCATGTAGACAACAGTGGTGACAAATTGACAACACAAGCAGATTTCGAACTTCGAATGCAAGAAATTAGCACTGACGCTACTAACAGTTCGTGCCCAACTACAGAAATTAGTCGAGTGCGCAAGAATTCACCAAGATGCAGAGACAGTCGAGCCAACCGCTCAATTGAGTGCACAAAAGCACACTTAAAATTCAAAGCAGTGTTGTCAGCGCAAGTCTTTAATTTGTGCCCACAACTTTGGTTATTCCTGGAAAGCTAAAGAAGACATCATTTCACACCCTCTTGCCGAACAAGGATTTTTTGAGCTATGGAAGTAGACACCACAGAGGACTATTCTTAGAGCATAGGACAACTACTGCATTCCATACACAACGACGGCGCTCTTCAAATGGCCATGTTGTGGCGCCCTCCGAGCAAGAATTGCTTACCAAAGTGATGCGATTCTCTTGCTTCTGCAAATCGCGACATACGCCCTCCGATTCTGGCGCAGTGGATACCCTTGCAAAACTTTACACTCCCCTCTCCAACGATCACAACTCCTATCAGCAACCATTTGCTCCATGGTGTCAAGGATAATAGCCTAATAATAAAATCAAGTGTAAACAGTTGCTTGACTTCTTCCCCTTTCTCTGACACCGTCATTCACGTTCCTAGGTCCCGCACCTACACAATCATTTTTTTTTAGGCTTGTTTTTACTCCCCCTGTTTTATCTTTCAACGGTTGTTGCTCCAAAACGCCAGGTGTGGACATACCTTCAAGTGGTTATGGGTTGGTTGTGGGTTGTTTATGACTCTAGTCTAAAGGCGGTTTTATAATTTCAAGGCTGACTACTTCAAAAATTCACAAAAATTACAATTTTGATCGGAAAATTATTATTCCACTTGGGTCTGATTCAGGAAACAAGTGCACACCTCTGAAAAATATGTGTCCCTATTGAAATTGACCCCAAGATAGGCAGATTGCAAATCAAGGTGGTAATAGGCTGGTTTACCTTATCCTGAATTTTACCCTCTCATAGGGTAAGATGATGCTTGAAATGGCATAGGCCTTCCAATACAATTTTCATGGCTTTGACATAGATTTTGTTGGGGGCTAAAGAATCTAACATTCCATAAATTATTTATTATACTTAGGGCTAAGCCAAGATATAAAATTCTTGATAGAGTTTAGAGTTTAGAAGTGACTAGTGAAAGAGTTCCATTTTTTTATTTTGTTGAATTAGCTTTTCATAAAGCGGAATATTATGGTAGAGGGTGCTAAAAAGCATTTTCATTCTAACCCCTAAATGCCCAATTCCCCGCATTTTGGTGTCAATTAAACTTTGATGTTGAATAACTCTTACCAAAGTATTTTTTTTTTAATATTTTGATTTGTTAGAATATCATTTAAAGTCTGATTTAAGCACAAAAATTCAAAAATATAATTTTGAAAAAAACTCTTTATGATTCTTCTATAGATGAGTTTATGCAAGGGTGTCCATTGCAAATCTTGAATTCTTGATTTCTTTTAGTGTTAGAGGCTTTGGAGATTAATCTAGAGTACATTGGATCTTGGGGGGGGGATCATACTAGAAATTCATTTGAAAAAAATTATAGAGTAGATTTTGAGAAGCTATAATTTAATTCTAATTATGCATATTATATCCTTTAACCTCATATTTTTTGTATAAGTTCAAGTGTAGATTTGACATGGAAAAAGAGGATGGAAAGACTTCAAATCACTCTTGAAGGTTTAAAACCCTCATGATCAAACCTTGTAATGTTTCAATCTATAAGTGATATTGTTGTATTATGTTTTCCTACATGCACACAATTTGTCAATTTGGCACTTAGCCATATACAATTGTGCTTACTTATTTGCAGGCAAATTTACCTCATTACCAATAAGAGGGGGCACTTACCCATTTTTTTTGGTATGGCACAAAATTGTAGAATGAAACATCAACTATTCTTTGTAAAATGGATGAATTTATGCCATATTTTTTCTATTTATAGTGCAAAATACAAAATACTTTTTTGAATATTCAACTTAATTACTTTGCTTATGCATTTCAATATGAAATTGAACATTCTAGACCAATATTACAATTTTTGTTTGCAATTACAAATGCTTGAAAGTTTCATATATTCTACTTGACCAAACTCAAGTCTACCACTAAAATGCATTAGATGAGAATGAGCTCCTGCGGAAGACTGCGAGTTCCCAGAAGTTCTAAGACTGTGGGAACTCGGCCAGAGCAGCTCGCTGACGTGGTCAGCCGGCGTCCACGTCGGATAATAATAAAAAATTAATTTTTTAATATTTTTAATTTTGTTTTTTAATTTTTTAATAATTTTTTTTAATTTTTTAATTTTTTTAATTTTTTAATAATTTTTTAATAATTTTAAATTCTGGACAGCCCTGGCTGGTTCCCAGCCTTGGGAACTGGCCTGAAACGGCCCTCCAGGGCAGCTGAATCTCATCTAATGGGTTTTGTATTAAACATACCACTCATCTGAGTCTTCAAGAACATAATATTCTAATCTAGTAAACATCTACATTTTTCTGCAATTGTTCATAGTCCAACTTACTCTTCTAACTACATTTCAACGTACTTCACCAAATGAGGTTTTGTTGTCATTGGGATCCTACTTTTTTCTCCATTACCTTTCAATGAATTGGTACATTATTCTTCTACACAAATCCACTTCTTGTTTTAGTAGGTATGTCATCCTATAAAAATGTAGTTGTTACTTAATCTAATATCCATCCATACCTCTTACCAGATGAATCCCACATTGCTTCTATGCAATTTGAATATGGATCTTTGTTTGAGCTTTTCCCTCTTCTAATCTTGCCCTCATAATTGGCTAGTACCAAATAACCTCATCTTTCTTGTCCACTTTTGCTAACTGAATTCCAAGACCTTCCTACATAAAATGGCACTCCTATTCTCATTTCAATTAGTCCCACCATAACAACCACAAACTATCCAACTCAAAGGTCTTTTGTTTATTTCAAACAATAGAAATAGATCTTGCCCTTCTTCATTGTTCCTTGTTGTAGTTGCTTTCGTCCCTTCATTTATGCTTCTACTTCTTATAGTAGTTTGTGTCCTTAGAACTTGTATAAGCTTATTCCTATATGGAACAATGTAGCCTTATACTCTGGGGTTTGACATTATCACAATGATTGAATCCACTACAATTGACATCATATTTAACTCTTCCTTTCGAACAAGAATTCTATTGACCTGAATATTCTCCTTTTTGTTTCTTCTTTTGTAGATGGCTAAAATGACAAGTCTCTTTCTTCTATTTTGTCCATATTAGAGAAAAAAATTCAAATATTTAATGAATGATCTCATTTCTCTATTGCTTTGTGGTTCTTTTCTACATTTATTTTTCTCTCTAGACATTTTTCCTTGTATACAATAAAATCTTTCAATGCCCTCCCCTCTCTCTCTCATTTGCCACAAACACCTTTGCTAGAATTGGCTTGTCTGTTGTACTAGGTAAGGATTGCAAGCACACTTTCTACTCAAGTGCTTGTGTTGAACTCTAGACATCCCATTCTCCATGTTGAACCTTATATGGTGTCATTATAAGAAACCTACCTTTTTTTAATCTTAGCATCGAACAAGTTTATTTTTCAAAACAAGAGTACAAAGATGAGATTGTGGCCATAGAAGGCAGAGTTCAGTTGGATGTTCAAGAAAATGTGTGGATGTCACAGGCAAAACAAGTTCATGTCTTGTGCAATAGGATTGTTCTCTAAGACATCAGAAAAAACATAGGCATGTTTTGTACAACATCCAAGAAAACAGAAATTTGTCACATTGGCAAGGAGTTTCAATTTCTCTACAAGTAAAATTCTAGAAGTTATTGGGGGCTAAGGTAAAATGTTGATCAGATGTAAAAAAACAAAGAAAGGGTAGCTACATGACACTTTTGCAAAAATACCCAAAAAACCCTTATGTGGAACTGTATAAGGATGGCGTGGTGTGCCACAGCAACACACTTTGACACTATTTGAGAATTTTAACATTGTTTTTTTAGATTTCAAATTGAGACATCAATTGAGACCTCAAGAGAATTTTTTGCAACATGAACTCAGACGTCAAGTGAGATATCCAAATTTTTTTTGTGACGTCAACTTAGACAACTTTGTATATGTTATATCGTTTGATATATCCCATATGGTTTGTCTTCCTTCTTACCATCCCACTTGTATAAATAGCTTATATTCTTATATCCATATACTGACAAGAATATATAGTTGCCAAATACAATATACTATATATGTTGTACAATATGTGGCATATTATATATAATGTGTATGGTTTATTATGTATGGTGTACTGCATATAGTATATGTCTAAATTGATGTCACAAGATGTTGATGTCTCAAAAAATTGAGACATGCACATCAAGCACATCTTAGAGGACATCATTTGTGTCATTTTGCATGTCTCCATAGATGTGTCATAACACATAGTGGATGCTATATGGCATTCAAAAGAATTAGCCTCATGTCATAGTTGACTCTTGAAAAAACATGTGCTCGTCACAACAGATGTCCAAACAAACAAGATCTAGGGCACAATGCACTTGGCACGTCACGAATTTTCATCTATCACATCATGTTCCACGTTAGCAAAGGTCTAGATGAAAAAGTTGTTGAAATGGCATTACCCGCGTACAAGGCAACAATGTGGCTGCCACATGGTGCACTTTGGGCACCTTCTTTAACCATGTCTGAGTAAAAGTTGAATAAAAAACATGGCGCATTTTCTCATATTTTCGCATATTTTTGTTGCAGCAATCAAGACGGATTTATTGGACATCTAGGGGGCATGCACGATGTTAGAAAAAACGTATTTCCACATTTTTGAACTTGTCAAAAAAAATGGGGGTTTCTTCTAGTGTGTGGAAACATTATCCTCCCTTGTTAGTTGTTCACTATTCTAACATAACATTCATACATACATATATATTGGCTTGTTACAATAATGCATTTATTAGGACTGGACAAATACATATATATATATATATATATATATATATTGATTGTGACCAAATGGTTAAATGGGTCAAGGTGGATGAATAGATAAATGCCAACACTCCTCCACACCAAAATACTTACATATACCTAGTTATTGACAACTTGACAACAAAATATACAAATTGAATTGGACAAAGAATGATATCAACCAAAATACATGTAACAAGAATGAGTAGCTATAGACATGAGTGGTGTTGATCTTCGGAGATGCCCATAACGAAATGTTGTTTTTTTGGCTACAAGATGGTTTAATTTTGTTGAAAGAAGTGATAGTATTGCTAGGTTTTGGTTATAGATGTAACTATTCATTTGTAGCTTGAAATGGTTTGGTTGGCTTTCTTGTTGTTTTTTGTTGTATCTTATATTTCTTCTGTTCCTTGCTTTTTGGGGGGGAATTTTTTTTGTTTCTTGTGAAGAATTGTTTTGAAGTGTTGTAGCATGTTGTTTTCCATGTACAAGCCTACATAGGCAAGGCTTATATCACATATACTTCTTGTGTTTCTATAAACACAAGAAGCAAATGTGATATAAGCCTTGCCTATGTAGGCTTGTACATGGGAAACAACATGCTACAACACTTCAAAACAATTCTTCACAAGAAACAAAAAAAATACAAAAGAAAATGTGATATAACCCTCTACTATACATGCTTCTTGTGAGCTCCCAAATCATCACTAGGGACTCACTATTTTCTTTTTGTTTTGTTTTGTAGTTTTGAATGTAGTTTTATATACAAAAAGCCCCCGAAAGAGTGCAGAATCAAAATAGGTATGTTACATACTAATATAGCATTTTCTCTAAAATTAGAGTATTGTAGCTAGAATACCCCCAACCACCACTTGTACATAGGTTAGAACCCGATTAATTGTGGTAAATTGGAGAATTATGTGTTAATGGCAAAATAAGTTCAAACTCCACATGCGAGAGACATGTCTAGGCTAAAATTGGTCGAGGAAACCCTAATGAGGTATTTATGTCAGTTTCTGATGATAGGTTCTAATTTCTCGATTCCATTGACAAAATAGTGGAAACCCTAGTTGTTGGCCTATATGAATTAATTATACCAAGATAGGACCGTAGAGAAATCAAAGCAAAAAGGAGGTGACTGCAAGTGAAAATCATCCCAAGGACTCAATGGCAAAGTTGGTTCATTAAGATTCCCTCTAGTGTGAAAGATTCCCTAGATACCGGTATTTAAACGAGGAGGTGGATTTTATTCCCCTTAGGCCAATGTGTAGGGTAAGAATATGAGCCTATACATTTGCTGTGGGATTCTATGAGTGGTTCCACAAAAAAATTTGGAATTTTTTGATAGTTAGAAGATGCTCTTTCGGACAGTCAATTGCTAAAATCTATGATGGGAAATTCCTAGAAATTACCTAGGTGGCGGTAAAATCTCACTAAAAATTACACCAACTTCTTTTATGTTAATAAGATGCCCCAACAAATTTCAAGACATTTCGATAATTAGAAGTACCTGAACCTACAAGATTCCCTGACAACTACTTTAATTTAAAGATTATGGCGGAGTTGACAAGCGGATTGGAAGCATATGGAAGTAGAATGAGGTCGAAAATAGGTATTTTCATACTCCCCCATACCTACTTAAGAACCTCGTCTAGTCACTTTTGTCACGAAAGTCAAGCTCCAAAAGTTGGATTTTTACACGATTTTGGCATTAAGTTGGCGTTAGGCTTTGTTGAGATTTTGGAGTTAGGAAAAGGGGTAGGAGGATTTGCGAATATTAAAAATGATCTTTTGAAGCCAATGGTTGAATCCATTTGTGATTTGGAGTTAATCTTCAAAAGTTAGGTTCACGGACCAACATAGAAGTAGAAACCCTTGAGGATGAGGATGAAAATCTAAAGTCATAGGGTTATCTTACATGAATGAGAGGAGGTGGGTGATTGAAAGAGAGTATAATAGGGCACCCCTTTTCATCTCAAAAACCCCCCCATTGATTATGTTTGGATCTGTTGGATCCAACTTATGTTGGAATTTTTGGCATTTTAAGCCAAAACCTTTGGAATTAGGTTTTCGAGGGCACTTTGGGCCTATTGTTGTTATTTTTCAAGCTTTTGAGGTCTTGTGGGTCACTTACACTTTGAGTACTCCATACTATCCATCTCAAGTCTTTAGGGGTTTGAAAGCTCACTTTCATTTGGCTTTCAAGAAGTTGTGGTCTTGTGTTATCCTTTGAATGGATCTTTTGATCTTCCCTTGTGTCTTGTCATTGTATTAACTCTAGAGTAACCCCCCATATGACTTGGCGATGTTGCTTTGGAAGGCCTTTAGATCAAGTATTGATGTTATACTAACCCATGTGTCACTAACCATTAGCCTCTAATTGTTCTCTTGTCCCTCCCATTTAGTTTTGTAGTCCACAAGTTGAGCCTAAGTGTGTGTGAGGTTTGGTGCATCCCGTCGAGACGGCGAAGCTTTGACCCTCCCAAGGTCAAAGAGTCCTAGTTGTTGTGTATTAAGGATCAAAATCACAACAGAGCTTTGAACCCCCTCTGGATGAAAAGAATCCTAGTTGTGTGTTAAAGCCACCTTAAGGCAAAACTTTGACCTCCTATGATTCCCATGTCTAAAGTTTAGTTTCCAAAATGTGTTGGAAACTATTCAAAGTTTGGTCTCCAAAAGTAGTCAATGACAACTAGATCAAGTTTGGTGGTGACTAGGGAATATTAGCTAGGACCATTTCCTATTTAACCTTTCTTTTCCATTCTTCCCCCTTAAGTGACTAGACATAACCCGTTGAATCCCCACTAGTTAGGAAAGATGAAATTAATCATTGGAAACCAACCCCAACACTGAGTAGCCCCAACAATACCCAAACATACTTCAACTAGCAGGTCGAGTATTGAGAGGGGGTTAGGTACCACGTGGGGAGTTGGGGTCTATAGTCAAGGGTTCGCTAGAGGAGTTGGGGTCGCAATCAGGGGAATCGGGGGGCCGTAGTGCCGATTGTGGGGTTTGCTGGTAGGAAGTTGGGGTCATTTAAAGGCTTACAATTAGGGGTTGGGTTCACTGGTCAAGGAAATCAAGGTCCTTTTAGGGGTTTGGAGTCCAGGGGCTTAGTTTCTCTGGTTGGGAAGTTAAGTCTGTCCAAGGGTTCAAAGCCTAGGGAGGGCAAGAAATCAAAAATCAGAGAGGTGGTAAATTGGAGGGAGAGGAGTTGGAAACTTGGAGAGATGCATGAAGGGGTAAGAAGAAAGAGACCAAGACTACACTTGACCTTCCTCTAACCAACATCAAAGCGGGGAAGCCAACTCCCCGTCTACTATAAATCAAGCAAAAGTAGGAAAAAAGAGACAAGTATATAGATACTTCACTCAATTAGGAGGAAGTGAAGGTAGAAGTAGTAGGAAGCATGGAAAAGTGACAAGGAGAAGGAGACCACTCGATGTTAGATAGAAGGGGGTAGAGAGAGATAAGATAAAGAAAGAATCTCCCTACCTTGTTTTGACCCTTAGATTAAAAATAGGTGATTATCAAGATGTTAAACGTATGAGGTGGTTCAAGGCATAAGAAACAATGACGCATACTTAACCCCTCACCACCCACAATCAAATAGGTGGGCATAGGTGCTTTTAAGCTATTGTAGAAAACAAGGTTGATTAGGAGAGATTGGAGGCGCCCTTGATGAAAATGATTGAGTGGATTGGAAGTAGAGAAATTGGTCTCTCAAGAGGATGTGTCCGATTGACATTTGGTTAGTTGGATTTTTGGCATTTTGTGAGTAAAGTGCAGAGAAAAATGCAAAACACACAATTTCTCATGATGTGCACAATGCTTTGAGGTCTCTAGCATGCACCTTATTGATCCAAAGTGCTTGAAAATTCGTGCTTGCCTTCGCAATGCACTTATGAGTCACTTCCCCGAAGTTGGAGGAAAATGATGCATCAAACCAACAACTTGACAAAAGGCAAATCAAGGTGTGCAAGCCAAAAATGAAGATTTCATCGAAAAACCTTGAGTTGGTGACTAGTCGTGCAAGTTCCAGCATACTGCACCCCCTTCCTTGTGTGTTAGGATACAATGTGCAACGGTCCCGCACCAACAAATGCCGGTCACTTCCACCCTACTACCATGTCCGAAATTTAGACATGCACGCAATTGAAGTGTTTAAACTCAACAAGTTTGCATGCTAAACCACTGAGAATGGTGTGGCCACATCCATACCTCAACCCTTAATTGCCCCAATCAAGCAAAAGGCTGAATTTTTTTGTTGTGTGTCACGTGGTGGGCCTTTAACCAATTCCCTAAGGACTGTTTTGGTCACCTTAGGCGGTCAGGGGTTAATCCAGCCTAGAAACGTGGAACGAGAGTAGTTGGGCTACTTAAAGGATGTAAGAAGAATAGGATAGAAATAAAAGGAGACAAGGAAGAAGAAAGGAGGGTAGAGTTGGTGGGAGTAGAACAAATCAACCATTGTATTGACTCATCACTTTATCAAACGGTGATCAATTGCATCATACTATGGGAGGTAATGGTGGAGGAGGAAGTAACCATGGGAGGCATGATCAATTGCATTAGCTTTGAGGTATGAAGCTAAACCCCTCCTTAACCCTCCCAACCCACCTAATTAGCAACTACTAACCTTGGTTGAGGCCTAGCCTCATGTCAGACCCCTAAGATTAGAATTTAGGTCATTTCTAAATCAAAAACCTTATAGAGGAGGCTCGTAGCTCTCCAAAAATCTAAGACATGTCAAAATCATAGTGAAAATGAGAAAGTTATTGTTGGATGAAGATTAAAACTTGAATTGGATGAAAAATAGTTAGACATAAAATTTTGGAACAAGTTGAGAGAATTAGAAAGAAGCCACTAATTTGAGTCTACAAGTGAAAGAAAAAGTTGATTCCAAATAGAAGATTAGTAGAAATTAGAGGATGAAGTTTTAAGTACCAACTAGTGGTCAAACTTCATCCATCAAGAACTTTTAGTCGGGGATTTGGATTAGCAAGTGTCTTACCAATATAGAAAGCTAGAGTTAGGGGCTACAAGAAGAAAATATAAACTTACGAAAAATATTAAGTAGACGGAAGTTAATCCAAAACTAGAACACTATGGAAGCCTAATAAAAAAAACTTAAAAGGTCGAGTAGAGGTAGGAAGATGGGACCATAGGCTTGTAGAGAAATTTCAGTAGAACTCATAGGACCCCCTCGCTAAGGTAAAGACCAAAAATTCAAGAAAATAAAGAAGGATGAAGTTTAGCATAGGTTTAGATGAAATGTTCCTAGAAGTGTCCAATTGGAACCAAACCCTAGAGATAGGTAGAGATAAGCTTCTTAAATACCTTTATGAAATTTCAAGTTATTTTGAATTAGGGAACTAGACTTAATTTATGGATGAAGTTTGATAAATTGAGTAGCGGTTAAACTTCATCCACCTATAACTTTGGCTAAGAAGGTCGGATGAGGTTGAATTTTATGTTTTTAGAAAGGGAAAGAAATTATCCAGAAGGTTTTGATATTAGTTCTCCTCTGAGGTGTCTTTCACCAAAAACCATAGCAACGTAATCCATTCAGCTAAATGTTGTCATAGTTGCATTTGAAGTTAGACTTTGGTGGTTTTTTTCTCATTTGGGTATACTTAGGTATTAGAAAAGGTCCATTGTATAGAAGGCACAATGGAACATGCTTAGACACCCAAAAGTAGGAATTGTTTAAGTCAATACCCCAAGAACCTAGTTGTACTCGAGATTTACCAAGGGTGGGAAAATTGGCGCTCACACTTATATACTAAAAACAACATGTATTATATATTGGTGTTATTTTTAATTTTATTGCAAAAGCTACCACTTTAATTGGGAGTGACACGTAAAGCTATCCATGTAATTGCAAGTGAAATGTAAAGCTATCTTGCAACTAAGAGTAAAATGTAAAACTAACCTTATAATTGTGAGTGAAACGTAAAGCTACCCATGTAAGTAAGAGTAAAATATAAAATTTCCCCCAAATCCTTGAAGAGGTTTTGTAGCTCTTACATTGTTGCTTCTTCTCCCATCTTTTTGCGCCTAGAGACGTTGCACCTAGGGATTAGGTAAGTTAGTTCAACAAATGATGTTCATGATTTTAACATTGTGCTCTTTAATGCTCAAGAATCTTGTTTCAAATTGCTATAGTAGGATGTCCTAATATTGTGTGTTCCTTAAATGTGCATACCTAATAGTAGGGTACCTTCAATGACTCAAAGAATAATTATTATGAAGTACATGGTAAAATTTATTTTTTGATTGACACTTAAACGGAAAAGACAATATCAGGATACCTCCAAAACGTCAAAGAAATTGCATCAATTGTTCATAACATCTATTGACATCATCCATTTTTTCAATGAAAATCATCCATTTAAGTGGTTTCAAAACTACAAAAATCATGGGGGAAAAAAATAATTGAACATCCAATTATGGTACTAGTTCAAAGTTGCAAGTGAGTAATACTAAGACACTCTACTATAGATCTTTCATAGAATTTGTACAAGTTAATTCAATCAAGGTCTGGGCCCAAAATCACGGTCTAAACAGTACAAAGGGCATTCATTTGAAGTGACAATTCTAAGTACTATACATACCTTAGTGTGATATTTGGAATAGTGTGTGTCCTTTTGCATTAATTTGGATAATTTTGGATCAATGTGATCTCATGAATGCAAATCTTTGGATGGAATTTAAATAAAAATTGAAGGAAAGTATCTCAAAAGTGTGGATTTCATCCAAGTTTCATCTACTTCCATCCACTATAAAAATATTCCATTTACTAGCTTTGATCCATCTTTCATCAAAATGTCATTCAAATAGGCTAAGAGATCTTACAACATTTAGATCTTGTACTAAATGAATTAACTTAGAAAAGACATCACAAAGACCAAAAAAGTTTGATTAACCCCTAAAGGTATTTGACTATGTTTTCACCAAAAATGCTCCAAAATTGTCATCTCTAGTACAAGTACCAAATTTTAGAAAAAATACGTTTTTGGACAAATGTAACCATAGGATCTTGTAGTACGCTGGTTTAGGAAGATGGGGAAAAAATTTCAGAAATTTCCATCATTTGCATTGCAAGATATTAGCATTTGAAGTGACAAAAAGCCATTTTTTGGCCCTGCGAAAATCCGGGTAGCTGCACTTCACAATGTCAGATCATTATGAAAAGATGTCCAAAATGGTTGTAACTCTTTGGATTCCTTCTCCAAGTCATTTTGGCTACATGATTGAAAAATTTTAGATCATTTGGAATTGTACAACATATAGGAAAAAATTAATAACTAGAAAGAAGTAGAGAATGATTCAGAATATTAAATTATTAATAATTTATTTATGGAATTGAAAAATTCCAATACCAATGGTTGTAATGTTGTAATAAACAATCTGCACCTCATCTTTTTATTTTTTTCGAAAAATATTAAAAATTGAGTTAAATAAAGGTCTTCAAAGTTTATTTTAGAGTAGAGATTCCATTACTACACACAACTAAAACTCTTTATAACTTTCATTTCATAAATCAAAATGGAATGATTCAAAGCTTTCCATGTATATATAAATGAAGAAAATAAATTTCAAATTTTTATTTAAAAAAAAAGTGATTTTTAAAGAAGTTTTTTTTGCTACCCGGGCTACCCGCCGAGCAATGAAAACAACATATCATACACTAACCTTTTAACCATGTATTCAAATGTTGTGAAAATTGTTGGGTCTTAAAGCTACTCCTCGGGCACATGTTGTGTGAAAATTTCAAAGAAAAAAAAAAAATTCCATTCGTAGTGAGCTGCCCAAAATCACTATGTTTTCAAAAAACACCATTTGGTCCTTTAGGGGTTAAATGACTTTGATGAAAATTGTAGAAACAAGAAATGCCCTTATTAATCTATAAAACTAATAATTCTTGTTTTACTATCTTGGTAGTAGGATTGCATCCTTTCAAGGTTAAGTGTGGAAGGATGTCAATAGCCTAAGTATGACCAATGTAGTCACTCAAAAATTATCTGAATTTTTGGAAAGTCATCCATCAACCACTTTTTTAGATGCAATGTCCTTTTAGGGTTAACAATAGGTCCCCCCAAAAGGAAGGAATAAATCAAATAGAAAAAAAAAATTGTCAAAATTTAATATTTGGGACACAATCATTATCTATATTTTTTTCTAGTAAGCCATTAGAATCTAAATGAAAAAAATCTACATCTATTTTTGTGTCTAAATTTTTTGTCAATTTGTTGCTTATCATATCGAGTGGTAAGGGTCAACAAAAATATTTCTAAAAATAGTTATCAAATTTTATAGAAATCTTTCTACTTTTAAGCATTTGTTTTATCACATTTTTCAACTTCAAATTAATTATTTGGAGAAGGAATCAACTTTAACCACATTGAGTATGGTGGTGTGTGTGAGGGAGAAATTCCTACCTAAGTGGATGGATGCAAACACTTTCCAAAGAACCAACAACATTCATCCATTCATAGAGAAAGCACTACTACATGAATTATAATATTTTGTGTTATCTGGCTTCTCTAATTGATTTTACAATGCTGTAAGTTTTTACTCTTGATGAATATTTTTACAAACCTGTATGTACGTTGAAAGAGATGATTCTCGGTAGAAATAATCATCAAAGACTACTAAAAATTTATAGCATTATTATACTAATTGTTGTAGGTAACACTAATAATGATATTAGTGTACTGTTACCCGGGGTTCCTCCCAGTCACTCGTGTTTCCGTGTTCCTCTGCTCGTCGTCTCTCTTGTGGGTTTGGCTTTCCCATTGCACCATCCCCGGGTACAATTCTCATCGCAAATATTCCCACGCCCGTTCTCCGGGGTACAGATCTTGAATTGCGATCCGCAGATAGTGCAGGAACAATTATCACAGCAACCAACAAACGGAACTGAATCGACAAACAATACGCCGCGCCATGGGGTTCTTGCTCATTTCCTTGTACTTCGTGCTCTCGGGGTTGGTGGGCACGCTCGGCATCAAGCTCTGCTACAACAAGGGCCCCAGCACCAACAAGTAAGATCTTTCCCAACTAATTTCGTACTTGCGTGAAGATTTTGAAATGGAGGACGAGATCTGCTGAATTCGGGGAACCCATATCAGGAACTCTAGAAGTGCGTGGAGACGGAATCTTGTTGGTTGTGACAACAGATGGATTTGTGATTTTGGGCTTCTTAGGGTTTAGGAGCGGTCGGGGAACGCATATCAGGAACCGTAGAAGTGCTTGGAGGCGGAATCGTGTTGGTTTTGATAACAGATAGATTTCTGATTTTGAGATCTTTAGGGTTTGCGATGTGTCTGGGGATTTTAGTTTGGCGATTTGTGTCCGTGCGATTCGAGTTTTTGGATTCGAGTACTTCTTGTTGAGTCCGGCTTTTGCGATTAGCGTGGATAATTCGATCGCTTGTAGATCTTATTGGATAGTGTTTATATATCCCACCGGTCATAATCGCTTGTTCTTCATCATTACAAGGGCTGTCACGTCTCCGCTGTTTTGTATTTTCGGAAGTGTACCAAGCGGGCGCCTCCGCGTTCTTTAAGCAAGAAATGATTATGCAGACACAGCCGTTAAAATGGGCAGTCTAATCTGCTGGTTCTCTATATTGATGGGGTTGTTTTTAGATGGTGTTTATCTATCTTGATGGAGAAGAGGATTTACCTTAACGGCAAAGAGTGTGTGTTTGGAAAGGATGACTATCCTGGGGACGCTAACTTCGGTGGGTCGATGTGGTGCAGGCTCAACATAGTGCTCGTAATTACTGCTGTGATCTGCTGCTGGCTCATGTACGTGTCTCTCACTCAATACTCTCATGTCTATGGAGTTCATGTTTAAGCTTTGGCATTGTAAGAGCAGAAGTGCATGCAATGGTGATATATGCCGGAAGGAAGCTTGTCATTTTTGAGACAGAGAGCCCTATTTTGGTTAGGTTACCTTGAGTGTTTACGTGGGAGTATTTGGTCACGAAATCCTTTAGTTTTAGTGCTTTGTACTGTTTAAAAATTGGAAGATCAGAAATCAACAGTTTTCTTAATGAATCTGAAAGTGACATAGTCTTCTCAGTTTGTGAATTTGATCTACGGAGCTAAGGTTTGTCGATTGGAGCATTCAGGATTGACATTGGCTCTGATGATTTGTTCAGGTGGGCGATCGTATGGCTGGCGCAGTGGAAACCACTGATCAACCCTGTTTTGAAAGGTGAAGGTGAATAGCGATGCCAGCCAGGCTGGGTTAATAAAGACTGAAACCCTTTCAAAAAATTTGACGTTTGTAGCAGTTTGTGCATCCGTGTTTCATCTCCTCATTACGCCTCTGAGTGTTTACAGTAGGACGTCTGAGTAACGAGGGTCTTGCAACTGTTGTATACGTAGAAATTCTTGGCAAGCGTAATGAATAGCTCGTAGCAAGAGGAATGTTGTGCATGAGGCACATGCAATTCATCTGACCGAAATTACGACGTGGACTGTGAACACGAAAGATAGTTATTTTCTCTTTCTGAATGAGCTTTATCATACGCCGATTAGGGTTACTGACCACTGATTTTGTTACTGATATGAAGAGGGACTATGATGCATTTGCAAACTTCTGCCAAAGTGGTTTGCATGTTTGCAAATGTACGTTTTCTGCATTTAGATTGATGTCATGATTTGTTCTTGAGTGTTGACTTGGTGTGTCGTATCTGCGATCATCATTTTAACTGTTTTATTAGCGATTTATGGGAAATTGGAACATTGTAAGGAATTGGCGTGTTAGCTGTGCGGAAGTCTTGGTGCGATGAATTCATTTTTCTCTATTGAGTACGAGACAATAAACTGGCATAGTTTCCAAGTTAGTTTGGTCAATAGCAGGTATAGTTCAGGAACTTGCATAGGTCGATGAAGGCTTCTTTCGTGAGGACAAATTTACTTTCTCTCTTGGATTGGCCGTCCTCAGTTTATTGTCTGCGACTCTGTATAACAAATTTGTTTCTTAGCCATCAACGCAGAGGGAGGTGTCAGTAGCTAAGAACGAGCACACGGAAGCAATAATGCTTATTATGGAGTTGATATGGAGTTGATGGAGTAGTGCTCCATACTCTTTCTAGACCCTCTTGTACTTTTGAAGTTTGGCATGTAACTAATATGATACACCATGATATTGTATGCAACATTGAAAAAATAATTGTGTAACGCAAACATCTCATTCCAAATGGAGGCAAGGTCTATTGATTCTTGAGGTTGAAGTGCTCTTGAAATGGCCTCCTAGTAAGGCCAATATAAACTTTTCTTCTAACTTTAAACCCTAAATTTTTGAGGCACATCTTTACAAAGCTTTGAAGTTAACTCATAAATGTCGACACGGACATTTAGTGATTGATGGATGACAAGGAATTTCTCTATTTAGGACAAAATTGCAACTATTCATCCTTGGAATTTTGTATGGAAAAGGAAGATCTTCTGCAATACTTTGACCTCTAATGTATATTTTTTATTTTCTTAGAGTAGATGGTGTTACATGGTTCTAGAATGCATGATTTCCACAGTCACCAATTTGTCCTTTAAGGGTTAAATAAGATCTTACCAACTTATTCTTGGTATTATTGTTTTTATTAAGAAGTGTATTACTACACAAGTCTTTCTCTAAATATAAAAGACAATTTTTGAATATTAAATGTTTATAATTTTTCTGTTTGAGATTTTGTGCAAGGAGGTCCATTGCAAGATTTGGTTTTCTAGCCTTAAGATCTCTTGGAGATGAGTTTCAAATACATTAGAATATAGGGGGAAATCACATTGCAGTGGAAAGTACATTTTAAAATGGGACATGTTGATTAAGGTTATACTTGTTATTTCTTCTTAACTAATACATTTTTATATGACAATAATTTTAGGTTTAGACATGTAAAAAAAATATTGAAAAACTTCAATGACTTCCAAATTTCTAACCTCCTTGCCATTAAACATTTGAATCTTCTATTTTATAAAAGATATTGTTGTATTTTCTAATTCTTTGTGATTACATGTCTAGTTTATCCTTAAAAGTTTGGGAAGCCTAATTTTGGATGCAACATAGAGCTTTTGTGTGTTTAACATAGAAGTCCAATAGATTAATTTATACTCTAATGACAAAAGTTTGTCTTCATACAAATTTAGATTTGATGACATATGGCACTTCCAATTTCGTCCTCTTCATGTCTAAGAGACTTCAAAATGGTCATGTATTCTACTCATCCAATATTGTACATGAGCAAAATAAAAAGATGACATTTAAATGAAAGATGCTAATTTTTAAAATAATCATCCAATGGTTTAATAAAAAAAGGGGTGCCTCAAAAGGACCATTTGACTCATTCTAGAAAAACATAATACAACAAAAATAGGAAATTTAAAAAAAATTTAAAATCCCTATATTTGTACTATTAGTCCAAAGTGCAAAGGCCTTATTGAGGCCCTATTTTTTTCTAATGATGTCTTACCGTATTTAGTAGTTATATCATATTCTAGAAATCACTAGTATAGTAGCTAATTTAAGATCACCATTTCCAGATATGAATTCTAAATTCTAAATTTGATATCTACATACTACTACTAAGTTCTAGCCAATGTTCAAGGAGAACTATTGATTCGTTCATTGTTAACCAATGCCATTGGGAAAATAATTGATGTGAGTGTGAAAATGGAGGATCCAAAACCAAAAAAAAAATTAGTAGGACCAGTAACCAATTGGTGTATAAAAGAAAGGTAGATTTGCAGTCACTACTTTCATGAGATTGTCACATTTTAGCAACTTGCCATTTTTAGTCCAAGGCTAATACATGAGTTGCTAGAGACGGTTATGTTCTTGGACAAGGCATGTATTGCTTTGGAGGTGACCAATGAGGTTTTTAGAGTGCTTAGATAGGACAAGGGTAGGTATTGTTTTATGATTGGTTGTAGCAACCAACCTTTATTCCATTGTCCATGTCTACCCAATGTAATTCAAATTTCAATTGGAGTTTGGTTTCAAAATTGGCATGTCTTTGAAAGAGGAGGATTGTAGCCTCTGCAAATTTGAAATTGAAAGAAAGTGTCTAGTGAGAATTTGATACAAGATGAAATGAACCAGAAGATTTTGATAAGGAGAGGATGCAACCAAAAATAAGAATAGCTGAATCATAGTATTTTCAAAAATGTTGGAAAATGGAAAAATCGGTTTTTTAATACTCGCAAGACACATGTTTACCAAATTGTTTTATTACACAAATTTTGCCATGGACAAATGATGTAAAGGTGAGACAACAAAAACAATGGTTACAAAGTCGGGAAAGTGGAAAATCATAACCTCAAGAGAGAGAGGACTAAAATCATCTTCCAATACAAAAAACATCAAAATCAAGATTTCATCCAGTATTACACTTCTACAACTAGTGATCACTTTCCATGTTCAAAACAATGTCCAATTACAATCATTCTAATACTCCCATTCATTGTTCAAGAACATATAGAAGTATAACAAAGCATCATCACACAAATCCTCCCCCTTGATGATGTACTTTCTTAGACATGTTGAGTGCCTCTCTAAGTTTGTGAAAAATCTCAAGAGTCAGGGGCTTTGTCAAAATGTTTGCTAGTTGAAGTTGAGTAGGTATATATGTAAACCAGAGGAAATTCTCCCTTGGCTTGAAATCCCCAAGTAATATAGAACATAACATCAATGTGTTTGGTTCATTTGTGGAACTTTGGATTGAGTACAAGGGGAATTGTTGATTAGTTGTCAAATAGTAATAAAGTTGGATTCATCTGTTGGTATCCATAATCCACTAAGAGTCTCCTTGTCCATACAACCTCTTTTCTCATGAGAGATGCGGCCACATACTCAAATTCAGTTGTAGACCCTAAGGTACAGAGCTACTTTTGACTTAGCCAAACAACTAGTCCGTTGTTGATGATTACCACGCTTCCACTTTGACTTTTAATTACGATCATTTAAATCACTTGCATAATTAGCATCAATGTAAGCAACAAGGATTTGATTTGGTTTGTTATTTGATGAACAATACAAGCCAAAATAAATTGTTCCTTGGAGATATTTTAAATTCTTTGTAAGGCAGTACAATAAATCTCTCAAGAATTGCTACCATGTTGTGCAACAATTGATATGATACGTGCAATGTCAAGTCTAAAATGCATTGCTAAGTAAAGCAATGATTCCACAATTCCTTGATATGGAAAAGAGGGTTGGAATCACCATCATCTTTCCTAGGATAACAAAGATGTACATACAAATCGCATGGTGTCGATATTGAAGAAGCATCTTGAAATCCATACTTTCGTAAGATGGTCTCTATGTATCTTTATTGATGAATGTATAGTATTTTTTGGAATCTGTCGCGAATAATGTGAATCCCTATATAAACATTTACATCGCCAACAATAACTTCAAAACTCGTCTTGAGGTATGAGATCATTTTATCCACAATTGTTTATCCTTACACATAGCATGAATGTTGATGTTGAAAAGAATAAACATGGATTTGCAAGACTACGGATTAGATCATATACTTTCAAGAAATCTAAGAAGGTTTTGTTCAATTCCCTACCAAATTGTTTTAAACCATAGTGTCCTTTCCAAATTCTATACATTTAGCCTCCATTACTTGAAAATCTTTAGTAAATTTCTTCTTCAAAATCCTCAAGTAAACCCCTGTAGATTTCTACTAATAATATAGCATTCATGTATGCAGTCTTGATATCGAATTGAACAAGATCAAAATCTTCTACTCTTGTAATTGCTAGCAGGACTTATATAGTCTTTGTTCTTGTTGTTGGAGCAAAAGTTTCATTGTAATCCATGCCATTGGTTTGAGTGAAACCTTTTGTAACTAAATGTGCTTGGAATCACTCAATAGTTCCATTTACCTTAACCTTGGTTTTAGACACCCATTTCTTTTTGACAATAGTCCTCCCTTTGGGTAAAAACTCGATAGTCTATGTTTCATTTTTGAGTAAGGAATCTATTTCTTCAACCATAGCTTCTTGCCACTGCTCCTTGTACTCGCTTCTCATAGCCTGACTATAAGTTTTGGGCTCGTTTGGGAGAACTAAAACTCTTTTAGCATAAACTTCTTAGGTAACAACAATGCATGAGGTGGATAATGATTATCTACTACAATCTCTAGAACTTCTTGTGGTTGCTCATTTACTTGTGTGGGCTTGGTTGCATTGTTTAGATCTTCTATGAGTCTTGTTTGTAGTGTTGGATTTAATTCGTCATTGGAAGATGTTGGCTACATTGGCTTGTAACTCCTACTGCTTGCAAAACTCCTATTGCCTCTAATGTTGCCACTGCTTTGATAATTGTTGTCACTATGGTTCATTGATCGAATATTTCTCCCACTACTTTGATCGTTACTCCCACTACTTCAATTCAACTGTTGTTCCCACTGATAGGTATTTTTTGCATGTCGATTAACACTCCAACTTCTTGATCTCTTTGTAGATTCCAATCTACAAGAGTTTCCTACACATTGATTATCAAGTGAAATTCATGATCTCCTTGTACATTTAGATCTACAACTTGAGGTGAGTAAACAAAGTCATTAAGTTGGAAAGGTGGTGTAGAAAATGTCTCACAATTGTCGGGAAAGATTGTTGCAACTTCAATAGCTTCTTTACAACCACTTGTACTTGTTTTGAACTATTGATGGCTCTCCTCATCAAATATAAGATTGCAGCTAATTATGATCTTTTTTTTTTAGAGACACCATAGACAATAGGCCTTGGAAGTATTACAATAGCCCAAAAAATAGCCTCACTTGCTTTGATGTCCAACTTTTGATGCTTCTATTTTTGGATATGGCTATAGCAAAAGCTACCAAATTCTTTGAAATAGCTAAGATCTTGTCTTTTTCCATGCCACTTTTCGAACAATGTAGACCCTAGAATCATTTTATTAGATATTTGATTAAGGATGTACATTGTTGTATTGAAAGCTTCAACCCAAAATTCTGAAGGCATACCTTGATGATGTAATATAGATTGTGCACTTTCTACTATCGTTTGCTTGTCACACAATGCTACTCCATTTTGTTTTGGACAATAAGGTGCCATGAGTTCATAATGAATGCCTTTGCTAGATAGATAATCCTAAATTTTTTGGGACAAATATTCACTCCCATTGTCTGTTTATAATTTTAGCATCATGTTCCCTATCTTGTTTTTCACAAGCCGATATAGGCTTTGAAATGTTGTCATAATGTCTTGTCAATCTTTCAAAAAGAACACAAATGAGACACCAATTTAGTCATCTTTGTAAGTTATAAAATACCATTGACCTCTATATGATGGAACTTAAAAAGCTCTTGAGATATTAGAATGGAAGAACTAACCAAGTTTAGAGTTCCTTCTTCTCTCAAAGTTCATTGGAATGGAGTCCTATAGATCTTTTGGTGAGCACATCTTTTGTAGACGATTTTCAATTTTATTTTATCCAAAGATGGTAATCCAGTTGCAACAATATCCCTAGATATTTGCTTCAATGTGTGAGTGTTCACATGGCCTAATCAGTAGTGTGATTTTTGCAAATCTCTATCAGAATGAGTGCTAGTTGTGTGACCATCAACACTTGATTTTGTCACATTAGTTGAACTCTTATTAGTTATTAGTAGTATTTAACGTGAACATCCATGTGTTGTAAACCTTTGTGTTTATGCGTTGTCATAATTAAACAACCTAATCCATTATTTGAAATCATCTTCCAAATATCTCATATGTGCAAAATTACAACTTGCTTCTTTGTTAAACGACTGGTCGAAATTAGATTGTAGCATAGCTTAGGAACATAAAGAACATTCTTAAATTTTAGTAAAGTGTTGATATCATTTACTTTGGCTTGGATAGTAATGTCGCCTATTTCTTTGATATAAACTTGCAATCATTTGCTATTGATACGCTCCATGCTATGTTATCAATCGATTGAAAATTTTGAAACCATAGTCTCTTATCTATCATATGCTTGGTTGTTCTAGAGTCTACAAATCATAGATCATTTGACTCTTGTTGTTCTAAACTAAAGGAGAAAGCTTCACTTAATGATGATGATGATTCAAATGAGATTTCATGAATAGCACTAGCATTTACATTAGCATGACTTTGTTTTGCTTTACTTTTCCCTTTCTATATATTGATGACTAAATTAGGTGACACTGACTCCTCTAAACTTTGACTCTATTCGCACTCTCTCCTGAAGTGTCCTCTATGACAAAATTTGTAGCATCGAAAATGCCATTTTAACTTAGCCAATCTTTTCGTTCATTCTTTCTTCTACTCAATTCAAAGAGAAGGTTTTGATGAGGCGCTTTTTGTGAAAAATGCCGCATCTTCTTGTACATTGGATAATCTTCCCGATATTTCTTCCTGTTATGATATTTGACCAAATGTATTTGATTATTTTTCATTGTTTGCTCTACTACCGGAGTACCATCCCATGCAAGCATGTATAGATCATATGATTAAAGAAGACCACATCTGATCTTAGGAATCAACAATTTTTAGTTATCGTTTTTCTAGATCATTCGGTTGTTTGTACAACTTTTGCAATGTACTAAAATACACTGCTATTGAATTCCCTTCACCTATAACTACAAGAGAACGTTGTCAATTCGGACATTATTCTGTCAATTTTTAGTCAATTTGGACATATTTAGTCAATTTGGACGTGTTAATTTGGACATGGTTTTCTTGTAGTTGCGAGCTTGCAACAGAAATACTTCTCATGTAAAGCTATGGTACATTCATTAGAATGCTTATCATGATACACCTGGAGTTATGTCTACAATTTATAGGAATTTTTTCAATATATCACTTTTGGCTTGTGATAAGAATCAATTGATCCTAGAATGGCTACAATAGCCTATTTATCTCTTTGCTCCCTCTACAATTTCTCTTCATCACTCATAGTATCGAGCTTCTCTTTCATTCCGTTCACAATTGAAAACATATCATGAAATTTGAAGATGAACAACATGTGCATTTTCCATAATCCAAAATTTGAACCATCATATCTCTTGATTGTATTGAATCCCTTCATCTTTTAAGACGCAACCATATTCTCAACCATATTCCATAAACTCTCATTGCATTTGTATTCCTCTTAGATTTCTCACTATCTTCCTTAGAATATCAACTTCTCTTCTATGTCCTACTCTCTGGATTGACTTTACCCTCTCAACATAGTAACACAATTACTATAGCAAATAGTTGGCCTATAATCTATTGCAAATAAGGAACCAGACAAGCATTTATACTCACAAGACACATGTTTACCAAACTACTTTATTACACAAATTTCGTTGGGCACAAATGGTGTTAAGACAAGACAACAAAAATAGTATTTACAAAGCTAGAAGGTGGGAAGTCATAGCCTTAGGAGAGAGATGACTAAAATCACCTACTAATACAAGAAACATCCAAATCAAGATTTCATCTACTAATGCGCTTCTACAACTAGTGATCACTTTCTATGTGCATTGTTTGTAAATTCCATGTGAAAATTAGATTCACATGCAATTTCAAATTTATTGAACTTCCAAAATTCATTAAATTCAAATTAATGTTTTCAAAATTAGGCTTCTGGGAACATTTCATGAGAACCAAACTCTACAATTGATAACCTGAAAATTACAACTCCATCAACTTTGAAGTCACATTATTATTGCAATGATCCCTCACTTGTTTGACATTTGTTTACCCCTTAAAGTCCCAAAGTCCACTTTGGAGAAACTTGGGATTTGGATTAAGCTTGTTTGATCTCAATTTTGACTTGCTTTTCTACAACTTTTTTTGAAGATAGAAAAATACATTAGCTTTAAGAGAATATAATTTTTATTTCAACTAGTGTCCAAGAAAAAATTTTATGCTACCCTTATCCCCCAAAACATTTTGGTTGGACATGAAAAAAACTTCAAAATTTTTTAATGAATTTTTCATTTTTTTCTTATAATATATTTTTGTCAACATAAAAAGCTATGAATACTATTATTCATTCTATTTGGACTAGTGATGCAAAAGTTACGGAGCTTCTTGTTTTTCAAGCAATTATATTACAGCATCTTAAAAAAATAACTTATAGGATTCATTTCACTTCCAAACTCAATTTTTAGAATTTAAAAAAAAAAAAGTTCCACAAGGTACAATTCACATGCTAGAATGATCTCTCAATTGGGATTTGTATGTTTCAATTCCATCTTAAAGCTATTAATGCTTTAGTTTTTCCTTCTATCTTGTAATTATTTCTATGTAACAATTATTTTAAGTATAAAAATAAAGTCCTTCATTATAATTTTTTTTCTAAATTCTCAACTCAATTCTCCACCATAAAGATTTTTACCTCAAACTTTGTAGAGCAATATGAAAAGTCAAGAGGATTCAAAGTCTTGTAATGTAGTCGAGTGAGGTCCAAAAATTCTTGTATTCTTCACTTCAAATACAAAAATCTTGCAATCTATGTGGTCAAAGTTTCTGGAGTTTCCTCAACACATTCTTATACTAGTCTAGTGCCAAATACTACAGTTAGATATGTAAAAGAAAACAATTTTCAAACTTTTTAACTCTTTGCAATAGAAATGGTAGTTTTGAGTGGTTTTGATGAAAAAATATCCTTAGTACTTCAAGGATTAAAAATTATTTCTCTATCATTTTTGCTCTAGCAATTTCTAATTACTTTGTTACTCTTAGGTTTTTTTCATAGGGTAATGAAAATCATATTAATTGTTAATGAGGCAATATTGATTATTATTTAAGTAAAATAATTCATAATAATTTTTACAAAATAATTTATTTAATATTAATCTACAATATATCATTAACCCTTAAAGGACGGATTGGTGATTGTGGAAATCAACCCTTTTGGAACTATGTGACATCATCTACATTAAAAAAAATAAAAAACATTCATTGGAGGTCAAAGTACTATAGAAGATCTCCCCTTTCCACACAAAATTCAAAGATTGAATAGTTGTAGTTTTGTCCTACATAGAGAGATTCTTTGTCATTCATCGGACACAAAACATCCACTTCGACATTTAAGGGTTAAAAAAAATTGGCATTACAATTGAAATCAGTCTCTAATAGAGCCATTACAAGGGGGGGGGGGGAGAATTCAATCTAACTTTGAAATTGATATCCTCCAATAGAAATAAGGAAGAGGAAGAACTTCACAACACTCTAGGATCAAGATGCCTTAAGAGTCTTCATTTAGAGTCTCACTTCAAGTCCGTTCTACAATCAAAGTGACTAAACCCATGACTTTCTTTATTACTAGTAAAATGATCTTTTATATAGAAATTTAAAATAACACCAAATTTTTTATCGAAGCTTGATGAACAATTTAATTATATGACGAATTATTCTCAACTAATTTTGGATGTGTATTCTTTACTATCCACTCTAAAGACAACCTCCACTTCCTACTCAATTAATTAGCCCCCCCCCTCCCCCAAAAAATTAGTGGCCATTGATCATTTTTGAAAAAAAATAAAAACACCCCCTTCCTTGCTGTTGATCTAGATACGAATATTATGATACTGTATGTATACCATATGTATATGGATACGGATTATCCCATATTGATTGTCAAACGACTTCATTTTCAAAAATACAAGAGTGAGGGGGTACTAGGTTTTGAAAAATAATTTGATTGCCTCAACATGCCATCCTCACTATCCACTCATGCAATGAATCACACAATTTACTAAGCACTACATTTTAAGTTTTGAAATAAAAAATGAATAGAAATTACACATAAGAGCACATGATAAAAATAAGTGAAAAATAAAATGGTATTGACCAAAAAAGTATCGGTGCAAAGTCAATATTTTATGTTGAGGTTAATTTTGTATATAATCAATTGAAACTAGAAATTAAAAATTTTTAAAGTGCCACATCATATCCTAAAAGTGAATATAATAGATGTTATTTCATTTTGCCATATCTATAATATTAACCCCTGAAGTCCCCAAGCCTTTTTTCCATCAAAAAACACTCAAAACTGCCATTTTTATTGCAGGAGCAAAAAACTTAAATTTTTTTTTTTTCATATCTAACTATAGGATCTTCTATTAGACTAGTGTAAGAGTATGTGGAATAAATCTCAAAAATTTTGAGTACATTGATTGCAAGATATTTGCATTTAAAGTGAAGAAAACAAGTTTTTTTTATACCTTGTTTGATTAGACTTTTAGGCTTTAAATCTTCTTAACTTTAAATTCTTGCACTACTGATTTTGATTTTATTATTTTTTATGTTGAAGAATTTAGTTGAGAATCTAGGAAATAAATTCACCAAAAAAACATTTAATTTTCACTAATTATAAAATTGTTAAGTAGAAGTAGGTTCAAGATTGAAGGGAATACTAAAACGTCAATAGCTCTAAGATGGAATTGAAAGACAATGATCTCGACGGTGAGATTGCTCTAGCAAGCAAACATAAGCCTGTCTAACAATTGTTTTTGAAAAATTGAAAAATTTGCATTCAAAAATGAATTCTATGAGTAATTATTTCATAAAGATGCTTAGATATGTCCCCAAAATAAGATTGTTCATAACTTTCTCATCACTAGTCCAAATAGGATGATTCAAAGCTTCAGATGTAGACAAATAAACATTTTTTGAGAAAAAAATTCAAAAATAATTTATCTGTGATTTTTTGGGGGTTGCCCCTCAATTTGCTTTTTGGACTTAGGGTGGTATAACTTTTGCTCATGGGCACCGATTGAAATAAGAATTATATTCCCAAAAAGCTAATCAGAATTTCCATCTTCAAAAGAAGTTTAAAAAAATTGTGTCAAAAATTGAGATCACACAAGGCCTACCTGAGACCCAAAGAATCCCCCATAGGGACTTTAGAGATTAAATGCACTGTCATAATCTGCTATCACCATTTCATCCATTTATATAGTCACGTATGAATCCTTACATATTTTCATCCAATATTTGAAAGCACTTTGTGTTAATCTTCACAAACTAAATTTTTTTTTATTATAAGGTAAAACAACCCATTATGGACCAAATGGAGGGTTTGCCTTCTTGTCATTTCTGAAATTTTCTACTTTTTTTCCAGAGAAAGTCAAGTGATAGAAATGGCAAGAGCATTTGAAATTATATTTTTTTCAACGAAGTGTGAATTTGTTATGAATTTTTGAAGTCAGCCCATCACAACTTGTAGACTACCCCAAAACCAACAAAAACTAATCCATAACACTCATCTTACTTACCTATTATAGTCACAATATTTTCTAATACAGAAGACTTGAAAAAGGCACTTCTTGCAATGAATTAACACTAAAAAACTGAAAGTTCCTATTGCAGTCGCTAATTATTCCATTCCAGTTAGCTAAGACATTGAATGTGGCCCAAATCTCAAAAACTAAAAGAAAACTGTAATAGGCTCATTCACAAAGTTCCACAATGGGCAAAAGGTTTGTAATGGGCTATTTTACCTTACCTATGATCAAGGATGTTGTTGTTGTTGCAAATACTACAACAATTGAATTGCTAATTAACCCAGTAATGCTTGAATCATTTAAAAAAAAAATTCCATAGAGTTTTACTTATGTTTTTGTACAAATATATTACTTACTTCAATTTCTTCAAATTGGTCTTAAAAAAAGATGTGATTCTCTAACACTTTGAATGAAGGAGAAGATATTTGGATGAGACATTCATCAATGAAACACTCTCTTCATCATCAATAAATTTGGATGAAAGTAAAGAACGCAAGATTCCAACACGATTCTAGAATATTCCAGCCTAAGAGGGAACCCACTTCCTGGAGTGAAGAATGCGACGCTTTGGGAGAAATTTCGAATTTTCCCGCGACAAGCAGATTGCAACGACGCCGCGGCTACGGCGGAAGACGAAGAGGAAGACGAAGAGGACAACTACGATTTGGGACGGGAAGAAGAAGCGGCGCCAAGGCGTAAGTAGAAATGCCGGAGATTCTAGCGGGAGCAAGGCGAACGAACTTGAGATCTTTATTTATAGCCTACGGAGAAATTTTAGTGACAGAGATGCAAACTGAAAGAAGGCGAGTTTACCATCTGTCGCTCGTCCACTTGCCAGATTTTTCTTCTTTCCGCTGGCTATGGCGAGTATCGTGGCACGAGCGCTCGGATGGTAAGTTAACGAATTTCACGACCATTCACTTTTCATTTGTGAATGTAAATGTTGCTCCTCCACGTTCGGACCAGTTCGTCCTTTTTGGCAGCTCCGTTCTCATTGTTCTTTCTTCGTGTTTTGTTGTTGCGTGTCTGGAGTATATAGTGGCTGCCTATGCATTGTTGTTTGATGATTCCGTGTTTCTCGTGTTTGTTTCAGTCCGATTCGGAGTTTTTGGAGGGAATGAAGAGCTAGGGCTGGGAGAGAATGCGGAAGAGTGCAGAAGCTTGTGGAGGGAGAGAGAATGGGAAGAGTTGCTAGGTCAGTGTTCCTCTGAGCTTGAAAATGCGAAGGGAATTAATGAGAAGCAAGATAATCATTCAGCTGTGTTCGTTCTATGCTTCACGGAGAACGATAGTACTTTACTTTGTGCACACACACAAATGCGGTACAGGACAGTGTATTAGATCATTAGAATTTAGTGCGGACAATTTCACCATCGGCGAGAGGTAGTAGAAAATTTCAATGCATGACAAAGAGGATACGGATGCTGATGAAATGGTCAAGGGGGACAAATCTCTGGCAATTTTGGAGTAGCAAGCAGAATTTGTTTTAGAATTTTGGTGACTGTCGAGCCCAGGACGAAGGGCATAGGATTGCAATCATGCCTTTGTTCACAGCTAAGGCGCGGCCGCGCCTGACGCGTTCGGCCACATCAATTAAGAGAAAGGAGCGCAAAATGTACATATACATGTACTTTTTGGCGCTGGCTCTTCTGCTCGTCGTTTCAGTTACTATTGGGCAATTATTATTAGGCAGAAGCTCCGCTCCCTCAGCGCAAGGTATACTCTGGATGCTTTTTTCAAGGATAGCTCTTTTTTATTGCCTCGCTAATGTTGCTTAGTCTATCACTTCCTGTCCGTCTGCTTAATCGAGCAGAATTGTGTGCCATCGCATTGCGTCATGTGCACATGTTACTTCGAGAAGTGTTCTTATAGAAATTGGCTAATTAGGTCGGGATTATGCGGATATGTTTGATCATCAATTAGTACCGATTATCAAACTAGAGTCAGGATTAACTTGAAACTACTTCTCGTTATAAGACAATCAGATATCTTACCCCTGAAACGCGCTCCATGGTGTTCAAGAATTCTGATGAATTCTGATTGTTGTTTGATAATCTCAGACGCTAAGCATGTGAGGAAAGGAGCAAGTGGAGCTGAAAATTTGCGAGTCGGTCGTCGTATGTCCGAATCCCGTATTCCTCTTTCCCGCCGAGATAAATACAAAGAGGCGAAGGATGCCAATAGGAAAAAACTGGCTGAAATATTCTACCTTTCGAAGGAGTGGAAGACACGAAGTGCAGACAAGAGGGGTGGTGGAAGTCGATGGATCAAGGAGGGAAAAGGTGGATCTAAAGGAAAGAAAGTGCAGTCTTTGTCAGATCTTGATGGACGAAAAATAAACCTCAATAATCAAGGCATGGAAGAGTTTGAGTCTGGTAGTGCAGAGGAGGAACTCAACGAGATACAGGCCTACAAAGCTCGAATGTTTCAGGGACAGCAACTGGATGACATGGACAAATTCGACTCGGATGAGGTGACAGAGGATGCATACAAATATCAAGGGCAGCTATTGGAGGACATGGACAAATTTGACAACCATCAAGTGGCGGTGGATACCATCAAACACCACTTGGAAGACGACGGCGGGCCTAAGTTCATGCAGGAGTTGAGTGCATTACGAGGCTTAGAACGAAACAGAAAGTATCATATGGTCGGTCAAAGCCTTGCTGACAAGCAAGCGGAAGGACGGTCTATGGTGATTGAAGACGATACCCGCGGTCATGTACAAGATGGAAAGAAAGAGTCTCGGAAGTTGGGTTTTAGGGGAGACAGTGTTAGGTATGAGCTACACAAAGAAAGGGAAGACGAAGAACAGGAACGCTTTGATAAGATCGTCGGTTCTTTTGCTGGTCAGTTGGGGTCAGAGAACAGAAGTCTGACTGGCGACACAATCAAGCGGACCCATGAAGCTGGTAAAGGATCTATTCGGGCTGATATAGAGCAAGAAATGAAGAAGAGAAATGGTGTTTTTTGGAGGGAAAATTCTATGGGTGTCAGACAAGTATCCAACGAGCAAGCAGGTGACGCTGGTAGACTGAATTTTGGAGAAACAAATCCTGAACCCTCTTTCTCGTATGTGAAGAATAGTGCAGAGAAAGCAAGTCTGGTGAAAAATGTTGAAACTGGTATACCTCCTCTTAAAGGATTCAGAGAGTTCTCTGACAGTATGAAGATCAGTCTGAACAACCCTCGGGACATTCAGAAGAGAGGGGCTGGTATTGTGGATTTGTTGAGCTTACCAAGTGTTAAAGAGAACACTGTAGATATTATGCTGTCATCTAGGGCAGCTCAAGAATTAGCTGATGTCCACAATCTGGAACCTACGAATGCTCTGGCTATGGGGGAGAAAGCATCTATGAGTAAGCAGTTTGACCATGATGATAAAACTAGAGTCAATGTTGAGGAATCCCAGTCAGAGAATGACTTGAAAAGTGCAGATGTGATGCAGTCAGATAAGCAGCTGATTGAGGACTTAAACAATGTTGAAGTTGTCCAAGATACGGTTGAGGGAAAAATAGAATCGAAAAGATCCAATGAAGGCGATTCAGCTAAGGAAGAAAAGGGGAACGAGGAAGAAGTGAAATCAAAGAAAACCAACGAAGAAGATTCTGCTGTGGAAGAGAAAGAAGACGATGATCATGATAACACGATTCACTGGGGTTTTTATCCAACGATAAGTTCAAATCTGAAATTCTCAAAGTTTCTGTCTGCATTCTTTAAACAGGGGAGCTGTTCCTTGCGAATCTTTATGGCGTGGACTACTGCTCCATGGGCATATACACCTCGCCACCAGCGAACTATCGAAAGCATACTCCATTTTCACCCTCAGGCATGTATTGTGGTGTTCACAGAAACCATCGACTTCCAGTTTTTTGAAAGCTGGGTTAAGGAAGGGTGAGAGTTTCTATCTTCTGTTAAGAGTACATTTCAGTACAAAGCTGTGGTGCCAGCATGGTGTACTATTCTGCACTTAATGCTGTCGCGCTAGTGATTTTGTGTTTGCTGTCTCTAGACCTTAACAGTATGCCAAGATGGATGAGATGAGAGTAGACTGGAATTTAGCATTCCATACATTTCAATCATCTCATTTCTCTGCGTCATGAATGCCAGAGTGCGCATTCTTTCCTTTTTTAATGTGTGATCTTGACGTAATAATACCTCATGTTGAAGATTTCGTCAATAACAATGTATGATATTTCAGGCTCTGGTGGTGATTGAATCTGCATCTTATTGAAAACCAAGATATCTCCGAGATTCTAGTTTATAAACTCCTCGGATTTAGGCTTCTGGTCTGAGCTAATTTTGTCAAGTCCATGTAGGTACAAGATTGCAGTGGCGAGACCAAATCTCGAAGACCTTCTTGGTCAGACTCCAGCTATTGACTTTGCATATGTCTGGTATGAATGGCGGAACATGAACTTATTCTACATCCATTACACAGAGCTGCTGCGTATTGCGGCACTGCACAAGTAATTCCCTTCACTCTGGTCGAATTATTATGGTACTGTGTGCTCATATTTTGACATAATTCTGTGGTAGCACCCTTCATATTGAGCTTGCCTTATATAATGATCCGGTGTATACAGTTCAGGGCTGGTATCGTTCACTAGACAGCTAACAACACATGCAGGTTTACAAATAATTACGAATTTTTCATTGAGTGCTGAGAATGAACTTGCTGCTTGACCTGACACACTTTGCTGGTTCCAGGTATGGAGGAGTTTGGCTTGACATGGATATGATCTTGGCCAGACCCCTACCCAAAATCCACAACGTTCTCGGCTCAACAGTTTCTGAGAGTGGCGAGTGGGTCTTGAATGGAGCATTTATGTCCTTCGACAAATCCAGGTGAGTTTCACAGAATTATTTTGGTGCACTATGGAATTATTCTGATCAGTTGAGTATTAAAGTTTTGATAATCTTCTTGTATCCTTATAGTTGATGGTGAGACATCAATTATAAGTTCCCTTGGCCGTCTTCTTTCTGCATGTGTGACGAAGCACAAATTGTCATGTATCTTGCAGTCCCTTTTTGAAGGCATGCATTGAAGAATTCGCTGCAACGTACGATGAAACGTCACTAGGGTGGAATGGCGCTGATTTGCTAAATCGTGTAGCCGCAAATGCCACAAGGAAGGGTGGGAAAGAGTGGTTGGAGGAGTCAGAACATCTGCAGGTCCTCGAACCAATTGCGTTCTTCCCACTCAGCCGGCACAATATTTTAAGGTACTGCTCCTACTTGTCTACGCGTGGAGAATGGACATTCGTGGTCCATCCACCAGGTCTTAGTTTGTTGCTTTTCGTGGTGCGAATATCACCAAAGATAAATAATCTGTACAGCAATCACTTGGTCATGAAGTATCTTCGAAGACTTTTCACAGATCATTGACAACTTGCATCTCATCATCTTTTGTACTGTTGTAGGTATTTCTCAGCACCAAAAAACAGCCACCAGAGGGCTGAGCAGGAAAAGATGCTCTCAGCGATTCTGGATGAGTCCTACGGAACACACTTATGGAACTCGGTGACCAGACGGCGTGTTCCTGAAGTTGGGAGCCTTGTGGAAAAACTTCTGAATCGAAATTGCATGCGATGTACAGATATTCTTTAGTAATCAGTGTAACATAATAACCCATCAGAACCCATTGATATTCTCCTAGTCTCAAGTTCCTTACACGTAAGTCTATTCCCGGTTTTTTTCGCTTGGGGAAGACAAAGCAAAAACCAGAATCCTTGCGGTGGGTATCGATGTGGCTGGAACTCTGGAGCAGGGCTTCATTCATTTGCAGGACCTTTGGGAAACTTGTGGCTCCACTTTGTTGGAAGCGCCTTGAGTGGTTCCCAAATGGCTCGATGTACTTCACTATTTTGAGGGCAGAAAAAGAAAAGCCGATCCCGGGTTTTGGTATGTTCATACAGCCTTCAAGACCTGTTTGATCTGACCTTGCCATTGATGATAGATGATCCATATTTCCAGAAAGAGCAATTTGATGACAAGTGCATTTCTTGGTATCCTCACAGGCTGATTTGAGTCCTTGTTTCTGGCGCATCGGCTCTTCCTGCTCTTCCAATTAGATGGCTGCGAGAATGACTGCAATGAACTTGCTGCAAGGTAAATGACAGCCTGACCTGCTCAAGACAGAAGAACAACGCTAGCATTGATATCACAAAATCTCCAGCTCCACCGCTTTCGTGCAACTAGTGAATATAGAGTAGTTAGACCTGTCAACTATAGGGAAGCAGCACTCCGTGAATAACGGAATTATGAACTTCATCTCACGCTCAGAGGTGCATTTTATCATACAAAAATATAAATCAGGTGACATATCTCTCTAGAATATGCTGAAGGAGAGATCATTTATCTCTTTGTGGTTGTGATTTTAAGTTATGCTGTGTAACTAGCACCTGAGTTTGGAAATTGCAATGTAAAAAATCCTAAAATGTATAAACTCTATTCATAAGCGTCTAGGGTTGCTTCTAGGTACACCTATTTTCAACACTTTGAAAAATTCAATGTTTATTCATATGGTGTTCAAAAAATGCTTAACCCTGAAACACCCCAAGGGACCAAAAGTGTCCTCACATAGTTTCAATCCATTTCAAAGAGTTGTAACTTCCAATTTCCAATGTCCAAATTCAATAAAACTTGTTGGGAAATTTGCATTCTTGCTTCTAGTTGCCTCTGATGTCCGAATTTGCACTCTCTTAGATCAATACAAGATGTTTTGATTTTTCAAAAGCCAATCAAAATTCATAGGTTCAATTTGAGTTCACCAAATTAAATTTGATATCTACAACTTTGGGGGCTTGTATCTCCTTCATCCAAGTTTGTTTTCAATAAATTTTTTTGGGTTATGTTCCCCTTGAAGTCTAGTTATTGTGGTGAAATTTTCATGTCAATCTACTATTATTGTGGTAAGTTGTTTTGAGCAATTTGAAGTTCAAAATCGTGACTTTTTTGGATTGCAATGAACTTTGATGGCTTGTTTCTTTGTCGCGAGTGATTGACATAAGGGAGCCGACCC
This sequence comes from Straminergon stramineum, assembly GCA_963920665.1. NCBI lineage: Eukaryota > Viridiplantae > Streptophyta > Bryopsida > Hypnales > Calliergonaceae > Straminergon > Straminergon stramineum. Next base: position 16,300,901 of record OY987270.1, read on the forward strand.
CTTTCTAACCACTTAAGTAGATACACATATTGCAAGGGAGGTTTCAACAGTGGGGAAATTTTTCCCATGAGCAGAAATAGAGTTCATAAGGTTTCCATAATTTTTCAGATTTTTTTTCCTCACAAAATAATTACTACGAATTTTTAAGCTGAAGATTCTATTCTACCCATATTAGCCATACAGACCTTCATCTTTTCGACCAAGGACTGGTTGCAAAATCCAAGAAGGGCTGGGTCCAAATTTGAAAGTCTTGTAGCCAATTATAATGCACCACGAATTGCCCGAGAACTGTACTAGTATTAATTGTTGTTAATCACCTGTTGATTGAAATTACTCCACCCTACGTTGCCAAATTGGGTCTGTGATTAGTAAGGGGTCCGCTCCCTTATCAATCCAAGAATTTACAATGAGTGATTAAAAAGCGTTTTAGTAGGAGGTTCAACTTTAGATGTGTTTTTTGCAACTTTTCTTGTTATTTTTTGACATTTCATAGCCATTTTGCAGATAGATGAGTCCATTGAATGAAGTTTTCATTCACCAATGTATGTGTGTTGGTTTTGAATCACTTTATAATTTGAAGATTTTTCATTTGAGTAGGTTGCTAGGAAAATTTCAACATCCTTTTTCAACACTAAAACATTATAATCTTGCAATATATACGGCCAAATGACTCCAAATTTGATTCACAACATCTACAACTCGTACAATACAAGATTGCATGGTTGAGATTTCTATACCTTAGTGGCATTTTAGGAGTTAAGAAGAGAAATTAGAATCCTCTTAGGACTTTAAATTCCAATTTAACATTTTAAATCCAACACCATCCAATCAAAGATTAAGCAATTTGATAATAGGAACAATGCTTATTTGGATGTTACCTTAGAAGTTGTATCAATGAGATCAAAGTTACAAGAGATTTGTTTTGCAGACAATGATGGCAAAATTAATACGAAAAGTACTTTTTGGTAATCAATTTTAAAAATTTAAACAAAAACAAAAATCCATGATTACCATTTATATAAATCATTCTTGCTATTATAGTTGACTTTTCAAATTCATATCAAAGCTACTAGTGATTTAGGTTTTCCATCATCATAAACCTCATTCCACTTAAAATTTGTTGTAAAATGAATATGAATTTTGTATAATTAATTCTTTTTTCATATTTTTTTTCCAACATAGGCATCAAAATGCCACAAAATTTCATTTATTGTGAACGCATTCTTTATATTCCTTTATTATTCAATACAACTTAATGTTGATAGAATCATAAACTATAATTATAGAAAAATAAATATTTTAATTACTACCAAATAGTTAATTTACATTCTTTGCCAAATAATTAATTAAAGTTGGGAGATGTGATTTGGCATTTGCTTAAAAATAGAAAGGTTTGCTCTTTTTCATAGAATTATTCCTTTTCAAACCAATATCCCAATATCCTGGCATTTGAATATGGAATATTTTTTTATTGTTAAAGTTTACATTCCTTGTCAATTAACTAATTAAAGTTGATAGATGTGATTTGGCATTTGCTTAAAAATAGAAAGATTTGCTCTTTTTCATAAAGTTATTCCTTTTCAAGCCCATATTCCAATATTCTGGCATTTGATTTGAGAATATTCTTTTACTGTCAGAGTTTACATTCTTTACCAAGTAATTAGTTAAAGTTGGCAGATGTGATTTGACATTTGCTTAAAAATAGAAAGGTTTGTTCTTTTTCAGACAATTATTCCTTTTCAAACCAATATCCCAATATTCTGACTTTTGAATAGGGAATATTCTTTTACTATCAGCATTTACATTCCTTGCCAAATTTTGGCATTTGAATTGGGAATATTCTTTTGTTGTCAGAGTTTACATTCCTTGGCAAGTAACTAATTAAAGTTGGCAGATGTGATTTGACATTTGCTTAAAAATAGAAAGATTTTTTCTTTTTCAGACAATTATTCCTTTTCAAGCCCATATTCCAATATTCTGGCATTTGAATAGGGAATATTCTTTTACTGTCATCGTTTACATTCTTTACCAAATAATTAGTTAAAGTTGGCAGATGTGATTTGACATTTGCTTAAAAATAGAAAGATTTGCTCTTTTTCATAAAGTTATTCCTTTTCAAGCCCATATTCCAATATTCTGGCATTTGAATAGGGAATATTCTTTTACTGTCAGAGTTTACATTCTTTACCAAATAATTAGTTAAAGTTGGCAGATGTGATTTGACATTTGCTTAAAAATAAAAAGATTTTCTCTTTTTCATAAAGTTATTCCTTTTCAAGCCCATATTCCAATATTCTGGCATTTGAATAGGGAATATTCTTTTACTGTCAGAGTTTACATTCTTTACCAAATAATTAGTTAAAGTTGGCAGATGTGATTTGACATTTGCTTAAAAATAGAAAGATTTTCTCTTTTTCATAAAGTTATTCCTTTTCAAGCCCATATTCCAATATTCTGGCATTTGAATAGGGAATATTCTTTTACTGTCAGAGTTTACATTCTTTACCAAATAATTAGTTAAAGTTGGCAGATGTGATTTGACATTTGCTTAAAAATAGAAAGGTTTGTTCTTTTTCAGACAATTATTCCTTTTCAAACCAATATCCCAATATTCTGACTTTTGAATAGAGAATATTCTTTTACTGTCAGCGTTTACATTCCTTGCCAAATTTTGGCATTTGAATTGGGAATATTCTTTTGTTGTTAGAGTTTACATTCCTTGGCAAGTAACTAATTAAAGTTGGCAGATGTGATTTGACATTTGCTTAAAAATAGAAAGATTTTTTCTTTTTCAGACAATTATTCCTTTTCAAACCAATATCCCAATATTCTGACATTTGAATAGGGAATATTCTTTTACTGTCATCGTTTACATTCCTCCCCCAATTTTGGAATTTGAATTGGGAATATTCTTTTGTAGTCAGAGTTTACATTCCTTGTCAAAAAATTATTTAAAGTTGGCAAATGTAATTTGGCATTTGCGTAAAATAGAAAGATTTTCTTTTTTTTCATACAATTTTTCCTCATCAAAACAACATCCCAAATATTCTGGCATTTGATTTGGGAATATTCTTTTCTTGGTCCTGACTATACGAACGGTCCGTCTATAATATTCCCTACGATATTCCGTACAATTCCGTACAATTCCGTACAATCTAGTTACATGTCGATAGATCATAAACTATATTTTTAGGAAATGTAATATATCTACAATATTCAAAAAGATTTTTTTGAAGATATTAATGTAATATATATTTTCAGTAAAATTTGAAATATCTCAAATTCTATTATAATGATATATACATCTATGAATATTTTTAGAGATACAAGTTATAAAATGTTAATAAGTACTTTCACAAAGTTTAAAATATCTTCAGAAATGATGTTAACATATATAGAGTATTGTAAATATAAAATTAAAGCAAATTAAAAAGTCCAGACTTTAATGCACGTCTACCTAAACATCTGTAACGAAAAGTGGTTTCAAAGACAGACAGTAACGGTATTGGTACACTTTCCCAACAGTTCTAAAAAATTTATCACAAATCAGTCCTCTTCAATTTTCAATCCTATCACTAAATTCAATTGATGTTCATACTAGTTCATCAATTTGTCTAAGAAGTCATGCTAGAATTGGGATTATATAATATCAAGCTACAGAGTCTCAGGTTCACCTCAATTTCTGAGACATGGGAAACTACTAACATAAACATTCTTCAAATGGTCATAAAAAAATTTCAAGGCAAGAATGCCTAGCAGACAAGTTTCACCACTTCAATAGTCTCCCAACCAACTCAAAAAGCAAAGCTTAAAAAACAAATTGAGAAACAGCATAATAAACAAACGCAAGCAGGAAAATAAATACACGAAGATGAGCAGAATAATAAGACAAAGGATTCAAGCTCGTTACCCTGAATGACGCAGATTAGCGAAAAGAATTATGTTCTGATGTCAATGACTGCTTCAGGGTTGACACTTCCTTCTGTTTCTGTCCAACCGATTCATATAGCTAACCAAAAGAACTGAGCACAGAAATGTGAATGATCTACGCTACCCAAAACGCAAATCCTTTGTTAAGGCTGCGGGTTGTGTCAAGTAAGATAGATTTTAATTTGAGAGAGCTGAGATTTGATAAATGTTAGAATATTTTCACATTCAAGATCTTTACAGTCTGAGAAACTAGTTACAAGCTTCCACATACATACCATAAAATGTCAGACATGAAGGGGTCCTTGCCCTCAAAATTCGACTGTGTGCGGTCCTCTAGAGGGCCACGGCAACTGGAGTGATCTTCCTCTCGTCGATCACAACCCCAAACCTCCCATCGTTGTCTACGCAGCTCAATGGTGGTAGGGAGAAGATGCTTCGCGTTGAGCTCTGTCGAATCTCCTTCATCGTCCTTAATGCCACAACTGTGCTCCGGTAGATCGTCTCAACGGCTTCTCCAGGGGTGAAAGGGAGGCCTTGGCCATTGTTGTTGCCTGCAGAAAAGGCTAGTGCACTAGTTTCCTGCTCCAATTGACTACAAATAGACTCTAATGGAGAAACTGGGAACAGAGAGTGCAAGTTATTTTCACACTCGCGCACCAGTTTCGAGAGAAGCTCTGTTGTGAAGAAGGGCTGGAGCAATACACTCTGAATAAACGGTAGCCTCAGTACCGTGCCCGTCACTTTGTCATGCTTCTTCAAAATCTTTACAAGACCTGCATTCAGTCATATCGCATGCATCGATAAGTCGAAGACTTTGACAGGGACAGAGGAATAAAACAAAAGGCTAGAACCATGGCTTCCCTTTTCGCAAACTAGAGAAACTTCTTGTTTCTTAACTCGTAAATAAAATCTAACTTCATCTTCATCCCATCTCCAAGAAGGCTGAAGGACTTCCAGATATTTCCTAACGACTAACTTTTCAAGAATGTGAAATCTTGAAAACTACAATTTTCGATCAATTTCACAATGAAAACAGAGAACGTTCGCGTCAAACAATTTACCTGTGTAATTCAGGGAGCTGTAGTTCTCCAACAGTACCATCTCGCCGTGGAAAGTCACGATATCTCTCAAAATCTTTAGCAGCTCCTCGTTGCCTTCACTTTCGCAGGCACGTGCGTCATTGGCTGCTTGTTCTTTCTTCACCCTCTCGATTCTGTATTTCAACTCCTACACAGAATAGTAACTAGCACCGTGAGCAAAGCAAGCCAGAGAGAGTAACATACACATATCTGCAAGTACTAAGCAGGAACACTCACAAGTATGAGACGCCAAGTGATCACCACATACTAAAAATAAGCGTCATCCATTACAACAGGAATGTTGCGATGTACGAGGAAGAGCATCATCGGGACAGCATCATCGGGACAGCGTCACAATACCTGAAGGCGAATAACATACTCCTCTTCTTTCTCAATAAAGAAGACGTTCAATTTGTTCAACTCCTTGTTCAAGAGGCTCACGAAGTCCGCCTCTAAAGAAGTATTTTCATCCTCGCGTTTCACTCGTTTAGGTCTTCTCTCATCCTCGCTTTCCTCTTCCGTTCCACCATTCGCGAAAAGGACTCCAGCCTGCTCTACACTTGTCACAGCCGTTAACAATTGACCATCCGGTTTTAGGACCGCAGCCGAGCAATTTCCGGCTAATGTAACACCGTCTCCGGACACTTTGGAGAGTAAAGCTCCTTGCACTGAGGCCCGACCGCCAGCCTCACATGCTCGTCGCAATTCTTTGTCTACGGCGTCAACGACTGAAGTCGCATTTTGATCGACGGAAGCTCTCGTCACTTGCGCGAAAGCGCCATCGGAGAAACAGACCGGAGCTTGCATATTCTTCAAGCTCTTCTTCAGTTTTTTGTACGATATGAAATGTGGCCTCCATTCGGGCATCGTTTCCTCGATCTGGCTCTGCAGCCTCTTCCCGAACTTCATCTTGCCGGCGCTAGCACTTACCGCTCAAACAGCCGTCGAGAAGCGGAAATGACACTCCTCGTACACGAACTCAGAAACAGAGAACGAAGTTTTCCAACACCGCACACCAGCAAATCACGGTCGCCCACAAGAAAGAGCGACAACAAACGCAAGAGGCAAGCGAGCTACTCGCAGCGTAGAATTTCCAATGCTCAAGCTACGAATGTGATTTCACTTGCATTCTCAGAGTACACTGTGTTCTCCCGTTGAACTCGAAACTCGATGTTGATCCCAACATACTTCAACACGAACCGCACAGAGAATAAACAACAAAGAGAGAGCGTTGTCACACAAAACACAGAATACTCCTTTCGCAACCTCCCTGGCTCACGAAGGAAAAAACGATAGCAACCATCAACTAGCACCACTTCCAGGAGAAACCAATGGCTCTCTCAAATTCTCAAATCTCGAACTCCACAGCCTAGATCACCTTCGCACATGCCAAGACCAAAACACCTGTTTCACTTCGATCTCCCTCTCAAATCTGTTCACTCCACAACGCACCGAAACGCTCCCCTATGAACTACCTTCAAAAAGAAACTCCCTCGACCTCGAAACCGCGTTTCAGTCGCACTAATGAAGAGAGAGATCACGGCCTCCAGATAACCTCTACAGACAAGCAAGCTTCAATACGACCACAACAAATTCAATGCTCCAAGCTAGACTGGAAATCGACAAAGCTTTCGCAAATGGCTTCAAAAACTTCAGGAAGGCTCGTTCGAAGAGGCTGAAGAAGAACAGAGTTTCGGAGACTGCGGTAAAAGACAAAGAGGTCCTCGACTCAAGGAGGCTTATGTATATTTGCACGCGGACCGACAGACCATGGTAAAAATTACGGGGGGGCAAAACAGAACTACTGCCCGCCTCTATCACTGTCGACGGTTCAACTTTTACTTTTTAGTAAAACGCCTTTACTTTTTACTTTTGAAAGTACTGAGCCCAATTCACTAATTTTTAGGACACAAAGAGTCCGATGAAGGACTTTCAAGGAAGCTGTAGAAATGAAGAATGCACCTATTATTCATGCAAGTGCTGTAGCTAATAAAATCTGTCATTCAAAGTGGGCCCCACAAGGTGAATTTTGTGTTCTACAAGGTAATAGTAAAAAAAAAAGCAGCCCCCTACTTTGTGCCAAAATAATTCTACGTTCTTCACCTCTCTCTCTCTCTCTCTCATCTAATTCAAGAGCTCCTATTGCAAATATGAACTCAAAATTTGCAAATTTTATCATATGTGACAAACAAAAAAATTCTGAAATTTTCCCTAGGGATAAATTCACCCTACAAGACCCACTTCAAATGACTTATTTAGCGTTGTGCATTCTTCATCACAAAATCCGAAAAATGTTGAAATTGATAGTTATCTTCGTGTGATTGGGTTGTATCCTTCTTATACGTGGTACCCCCAAATCAAAATTTTCAATGACCATTCATTGTGATTTTCAAAATTACCATAGAAATGAAGAATACCTCATTCTATTTATTCTTGAACCAATGTCAAGAATGCCACATTTGGCTAACTACCCTTTACTGTAGATAGATAGGACTCATCTATCTTTCAGGTGTTTTGTTGTTGTTGTTGTTGTTTTTCTTGAAACACATGGACAAATTCCATTATCTTTTCAGGGTTTCAATGAAGTAACTACCCCAAATGGCGACCCCTAGTAATATTTGAGTGGAACCAACTTAATTTCTTTTTAAAAATCGCCGCCTGTACTTTGATGTGGAGTGGATTTGGGGATTGTGCTGGTGGGATCAATGAGGGGGAGAATGGGATATACAGGAATATGCCCCCGGCAGTTTGGAAAGAGAAGAGAAAAGAAGGAGGGGGGAGGGGGCTTGTTGGTGAAAAAGGTGGGGATGACGTGGTGGGGGGATGGAGAGATTCGGCACATATGCTTTGGTGCTCCTGGCTTGTACTTGGGGCTCCTTCCCAGAAAAAGAGGGCCTGATAATTAATCAATTAAGTTGGTTGCTGTTGCTGCTGCTGCTGTTGGTGTTGGTGGGCTGGTCTTTTGGACCATCAAGGCAAATCCACATTGGTTTTGTGGGTACACTTCGTTGGGCACTGAACCAAGCTGGAGTACTGGACTTGTATAACTTATGGAAAGGACAGGAAAAATGCTAGGGGTGCAACTCAAGGCTCTTCCCCCCAAAAGAAAGAATAGAAAAAATAAATAAATAAAAAATAAAAAAAAATAAAAAAATAAAAAAATAATAATAATAAATATATATATATATATATATATAATTATAAAGTGATCATTTAAGAACTAATCACCTTTTCACGGAAGCTCAGCTCCTTGAAACAATGATTAGTAAATTTTTGAAGGAAGAAAAATATAATTGGCATGTAACCCAAGTCGTTTCATATTTTTTGGACCTTTGTGGAATTAGTTAAAAAATTTTGAAGTTGAAAAAAAGTGGTCAATAGTGGTCATCAAAAGCAACCACCTCTTGAAATGTGTAGAGTTGGTACATTGAAGAAAGCGAAATGTACTTCTTAGTCATATTTTCTTTTAATGCCCGGTTGAAGTTTTGAGTCTACTACCTTACTCCCTCTTTTCCAAAATGATTTTCTAGTTGGACAAAATGTTTGGGATTATTTTGATGGAAATGACATTAATTCAACCCGTTTTGAGATGTAAGTTAAATAGGGTTTGGTGCACCTTTTATCATTTTGAAACTCTAAGTTTCATAGACACTTTCAAAGGGTAGGATGAAGCTTAGTGCAATAAAATTAAGGGGAATCGAAAGGACATTTTGGGATAGAGGGAGTATAAATGAACGTCAAGAATTTTTGAGGAGAATTGTGTCAATGAGAAATGGAAAGTTGCCATTCTAGTTCTTGGTAATTGATAATGCTCCCATCTAACCCTTTCAAATTCATGCACTTGGATGGCAAGACGCAATTTGCATAGAGATGGATAGGCGTAATATATCTAGTCCTCAAGACTTTCCTCAAGTGTGATTTAACCCCTCAAACATTCTTAAGACAGAACTTTGGTTTTGGAGTCTTTATTCAACTATTGCGGTTTAACTTTTAACTCATTAACCATGTGTAGATTAAATTATTGGATGCAAGTTTTTAATGCAAATCTAGAAAATACAATGTGCGCATATTTGTGAGTTCATATGTATTTTCTATGAATTATTCTTAAATTTTTTGGCCTCAAAATGCAATTTTTACAATCATCTTAAAATTAATACAAGACTAAATCCTAAAAGACCAAGGAGCCTACTTTGGACTTTTGGAGAACTTAGACAAGCTCTGTTGACTTCATAATTTGGAAGTTTTGCATGAATTTTTAGGATGGATGGTACTCATTATAATCTACATGTGAAGCTATAATTTACGTCATTCTGATAAATATAAATATTGCAAAATTTATAAGGTTTTTTCTAATCTCAATTACAAACCAGGTAGCAAAAAATATATTCTAAAAAATATAAAATATTTTTTGGGGAAATTTAATATATTGATAAATCTTTAGAAAAAATTGAACCATTCAATTCCAAATGTGAGGTAAAAGTTATGAGGAGTCTTATTCTGCAAGCAAAGAAGGTAGAAAAAACACACAAAGTCATTTTGCTCTCAATCTTGAAATTTTTCAAATACAAATAAAATTATAGGTTGTCAATAGTTTATTGGAACATTCTCACCATTGTGATTAACAATTTTCAATTTTTTGTAAAAGTTATCAGCATATTAGTTTTTTCTTTCATTTTGTACTACCTTTTATTTTACAATTTTTTTAAAGATGAATATGAAAGTTTTTTTTTGTTTCAATTTTTACATATGTTTTCAACTTGTTTTCCAACTCCATGAATAAAATGTACAAGTCATAGAACATATGAGTTTTTATCTAAAAATGTTAAAAGACAAAACTAGTCACCTTTTCGAAGGGCTAGAAAAGCCTACATTTCAAATTCTAGGCACATTGATCTTCCATTATGTGGGAATATTTTCTTGAAAATTTTTACACAATGTTCTTGAACAAGTCAACACGGTTGAAAAGATCACACGGTTGGATTTGTTAAAAAATAATTATTGATGAAGATTTTGACCTTGCTTTGGAGATGAGTATTTTGAAGCAATTTTGGGCCTCTACACAAGATGGTCCTTTAGGGGCTAATGAAGAATTGTCCTTTCATCAAGTGATCAACCAATAAGCTTGGAACACGGTCCCCTTATGCACTAGGGTCTAACATTCTTCAAATGTCAATGAAAAGTGCTATGGGTCCAACACAATATTCTCTTCAAACTCAATTCCACCATTCCAAAGAATGGCACTTGAAATCAACATTCATCCTTAGTTTACTTGCTTTACCCTCGTTTCTACTTAATGTGAATGATCACTCGCACTATTTACGGGTCAAATTTCATGAGCACATGTGAAGGACATGGAAATGGAGGGCCCTTCAAAATTCAATGGCAAATTTGAGCGTGCATAGACAAGTAACAAAGGTGGCCATGCTTATTGACCCCCATAAATGCATGCACTCATATTTATTTATCAAAAAGTAATAATAACAATAATCCCGTCAAATTATCTGTACACCCCAATGAGGCCATGGTGGGATGATGTAAAACTTACTGCCCTTAGTAATTGAATGACACTCATTTTTCTATTACAACCCAAGAACAATAAACTTAAGAAAACCCAAACACGTTAAAACTAATAACAAAAACTACAATACCCACTCCAACAGTAGACGAACAGAAAGGTTACCCATGTTTAAATTACCTAATTTTCTTTTTCTTTATTTTGATTTCTGATACAAATGAACAAATTAAATTACCATTTTCGACTCCATCAGTACTATGTTACTACACTGAATAGGGGTATTAAGGGGACCAAATTTTTTTAAGGGACTGATTCTAGAAAACTGTAGATGTTTGAAACATGATGTACATCACCCGGACACTCCAATAACTACTGATGTACAATAAAGGTAGATATTTCTTTAGTGTGGAATGTCGATTAATTAGTATGGGTCCCCTTAATACCCCTATTCAGTGTAGTACTCCAGTCACACTAACTTAATTATTCCTATAAACGGCAGCTGCTGCAGCTGCTGCCTGCCCCGAAGCCCGAGGGGGTGTCCGGTACTCCGGTTGCGGATCTCCTTGGGGATCAAAGGATGTTCCATCCATTTGACCGGAGTCCGTGGGAATATTCCTTGGGAGCTCCGCAGAAAGGCTACGCCCTGAGTTCCCGGCCCGTGGGAAAGCCGGGTCTGTCCTTTCCGCAATTCCGACCACCTTGACCGACCCGACCCCACCCGACCCGGCCCGACCCGGGTTGGAGCAATCAATGATAGGGACTAGGGAGAACTGGAGAATATTATGTTGGCATATCCTACTGTAGCTCATCTTCCTCCTCTTCCTCCTCCTCCTCCTCCTGCAGTCAGTCTTTTTTGCCTCTTCTGGAGTGTCAGTCAATTCAAAAGGCTCCGTCTCCTGACACTCACTGGAAATTCACTGGGTCAACATTTACCTTCAACTTCTTGTTGCAGTTGGGCTGTAGAGAGAAAGAAAAAGGAAAAAAAAAGAAAAAGAAAAAAAGAGAGACTCAAAAAATTACATTTAAAAAGAAAAGAAAAGAAAAGAAAAGAAGGTTTTATGGGAAGTGGAATTTTGAGTAGTGAAAAAGAGGGTTACGGAGAAGAAAGATGGAAGCCAAGAGAAGAATTATTACCTTAGTCCTTGTAAGGCCTGAAAGCCTTTTGCAACTATATAGTATATTATGAATTTGGTGGTATTTGATTAGAAAAACATTGACCAAATGAAATACTTTTCAATAGAAAGTAAATCAATGATCATAATAGTATGTACATAACAATGTATCACACTCATATATTAAATCACAATTGAAGAGTTTTATAGCTAAATACAAGTCGTATAGAAGGATCCCAAGGGCCACTTTCAAGGATTAGATTCAATTGATGTCAAGGAGGCTAGAATTATGTGGGTATAGAAATGTGAACCTATGAGGTTGATCGTTTGTATAAGTAGATATTCTATAAAATAAAAATATAGGTATCTATAACTTAGCTACATTATAATCATAGAAGGTTTCTATGATATAACGTAGGTGTATAGACTCTATTGTTCATGTGTTCATGTTTCTAGATAGGCTCACATAATAATAGTTGTGCAATTGATGTTTTGATTGGTGGTAATGAAGAATTTGCTCCAACTAATTGTAGCTACAAATCCTGGAGCTAAAATGTCAGGCTGGCAAGGATTGATTGACCCCTTATTGCCCTTGTCAAGTGTAAATAAAAAAAAATTGTCCCTTAATTTGTGCCATGTTTTTTTGTGTATTTCATCACCTCTCTTGTAAAATTTGGAGCCTTTAGTTGCATACATGAATTCAAAATTTTCCAATTTTATCATAGGTGGAACTTTTTTTTAAATTTGTGTTTTCATTAGGGGTAAAATGCAAGGGTAATGAGGGGCAATAAGGGGGTCAATTCTCCCTAGCTAGAATGTCAAAGCTTGGTATCTAAGGGGGGTGTCTATGTACACACACACATACACACACACACAAACTATTGTACTTAGATATCATTCAAATGACCCAAAATTGTCCAAATAAACATTTTGGGTATGGTTCTTATTATTGTATTGTCTAAATTTTTGAAAATCAGAGTAGACTCTAGATTCTCATACAATGCATTTTTGGACTCTAAAGGAATTAACTTTGGGTTTCTTAAGGTGCTTAGATTAGATGAACCTAAAGTTAGATTCTTACGAATTGAGGTATTTGAAGAACAAAATTTCTAGGAGGAAGGGGGTCTACAATGACCTCAATATTTGTTGCCCTAGCAAAAACTTGGCTTTGGATATGTATCACAAGACTATTTAGTTAGGTTGATTGTCTAGGGAAAAAATAATTTGCCTTGTTTATGATAAAAAAAAATTAAACAAACACTTTTGAAAGTTAAAAAATATGGCTATTTTAGGTTTTTAAATTTTAGTCTAAGTTGTAAGGAGAATAAGGAGGAGTCAACTTGCTCAAAGGGGATTTCTGACATGGAACAACAATAAAATAAACAAGCCTTACAACCTTCAAGTACCCCCATGGTTCGTTATTGAATACTAATATTGTTATGGTATTTTTTTTCAAATTGAAAAGTGACTTTTACACAAATTATTTTGAGCAATAGACTTGCTCAAATGTGCTTTTACTTACATTGCGTAAGCACCTTTTGATCACATTGTCACATTGTGTGACAAGCTATCACATTTCATGAAAACAAATAACTTTGTAAACAATTGGGGGTACACTTGTCATTTTGCCATTGGTTTAGAAAAATGAGAAGGTAATTATAAAGTATTCACCTTCAAACCATATTTTTTTTTCTTCTAAACTTTGTTTTGTCATATGGAATGTCCATATATTTTGTATATATCAATATAATTCAAAATTGTATATTATATATATCCATATATTTTTGTATGTATTTTCATATTCTGTATCTCAAAGCCCGGATGCCCAAGATTGTTTCTCACAACGGTGATCAACAACAATTGTTTATTTTTTTTATTGGAGATTAATGACAATGGAGAAGGGAGTGGGGATTTTTTTTTTGAAACATACAACCTTCAAGGGCCACAACTGGATTGACATGACACAACATCCAAGGCAACCTAGCTTGACGATTGGGAATTAAATGCCTTGGGTATCCCTTTTAGGAATAAGTGGAGGAACAACGCCCCTCCCCATGTGAACAAAGCAACACGGGGAGCCCCCATGCGAGCAATATTAGCACGGGGAGTTGAATTGGGAACCTCATGGGTTCCATCAGAAGACCCTTCCCCTTGGCCATCACCCTGGGGTAGTTTAACCCCTAAATGTCTAAGGCATCAGATTTTGGTGTTTCAAAAACTTTGAAGTAAAATCCAACCAAATTGCTATTATTATTAGTTTATATTTTTAGAAAACTCTTTTTGAAGTCTAGTTTTAGGATCAAAAAGCCGATCCTAAAAATGAAGGATTATGATTTTTCTATTCAAGATTTTGTGCAAGGATGCCCATTGCAATCTTGACTTCCCATAGTCTTGAGGGCTCTTTGAAATGAACCTCAAATACACTAGATCTTGGAGGAAAAATCACACGAGAAATTCATTAAAAAAAAATCGTAGAATAGATTTTGAAGAACCGTAATTTGATTGGGGTTGTGCATGCTAGGCCCTATAACCTCATATTTTTTTAGTGACCAACTTTTTAGAGTTGACATGCAAAAAGAGAATTGAAAATTTTTAATACTTTTAACACACTCATGATCAAGCATTATAATCTTTCGATCTATGAGTGATATTGTTATGTTTTCTTTTCCTATGAGATCTCTAACATATCTAGTTTGAATTTGTACGGTTAGAATCCAAAAAAATTTGATACAACTTTTCAAAATGTTGGCATTTTCTACAATTGAGAGCAAATACCAAGAAACTCAAAATAGGCCTTGGGCATTTAGGGGTTAAGGTCATTGCAGACCATCAGGGATCTTTTTTAACCAAAATCAATGATTGTGAATTTTTTCCAAAGGGGGGAATTGCAAGAAAAAACTCTATAATCATCTTTTTGCCACTGACATTGTTTTCCATTGAGAACTTACATTGAAGATTTGAAGCTATGAAATATGTAAACTCAACATTATTTGTCTACCTAGGGCTTGGGAACTCTAAACATGATCAAATTTGATAAACGAATACTTTTTTGGTAAAGGAAAAAGTAATTATTCTAGATTAACACAAAAGAAAGATCAAATTTTGGGTACGGCTGGTGACTATAAATTAATTGACACAGATACATTTAAGAGAGAATGTGCATGATTGTAACGACGTCCAGAAATCAGGGTCGGTCCAGAGAACTTATTATTATTTTTTGCAGCCACGTCGACACGTCTTGATGGATATCCGGGGACATACCCTTTGGTCCCAATCGGATATTCCATCCTGCTGTCAGTCCTGGGTCCTTCCATGGACCTCCACGTGTCACTGATCATCCCCATTTCCCTATCCTCAGTCAAGGAGGATGACTTACTGTAATTTATCATTTTTTTTTTCTTATTTTTTGTAAACATTTTTTTTTCTACTTTTCATTTTCAAAACATTTTTTTTTCTTGTTTTTTACATTTTTGAACAAATTTTTTCAATTTTTTCAATTTTGAACGAGTTATTTTTTTCATTTTTTTTCATTTTTACAAATCATGATGGTCAGTGAGATCACAGGAATTAATAAGTTAACTTAGTTCCTGTCTGTCCGGAGCTTCCGTTCCATTCAGTGGAATTGGAGGACAACTGAACTCAGTCACTGTTGCTTATTATTATTATTATAAAAATCATTGGCAGCCCAGGTTGACAGGGATGCCGGCCCAAGGAAAACTGGAACTGCACAAGGGATTCAGTTGCCGTGTGGTCCTTGCAAATTGTTATCCATTTCAGATCATCATACGGACACCACCAACCAGCCTTTTCAAGTGGGCACTGTACAGTACAGTACCCCCCAAACCGCGACTTTGGGCTACTGTGTCTCATTACTATCATAGTAGAACCACCCATTCCATTACAACCAGCCAGTTAACCCCTAAATGCCCGAGGCACTAGATTCTGGTGTTTCGAAAACTTTGAAGTTAAGTAAAACCCAACCAAATTGCTATTATTATTAGTTTATATTTTTGGAAAACTCTTTTTGAAGTCTAGTTGTAGGATCAAAAAGCTGATCTCAAAAATGAAGGATTATGATTTTTCTATTCAAGATTTTGTGCAAGGATGCCCATTGCAATCTTGACTTTCCGTAGTGTTGAGGGCTCTTGGAAACAAGCCTCAAATACACTAGATCTTGGAGGAAAAATCACATTAGAAATTCAACTAAAACAATTGTAGAATAGATTTGAAAATCTATAAATTGATTGGGGTTGTGCATGCTAAGCCCCATAACTTCATATTTTTTTAGTGAACAACTTTTTAGAGTTGACATGCAAAAAGAGAATTGGAATTTTTTCATACTTTTAACACCCTCATGCTCAAACATTATAATCTTTCAATTCGTAAGTGATATTGTTTTCTTTTCTTTTCCTATATGATCTCTAACATGTTTAGTTTGGATTTGTTCAGTTACAATTCAAAATAAATTAGTATAACTTATGAAAATGTGGACTTTTTGTTCAATTTAGAACAAATTTCAAGAAGCTCCAAACAAGCCTTGGACATTTAGGGGTTAAGCATTTTGTGCATGATTTGGAGTAGTAGAAGGCATTACTAATTTTTTTGCCCTGTAGAGAGATATAGAAATAATGGGTGTTGTCAAATTTCATAATTTTTTTCCTTAAATTCAAATTGTTATGAATTTTCAAAGCCGAAAGTTGGCGTGCACCCATCCCCAGTACGTAGATTCTTCTATTATTGCTCATCTAAAGACTAATTTGGCTCTCAAAATGAAGCACATGTGTTATAACAATGATGGCTAGAAGATGGTGGGAAACCAATAAACTAATGGTTACTTATCAGTCATCTCTTTGTTGAATTTTCCATTACCTATGTATTGACCATGGAGCCTGGCTAGTTGTGAGCGCCTTATTACCCACCCTTGGTAATTCGTGAATACAACCAAGTTTTGGATTTCGGTTAAGTGACTCCTAATTTTGGGTGTCTAAGCATGGTCCATTGTGCCTTCCAAACAATGGATCTTTCTACTAAGTGCCTAAATGATCCCAAATTACAAGATTCACTTAAACTACATCCAAAGTTTTGGGCCTATTGGATGGGGGGTCTGCTGGACAATTTGGATGGGACATACACTAGGCAAAACTATACTAGGAACACTTTATTTCATCTCGTGCCATTTCTAAAAACGTAAGACTCGACCCTATCCGACCTTCCTAGCCAAAGTTATGGGTGGAAGAAGTTTGGCTGCTACTTGGTTCCTCAAACTTCATCCATCAATTACACCTAGTTCCCCAATTCGGAAAGATCCGAAATTTAGAGGGATCGTTCACAAGGATTGACCCTATCCAAATCTGGAGTTGGACTATGATCGGGGATTTCTACTGAATTTTCATCCAAGCCTTACCCAAACTTCATCCACTAATTTCTCCTAATCTACCATTCGGAATTGACTTTTCTCTTCGGCCCTGGATCCTAATTGGGAGTCTCCTCCTAGTGAATTTAATTCTCTGTCAAACTCACAGTTTATCTATTCTTCATCCAATTTGACCCTAAACTTCATCCGACGATAGCTTCCTCAATTCTCACCTGATTTGGGCGTGCCTTAGGGTTTTGGAAAGCCACGGCCTTCTTCTTGACACTTATGTCTTTGGAAATGACCTGAACTACGGTTCTAAGGGTCTGTCCTAGGGGTAGGCCTCGGCCCAAGCTACTAACTTCTAGTTAGAGCCCTAGGGAAAGTTTGGAGAGGTTTCACTCATATCTTGGAACTTGAGTTGTTGATCGCGACCCCTGGATGCTCTACCTCCTCCACCATGAACTCCCATGCCATGAGACAATGAACCACCGTTCTAAGCATAAAATAAATTGGTGCAAGGATTTAATTGTTGATTTTATCTTATTTCTTTCTTGCTCCCTTCTTTTCCTTCCTCCCACATTGTAAGGTGGCTCAACTACCCTCCTCTCCTAACTACTAATCCAATCTCAAGGACGTGTCATACCATCCTTAAGGTTGAGCTACTTCTTACGTCCTATGTTCTCTATTTACGTATCACACTTAATCTCATGGTGATCACCTAAATCTAATCTAAGGGCTTAAGTAAACCTTGAGGATTTCCCCTCCAATCTTATCTACTTCCACTCCTAACCTTCAAATTGTCCTCCCTCTTGTTGCCTTCTTATTATTTTGTCCGTTTGCTCGTTGCTTGATGGTGGTTTACGAGAGACGGGGAGTTGGATTTCCCACCCCGACGTTTTGCTGGGTGTGGTTGAGTGTGTTGTAGATCTCCTCTTTTCTTCCTGTCTTAATTACCGGGCTGCTCCTTCCTTCTCTTCCCTCCCTTGACAACTCCCTTCTTCCTTTCAATCCTAGACTATAGCTTCTTTTTTTCCCTTCGGTCATGGATAGCCCAAAACTCGACCCTCCAATGTTAACCTAGAGTCCAACGCCTGTGCCAGAACCCATAATGCCCGACCCCTCTTACCGTACCCCAAACCTGATCCCCTCCCTGAAACCCTAGAGCCCACCACATGTACCGGAAATCCCAGCACCTAACCCTTTGTATTAGAATCCCCGGAGCCTGACCCTCTACCGGTAGGTGCTATATACCATCAGTACTTGGCTTGGTGCCCCCCTTTCTTACCTAGGTGTTGGGGTGTTAGGGGTGTGGTTGGGCTAGGGCTGGACTGTTGTTCTCTTTTCCTATCTCAAGCTCTAAAAAGGGGATAAAAAGTCATGTTATTGCTAGTGAGTGGTGGGTTAGACTTGCATAGGCAAAGGCCTTAATCTAATTGTCACTAATTATCCCCTATGCCAACCTTGACCCCTAGTTCCTATTGTTTCTTTTTGGGACCTAAACCTTGCTTTGTTACCAACTCGTTTTGGGAACTAAACCTCATAGGGAGAGAGGCCACGTGGTCTCACGATTCTCCCGTGAGGTGGTTTTAAAATACTACTAAGACTTCTCACCCCAAGGGGGTTCAAAGCTTCGCCATATGGGTGGGACCCACTACCCTCGCACCCTCGTGTCTCTCAACGAGGAATAACACGTCACTGTTAGGAATAAAGACAACGACAAGGGAAGGGGCCTTGGACGCTCAAAGGCTAGCGATATGGGTTAGTAACTTCAATAATTCGAACTAAAGGCCCCCCAAAGCGGCATCGCTAGTCATATGGGGGGTTGCTCTAGGGTTAGTACACGTCACTACAAGGAGAGTGGCCCAAAAAGGGTCTCTCAAAGGTAAGCACCCACAACCTCTAGCAACATAGTAAGTTAGCAAAAGCTTCCAAGCTCAAGCTTAGAAGAGTTAGTACCACGCTCAATCAAAAGAAAAGGCAAGGGACCTACAAAGACCTTGCAACCTCCAAAAACAACAAATGGCCAAAAGTGCCCCCAAAACACTGTTACAAGACTTGTGGCTAAAATGCCACAATTTCCAACACAAATTGGACCCTAACGGACCCAATTACACTAAAAGGGGGTGGTGAGAGAGGAGAAGGGGTGCCCTTTTATACTCTTTCTCAAGCACCCACCTCTCCTTGTTCATCTAAGTTAACCTTATCTTCATGGATTTTCATCCAAAACTCAAGGCTTTCATCCTATGTTGGCCCACTAAGCTAACTTTTGAAGATTGACTCCGAATCGCAAACGGATTGCGCCATTGGCTTCATAAGGCCATTATAGTCCAAGCTTACTCTATCCCCTTTTTTTATGTTCAAAATCACAACGAAACCTAATGCCAACTTAAAGCCAAAAATCAGGGAAAATCCCAACTTTGGGGGGTTGACTTTTCTAGCAAAAGTAACTAACCTAGGCTCCTAAGTAGATACAGGGGAGTGAGAAAAGACCTATCTTGGACTCCATTTTGCTTCCATATGCTCCTGCTTTGCCAGTCAAACCCGTCGTGGACTTTAATTTCTGTTAATTGTCGAAAAATGTTGCAGGTTCGGGTACTTCTGACTATCGGAATGTTGTGAAACTTGTCGGGAAAGCTTATTAATATAAAAGAAGCTATAATAATTTTTAGTGAGAATTTACCGCCATGTGGGGAATTTCTAGGAATTTCCCATCGTAGGTTTGGGCAGTTGATCGTTCGGAAAGACATCTTTTGACTATTAGAAAATTCTGAAACTTTCTATGGAACATCCCGTGGGATCCCATGACACATGTGTAGGCTCATATTTTTTTCTCTACACATCGGCCTAGGGGGGACAAATTCCACCCCCTTGTTTAATTATCAATGGCCGGAGGATCTTCCACACCGGGGGGAATCTTGGCGAACCGACTTTGCCGTCAATTCTCGGGCATGGTTTTTACCCCCAAGTCAGCCTCCTTGGACTTGAGATTCTTCCACGGTCCTGTCTTGGTACTTTCAACATCTGCAAGCCAACAACTTGGGGCTTAGCTATTTTGTTGGTAGAATGGGGAAACTAGAACTTATCTCTGGGAATTGATTCCTATGCCTTTCCAGGGTTCCCTCAACCAAATTTAGCTTAGAGATGTCCGTTCTATGTGGGGTTTTGAGCCTGATATGCCTATCACTGAAAATTGACCAATTTGCCACGATTAGTTGGGTTCTAACCTATTTACAACTCGTGGTTGGGCCATTTTAGTTATAATATTCTAAAAATAGACCAAATACTACATTGGAATGTGACACCCCTATTTTGGTTCTAGACTCTCTTTTGAGCTTTTTGTATATAAACGTGCATTTAAAATGACAAAATACGAAAAAAAAAGAAAGAGTGAGCCCTTGGTGATAAATTAGGGGCTTACACTAGTCATGGATGGTTCTACCATATTATTAGAGTGGCTTTAAAATTTTCATATTTTCTTGTTGGTAAGGGATAGGAGGTTCCAATGCACCAAAGAATGCGACATTTGGATACTAGTTGCAAAAGTTAGGAAGGGACAAAGTTTTTTTTAGTAGAGGCTCTGAAATTGTTTCTTCCACATTTGTACATATTGATTTTGAAGATGTACATAAAAAGAGTGATGATGGTTAGCAAGTTTAAGCAAGGTGCAATTTGAGGTGTATCTATCTTGTAGGTGGCAAAATGAGCTACTAAGGTAGACGAGCCTATCACCACCTTGATTTGGAAATGAATTTAAACTATGACATTGACGATGAATTTTTTTGTTTTATTTCTTTTCAATTTTTTGTATCAATTATGTGCATCTTGAACATTAGTTTTTGGACATAATAATTGAATCTAAAAACATAGTATATGGCTGTGAAATATAAATGGAATATATTGTCCAACTCAACAAATATTTCAAATGTAAGGGCATGGAGATGTAACAATGGTCCATATTGCAACTTATACTCACTCTACTACAATGGTTAATGCTATTCCATGCTTTCAATTCAAAAAAAATAATCAAATATTGTGAGAACCAACATCGTTTGCATGTTTGTCAAACTAATGATATTTTCAATTCTATAAATATGAATTTCCTTCAATTTTTGTGTACAACAATTTGAAATGATGTATAGGGGAGGCAACCCATGCCTAATTATTCCTCCATTATGGCAAAGTAAGGTATAGTAATTCCAATCAAGAGGTGATTAACATGATTAATGCTGGCATAGTTCCTAACGTAGTTGTGGAGCATTATGATTGGCTACAACACTGTCAAATAATATTGAAACTAACCCTTGTTGGATTTTGCAACCAACCCTTGGTTGGAAATAGGAAGGTATGTATGACCAATATGAGGTGGAATAGAATCTTCAGCTAAAAATTCACAGTAATTTTGTTTTGAGAAATAAAAATCTGAAAATTATGGAAATCTTATGAACTCTATTTCTGCACATGGGAAAATTTCCCATTGTTAAAAAATCCCTTGCAGATACATGTATTTGCTTAAGTGGTTAGAAATGGGTTGCCTCCCTTACCAACATACCAAGGCACAAAAAGTTTTTTTGGAGTTCTCAAAAAAGATTGAAAAAAGATATAGTAGTTCCAAATCATGTTGAACAAAACTAAGTTTTAGACATGACTAACTTCCAAATTAATTTTTTTTCAAATCACAACTAATTTTTTCTTCAAACTTCCATGGTAATGTATAGTATGTTGCTGACACGACAACTTTCATTTACATACTTTTGGACTTTGTCCATTGATGCTTATGGTATGATTGTTTGAATGAAAATGTTTCAAATTTGTACTCAGTTTTGTTCGTCACTATAGCTACAAATATAATTTCGTGGGATTCATGCCAAATTTTCAACATTGCTAGTTTGTCCTATGTTATTGCCACGGCCAACAATACTGTGAAAGAGATTTTCTAATTTTGTGATTAAAAAAAGTTTTGAAATTCAACATCTTTCACACTATAGGTTTAAATGCCACAAAACAAAGACTAGGCACCCCTCCTTGTTGAAGACTTTGTGATGGTATTAAGAACGTGACCATGAGACGCGTGGTTATGGAGATCTCAACGTAACAAACAAACCAAATAAATGAACAACCTAACTTAAGGTATGGATTTCCTATTAAAGTTTGGCTAAATAATTGTACTCTCTTTTTTGCATTTCTTCTAGGCTTGTACCTACTCAAGTTAATTCATATTAGTATCGGCATGAGATTCACTAATTGAATCCATTGAAGTTTTACACTAGAGTAGAAGTTACTTTAAAAATTTCTAATGACTTCAAAGCAAAGACAATATTCCCTTCTTTTTCCTCTAGTCACTATGCAAGTAAAAATAAAATGATTTCTGGTATGAAAATGTAATCATGTAAAAGAATCAATGTATCTTGTAGTAATTGAATGAATTTTTGTAGAAAAGGATTTTCTAGAAATTTGGTGATAGTTATTTCTATAAAAATAGTTTTACAACATGAGTGTCCCATTGTTATATAAATATAAGATTATATATAAATAGGTATAAATATTGGCAAGGATTCAATGTAACTTACAAAATTTTATAAGAAATAGAATATTTGAGGTTTGGAAGCACATATTCTATTACAATATAAAAAATGTTTGGCTTTGAGTACTAATATGGGAGACAATATCCCAAAAAATTGTTGGTTCCATATTGAAGGAGAGGGATCTTTGCATCACTAACAATTATATCTACATTGAGTAGATTAATTAAATAGCTAGTAAAAGTTTGAATAGATAGCTTGTGTTATTGTTGACAACACTTCCGATTGAACTTACCCTCAATTGAATCTCTGTAATGAATTAACCCCTAAAGGACGAGCATATTTGCCAACAAGCATTTTTTGGTAATATAGAAATTTTGGGTAGATACGTGTGACTAGAGATTTTTAGATTTAGGGTAGGAGGTCCATAAAGCACTCATCTAAGAGTTGGAACCGGAATTTGTGGAGGTAAAACTTCTTGAAACTTTGTTTAGTGAATTTTCCTTGAAAGGCAGATGGAATTGGCATCTCACCCAAGTTGTTTCACATTTTTTGGAGTTTTGTAGAATTAGTTCTGAATTTTTGAAGTTGAAATGGCATATGGCTCTAAAATCGCCTACCTCCTCAAATGTACACTATTTGTACAACATTGGTACAATGAAAAAGTAGCATGTTCAAATAGTGTACATTTACAGAGGTGGGCAATTTTTGAGCCTGTGTGCTTTTAGAACCTCCTACCTTAAGGTTGAAATTTTAATAGAAAGTGGGGACGAGGAATATCTTCCATATGCACTAAATTTCATGACATTTGAAAATATGAGTCAAAAGTTATGGTCTAATATGTTTCTTTTTCCTAGGGGAAGCAATTTGGGTAGATAAAAAAATCACTTTTTTCAGAAATAAAAATCAGAAATTGGTTTTCTATAGTTATACATAAGTGGAAAGCTTTGAATCATTCCATTTTGATCAATGAGTCCAAAGTTATGAGGAGTTTTAGTTTGTATGTAGTTGTGGATTCTCTACTCTAAAATAAACTTTGTAGTCCTTTATTTTAATCAATTTTCAATATTTTTTGAAAAAAATAAAATCATAGGATGTAGATTGTTTATTACAAAATTTCAACCATTGGGATTGGGATTTTTCAATTCCATAACTAAATTCTTAACAATTTTATATTTGAATCATTCTCTACTTCTTGTTACTTATTATTTTTTTCCTATATGTTGTACAATTCCAAATGATCTAAAATTTTTTCAAGTATGTAGTTGAATTTGCCTTGAAGAATGAATCCAAAGAAGCACCACCATTTTGGACATTTTTTCATATAAATGTGACCTTGTGAAGTGCAGTTGCCCATTTGGGGGGAAGGCCAAAAAAATGGTTTATGTGAATTTGAAAGCTTGTATCTTGGAATCCATGTGGTGAATCTTTTTGAAATTTTTTTTGACATCTTCCCAAACCAACTTACTACAAGATCCTATAGTTACATGTGTCCAAAAATGTTCTTTTCTCTAAAATTTAGTACTTGAACTAGAAATGACAATTTTGAAGCATTTGGGGTGAAAACATAGTCAAGGAACTTAAAGGGTTAAAATGTTTTAATTTCTAAAGGTAAGATCAGAAAGCCTCTTGTAGCATTGTTTCTTATTGACTTTGTTTTGAAGTTACATTACTTTACATATATTATCTTGTAAATTTCGTAAATTTATTGGATACAACCTTAATGATTGAAATTTAGCCTCTAAATCATCACTTTAAAAGTGTTTCATATTAAAGTCTAAAATATGGGATTTTTTCATTATCTTTTCATTATTTATTTGAATAAAATAATTTAAAATTATGTAATGTAAATATAGATTTTAGTCAAGAAATTGTAAAGATTAATTCTTAAGTAAGAGAAGCAATTAAAATATACTTACCTTGCAACTAGACAATAAATACAAAAGTCTAAATTTTTTTCTCTTATTATAATTATGTAGACATTCATCATTTTCAAATTCAATAAATCGAAATGCCTAGATTCAATTCATAGAAAACTAACTGCTTAAGGAAATCAACAACAAATTCTAGAGTTGTATTTTTAAAATGTGATTTTCATATGCTCTTTTAATCCCTAAGCTCTTCAATGTCCATTTTCTAGATGATGAACAAATTGAAACTCGAGTTTCATCCTCCTAACTACTTGGATGAAAGTTATTTTAGTTTGTGGAGATACGTTGTCAAGTTGTTGTCCTATCTAAGGGTTGGATTTGGTGTTACTAGAGTTCATATTTATTTTTTTTAAATTACAAATGTGCAAGGATGTCAAGTGGTCAAGTTGCATTGACTTTAGTTCAAAATTGGATTTGCCAAAATGATGTCATAGATTTTAAGGAACAAAAAAATTTCAAAAAATTTCAAAATGAAGAGAACCTCATTTCAAATCCATTCCAACAAATTTTACTCTAAAAATGATAATATTTTGCTTGTAATTGAATTTTGAAGGAATTTTGGAATTTTTCTTTCAAAATTTATAAAAAAATAAATATTGGTGATAGCATTGGTGAATCTAACCATAGAGATGGAATCTACAATCAAAATCTACAACTTTAAGTTGAATATGAATTCCAAAATATGCTTCCAAAGAGCACTTCATAATGATTTTTTTCAAATTGTCAATTCTAGAGATGAATCTGGATGTTTAAGGGTTAATGATAGGCTTTGAAAGTTCTAAAGTCATATGAATTAAATGTTAAATTTTAATACGATTTTTAATGGGGGGTGGAGGAGATGTTTTTAGTCTCATTTTAACCATGTGAAATCAATATAGTCCATCATTTTCCACAAAATCAATTGTATAAGCTTATTCATTATTCATTTACTTACTATAAATATGTATACTAGGGTATAATATTTACAAAGTACCTATTGTGCCATTCAAAGAATTTTTCAATTGAATTTTTTTCCATGCATAATCTAGTTACAACAACAAAATACAGTTGAGATTTTTTGTCATACAAAATCTATTAACAATAGAAAACAATCTAATTACAAAATTTTTAAAT